>JAZKJV010004338.1:0-600000 GCA_037367405.1 Ottelia alismoides | reverse complement strand
GATATTGGGAAGGAACAAATTCCGTGCGCACGGTCGTCTCGCTTTGGAAGCTTGACTGAATTTGTAGGTTTGATATATATTTTTGGAAAGTATATGATCAAGACCTAGGTATGATATATGTTTTTGGAAAGTATATGATCGATACCAACTCCCAATGATTGAAATGAGAAACTTACTAATAAAACCCTGAAGTAGACAGTATAAAGTTGATCTAATACTTCAGGTTTATTCCGAGTCTTCCGGTATGCAAGATGTACAGGTATTAGGAATACCTGAGGGTGATGTGATCATAAACGATTGTATAACCATGATGCTTCCATTCCTAGGGAGTGACGAAACGGGTCTGGATTTTAGTGACTCCTCTCAGTAGAGAAGTAATCTGATCTTGATCTAAATGTTGGACATTGATCTGAATGTGATTCATATACAATGAGAAGATTAGATTTGCGGTCTTGATTTAATCAAGCATCTATGGGAGGCCCGAGATCTGGATTTGAGATGTAATCTTAATATCCAAGTCACTATATGTGGAACAATACAATCGCCCTGTCCTTATCTCCAAGTATTCACGGAGAAAGCGCATTATCCTTGAAAGAGTTCATGGATAATTCTATTGTTGATATATGTATCCGAGCATTGAGAAAATGGATAATTAAATGTGATTTAATTATCATGAATAATATGAATTTGATTCATATTATAAGGAGAGTTATCTTAGATAATTAAATATGGTTTGATTATCAAAGATGTGATGTGAATGTGATTCATATTATTTGGGCACATGAGAATAAATTATCCAATATAATTAAATGTGATTTAATTATTGTGGGTAAGAATAATGTGGATAGTAATATCCAATTATTCATAATATATTATAAATGTGATTTTTAATGTATTGGAGAGAGCTATTTATAATTTATATTTGTTAATTAATTATTATGTGTATTGGATACGCATTGTGTAATTAATTGATAATGTAAATTATATGTTGTTTTGGGTTATGAATGTGATTCACAATTTTCCAATGTCAAGATTGCAATATTCCCAAAATTAATTGTGAATTATTTTTGGTGAATAAAATCCCAACAAAAGTTGTTGGAAATTATGGGAGAATTTCATGGAGATGTGTAATCTAATGAGATTACATGAGATAATCTCCACCATATGGAGATGGTGGACGGCTACCAATTCCACAAGGAAATTGGTGGCCGTCCCCACCACTCCTAATGGGGAGATCTTCATGCAAATCTCTCTCCATAATTACTTGATCTAATTTAGGACTAAAATATATTTGACATCTCAAATATATTTGATTTAAATTAGATTATTGTTTGTTGGTTTTTACCAACAACAATCTTGACCATTGGATTGTCATAAATCAATCTCATCCATTGATTTTATATGTCCCATGGATTGAGATCCATGGATCCAAAAACCTATAAATAGAGAGGCATACCATGCTCTTTCTTTACACATAGATGCTATTGTAGCACTTCTCTCTCTCTCTCATTCTCTCCACACGTCTACTCTCTCTCCCTCTCATATGGTCGTCCACCATGGATGCCTTAGAGGGAATCTCCATCGCCGCAGCGTCGTCGTTATGCTGCCTGATCGTCTGCTCGTGGATCTCTGTCTACTTCGGTGCGCCTCGCTCATGAAGAAGACGTCGGATCTCGTGTGTCGAGATCAGGAGATCCGCCGCTTGGATCATCAACATGGATTGCGAGAAGCACGCGGTTCATCCCCGCGCTCGCAAACGTCTCCTCCGTCGGATCGGACTTGAGACAGGAGGTCTCTTCGTTTAGAGACTCGATCGCAACCACGCTTCAAGAGGTAATCCTATTACTTGTTTGTGGTTTTAGACGAAACGATTCGAGAAGTGTTCTTGGATCATGTTGTTTCGTCGCATGAAAATTTTTTAAATTCCGCTACATAGAACAACTAGTGCGGCTAGTCGTTCCTCATCGTATTCGATACGACAATCACGCTTCCGTGATGCGCTTGAGGATCTAACCATATCCTTCAGTACACCAGGGGGTGTCTTCTTTAAATATCTAATATACTTACACCTAGACTTGTATCGCTTACGATGTAGAGCCGTTTTTAACGTACTAACCCGACTCATTTGGCCTAATTAGCTTTGGTCCAAGTGGATATTTTGAAATAGTTGGGAGCGCTCGCATTTGAAGCTCTTTGAGATTGACTTGTATTTGAGAGCTCTTCACTTTTTTTAGAGGCTATCTCCACTGCTTTTACCAAGTTGGCACACAGTGATCAACAATTATTTAATTTCATCACACCCTTGCACATAGGTCAATTTCATAAGATAGCATGTGAACTTGTTCACATACTGGCTAGGGTTTGTTGATACTCAGGTTTCATGAAGCCTTCATTAACTTTATCCCATCCTCGAGCGTCATTGAATCGGATCTAGACTCAAATCTTCAATCCTAGTCTCTCAAGTGAAATCTCAACTCATCTCATTATCATGCAGTTGTGCAGGTGATGTGCTGAGCATATCTTGGAAGGTAGAGATTAAGAGTGCAATATAGTGCTCATATCTTTCAAACTTAGGGAAGTGTGGATTATTTAGTCTCAAACCCTAATGACTAAGGTCAGTTAACTCTGAATCAAAGGACCTCAAAAACCAGAGTTTCTTTTATTCCCCAAGTATTGAGTGGAAGTGAAAGTGTCAGGGATAGAATCTTACGTTAGTTTTTTTATAGCTTGTTATACCTCCCTAATTTTTGTAAAAATTTTAAAAACAAGTATTATTTACACAATGAATTTTGTATAGTATACATAACATACACAACTTATACCCATACCTGATTTTTGATAAAAAAAAATAATTGAAGTACAAGCTATGAATAAAGTATATAGAATATATAAATACATTCCCTATACTTAGCATGTGTTATGTTCTCATGGCACAAAGTGAAATGACGACATAGATCGTACCAAGCATAGTTGAGTGAAAAGAAATAGGAAGTCGAATCGCCCCCTATACTAAGGCTTTTGAGGGCCTGAGCATGTCAGAAAAGCAGAAATGGGGCGGTCGAGGGTGAGAACAAAGAATAGAAGTGTTGTATACACAATGATATCGGTCCCCTATACTTAGGTTCAGGTCAGCCTGAGTATAAAAGAGCAATCACGGGTGGAGGACCGAGTATATCAGAGCTGGATATACACGTTATCGGCTAAATCTTCTAGCTGTACTAAAGAGGATGGCTTCATTTATAAAGGTTTCACACAAGCCGAGGGAGTCTTCCATCTGATTATGTGCTACGTGTGAAAGAGATCTGCTCAACCTGAACTAACTGCTCATTTCTTCGACGAAGTGCTTCACCAGTTGTCTATTGACTATTGAAGTGTATGCGCTGTCTGTTGTCTCAGAAATCTCAACGCTACCATTATTTTGTACTTCCCTAACGATGAAAGGTCCCATCCATTTCGATTTCAGCTTGCCTTGGAAAATCTTCAACCTTGTATTAAACAATCGTACTTTTTGCCCTGGGATAAAATTCTTTGTTCCAATGTGCTTGTCGTGCCACTTCTTTACTATGTCCTTATAGATTGTGATGTTTTCATATGCATGGTTTCTGATCTCTGAGAGCTCATTTAAAGCCGTATCTTTGTTCTTCTTTCCTTGGTGACAATTCCAGTTGATCTTTTTTATTGCCCATTCTGATTTCTGCACTAATTCTGCGGGCAAATGACATGGTTTTCCAAATACCATTTTAAATGAGGAGATGCCCAATGGAGTCTTATAATCCATCCTGTAAGCCCACAACACTTGGTCCAGGAGTTGGGACCAGTTCTTCCTGTCACGACGGACTAACTTTTGTAAAATTTATTTGACCTCCATGTTTGACACTCTACCATGCCATTAGATTGTGGATGGTAAGGACTGGAGACATTGTGCTCAATGTTGTATTCCTTAGTCAACTTCTTCACCTCCTTTTTGACAAAAAGGCTACCCCAATCAGATATCACAACCTTGGGGATCCCGAATCTCGAAATTATAAGATCTTTTAGAATTTACAGACGGTTCTACTATATGCGGCTCGAGTAGGGATAGCCTCCGCCCACCTTGATAAATAGTCTACCACGATAAGAATATATTCAAATCCATGCTTGTTAGGGAATGGGCCCATAAAGTCAATGTCTCATGTGTCGAATACATCACAAATGATCATTGGTTGCATAGGCATGCCATCTTTGGGACCAATGGTCCCTCCCATTCTCTGACAGACCGAGCATGACATGACAAAATTGTAGGCATCCGTAAACAAAGTCGACAATAAAATCCACATTGTAATATATTCTCAGTGGTACTCTTCCCGAAGAGGTATCCTCCTGCCTACAAGGTGTGGCATATAGTGAGGACACTTCGATATTCCTCTTGAGGAACACATCTTCTCCATATATAATATGATCCTTCAAAGAAAAGGAACGGATCCTCCCAGTGATAGTGTCATGATTCTGACTTTAGTCAGTCAATTCTATACTTGAGCCAACCTTGGGGAACTTTCTTAGAGACAAGATAGTTAAACATGTCGACATACCATGGGATGGAGTCAATAACAGAAATTAACTCGTCTGGGAAGGATTCACGGATTGATTATGAAGCAGGGATTTTATCATGTTTGATCTGGGATAGACGGTCAGCCACTGCATTCTTCACTCCAGGATTATCTTTAATCTCCAAATCAAATCCCTGAAGTAGGAGTATCCATCTAAGAAGATGTTCCTTTGTGTCTTTCTTTGCCATTAAGTATTAGATGGTCGAATAATTTGTATACATTTTCACCTTCGGTCCTAGAAGTAGAGATCTGAATTTTTCTAAGGTAAAGACTACAACAAGCATTTCCTTTTCTGTCATAGTATAATTTTTCTGAGCTAGATCCAAAACTATGCTTGCGTAGTGAATAGCATAAGGGACTCAATCTATCCTCCATCCTAGCACAACCCCTACTGCAAAATCAGAGGCATCTGTCATGGGCTCAGAGGAAGAGATCAGTCAGGGGCTGGTAAGACGATAGTTTCAATTATCCTCCTTTTGAGCAGCTCGAAGGTCTCAAGACACTTATGGTCTACAATGAACTGTGTCTTTCCCTAAGAGCTCAGTCAACAGTCGGGCAATTTTTGAAAAATCCTTGATAATCTCCAATAAAATCTGGTGTGCCCTAGAAAAGATCGCACTTATTTTACGTTAGTTGGTGGCTCGAGTTTCTTGATCACATCCACCGTGGATGGATCAACCTCCATTCCCTTCTTGGAATTGACGTGCTCCAGCACGATGTCCTTTGTTACCATAAAATGAGTTTCCTCCCATGAGAGCACCAGATTCACTTCCCTACATTTCTCGAAGACTTGGTCCAGGTGTGCGAGACAATCATTGAATGAATTATCGTGAACTGAGAAGTCATCCATAAAGACTTCAAAGTAGTCTCCAACCATTTCGGTAAATATTGCAATCATGCACCGCTAAAAAGTGCCAGGAGCATTATAGAACCCAAAAGGCATGCGCTTGAATACGTACGTACCGAAGGGACAAGTAAATATTATCTTTTCAAGGAAGATGGATACTTGATTGTAGCCTGACTACTGTCCAAAAAGCAGAAGTATTCTCTTCCCACCTGTCTCTCCAAAATCTGATCAATAAATGGTAGTGGCAAGTGATCCTTCTTCGTCGCAACATTCAAACGAATGTAATCCACATAGAAGTGCAACGACGTAGATACTCATGGCATTATCTCTTATCCCTCCTCGATGGTGGCTATCTGGAGTCCCGACTTCTTTGGGACTACATGTAAGGGTGCCACCCACTTGGAGTCCGAGGTGGGATAAATGAACCCTGCTCCACACCATTTCTCAATCTCAGTCTTAACCACTCCCCGTAAATTTAGATTCAGTTTATGCTGGAATTTGCAGGAGGGCTTAGCATTTTCCTCAAGGTATATATGGTGTGAACAAAGAGTTGGGTTAATCACTTGGAGATCTGATAATCTCTAGTCGATTGCCTTGCGGTTTTTCTCTAATACTTCTAGCAGGTGGGTCTTCTTCTCTTCGCTCATATGTGAGTTGATGATGACCGGAAGCTTTCCCTTAGGTCTCGTAAGGAATGCATATTTGAGAGTATGGGGTAATGGTTTGGGCACGAGTATATATGTATTGTCCAAGAAGTATGGCTCTATCACTACTGAATCTGGTTGTGATGTGGGTAGATCCTGCGTATCTTCATCTACCACCAACTGAACGGATTTAGGGGTCGGTTAACCAAAGACGTGTTGTAGTTTGGCAAAAGTCACGTCCGACCCTACTTCCTCACTCCATGATTGTCATAAAATAGATGGGACGATCGGTTTAAATAGACCTCGGAGTCTCTGGGAGTGTAGGATGATGCATAGAGAGTGTCTCCTTGAATGATATGGCAGACCAAATGATCGATAATGTCCTCTCCAAATGAGAGTGGTTCTCTAATTGTGGTTGGATTCTGACTCCATAGCCCAATTGTCGTTATTGTTCTACAATTTGCCCGTGACTCGAATGTTCATGACTTGGTGTTGGATTCTATATCAGGACTCCAGAATCTAGTCTGCTTCATTTCTAGTTCAACATCTTCAAATTGGATTTTCCCAGAGGTATAGTCAAATAGGGCTCATGTGGTCCTAAGGAAGGGCCATCCTAAGATCATGTAGGAATCTTTCCAATTCCTAGGGACATCCATGTCAAGTACTATAAAATCCACTAGATAATCATGTTCCTCTATATTGATTACAACATTCCTGATCTCATCCCTAGGTCTCTTAGTTGATGTATATGAAAATTGAAGTATGAATCTTGACTTCCTAATAGGTCCCAGATTCATATTCATAAAGTGTGATGGGCATGAGATTGATGGAGGAACCGTTGTCTAATAGAGTTCTGGCAAACTTTATCTCATTAATCTGGCTAGTAACGAAGTGTGCACCCGTATCTCTCTTATTCCTTGGAAGCTCATTTCAGATTAAACGAGATGTAGCCATGGCGAGGATGTGTTTCTTTATTCAGCTTGAGTTCTTTCCGTCGTCCCTTGTCGGTATGCATCTCTCCTTAAGGTATTTTCTAAAAGTTGTACCTCTTTCTATCATCTCGTCTAAGGATAAAGTGACCTTGATGTTTTCTTTACAGATGTGGGCCATCTCTTCATCATTTTTTTATTTTTTAGGTTTTTCTTCTTTCCAGCCATTAGAGCATATGGGAAAGGGATTGAGTGTATGCCTAGTGTGGGGGTTGGTGGTTTCTCATCTTCTTCTTCCCAGGTGTATGCTTAGGTATGGACATTGGGCTATGTAACTGCATTCCTTTGCTCGATCAGGCATGGTTGCGGTCTTTCCACTCCTGAGAGAAATATAATGTGTGTCATCATGCAAAAAGATCTTGTATTCAAGTAAAGAACATTCTGAGATCGCATGCTCTTTATGTCCAAAGTTATTAGGACTAGCTTTGACTTGAGCAGGAATTACGGTTTGTAGTGAAGTGCACTCATCTCTCCATCTGGAGAGTCGATTGATATCAACTCTTATGTCATGAAGTTCACCCAGCACTCATTGGAGTTCGGGAGAGATTGAAGAGGAAGATTGCTGGCCTTACTTGGCCTGGGGTTGCTGGTTCTGATGATACTAGCTCTGTTGGCCTTGACGTTGGTACTGATGCTACTGTTGCAGGTTCCGGTAACTCGGGCGGGACTGTTATATTGTCGATGCTGCTGGGGTTGATATCCGAGATGAGATTGTGGTGGACAAGGGTTCGAAATAGAGTTGTGATCTTATCGATTGATTGGATCAAGATTGTACAAGACTCCATTTTTCTCCATGACTTGTGAATGTTCCTCGTAAACTATATGGGCAGAGGTTTCTTCAGTTTGTAGGGCGAAAAATTGATCTCCGCCTAAGTTGATCTATTGCCCTACCCATTTCCCTTTAATGTAGTGAATCTAGTGTATGGGGGCATGGCATGTAGTCATGGTAGGTATCTGGATCTTAGATATCCTATCAGCTGGTTCCTCCATCTACTTGGGCAGATAAGATAATTTCTCCATGTCGGTAGATTTATGGATTTCTTCCACCCTCTTGTAAATTTGTTCAACCACAGTTATCTT
The DNA here is from genome assembly GCA_037367405.1 of Ottelia alismoides. NCBI lineage: Eukaryota > Viridiplantae > Streptophyta > Magnoliopsida > Alismatales > Hydrocharitaceae > Ottelia > Ottelia alismoides. Next base: position 591,854 of record JAZKJV010004338.1, on the reverse strand, counting down.
ATCAGCTATGATCCCCATGTCGGCACTTTGGTCAGTGGAAAGATTGTTCACAATCTTCTTTCCCCCTTCTTTTGATAAGAGTGAAAGGGGGTTGGGCAGGGCTTGTGTCTGCTAATTTCTCGAGCACCTTGTAGATTGTGTCCTCGTGACGACCCATACAGTTCCTCCACATGAAGCACTAACTAACCCTTGCGAGGCAGGAAAAAGGGACGTGATAATCTGATGTGGGCGATGGTTATTAGGCTAAGATACTGGAGAAGAAATCGTAGGCAGTTAGGTGGAAGATTGACCGAGAAATAACGAAGAAGAAACTTCGGCGGGCGATAAAGGCGGGGAGGCTGGAGGATTGGGGAGTTGACCTGGGTCAACAATCCCAGGCTCAACCAATCAGAATGCATCCCGAATAAGACAACTCCAAAAATGATAAAAATGATGGAAAATGTTAAATTAACTAAAAATAGAATCGAAAATGAATTCAAATAAAAAGTTTTTAAAATAAAATGATAGTATTGTATTTAAGTCATTTATGATGATTTTTAATTTTTTAGTTAAGTCATATACAAGGGTACAAATAAATAAAACCTTTTATTCATATGTATGTATACCTATATATACTACACTTGTACTTTTAATACATTATTTTTACAAATATACATACAATTTTATAATTTGTTATTTTACAACATTTTACAAGAAATTTAACCATATCTTTATTTTTTTGTATTCATTTATTAGGATAAAAAAATAGGGATATTTTACAATATAAAAGTGAAGCATTTACAATATATACATGATTTTATTTTTATTTATTTTTGGATTTGTGATTTTTAATTATATTTTATATAAATTAAATACGATATATAAAAATAGTTAGAAATGCAATTTATACAAGAAAATAAGAAAAATAAATATGCATACATAATATACATAGGTATAATATACAATAACACCCTAAAAAGCCACATTTCACATCTTAACTCCGATTTTTGTGAAATACTTTTATTTTAAAGATTATTTAATTCTGAATACAATAAAAGTAAGTTTGCTTCATTTTGAGTTTTTATGTAGAATACATTGACATGACAAGTTGAGCTTTATGGATTTTTCAAAGTGTTGTTATTTACAAACTATACAATGATCCTTCTTGCAATTATTTTTAATATTTACAACTGATATTTATGTACAAGTTCTAAGAAGAAAATAATTTTATCTGAGTTGAATTTTGTGATGAATAAATTAGTGTATAAAATATGTAAAATATACAGTGATATACAAGTGATGAATATACATGAGTGAAAATTGGTTTTCTGAGTGAAGGCCTTATCCCTCCTATTTATCCCTTGCATTTTCAGGTTTAAACAACTTACAAGACTCTAGACCAGCATCATCTTGCTTATGCCATGCCCTAGGTATTTCTGAATTAAGTCAGTAAACCTCTCCCAAGTTTCAAGAAACGGTTCATTGGGATGCTGGGTGAAGCTTGTGAGCTTGATCCTCATTTGATTAATTTTACTTATTGAGTAGAATTTCTTTAGGAATAGAGTCTTTATTTTAGCCCATGTTAAGACCACCTCCCCTAAGTTCTTTAGCTAGAATGTCATCTTATTAATCAAGGAGAAAGGAGCGGCTCTCAACCTAATATAGTCTTGATTAACCCTAAGGTGAGAGAGGTTGTCACAGACTAATTCAAAATCTCAGAGGAAAGAGTAGGGTTCTTCATGGTTGATTCCTCCAAACATTGGGAACAACGTGAGGAAATGTGATTTTGCTCGAACGCATCCTCGGGGTAGTGGTCTCAGCCAGCTGTAGTCCTCATCAATCTCCAGAAGGTACACGTCTTCCATAGCAGCCCTGTCCTGATATCCAGTTCCTTCTAGTTCTGCTAAACATGATCTCAGTAATTCATTCTATTGCTCAGTTGCGGTTATACGTGCTAGGATTGCCATCATTGGATCATTATTGTTCTCATCTTCATTAGGATTCTTCTTTGGAGACATGTTGTCTTCTTCTTCACCTTCATATATAAATATGTCTGAATTAGATACATGTGTCGAAGGGGTTCTACCAAAGATAAGAGTTTTCTTGGTAGGAGAACAGTTAAAGAGAGGGTTAGTCTGGGATCGACTAAACCCTGAAGGTGACTTATTGGTCCTAGAAAAAGGTTAGTCCCATGACCAAGTGAGCTCGAGAAGAGGGTCATCTTAAACCTGGGGAGACATGAGATCCAAGGGGTTTTGTGTATTGTTTGCAAAATCTGAATTAAATTCCCTAGAGAAGTTCATTTCTGATCTCAAAAGAATTAGTGAGAGCACGGTGGTCAAGTCAAGACGGAGAGTACAATTGTACGAATTTGGACATACCAATCAAATACAAAACAAACTCATAGATTCACCCACTCTGCACTTATAAAGGTATGTTAGAGTTTGGTCTCTTATCTTTTCAATTTTAATTTAATGATAAAATAATCTTTGAGAAGGTTAAGCAGAGCTTAGGTTATGGAGAGTTCATAAAGATTTGCCTGAATTCATATGTCCAGTTGCATCCACTTTCAACCAGTATGGGTGTAAGTACAGACCGTAGAATAGTTTTCCGTATTACTTCATGGCAGTACCTTACACGTTGTCCTTTAGCCACCCAATCTGCTAAGAGACATCGTAGTTCCCTCACTGAGAAGTACCTAGTCGTTTTTAAATTCAATAGTTAGAACGAGGCCCCCAAGTTTTGGCTCTACCCTAAGTATGTGATTCTTTCCTACAAACAATGAGTGGGGTTCTCTCCACCGGTCATATGGTAGATTTTATGTTAGTTTACTTACATTTATCTTGATTAACAGTCTCTATTTTGAGTTAAGGTTATCACTTAGGTCTTAAATGAGCACAAAAATATCACGCTTAATGAACTGTCCCAATTCCTTTAACTCCTAAGCTGTAAAACTTAGGTAGAGAGGATCGAGAAAGCTAATGCAAGCATTAAATCAATGATGCATGATAAGAAGAAGACTAATCCCTCATGTTCTTCATGTGAGATGCAAGATAATGAATTAAAATTTGCACTGAATTATATGCACATATGAAAATTCCCTAAGCAGATAGTTCTATTAGAGGGAAGAATTGATTTAAAATCTGGATAAGTTAAACGACTACTAGTGTGTCTTGTTAGTGAAAATGTGTGGCCTAAAAATTACGAGCACAATCAAGGATAAATATTTAAACTAGCGTATGTGCACCTAATTCTTATGCCACTCAAGTTGATTCTCAACCACACAAAAGGGATTGAAACAAATCCAACACACCACAAAGAGTTTAGTCCAAATTATTAGAAAAAATCAGGATTCAAAGAGACCTTGTAAATGATGCAGAAAATAAAACTAATCTAAGCTCTATCTTTCTCACATAAAGAAATAAAATTAGAGTCTTGTTTGCAAATCCTTGATTTTTGTCTAAAAATTTGCTCTGAGTTATCTATGAAGAGAGAAAATGCGGTTAGTATATGAAGTGAGAGAAAAATGTAAATAAAATGCAAAAAAATAAAATGCAAAACAAAAGAGAAATAAAAAATGACACAGAAATTAAACTCACGATAATTAATTACAGAAAATTAGTATAAGACCCTAGAAATATGTTGCTCCCCAGCAACGATGTTATTTCATGATCGTGAAGTCCATCTTTTAAAAGGGTTCAAATTGTAGTATAGGAGACGGAAAACGATTCGTCAAAAACAACAACTGAATATTGTGGAACATTTTTTTACTTGGTAAGTCTACCAAGGTCGAACACACAGAACGGATTATTTTAGTTGCGTAGTTTTAAATTGATCAAAGTAATTAACTAATTGCAATATTGATCTCTATGTCAAAAAATAAAATGAAGGAATGTAATGATGAAAATGCAAGTAAAATAAATAGAGAAGAGAAGACGATGAAGCACATGATCTGTGATTATATATGTTTTCAATCCTCAAAAAATAGATCAAATAATCCTCAAATCTAATCACAGATAAGAAGAGATAGATTCGAGAAATATTTACTAGATCAACATCTCAAATGTAGGTCAAAAAGATCGATGTATCCAAGAATAATCCTGCAATAAGGAGATCGCTTGTTAATTTGACTCCAAATGTTCTTGTGGTATAGTTCTCAAAGAATAATCACTAATAATTTGGAATTAAATCTCATAATTTGACATTGAATCTATCTCAAAATTAATCATTGGTAATCACAACATGATTAGTCAAATTAGATCTCCTCAAATGAATTTCAATATAGTAAAGTATTAAGGGAATGAACTAATTCCTCCTAAGTCCTAACCATACAAAGATCAATTCCTCAATTAAAAAGATCGATTATCAATAGAGAAATAATCTGAATAGATTCCTCTCAATGGATCCACCGTAATTTAGAATCAATTTTCTAAAAACAGAATAGCACAATTATGTCAGAACATGTATCAAATTAAATCTCGATGGATATTCAACTTCTTAAATCAAGCTATGATATGTTCACATAGTATATAAAATGAGAGAGCGTACACCAAGCTTCAAAATGACACAACCTGCGTAAAAATTGAATTTCAAATGAAAAAGATATGCAATAAACATAATCTGGGGACTTAAATGCAAATAAAAACAACTTTTCCAATCAAAATGATCCATGAGGGAACTTATATGCAATTCCTGGAAACTGCTTGGGAAAGCTATGTAATTTACCCCTTGTAGGGGTATTTCTGTTATTCAGTACTGGCTTGGGGTATGCATGTAAATAACCCAGTTGACATGAAGAATTCATATACCTGGACTGATCTGTAATTTGCCGGAGGTGCGGGGGCTTCATGTGCAAATAGCCCAGACCACATGTGGTGGGCATGTGATCCAAGTGAGGCTCAGGAAACGGGGATGCACGTTGCACGACGTGGTGGAGCGGGGCCACCCGAGGCCGCGAGGCTCGTTTGGATGGATCCAATGCCTATAGGTCCTCCTCGATATAGGAATCGATTGACGGTGGCTCCTCTGATGTAGACACCATTGGATCAAGATCCAAGGGTACATGCTCTTAGTCCTCCTCCGAGGGCGGTGGCACAAAGGGTGGGGCTCCAATGAGTCTTCCTGAGCGCTAGCGACACCCGGTTGATTGGTGGAAGCTCGATTAAGTGTCGGTGAAGATCGACGAAGGTGTTGGTGGTGGTGGTCGGGTATGGCAATGGTCCAATCGGTGCGGCGGTGTTTCATCATCGGAGATGGAGGGTGAGAATGGAGCTCGGTCTCTCCATCCGATCAATGAAAGGAGGTGGTATCAATAGGGTTAGAAATCAAAGGTGAGGTGCGAGGGAGTGGAATGGAGGTCCCAGGCAGTCGAAGGGAGTCAAGGGCCTGAAGATACAGGTCTGAGCAAGACCTAGAGGTGGAGCTTGGTGGAGGAGAAGGCGGAGAAGGGAGAGTGCACATGCGAGGTGTCAGTGTAGGGCAGGTAGGTGCGGTGAAGGACTTTCGATCTTTGGAGAGATCGAAGATGGTGTCGTGTGTGTGGGATAATTCAGAGAAACATGGAAGAAGTGCAAATACTTGGAGTGAGCAACACAACAGATGGAGTAGGAGGGGTAGAGGGATGCCTGGCATGGAGCTTCTATGAACTCTTGGCTCGGTAATAGGGCTTAGGCTTGTCACAATGAAGCCCTCTAGAGCTTGTCCTTCCTACATCCTATGGTGGATGATCCATAATGGAGGCGGAGGAGGGAGAATTATGGGAGAGGTGTCGTCGGTTAAATGTGGTGATGGAGTGGTTTGAAACAACTTAACGATATCCTTAGAAGATCGAAGGTGGGGCATTGATGGGTCCAGGAGGAAGTCGGGTCCTACCGCTACGAGGAGGAGGTGCCAGAACGTGGGTAGAGTTCTCGGGGTGGCAGCCAAAAATATAAGGGGGAGAAGAGTAAAAGGCATTACATGGGGGAAAGGAAGGAGGCTGGAGGAGGAAGATGGGTTTGGAGGCATTAGATCTTGTGATTCAACGACCCTAGAGGAGGCACAAAAGTGTCTCTTAGATCAGATCAAATGATATGATCAAGCAGCTAGGAGATAGACGCGAGCGAGCGGTTCAGATGCGATCTGGACGATTGATGAATGTATGATTCATCCATTGTATATGAACATCTGATGAATCCATGATTCATTAACTTTTCTGTCGTATCTTATCTCAAAACCCTTAACAAATGCATATAAATATTCATTAATTCCCATCTTTTATTCAAACTTCATTCATGAATAAATATTCATTTTTAAGCATCAAAATCATGTAAATAAATAAAGAACAAAGAAAAAGAAAAGAAGGCAGATTGGAGATATGTAAATATGTACAATATGACTTATAAATATAAATATAACTGCAAGGTATATTTATAGCCTAACCCCTGAGACCAAGTCAGCATGGATTGGTCGACAAACCAATACGTAGGGGGAGATAAGGAAAGAAACCCCTAAAAATAAATTAAGACACATTTCATATACTTCTCACTATTTATCAAATAAATACAAAACTTCAATGATTTTTAATTAATTCATATATACATATTTTTCATCAAACTCTTTTCATAATTATCTCGAAAAATGTATATAAGAATATAAAAATAAGTTAAAAATATTACCTTGTATATATGCCAAGAAATCCAGCTTGTAAATTGACAAAATCTCAACTTCCGAACATCATAACTTCTTCATACGAACTCCAATTTCACTCTACTTACTTTAAAGTCCATAAAATAATATTCTCTAATTAATAGAGATGGTTTCATCAAATTCGGAGTCCGTTTGCAAAAAGTCAGTTTTGCGACCAAATGATAACGGGGTTTCTGGGCTATTTATTTTAAGTAGAACACATTATTTATAGTTTATTAATTTTATAATTTATAATTATTTTCATGATATTGTATTTTCACCCTAATTTATTTCATATTTTTTGGTGCTTATTTATTTTTTTAATAAAATACAAAACCCTAAATTATAGGTAAAAATGAACTGGATAACTTATACCTATATTTATTAATATATGTAAATTAATTTATTATAATCCCTAAAAATTCACACAGCCCTTATTTATTATTATAATAATTAATAAAATTAATTTTTAATTAATTATTTATTAAATTAAAAATCCAAAACCTATTTATCTATACATATTTATTAATATAATATTTATATTTCGAATAATATTTATTATTTATAAAAAAATTATTCCATAATTAAGATAATTTAATTATTTACATTTCTTGTTTTTATACCTATTTGAAATAACACTATTTACTATTTAATATTGAATTTATAAAGAATTTTACACATCTGGCCAACCAGGTGCTGACACGTGTCAGCACCTGGTTCATCTTCTTCAAGAAGGTTGTTAGCCTTTCTGTTCTGAACAACCTTCTTCACCAAATTTTCACGCAAGCGTTATAATCCTTCTAGGCGATCTAAACCCTTGAATCGACTCTCCTAATAACCAAGAATCTCGGCCACCATTGGATCTAACTTGGAGATCACAAAAACCCTCTATATAAACCTCCAAAGTTTGCAATTCGCAACTAACTTTCCTAACCACCTGAGACACCCAGATCCAGTGGTCGACCCCAACCTTCCCCTCTCATATCCGGTCATCCTAGGAGGTGATAGCTCCATTTCATCGGCTCGTGTGGAAGAAGGGAGATCACAGGAGGTTCCAAGGTGCTCGTCAGCCCTTGCATCGCCGCCTTACGCGCATCTAGCTCCGGCGAAGATCGGCCGTCGCATCAGCTATCTGAGGTAATACACCTCTGCATTCTCAGATCTAATCCTCCACCTTCATCGAATTTTATCTCGATCCTCGTGCCACGATTAGCGTGGCTAATCACATAATTAGTTAGTCTAATCATATAGCTTAGACGCTCAATCGAAACCAATTCCAAATTCGTTTCAAATCAAATCGAATCGCACTCAATTTCTCAAGTATTTTTCACGTCTGGTTTCATTTAGTCTGGAAACACCATATTTGAGCTTGCAAAAACTTAATCCTTTGGTTGATTTCTTGTAAATCGAGCACGAATACATCTTATTTGCAGGTTCATCTTTGATTTGGAGCAACGTAGAGTTATCTGGAGTCTTTGATCTTCACGCAATTCATCGTCCAAGAAGCCGTAACAAAATCCATCATCTCCAGAAGCAGAGGACCGCCAACTTCGTCGACCTTTTGCTGCTGCTCTCATTTGACTCCGACCGTCGTCTACCGCGGGCGAGCTCGAGGGTTAGAGGAGCTAACCCTCTGGCCCTGCCAGAGACCCTAGCTCGTCGCCAGCTACCCATAGAAATTCGGAGAAGATGCCATCGTCAGCCACCCGCGAAGAACCTGAAGAGCGGCCCAAGAACAGTCGCAGTATAGCCTTGCGACACGTGGCCATCAGCGGACGGTCTGGGTCGCATCGCATGTTATAATCTCAGCTGTTGAATCTGAACCGGTGGAAAAGTTGCACAAAGAACCCAGAGGACTTCCAGAATTTCCAGAAGCTCCAAAGTTTTCCAGATATTACATTTAGGTCCCCACGCAGGGACCTAAATGTAAACTTTCTTGTTTTCTTTACAGAACAGTCCCTACCGAGGACCTTTTTACATCACTTTTTGTTTCTTTTTCTTACAATTATACCCCTGACCTGTAGGGGAGTTTTGGACCAATTTTTGACATATTTTTTCGTAGTTCTTTTTAGGGTAGTTACGCAACCACCCCAGCAAGTTTTTCATTAATTTTTCGTATATTTTTGTCACGTTTTCATCGTGTTTTTTGTTTTGTCGCTAATTAATCCGTTTTGATTTGTTTTCATGTGTTCTTCGAGCCTGTTGCTCGACCGTTTCACCTACTATATAATATTATTTATATTTCTTCTATATTTGACCTATTATATAGTAAGTAAATTGTGTGAAAAATACCACTTTGAAAAATAAATAAAAATTAGAAAAGAATAAAATCAAATAAAAAATTAAAAATAAAAAATTCCTTAAAAATTGTAGCTTTTTCCTTGATAACTTTAAGAAGAGATAAAATAATCACAAAAATATTTTCTCTTAAAAATTTCAAAATACCCTATTCTGCCTCCTTGTGTTCGATCCAGGAACACTTCCCTAGTTAAATAATTAGTGTAACGTTTTTCTTAAAAAATCGATATTTGTTTGATCGACTAGGATCCTTTTGCGGTTTTTTCTACACCGACGACCTTTTCTTTTAAAAAGCCGCAAACCGATTTTAGCCCGCATCAAAATGGTGTCGTTGCCAGGGAGGCGTTAGTGCATTTTGATTTTTTTACATATTTTGTGATTTTATTTTCTCTCTTCTTTTAGTTTTGTTTTTCGTAGCTTTTCTTCGATTTTTCTTACGACTTTTCTCGACTCGTTTCTCGATCATCTTTAGACCGTTAATTAATTTTTACAGGGCTGCAGGATCAGCCGGTTTCTTAGGAAGCCGAGTCAGATGAAAGAGCAGAGGCTGATTCCTTCTTTACGAGTTAGCTATAGAGGACATAAATTAAGTAGTGTAACTTTGTAAAAGAGAGAGAAAGAGAGAGAGATGTTGTATTGAACTCTAGTAGAAGGGGTCCACTAAGGACATCCCGACTTATAATCCCCCCTTTTTTAGGGGTCTGATTCACCGAGTACCGTGTATTCGGGGGATCGGGGCACCCACCGTGATTTTCTTGCCTCATCGGTTTTTCCACAGCTTTCTTGATAGATGCTTGTTTAGGATTTTTTTTCTTTCTATCTGATTATGCCTACGTAGTTAGTCTTAGGACTTTCAACCTAGGTGCATGATTTTAGTATTCTTATAAAAAGAAAATAAAAAAAGTAGACGTTTGCTTGAAAAAACTCAAAAAAATATAAAACCCCAAAATAAAATCGGGACTGCTAAAGATATCTGACCTAAAAAAACATAACGGTTCATCTGATTTGGGAGAGTAATCCTCGCACATCTTCTCAGAGTGCGCGAGTGAGAGATGACCCATAAGGTTAGAGCCAAAACCCCGTATTTCTCACGAAATACTACTTAGTATATACACATATCACTGTTCCTCAGTGGGTACGCCTGGGTAGCCGGAAACGGTCCGGGTTTACTTAGCATAGTGGGAGGTTTAGAGGACACTGCGTAAGGCTCCATCCTCAAGTAACACGGGTAGCCGGAAACGATCCGTACTTACTCCCATACTGGCTGAGTACGAGTGATTTTCTGTAAAGACTCGGGCCAGTGTTTCGGAGAAACTATCGGTCACTGATGAATACTCATTCATCACTCTTTATTCTTATATTTTAGCTACAAAAACCTTTGCAAATGCATGTATATATTTGTAAATATAAATAATTACCAAAAGCATGCATGGTGTAAATAGTTATAATTAGCATGTTTTTGTGCAAAAATAAAAGAATAAAGATCAAAAAGAAAAAGAGGGAAGCATTTAGAATAAATATTGAGCAACATAACCCAAGGGAGGGCTCAGCATGGGCCTGACCGCATAAAAGCCAAAGTAGAGGGAGATAGGGGCTCATGTGTGTAAATATATATGTAAATAAAATAAAAATATTTTCCTCCCAAAAATAGACTAAAAAGGGCTTGTAAATATTTGTATATATTTATAAATATAAAATCAACATAAAAATAGAAAAATTAAAAAGAAAACAAAAACATCACTTTCATCATGTGTATAACCCACTCACTTGTATTTATTTCACCCTATAAATAAATAAAATGAAATTCCATAAAATTTGTAAATACTCTATATTTTATGATGTAAATAAATAAAATAAAAATAACTAAAACAAAAACAAAATAAAAAGAACAAAATTAAAAACCTAAAAATACATTGTAAATATACCATGTATATACATGTACATATATATTTATTTCACTATTGTATATAAATAATAAAAATAAAATAAAAATATATTTTTATTCCTTATTTTATGATATAAATAAATAAAATATAAAATGGGAATAAAAAGGTATAAAAATAACAAATTCAAAATCAAAAATAAAAACCCATATATTGTATATATACCTATATATAGCCCTACTATGTAAATACACTATTTTTATTTTGAAAAATTAATTAAAAATCACAAAAAAATAGAAAATATTAAAACAAAAATATTTCATGTTTTGACTTTTTAATTATTTGGCCATTTGCTATATTTAATTTAATTTCTAAATATTTGCCACGCGGCCGCTTCCCATTGGTCCAGGGGGGTTGTTGACCGCCCGGTCAACTTCCCCCCCAGGACCGCCTCCCACGGGTTTTGACACCCGACCGATTTCTCGACTTTTTCGTATCCAAACCCGATCATCATCCCCCTAAACCCTGGGTCAGTTTTGATCACGTCACATCCGACACCCTCGCCAGGGTATCCGCCTCGGGATCTGCGCTCCACATTGCCCTACCTGACCTCTTCTAGCCAGACCTGCACCCATACTTAAGCCGAGCTCCGCCACCCTAATCCTGATCTTTGGCTCATTTGTTCGCCACCCAGTGACCTCCACCGGCCGAGTGAGAGTGACAGCTTGCTCCCGCAGGTGTCGCAGCGAGGAGGGAGCAAGAGACCATCGATCTGGCGGGTTAGCTCCGTCGTGCTCCGCCCAGAGCAGGAGCCAGAGCCTCGGACATCGACGCTCCTCGAGGCAAGGACCCAGAGCTGCCCTATCTCTTCCCTAGTCGACCCATCCACCTAGGTAGCGTAGATCTTTCTTCCTTTTCTTTAATTTCCGATTACCCCCAATTCGCCCCGTCGCCGACCACCTTCGATTCCGGTCGCGTTCGCCTCCCATTCGATCATCGGGCTGCACCATAGCCTCCGCCTTCCTCCCGCGTACGTTCTCCGCACTTCCATTCAACCCAGCTCGCACAGGAGCTGGGGTTCGCGCTCCTCCGTCCACCCCCTCGCCGGAGCTCGCCCGCACCGACTCCCCGACCACGTTCACCACGCCTAACTGGGTCGAGGCAGTTTGCCCTTGACCCGCGAGTTCACTGGCACACTTTGCAGGTTCATCCAGGCCCATCTGAGGGCTTGGACCATCAGGTCCAGCAGCTCCACCTCCGCCAGACTCTCCAGAGCTCCTCGGAGCTCCATTGAGTCATCGGAGGCCTCCAGCAGACACGGAGGGCCCGCAGCTTCCTGTTCCGATCATCAGAGGGCTTCCAAGAAGAGGCCAGCGTCGTCACGACCCCGGCAAAGTTCGTCGGAGGCCAGTTCGTCCTCCATCCCTCTCCGCCGTCCGATCAGCTCCAGAGCTCCAGTTCAGATCTCGTCCATCCATTCCAGGAGCAGCAGCTACCGCACGATCTTCAGCAGGGCTGATCTCCACCGTCCGATGGCCGAGGCTTAGCCGCGATGAGTTTCCACTGTCACATTCAGCACGTGGCGAGGCCCCGACCGTCCGATTCACCTGAGGGCTTCCTTCGTTGGGCGCCACCCCTTCCCAGTCGTCCGATCACTGACGTGGCGCCCATCCGTCGGTCGACTTAAATAAAGGGTAATTTACCCTTAGGCCCTTTTCTTTAGTTTAATTTCAGTTTAGTCCTGTAAATATTTTTAGAAGTTTATTTACGTTGGTACTTTTGCATATTGGACCCTGCGCTTTATTTTATTCGCATTTATATCCCTGTTTGTAGTGTAGCACGTGCATCGACACGTGCCTCTCTGGGATATTTGCATTGTTATTCCTGTAGTTCTGGATGTTCCGAAATGAATGGATAGTTTTATATAATTGCATTTATACCCCTGTGCGTGAATTAATTGTGCATGTGCGTTTATTTGTGGGTAAATTACAAACTAGTCCTCGGACTTTTGGTACTTGTTACCAAATAGCCCCAGAACTTAGTTTTCATTACATTTAGGTCCCTGAGTGCCCCAGACACGCGCGACGCGTGTGATATTGTGGGATTTTTGCACCGGACCCCCCAGAACTTTGGGTATTTGCACTCAGGTCCCTGTGCACAATATCTAAGTTTTATTTTTGAATAAAATAGTAAATCAACTCCAAATCCAATGAAAATTGGATACATGGCTCCTGCCATGTTGTAAAATTTTCTGGAATTTCAAGAGACATTTTTGTTTTGATTTGATATTTTTAAAAAATAAAAAACATCCATTTTCGTTACTGTCTAAATTAAAAATTCGCAAAAAAATATTAAAACTTATCTAAAAATAAAAAAAATAGCTACTTTTTGTTTGGCTTGTTTGATTTTCTGGCCAATTTTGGCCATTTTTCATTACATAAAACTCTTAAAAATCACAAAACACCTAAAAACTCATAAAAATTCTAATAAAAAATATAAAAATCCAAAAATAATAATTAAGGTGCCTCAATTTTCCTTGTTTCTTTCTCTTTACAGGAAAATTACCTCCAGGCTTATTAGGGTTTTTAGATATTTTATCTAAGCTCTTAAGCTCGGCTGGATAGTAGCTCCATTTTCTAGCCTTGTTTGATTTTTAGAAAATTAAATAAAACTCAGAAAAATCCCAAAAATTCACTAAAAACAGTAAAAAGTATAAAATACACCGGGCGGGTCTTTCCCAAAGTAGCCCATCGCTTCAAACGTTTTTTCAGGTACCATCGCGTCGAGCCGTACTCCCTACTAGTATATAATGCTACGTCAGAGAGGCTAGTAACATCAGCTAGATCTCCGCCTCCCTCTTTGAGACTGCACGTATTTTATACTTTTTACTGTTTTTAGTGAATTTTTGGGATTTTTCTGAGTTTTATTTAATTAACTAAAAATCAAACAAGGCTAGAAAATGGAGGTACTGTCCAGCCGAGCTTAAGGGACTTAGATAAAATATCTAAAAACCCCTAATAAGCCTGGAGGTAATTTTCCTGTAAAGAGAAAGAAACAAGGAAAATTGAGGCACCTTAATTATTATTTTTGGATTTTTATATTATTTATTAGAATTTTTATGAGTTTGTAGGTGTTTTGTGATTTTTAAGAGTTTTATGTAATGAAAAATGGCCAAAATTGGCCAGAAAATCAAACAAGCCAAAACAAAAAGTAGCTATTTTTTTGTAATTTTTAGATAAGTTTTAATATTTTTTGCGAATTTTTAATTTAGACAGTAACGAAAATGGATGTTTTTGATTTTCTAAAAATATCAAATCAAAACAAAAATGTCTCCAAAAATTCCAGAAAATTTTCAACATGGCAGGAGCCATCTGTTCAATTTTCATTGGATTTGGAGTTGATTTACTATTTTATTCAAAAATAAAACTTAGGAATTGTGTAAAGGGACCTGAGTGTAAATACCCAAAGTTCTGGGGGGTCCGGTGCAAAAATACCACGATATCACACGCGTCGCGCATGCTGGGGCACTCAGGGACCTAAATGTAACGAAAACTAAGTTCTGGGGCTATTTGGTAACAGGTACCAAAAGTCCGAGGACTAGTTTGTAATTTACCCACAAATAAACGCACATGCACAATTAATTCACGCATAGGGGTATAAATGCAATTATATAAAACTATTCATTCATTTCGGAACATCCAGAACTACAGGGTTAACAATGCAAATATCCCAAAGAGGCATGTGTCGATGCACGTGCTACACTACAAACAGGGGTATAAATGCAAATAAAATAAAGCGCAGGGTCCAATATGCAAAAGTACCAACGTAAATAAACTTCTAAAAATATTTACAGGACTAAACTGAAATTAAAATAAAGAAAAGAGCCTAAGGGTAAATTACCCTTTATTTAAGTCGACCGACGGATGGGCGCCACGTCAGTGATCGGACGGCTGGGAAGGGGTGGCGCCCAACGAAGGAAGCCCTCGGGTTAATCGGACGGTCGGGGCCTCGCCACGTACTGAATCTGACGGTGGAAACTCGTCGCGGCTAAGCCTCGGCCATCGGACGGTGGAGATCAGCCCTGCTGAAGATCGTGCGGTAGCTGCTGCTCCTGGAATGGATGGACGAGATATGAACTGGAGCTCTGGAGCTGATCGGATGGCGGAGAGGGATGGAGGACGAACTGGCCTCCGGCGAACTTCGCCGGGGTCGTGACGGCGCTGGCCTCCTCCTGGAAGCCCTCTGATGATCGGAACAGGAAGCTGCAGGCCCTCCGCGTCTGCTGGAGGCCTCCGATGACTCAATGGAGCTCCGAGGAGCTCTGGAGAGTCGGGCGGAGGCGGAGCTGCTGGACCTGATGGTCCAAGCCCTCAGATGGGCCTGGATGAACCTGCAAAGTGTACCAGTGAACTCGCGGGTCGAGGGCAAACTGCCTCGACCCAGTTAGGCGTGGTGAACGTGGTCGGGGAGTCGGTGCGGGCGAGCTCCGGCGAGGGGGTGGATGGAGGAGCTCGAACCCCAGCTCCTGTGCGAGCTGGGTTGAATGGAAGTGCGGAGAACGTGCGCGGGAGGAAGGCGGAGGCTATGGTGCAGCCCGATGATCGAATGGGAGGCGAACGTGACCGGAATCGAAGGTGGTCGGCGACGGGGCGAATTGGGGGTAATCGGAAATTAAAGAAAAGGAAGAAAGATCTACGCTACCTGGGTGGATGGGTCGACTAGGGAAGAGCTAGGGCAGCTCCGGGTCCTTGCCTTGAGGAGCGTCGACGTCCGAGGCTCTGGCTCCTGCTCTGGGCGGAGCATGGCGGAGCTAACCTGCCGGATCGATGGTCTCTTGCTCCCTCCTCGCTGCGACACCTGCGAGAGCAAGTTGTCACTCTCACTCGGCCGGTGGAGGTCACTGGGTGGCGAACAAATGAGCCAAAGATCAGGATTAGGGTGGCGGAGCTCGGCTTAAGTATGGGTGCAGGTCCGGCTAGAAGAGGTCGGGTAGGGCAATGTGGAGCGTGGATCCCGAGGCGGATACCCCGGCGAGGGTGTCGGATGTGACGTGATCAAAACAGACCCGGGGTTTAGGGGGATAATGATCAGGTTTGGACACGAAAAAGTCGAGAAATCGGGTCGGGTGTCAAAACCCGTGGGAGGTGGTCCTGGGGGGGGAGTTGACCGGGCGGTCAACAACCCCCCTGGACCAATGGGAAGCGGTCGCGTGGCAAATATTTAGAAATTAAATTAAATATAGCAAATGGCTGAATTATTAAAAGGTCAAAACATGAAATATTTTTGTTTTAATACTTTCTATTTTTTATGATTTTTAATTAATTTTTCAAATTAAAAATAGTGTATTTACATAGTAGGGCTATATATAGGTATATATACAATATATGGGTTTTTATTTTTGATTTTTAATTTGTTATTTTTATACCTTTTTCTTCCCATTTTATATTTTATTTATTTTCATCATAAAATAAGGAATAAAAATATATTTTTATTCTATTTTTATTATTTATATACAATAGTGAAATAAATATATATGTACATGTATATACATGGTATATTTACAATGTACTTTTAGGTTTTTAATTTTGTTCTTTTTATTTTGTTTTTGTTTTTGTTGTTTTTATTTTATTTATTTACACCATAAAATATAGAGTATTTATAAATTTCATGGAATTTCATTTTATTTATTTTTAGGGTGAAATAAATTCAAGTGAGTGGGTTATACACATGATGAAAGTGATGTTTTTGTTTTCTTTTTAATTTTTCTATTTTTATCTTGATTTTATATTTATAAATATATACAAATATTTACAAGCCCTTTTTAGTCTATTTTTGGGAGGAAAATATTTTTATTTTATTTACATATATATTTACACATATGAGCCCCTATCTCCCTTTACTTTGGCTTTTATGCGGTCAGGCCCATGCTGAGCCCTCCCTTAGGTTAGGTTGCTCAATATTTATTCTAAATATTTCCCTCTTTTTCTTTTTGATCTTTATTCTTTTATTTTTGCACAAAAACATGCTAATTATAACTATTTACACCGTGCATGTTTTTGGTAATTATTTATATTTACAAATATATACATGCATTTGCAAAGGTTTTTGTAGCTAAAATATAAGAATAAAGAGTGATGAATGAGTACTCTAAATATATGCATGATTTCATCTTGTTTGGTGGTCTCTTTTTCTGGATTGACCGAGTCTGATTGCTTGGGTCGCAACGACCTTTGACGACCTTCTACCCGAGTGTTCAGATCGGTCATCAGAATTTTTGCTTGATTTTTGATGCATTAAATAAATTGTTGAATTGCCTTGTTTATTTGTTTTCCTTATTTTCTTAATTAATTAAAAATCCAAAAAATATAAAAAGAATTAAAATCCACCAAAAATAGTTTACTTTTTATTTTTATTTCCTTTTTGGACTACTTCGTAGGCCGTAAGGCCATTACGTGCTCCTTGTGTTCGACCCTGGTCGCTATACCAGGTTAATAAAATAGCAAGACCGCTACTGGATTTTCGAGTTGATTTCATCTTGTTTGGTGGTCTCTTTTTCTGGATTGACCGAGTCTGATTGATTGGGTCGCAACGACCTTTGACGACCTTTTACCCGAGTGTTCAGATCCGGCCAAGGTGGATGTCATTAGAAAACTCGCACCGCCGTCCAATTTGAGGCAGTAACGGTCATTTCTGGGGCACGTCGGTTTCTACCGGAGATTCATTCATGATTTCAGCAAGATTGCCCGATCGTTGACTGACCTCTTGACGAAAGACACCGAGTTCCTTGTCGATGACAAGTGTCTTTCGTCCTTTGAGACTCTCCAGCAGTGTGTTATTGAGGCTCCTGTTCTCCAGCCACCTGATTGGTCTCTCCCATTCGAGATCATGACGGATGCCTCCGATTTTGCCGTGGGGGCTGTGCTGGGACAGAGGAGGGATGGAGTCCCATTTGCTATCCACTACGCTAGCCGCACATTGGATTCCGCGCAGTGGAATTATACGGTCACAGAGAAGGAGATGCTAGTCGTAGTATTCGCCCTAGATAAGTTCAGATCTTATATCATTGGATCTAGAGTGACCTTGTACACTGATCACACCGCCATCCGATACCTCATGGCAAAGAAGGATGCCAAGGCCAGATTGACTAGATGGATCCTTCTACTCTAGGAGTTCGACATTGAGATCAAGGATAAGCCTGGAGTCAAGAATGTCGTTGCGGATCATCTCTCCCGTTTAGAGCAGCCTGAGGAGTCTGAGCATATTGATCCCATTTGTGAGACCTTCCCAGATGAGGCGATCCTTGCTATCGCCTCACTCCCGTGGTATGCCGATATTGTGAACTTTCTCGTTGCTGGGAAAGTCCCACAAGATTGGCCCAGGCAGAGGCTTGAGACCTTCCTCGTGAAGGCCAAGTCCTACCACTGGGAGGATCCCATCCTTTACCACGAAGGAGGGGATAGCGTCTGGCCGGTGCATTCCTCAGGAGGAGCACCATAACATCCTCACTTACTGCCACAAGCTTGAGGCAGGAGGACATCATTCTGGGAGGAGAACGGCACAGAAAGTGCTCCAATCCGGCTTGTGGTGGCCTACCCTCTTCAAGGACTCTGATGAGTTCGTGAAGAGGTGTACTGACTGTCAGAGGATGGGCACTTGTGGACAGCGTGATATGATGTCGATGCAGCCCATTCACTTCTGTGAGGTTTTTGACGCATGGGGCATCGATTTCATGGGT
This sequence comes from Ottelia alismoides, assembly GCA_037367405.1. Lineage (NCBI taxonomy): Eukaryota > Viridiplantae > Streptophyta > Magnoliopsida > Alismatales > Hydrocharitaceae > Ottelia > Ottelia alismoides. The sequence goes on along the minus strand of JAZKJV010004338.1, from coordinate 573,293 downwards.
CCATTCCCTAAGAGTCAGGGATTTGAGTACATTCTGTTGGCCGTAGATTATGTTAGTCGTTGGGTTGAGGCTATCCCCGCCCGAGCCGCTGATGCGAGGACAGTTTGCAGATTTTTGAGGAACCACATCATCACGCAGTTCGTGGTACCGAGAGTTTTGATTTTTGATGGGGGTCTCATTTCATCAACGACCAGGTGAAGGCCCTTGCTAGCGAGTTCGGTATAGACCATCGTGTTGCTACACCTTACCATCCACAGACGAATGGTCTAGCCGAGGTGTCGAACAGGGAGATCAAGACTATTGCAGAAAGTCGTCCGCCCAGACCGAAAGGATTGGTCACAGCTTTTGGACTCGGTCTTGTGGGCATATAGGACGTCTTTCAAGACACCATTGGGCACATCTCCCTTTCGCCTCGTTTATGGCAAGCCGTGCCATTTACCTGTTGAGCTGAGGCACAGGTCACTTTGGGCAGTTACAGAGATACTTATGGATCTAGATGGTGTAGGAGACCAGAGGAGGGCAGAGTTAGCAGCCCTGGAGGAGTTGAGAGATACCGCCTTCTCAAACAGCCTACATTATAAGGAGAGAGAGTGAAGGAGTGGCATAATTCTCATATCAGCCACAAGCATTTTGAGCCTGGACAGAGAGTATGGCTGTTTGATGCGAGGCTTCATTTATTTCCAGGGAAGCTACAGAGCAAGTGGAAGGGACCCTACTTGGTGAGAAAGGTACACGACAACGATAGCATTGATATATCCGAGTTGTCTTCTGAGAGTACCTTTCGTGTGAACGGCCAGCGGCTCAAGCCATTTCTAGATCATGAGCCGCGGGTCGTTGATGTTGCCCCTATTCATTTAGCGTGAGATGTGGTCTTTGACTCACATCTAATGCATCTCACGCCTGATTTTCACTGATCTTCCGCCTTGTATAGATCCAGATGTCTATATCACCACATTCTTTAGTCCCGCATCCCTTTCTTCATCTTTTGATTATGCTATACTTAGGGTGCACTTTACCCTAAGTATAGGGGGGATGTAGGACCTTCGGGTATTTCTTTTGTTTCTGTCTACCCCTGTTTTTGCTGCCTATACTTAGGGATATTTTATCCTAAGTCTGGGGGGGTAGACCCTGTACATTCCCCACTCGGTTTTCCCTTAGTATACATCCTGCTATACTGAGGATTACTTGATCCTAAGTATAGGGGGAAGACCTGAGATCCTCTTGACTTTATATTCATTCATTCGTCTTTGTATATAGCCTTCCTTTTCACTTCCCTATACCTAGCACGAGTTATGTCTTCTTCATCGCTCTTGACTCTGAGGACATCGTTCGAGCTAAGTATAGAGGGGTGCGTATATATTTCATATATATTTTAGCCATAACTCGTACTTTGTGTGAGTGTGTTAATAAATAAAATGGCTAAAAAACCCTAAAAATCCCTAAAAATTAAAAATTTTTCATGTACATAAACATTCTTTTATTTGCACATAAATAGCTAGTGTACAAATTATTTTTGTAAAAATGTTTTCAAAAACCTTTTTGTGTAAAGCTTGTGTAAATATTTTCTTATCAAAATTATGTATATAGTACAAAATTTTTCCAAAATGTTTTGAAAATCAAAAGTTCACAAAAATCTTGTGTAAATGTGTGTAAATACCTTTTGCAAAACTTGCACTTCATGCATCATCCATTCATGATTTCAAAACATTTTTCAAAAATTTTGCATGTTTGTAAAAATTTGTGTAAATAGCATCTGTTGTACATATGTATATAGTTTTCTGGATGATAGTTGACATTTAAACTAGCCTGGAATTAAATTGAGAAATGGAGCTTGATTAAGATCTTAATCCACCTAATTTATAGGAGGAACCTTATAGGGCTTAGGTTTAAGGCTTTTCAGGTCCATGGTGACTTAATTCTTTGAGTCCACTAGGCTATGATTACATGTCATCTCAATGAGCCTAAGTAGAGCACTTAACAACAACACATGACTCACATAGACAATGTCTTTACTTGGACACCAGCACTTTGCACCGAGCTCTCTACAGATGAGGTGGTGAGGAGGCAGTCTTCTTTGACTTGGGGTAGCATATGAGGGTAGTACTTCTAGGCGGAACCTCTCTTCTTCTTTTAGTGAAGGAAGTGCGTCTCAACTTGGTCTGGTTTCCATGAGGTCTAACGACGGGAGTTGTGGGTTGCAATAAAGCTTCAAAAGAGGGATAGTCTACTGGCTCAAGAGGAAAAACTCCTTGTATATATGCTGCACATGTATATGTTGTATAGATGCACTTGAAAAAAAATGCAAAAAGAAAATAACTCCAAAAAAGTGGTGGGTCTGAGAGAAAATGATAATCCCACCGGAGTATGTATATAGAGTGCAATAAGCCAAGCTTGAGACTCATGATCCACCTTATATAGCTTGCAGCAGGGAGACTTGGCTACACTGGTCAAGCTCCCAAGGATACATGGCTACACTGGCCATGGTCCATTCTCTTCTTCCTCCTCTTCTTGAGCCGGTTGAACTTGAACTTAGAAGGGAATACCCCGCTCCTCGAGGAAAGGGTGTCCAGATTGAGGTCATAGAGTTACCTTGTTGGGAGGGTTGCCAAGTTGCCATTTCTGAGGTGGAGAGCTTAGACCTCACATTCACAGGACAAGGAAAGATTCATGGTCTTCAGGGTTTGTGATCGATGACTTGTTCTGATCTGGAGCATTGAGGAGTCTTGGTTATAGATTAGTGGAACTTAGAGGCTGTTGAGTTTTAAACTTGAGTCCAAATAAGGTTCCGACACATTAATAATCCAAAGATCTGATCGAGCTCCATACCTTAATTTAATGATGGCAAGTTTAATAAATCAACCTTGATCCATGTACATTCTCTTTTTCTTTTTCTTTATTTCTTTTTCACTTCTTTTTCAAATAAGTGTTTGCTAAGGGACTAGCAAAGTTAAGTATAGGGGGGTGATGAATACTCTTTTATCACGCTTTATTCTTCGAGCCCGTTGCTCGACCGTTTCACCTACTATATAATATTATTTATATTTCTTCTATATTTGACCTATTATATAGTAGGTAAATTGTGTAAAAAATACCACTTTGAAAAATAAATAAAAATTGGAAAAGAATAAAATCAAATAAAAAATTAAAAATAAAAAATTCCATAAAAATTATAGCTTTTTCCTTGATAACTTTAAGAAGAGATAAAATAATCACAAAAATATTTTCTCTTAAAAATTTCAAAATACCCTATTCTGCCTCCTTGTGTTCGATCCAGGAACACTTCCCTAGTTAAATAATTAGTGTAAGGTTTTTCTTAAAAAACCGATATTTGTTTGATCGACTAGGATCCTTTTGCGGTTTTTTCTACACCGACGACCTTTTCTTTTAAAAAGCCGCAAACCGATTTTAGCCCGCATCAAAATGGTGCCGTTGCCGGGGAGGCGTTAGTGCATTTTGATTTTTTTACATATTTTGTGATTTTATTTTCTCTCTTCTTTTAGTTTTGTTTTTCGTAGCTTTTCTTCGATTTTTCTTACGACTTTTCTCGACTCGTTTCTCGATCGTCTTTAGACCGTTAATTAATTTTTATAGGGCCTGCAGGATCAGCCGGTTTCTTAGGAAGCCGAGTCAGTTGAAAGAGCAGAGGTCGATTCCTTCTTTACGAGTCGGCTATAGAGGACAGAAATTAAGTAGTGTAACTTTGTAAAAGAGAGAGAAAGAGAGAGAGAAGTTGTATTGAACTCTAGTAGAAGGGGTCCACTAAGGACATCCCGACTTGTAATCCCCCCCTTTTTTAGGGGTCTGATTCACTAAGTACCGTGTATTCGGGGGATCAGGGCACCCACCGTGATTTTCTTGCCTCATCGGTTTTTCCACAGCTTTCTCGATAGATGCTTGTTTAGGATTTTTTCTTTCTATCTGATTATGCCTACGTAGTTAGTCTTAGGACTTTCAACCTAGGTGCATGATTTTAGGATTCTTATAAAAAGAAAATAAAAAAAAAAGTAGACGTTTGCTTGAAAAAACTCAAAAAAAATATAAAACCCCAAAATAAAATCAGGACTGCTAAAGATATCTGACCTAAAAAAACATAACGGTTCATCTGATTTGGGAGAGTAATCCTCGCACATCTTCTCAGAGTGCGCGAGTGAGAGATGACCCATAAGGTAGAGCCAAAACCCCGTATTTCTCACGAAATACTACTTAGTGTATACACATATCAATGTTCCTCAGTGGGTACGCCTGGGTAGCCGGAAACGGTCCAGGTTTACTTAGCATAGTGGGAGGTTTAGAGGACACTGCGTAAGGCTCCATCCTCAAGTAACACGGGTAGCCGGAAACGATCCGTACTTACTCCCATACTGGCTGAGTGCGAGTTATTTTCTGTAAAGACTCGGGCCAGTGTTTCGGAGAAACTATCGGTCACTGATGAATACTAATTCATCACTCTTTATTCTTATATTTTAGCTACAAAAACCTTTGCAAATGCATGTATATATTTGTACATATAAATAATTACCAAAAGCATGCATGGTGTAAATAGTTATAATTAGCATGTTTTTGTGCAAAAATAAAAGAATAAAGATCCAAAAGAAAAAGAGGGAAATATTTAGAATAAATATTGAGCAACCTAACACAAGGGAGGGCTCAGCATGGGCCTGACCGCATAAAAGTCAGAGTAGAGGGAGATAGGGGCTCATGTGTGTAAATATATATGTAAATAAAATAAAAATATTTTCCTCCCAAAAATAGACTAAAAAGGGCTTGTAAATATTTGTATATATTTATAAATATAAAATCAAGATAAAAATAGAAAAATTAAAAAGAAAACAAAAACATCACTTTCATCATGTGTATAACCCACTCACTTGTATTTATTTCACCCTATAAATAAATAAAATGAAATTTCATAAAATTTGTAAATACTCTATATTTTATGATGTAAATAAATAAAATAAAAACAACTAAAACAAAAACAAAATAAAAAGAACAAAATTAAAAACCTAAAAATACATTGTAAATATACCATGTATATACATGTACATATATATATTTATTTCACTATTGTATATAAATAATAAAAATAAAATAAAAATATATGTTTATTCCTTATTTTATGATATAAATAAATAAAATATAAAATGGGAATAAAAAGCATAAAAATAACAAATTAAAAATCAAAAATAAAAACCCATATATTGTGTATATACCTATATATAGCCTTACTATGTAAATACACTATTTTTATTTTGAAAAATTAATTAAAAATCACAAAAAAATAGAAAATATTAAAACAAAAATATTTCATGTTTTGATTTTTTTAATAATTCAGCCATTTGCTATATTTAATTTAATTTCTAAATATTTGCCACACGGCCGCTTCCCATTGGTCCAGGGGGGTTGTTGACCGCCCGGTCAACTTCCCCCCCAGGACCACCTCCCACGGGTTTTGACACCCGACCCGATTTCTTGACTTTTTCGTGTCCAAACCCGATCATCCCCCTAAACCCCAGGTCCGTTTTGATCACGTCACATCCGACACCCTCGCCAGGGTATCCGCCTCGGGATCCGCGCTCCACATTGCCCTACCCGACCTCTTCTAGCCGGACCTGCACCCATACTTAAGCCGAGCTCCGCCACCCTAATCCTGATCTTTGGATCTCCCCCTCGTCGCCTGTGACCTCCTCCACCTTGCCTGAGTGACAGCGGAGCTTGTGGGAGTTGCAGGGAGGTCCGGGAAGCCGGGAGCCACTGATCCGGCAGTTTTCTCCGACGTACGCCGCCGCGAGCGCGCTCAGCCTCGGGGAGACGACGCCCCCTTGCAGGCAATGACCCAGGAGCTTCTTGAGCTCCAGCCCAGTCGACAGCACCCGTCAGGTAACCTTTTTAGCCCGTAGATTAGCTTAGTTTCGATTTTTGTTTTTCCAGTAGCTGTAGCTCCGCCAGCTCCTCCCTCCGTCTCCGTCTACCCATCAGCCCATCCGACCATCGCTTCACGCTCACCAGACTCCTTTCCACCTTCTCCGACCTTCCATTCCCCCTGGCTCGCCCCGGAGCAGGGATATCGGCTCTCACCCTCCGCCGCTCGCCGGAGAGCCGCCATACCGACGCACCAGCCATCCATTTCCTGCTATGACGGGTCGAGGCAGTTTTCCCTCGACCCCTCTTTCTTCTTGTGCAGGTATCAGGCCTATTCGACCTCATCTGGAGGTCGAGACTTCAGAGCACAGCAGCTCTAGGTCATCCGCTTCGTCGGAGCTCTCTAGAGCTCTGCGCCATCATCGGAGCTTGCCATCAGACGCGGAAGGTTCCCACGCTTCTTCTCAGCCTTCCAGCAGCCGACGAGGAGCCCCCACGCTCGAGGTTCGAGCCGGCGAAGTTCGCCGGCCGATAGTTCTTCCGGGACCTCCTCGCGCCGTTAGATCGTCCTCCCGCTCCAGTTCGCATCCAGGCCGTTCATCCAGGAGCTTCACCACCGTCAGATCCTTCTGAGGACCGATCCGAGCCGCACGATCAGATGAAGAGGCGCCAGTGATTCAGATCCCTCCGATCTCCACGCGTCGTCTTCTCAGCCGTCGATTCAGCAAGGGCTTCGCCGCAACGTACGTGCACCGTCAGATCTGCCACGCGGTGGGCCCTCGACCGTCCGATCAGGCCTGCGTTTAAGGGTTAAGGCGTCATCGTTCTCACCCATTGGATCAACCACGTGGCGCGACATCAGCCTTCGACATTTAATAAAGGGGTATTTGCTCTTAGGCCCCTTTACTTTTCGCATTTAGTTTTTAGTCCTGTAAATACGTAGTGTAGCTCTTTTATTTTTACAAATATTGCACTGTGGACCCTCATGTTTATTTAAATTGCATTTATGCCCCTTCCAGTTGTGAACACGTGCGTCGACACGTGAATATTTGGTGTTATTGCAATTTCGGCCCTGTGTTTTTGCCGTGTTACGATTTATACTTTTATAAATAGGAATGACAAATTGGTCCCCCCAGGCCTGAGTCACGTGTATCGTGCGTGGCCCGGGGGACAATTTGCACTCCTTCCCCTAATGTTTCCAGCCTTGTTCTCTGGGGGGGCCAGGGTTTTATAGTAATTGCAGTTAGGTCCCTGTGCACTGTTGCTTGATTTTTATTTTTAATAAAATAGCAAATCAACTCTAAATTCCATGAAAATTGGACACATGGCTCCTTTATTAAAAATAAATAGTTACGTATATCAGCTCGCATCAGCTCGCGTTAATCGACTATACTTGTTTGCTAATTACAACCCTAAAACCGATAAGATAAAAGATCGAACTCTTACGGTCTTCATCGTGTTGTGTTGGTGAAAGCGGGGTTTGCTTTGTGTTTCCTTGTGGGGCGTGAGTTATCGCAGCTTTACGCATTTTTCCCTCTCCTTTGAATCGCAATTCATGCTCTCCCGATCATTCTCTTGATATCGAAGATGACGTCTCGATGGCTTTTCTGCTCAGATTCCGTGAGCTTTCGACCGTCCACAGTCGTTCATACATCTTCACAAGCTTGGGATGATTCTCTTCCCAAGCTGGTCCCATCTGATCTCGAGGAGAGTCAGACCCAGATTCCCTCGCCTCCTGGCCAGACTATTGAGACAGGCCCTTGTCTCAATACATCATCTAGGTCTCCAGCTGATTTTTCGATGAGTTCTTACGAGAGCTTTTCTTTCACAGAAGATTTGAAGCAGATGGCTCGCGGCAAAGGACCAACAGATGAGAGGCCACCAGCTGAGGAACATCATGAAGGAAGATCAGACTCCGCAGATATTACGATCGGGATTCCCGACACGCTCCAACAGATGAACATCCAGATTCGAGAACAATTCAGAACTCAGAATGAGTTGCAGGCTGAAATAGCCGCGCTGTGAGCAGGGGCCGGGAACCAATTACCGCATGCAGTGGTTCCCGCTACTTTACGGGAAGAGTATGACCCGGGCGCGAGAATGCTCCATCATTGGATTCGGCTACCGCCGAATCAAGGGTCATACGAGTTGAGACCGTCCTTCATATCACTGCTTCCCAAGTTCTACAGGAATGCCACAGAGGAGTCGTTTACCTTTCTATAGCAATTCAAGATGATATGTGGTACGACTAGTTATCCAGGAGTTACGCAGGAGGATGTCTGCCTCAAGGCCTTTCCTTTTACCTTAGCCGATAAGGCACTTTACTGGCTGAGTCACCTGGGAAGGGAAATTACTACATGGGACGATATGAAGTCCACATTCCTGCGTAAATATTTTTCTCTGGGGAGGACGAACATGATGAGGAGTCAGATCTCCAATTTCACGCAGCTTTCGCATGAATCTTTCCATGAGGCATGGGATAGATTCAAAGATCTTATGGAGAGATGCCCGCATCATGAGATACCGATGAAGGTGCTAGTTCAAAATTATTTTGGAGGACTCCAGCCGGACATCCAGGGGCTAGTGAGTGTCGCATGTGGCGGCAACTATTTGAACAAGGATGCCGAGTCAGTCTGGGCCATCTTCGAAGGGATGGTTGAGAACTCGAGAGTCGCGGACTCTACTCGGGCATTTCAGAAGCTCCCTAGCCACCACATCACCGAGAGCATCATAAGGTGGCTAACATCTCAGAATCTGAATCAAACATCAACACGTGCTTCATTAGCGAGAAATTAATGTTGGTGGACGTGATTCAGAAACAAGTCTAGGACTTACAGCTGCTGCAAGAGTTGGAGAAACTCTCATCTCTACCTCAGCAGCTGAGTGATCTTTCGAAGAAGGTTTCAGAGCTTCAGCTTCAATACCAACAGAGCCAATCTTCTTCGACCGCACAACCGGCAAGGAGGATCTTACCCGCTCCGCCCACCCGTCAGATTCATAGCGTACATAGCGAGCCAGAGACTCTGCATATTGATTGGCATGAGGCTCAGTCTCATACCAATCCCGGCCAGATCACCAGCACTGCAGATATGGAGGATGAGCTGCAAGCCACTCTCAAGATTAACGGGATTTGGTATACTCCGATTCAGCAACCGAGTATACCGCATCATCAGCAACAGCCATGCAGTCATCCGCAGCATGGACGTCCACATTTCCAGCACCACCAGAACTTCACGCAATAGCAGTCTCATCAGAATGTTTATCAGAGACCACAATCATACCAGTATCCTGCTCACCATTCACAGACATATCCTTATCAGCCGCCGCAGCAATCTTCCTCCACACCGTAGAGATTCTCTCAGCCTTCCACTTCTCAGCAATACACGCCAAGGCTAGAGAGAGGAGCAAGCCAGGGCCACCACACCAAATGTGAGATGTCTTTACAGGCCCAGGCACTAAATCAGATCATGGATATGCTGAGTACGCTCCAGATTGAGCATAAAACTGAGATGGAATAGGTTAACCGTCATCTGGACGAGTTAACCGCACCGAAGACTACTCTTCCAGCCCAGCCTGAGATGAACCCTTACAACAAGAGGAGGCATCCAGACCAGGTAGACAACACTACAGGTAAGATCTCGTTTCCTGAATTTTTATCTAACTTCATTCATCTCAGGAGCGGTAGATCACCACGAGCACCTGCTGGAGTAGAGGAGAGGGCACTAGAGGAGCAGGAGCAAATCCATGACCAGCAAGATTCTGATGTTGAGGAGGAGTACCAGCACGTTGATGAGGACCACCTTGTAGACCCAAGAGAAGGGAGCGATGCCGATACAGTTGACATGGACACTGGCGAATCAGACAATGACATCACGCCAAACCATGCAGATACTCCCGAGAAAAACATTTCTTCCCCTATTTTAGAGAGTTTTGTACATAATTCTGAACCTCTCGATGTACAAGATTATTCCAATATCAATAATAATTCTGATTTTCTGATTCTTGACATTGTTCCTTTTCCCGATGCTCTGTTTGGAAAAGGAAAGAATGCAGTGACTCCATATACCGAGCGTTTACTTAAAGATCACATCTTTGTGAAGATCCCACTTCATGATGCCTTAGATCATTTTCCTACGCTTAAGAATCAATTGAAAAACCAATGCACTACGCGTAGGAAAAAGAGATCCCGTACAGAGAAACATGTTTTGACTAAGGCTACATCTTGTGCTATTCAGAATAAGTTACCGAAGAAGAAAAAGGACTCAGGTGCACATTATGTCAGATGCGATATCACAAATGCCGAATTCGATCGCACTCTCTTAGATAACGGTTCTTCGATTAATTTGATACCCTCTTCTTTACTCGATAAGCTCGAGTTAGGAGCTCTTTACAAATCCCATGCGATCCTTCAGTTTGCTGATAGATCCGTAAAGAGACCTAAGGGTATACTAAGGAACGTTGTCGTAACCGTGCAGGGTCTGCAATTCCCAGTGGACTTTACGGTCCTGGACATGGATTGCCCTACACAGTTACATCTTACCCCAATCATTCTTGGGAGGCCTTTCTTAGAGACCGCAAAGGCTCTCTTCAATTAAGATACATGGAAGGTATCTTTTCGCACCGAGGGCGAGAAGGTACATATAGAGATGGCGAGAGATTCTAACACATCTAGTGATGCATCTTCTGATTTCGTGAGTTCTTTAGCCACCTGCGATTACATGGATGAGGTCCGTCTTGACGACCTCGAAAGATATCAAGTAGAGACCCAAGAGTGCTTAACAGAGGACGGGTCCGAGACTATAGGGGGCGATTCTTCAGAAGGTACTTTATATGTTAGTCTGGATGATGAGAAGCAAAGGGATCAGACGTCTGAGGAATTCATTGCAGACCTTTCAAATTCAGAGACTTTATACAATTCCTCAACTTCAGATGATCTAGAAACCGAATTTCATTTAGCTGAGTTGTTTTCCTCTGATCAGTCTGAGGATGAGCATAGCAGCGAGTCAGATGATGTCTTGAACATCTTCTGTAGTCCGACTCTAGAGCACATTGATATGGTGGATAACCAAATTATAGACAAATCCACAACCAATACAGATCCCAGTACAAATATGGATGAGGTTTCAACAGATCCAGAATCTACCTTACCAGAATAAAAGACTTTGCCACCAAATATGAAGTATGCCTTCCTTACGGGTCCACATCGACAGTTTCCGATCATTATCAGTTCATCTTTGATCGACGAACAAGAATCTCGTTTGATGGAGATTCTAGAAAGAAACCGCAAGGATATTGAGTGGATTGTATCCGATCTCCGCGGGATTAATCATGCTTTGTGTTCTCATCATATATATCTCGATCATGATAGCAAACCCTCCAGAGAGTTTCAGCGTACGCTGAATCCGATTTTATGAGAAGTTATCAAGAAAGAGATTACGAAATAATGTGACGCAGGCTTTATTTATTCCATCTCCAACTCGGAATGGGTCAACCCACTACATGTTGTCCCGAAGAAGTCGGGAATTCAGATGGTTAAGAATGAGATTGGCGAGGAGATTCCAAAGAGAGTAACCACGTCGTGGCGGGTATGCATTGATTACAGAAAATTGAACGCCGCGATGAAGAAGACCACTTCCCGTTGCCTTTTATAGACCATGTCATAGAACGGTTGGCAGGGAAAGAGTACTTCTGTTTCCTTGATGGTTACTCAAGATACAACCAAGTAACAATTGCTCCTGAACACCAGGAGAAAACCACCTTCACATGTCCGTTCGGCACGTATGCCTTTAGACGGATGCCCTTTGGATTGTGCAACGCTCCTGCTACTTTCCAGAGGTGTATGCTTGCTATTTTTGCGGACATGGTCGGTGATTTTCTAAAGGTTTTTATGGATGATTTTTCGGTCTATGGTGAGTCCTTTGATGATTGTTTAGCGCACCTAGACCAGGTTCTTCGGAAGTATTGTGAGGTAGATCTCGTTCTGTCTTGGGAAAATAGCCATTTTATGGTTACACACGGGATCGTGTTGGGGCACGTCATCTCCTAGCGAGGCATGGAGGTTGTCCCTGCCAAGGTGGATGTCATCAAGTGCCTCGAACCACCATCCAACATTAAACAGTTATGGTCATTTCTGGGGCATGTCGACTTTTGCCGACGGTTTATCCAAGACTTCTCCAAGATTGCCTGACTGATAACTAAATTATTAGGCAAAGACATCGAGTTCTTGTAAGATGATAAATGTCTTAATGCCTTCCTCACATTGAAAGAAAAGATTATAAGTGCTCATGTCCTACAGCTGCCTGATTGGTCTCTACCCTTTGAGATCATGACAGATGCTTCAGATTTTACGGTCAGAGCTATACTAGGACAGAGGAGGAATGGACTTCCCATCGCTATCCACTATGCCAGCAAAACATTAGATGATGCTCAACACAATTACACAGTGACAGAAAAGGAAATGTTGACAGTGGTATTCGCTCTAGATAAATTCCGATCCTATCTTCTTGGCTCGAAAATCACAATCTACGTAGATCATTCAGCTATCCGATTTCTGATGGAAAAGAACGATGCTAAGGCACGCCTTCTTAGATGGATTTTATTACTTCAGGAATTCGATTTGGACATTAAAGATAAACCTGGAGTAAAGAATGTGGTAGCTGATCACCTCTCCTGATTACAGACAGATCAGACTTCAGATGAGTACACGCCAGAGATTACAGAGATATTTCCTGACGAGAGCATCTTTGCAGTTACCGAACTTCCATGGCATGCAGATATAGTGAATTTTCCGGTCACACAGAAAAGTCCTCAAGGTTGTCCAAAGAATCGAGTTGATAAACTAGTTTCTGAGGTACGATACTACCACTTGGAGGATCTGATTCTTTTTTGTGAAGGATCGGATTACAGGCGTTGTATTCCTCAGGAGGAATATAATAGTGTCCTCACTTTGTGTCATTCTTTAGAGGCAGGGGGACATCACTCAGGGAAGAGGACAGCGCAGAAGGTACTTCAGAGCGGATTATGGTGGCCAACTCTTACTAGAGATGCCTGCACATTTGTGAAGAGTTGCCCAGATTGTCAAAGAGCGGTAGGGACAGTCAGTGCTAGAGATGCAATGCCGATGCGACCCGTTATTATTTGCGAGATCTTCGACGCATGGGGTATAGATTTCATGGGTCTGTTCCCTTCCAACAGCGACTTTGAGTACATTCTTCTCGTTGTAGATTATGTTAGTAGATGGGTGGAGGCTATACCCGCACGAACCGCAGACAGTAAGATAGTTTGCAAGTTCCTAAGGGAACACATTATTTCGCGGTTCGGGATTCCACGTATTCTTATTTCTGATGGGAGTAGACATTTCATTAATAAGGAGGTCAAAAAGATAGTGAAGCAATACAACATTGATCACAGAGTAGCTTCTCCTTACCACCCACAGACGAACGACATGGCTGAAGTTTCAAATAGGGAGGTGAAATCAATTCTCCAGCAATTAGTACGACCGGATAGGAAGAACTGGTCACTGCTTCTAGATCAGGTTCTCTGGGCATATCGTACTGCATACAAAACTCCCTTAGGTACTTCACCATTTAGATTGGAATATGGAAAGTCGTGCCATTTGCCCGTAGAGATCATGCACAAATCTGAATGGACTATTCGAGAAATTTTACTGGATGCACAGAAAGTAGGATCTAAGAGAAAGATAGATCTGAATGAGCTAGTAGAGATTCGAAATCAAGCATACGAGAACACTCTCATCTATAAGGACAAGTGAAGAAATGGCACGACAGACATATTCGGCACAAGATCTTTGTCCTGGGGCAGAAAGTTTGGTTGTTCAATGCAAGATTGAGAATTTTTCCTGGAAAATTAAAAAACAAGTGGGAAGGACCTTACATAGTCAGAATGGTGCACGACAATGGAAGTATAGCAATATCAGATGTGTCACCTGGTGCAGAACCGTTCGTGGTCAATGGGCAGATGCTGAAGCATTTTGTAGAGACTATTGATCATCTGGTCCGTATTGAAGTGATCTATTTTGTACAGGAACCATGATCATTATTTTACTTCATCTCATCATGTACAAATGCTTTTGAGCCATTCGATTTCTGGAGATCCGCAACACTTGTATATTCTTCGTAGACTACAATCGTCCCCATTTTTGCTCATCTTCTATGCTTAGGATACCAGATCCTAAGTATAGGGGGGACCGATTGTTCGCTGATTGACATTTTATATTTTGTTCTGATTCTTTTGTATATCCTTTCTTTTTCACAAATCACTGGTCTCTGATTTTTGGCTACACTCTTTTCTATACTTAGGATGCCTTATCCTAAGTATAGGGGGGACCAAGTGATTTTGATGATTTCGTTTTCTTTATTTCTCTTGTTTCTTCGTTGTACATTCTTTTTATTCAGTCACCTCGTTTTTGATCTTCCGTTATACTTACGATGACCTGATCGTAAGTATAGAAGGGTTGACTGACTTGTACTCTCTAGTCTTTTTCACCCACTTTTACTTAGTGATGAATCCACGTTTCATCATCTTTATTCTATCATTCTGGCCTTAAAAACCCTAGTAAATGCGTGTAAATAGGCCTTATTCATGCATTTTAGCATTCATGTATATGTATGTAAATATTGTATAAAATGCGGTTTTTAAAGACAAAATAATAGAATAAAGAAAAGAAAAGAAAAAGAATAAAATATTGTAAATATTTTATGACCCGAAACCCCGAGACCTAGGCATCTTGATGAATAGGTCGACAAGGAATAAAGTAGGGGGAGATAAGGTCAGAAACACAGGTAAAATACCTATACATTTTATTCATTCTTTATTCATTTTGGGACCTATTTTTGGTTCCACTTTTTATACATCAAATAAAGAAACTTTGAACATGAAAGTTGTAGATAATTTTATAAAGAAAAATACAAAATTAATTTCACAGAAAAATAATGTACAGATAAAAAGTTATGGTCTGAATAAAATTCTAGAAGGCCAACTTCCCAGACCCGTATCTCACAAATGAAAACTCCAAATGCAGCGTACTCACCTTTAATTGTATATAGAAGAAAATAAGCTAATTAATGGCGGTGGTTTCGCATTTGGCGGAGCTACGGTTTGAAAGTTGACTTTTGGACCCCTATTGTATACTTGTACATATTAAAATATTCAATTTATTATTTATTTATTACTTTTATATTTTTATAATGTTGTAAATAATACTTATAATAATTATGTATATTAAAATCAGAATAAAAACATCATTAAAATACAAATAAAAATACTTGTATATATAGGTATAATACAGGTAGCGATACCTATACAAATAACACTTTCATTTTATTAAGTGTATAAAATATATCAGAAAATTAAAATAAAATTATATTTGCGTATATAAAAGTATTTTATAATTTTAGAAAATAAAAACCAAAATAAAATAAATTAAAAATACCTAAATAAAAATAGAACACTTAAATACATAGATATAGATACCTATAAGGGTATAAATGCAAACTTGTAAAAATATGTCTCACAAAAATAAATAAAAATCATAATAAAATAATTTATAAAATAATAAACATTTTTTATTTTATAATCAAAAATTAATAAAATCGTTTACTATTTTTAAATGATTTTAGAATCATTTTTTCCAGGCTTTTTCCTGGTTGGTCCACGTGGACCAACCAGGAGGGCTGGAGAGTTGACCTGGGTCAACTCTCTGACCCATTGCCTGTTGTTGTCAGAATGCATTTTTTCCCGACTTCGAGGATTTTTGGAGGCCGTTCCTTTCACCGAATCAGGTCGGTCTCTTCACGGGATATGTTCCCCTACCATCCAGCTACCACGCCCCATCTTTTTCTTGGGCCGAGCATCATCACAGCGCCCGTGATACCTCCTCGAAGACCGCCCCTCGGCCAAGTTTCAAAACCGAATCCATTGCCCTCCTTTGCACCTTGAACCCTTCTTGACCCTTTTTTTTCCTCTTCTTCTTGCAAGCTCAGGACCGGACCTCGTGACAGGAGGTCCTCCAGCTCGTTGGGGAGGAGGTTAGGCGGCCAAGTCGGCGCTCCAACTCCATCTCCGGCCTTGCGGCCGTGAGGTTCGTATCTCGGGTATTTATACCCTTGAGGTGCTGTTTCTTCTTCCTTTTCTTCCTGCATTTCTTTGCTAGTTTAAGTGCTCGACCCATTTTGGCTAACGCTTGTGATTACTCGCCGTCTTTCGTGCCAAATACCTTGCCGGAGCCTCGAGATCCGGCCGCTACCTTCACCACCCCACACCTTCCCATTTCGCCCCAATACAACCCAGGTATCTTGCATACGTGTCCTGATGTGTTTCTTTTTGCCTTTGCAGGTACCCGGGCCGCCGCTGACCCATCTGGAGAGAGCTTCGAGCTCGCCGGAGGAGCATCCCCCGCGCCGCAGCCCGCGCGCCGCACCGCCCAGCCGCACCTGCGCAAGAACGAAGGGGGAAGGGGCATGCTACAGCTGTCGTTGATTCCCCCCTTCCCCTTTTGATCTCAGCCGTCCAAGGCCAAGGAAAAGCCAGCCGCCCATCCTTCCTCCTGTCCATCCGGGCTGCCACGTGGATTAGTGGGGGGTTTTGCATCCAAGCCCCCCACATTTTTGTGTAATGCTCAGAACACCCTAACCTTTCCTCTGCTGTGTTTTATTTTTGGTAACATTTGCGAACTTACCCCCTACGTTTTGTGATATTACGATTATAGCCCCGCCAGGCACGTGCTGTGCACGTGGTGCTTGGCGATTTTGCGGGACAGCTGTTGAGCATTTTGTTATTACTTTTTAGTCTAGATAATATTTTGTTCAGTGTATAATTTTTGTGAGAATATTGCGCTCAGGCCCCTCGATTTTCTGAATATTACAAAAACGCCCTTGCAAGGCTTTTCACTTTTTGCTTGCTAATAGTAATTATTTGAGGCATCATTTCTACTCCAAAAATTCTAAAATTTTGGACTTATGCTCCTGTGCACCTGTGCTTCCACGCCATCCATTTAGATTTTGATTTTATTTTATTTTTATATTTATTAAAAATCAAAAACATCCCTTTTTTGCACTGTCTAGCTTCGAAAATCTCAAAAAAATATAAAAACATTCCAGAAAAATCCCAAAAAATATATTTTGTGCCTTTTAGTTTGTTTTAACTCCCGACCAAAAATCATTAAAAAATACAAAACCAAACTCCTAAAAATTGCAAAACTCTAAAAACTTTCATAAAAATTTATAAAACTCCTAAAAAATCCAAAAATAATGTTTTCTTTTCCTGAATTTTCTTTGTTTTATTATCTTTCATTGAAAATTAATTTGGAGCATTTTGTTACTGTTTGCTATTTTATTTCTCCATTTTGGTTTCAGCCTTGTATTTTTGCCACTGTTTTCTTTATTTTGCTAATTAAAAATACCAAAAACATTCTAAAAATTACCCAAAAATCACAAAAACAGTAAAAAAGTATAAAAAGACCAAAAATACTTTAGTTGATTATTTTTGAGCATTTTTATCTATTTTTATAAATCTCCCTTTCTTGCTTTTATTACATTGTCTTTATTTTCCATTATTGAAAAAGAAAATAAAAAAATATAAAATATAAAAAGAAAATACAAAATCAGTAAATTAAAAATCAAAATACAAAAAATATAAAATTAAAAATTAAATAAAAAATTATAAAATTAAAAACCCACAAAAAAATAGCATCATAGACATTTGATCACATTCACACACATTTTTGAGCACTTGTGCCCCGATCTACCTGTCTGCTCCCTGTGTTCGACCTCTACAATACTTGCACCTATACACATCTTGTTGTAGAGTTATAATAAATTTTAACTCCGCACATTTACTTTCATTGTTTGATTTAATTGTTGTGGGTTAATTGTTGTTTGAATCGGGATTTCGAGCGGTCACCGCATCGACTGCGGTTTCGCCTTGTGAAACCGTACGACCCTCTATTTTTCCGGTTCAACACTTAGCACGAGTTATGTCATCCTTTTTCTCTTTTGACACTATGAGGACATAGCACAAGCTAAGTACAGGGGGTGTGTATATATTGTATATATACTTTTGTCCATAACTTGTACTTTTATGTATTTTCTATATCTATAAAACCCATAAAAGTGGGTAAGGGTTAATTTAAAATTCATTTATATATTTATTTATGACTTATACAATCCTTGTAAATGAGTAAAATATGTTTAAAACTTGTATTTAAAATCTATAATTAAAATATGAATTTAAAATTTGTATTTAAAAATTGTATAATATTTATTTAAAATTCTATTTATTAAAACATGTGTAAAAATCATTCAATCCTTGTAAAATCCTTTGTAGATAAAATCTGTAAAATACATTAGATATTTAACCCAAATAAAATATATCTTGTAAAATTCATGTACAAAAATTTGTTTATTAAAAATCATAAAATCCATAAAAAAATACAAAGTCCTAAAAGTCATAAAAATTACAAAAGCCTTAAAATCCTTAAAAATGAGTAAAATTCAGAAAATATACTTCACAAAAACATGGTTGCATTTGCATTCGCATTTTTTCATAATAAGTTTGATTTCTGGAACTAAGGATTGAGTCTAGTCTAAAGGACGGAGCTTGATTACGACCTTTAACTTTCGTTGTAAGGAGCCTAGTTAGGATCTGGAATTTAGACTCTTTAGGTCTGTGACTTAAAATCTTTGGGTTCCATAAGACCATATTCGGGAAATCAAGACATATGTGCTTAAGTAGACCATTTGGTGTCATCCATACAACTCTACACCAGTGAACCAATCTTGAACACATGCACTCTGCACTTAGCTCAACTCACATGGAGCTACGAAGGGCAGTACATCTTGGTAGTGCGTTTCTATCCTTATCTTTGCGGCATTGACGTCTAAAGATGGGAGAGATTGGGGTTGCGATAGTTGCTTCGGATGAGGGAAGGATCTGCTGACACAATTTTTCTAAGACCTCAAAAAAGGGACGGAATAAAAAGATGCTATATCCGTCGAGGCACAAAAAGATGAATACAGTGCAAGCAAATTACAAAGTCGAATCAAAGAAGAAGCCACCAAATACGACCACAATGGTCCAAGCTTCCACCAAAAATGCACGCACATCTTAGTGGAGACTTAGCTACACCAGTTGAGCTTCACAAGGAGATGTGTCTACACTGGTCGCACTCCACTTCTTTTCTCATTCTTCTACTTTCTCTCTATACTCGATTGTAGACATAGCACGAACTGACCTCAGAAGGGAATACCTCCCTCCCCGAGGAAAGAGTAGCTGGATGAGGAAGCCATAGAAGTGTATAGCCGGGATGGACGGTTTCTTCGTTTCTCTAAGCAGGAAGAGCTAAATCAATCCACACACTGTACAAATTGACTTCAAGGATGATAGAGTTTGCGATATGAATAAGTGAGTCTGAACTAGCTGATGAAGTGATCTTGAATAAGGATTTGTGGAACTTGAGGACTGTTGAGGATAAAATCCTAATCCTAGTTAAGGCTCCAACAAAATGCTTGTTTCAGGCCCCCTCGAGCTCTGTCCTTTGTCCGTTCTCATGAATTGGTTTAGGAAAACAAATTCATTCTAACTTTCTTTCTTTTTCACTTAATTTTTCAAATAAGTGTTTGCTAAGGGACTAGCAAAGTTTAAGTATAGGGGGTTGATGAATCCATGATTCATTAACTTTTCTGTCGTATTTTGTCTTAAAACCCTTAACAAATGCATGTAAATATTCATTAATTTCCATCTTTTATTCAAACTTCATTCATGAATAAATATTCATGTTTAAGCATCAAAATCATGTAAATAAATAAAGAACAAAGAAAAAGAAAAGAAGGCAGATTGGAGATATGTAAATATGTGCAATATGACTTATAAATATAAATATAACTGCAAGGTATAATTATAGCCTAACCCCAGAGACCAAGTCAGCATGGATTGGTCGACAAACCAATAAGTAGGGGGAGATAAGGAAAGAAAATCCTAAAAATAAATTAAGACACATTTCATATACTTCTCACTATTTATCAAATAAATACAAAACTTCAATGATTTTTAATTAATTCATATATATATATATTATATATTTCATCAAACTCTTTTCATAATTATCTCTAAAAATTTATATAAGAATATAAAAATAAGTTAGAAATATTACTTGTATATATGCCAAGAAATCCAGCTTGTAAATTGTCAAAATCTCAACTTTTGAACATCATAACTTATTCTTACGAACTCCAATTTCACTCTACTCACCTTTAAAGTTCATAAAATAATATTCTCTAATTGATAGAGGTGGTTTCATCGAATTCGGAGTCTGTTTGCAAAAAGTCGGTTGTGGGACCAAATGACAACGGGGTTTCTGGCTATTTATTTTATGTAGAACACATTATTTATCGTTTTATTAATTTTATAATTTCTAATTATTTTTATGATATTGTATTTTCAGTCTAATTTATTTCATATTTTTTGGAGCTTATTAGTTATTTTAATAAAATCCAAAACCCTAAATTATAGGTAAAAATGAATTGGGTGACTTATACCTATGTTTATTAATATATGTAAATTAATTTATTAAAATCCCTAAAAATTCATACAACCCTTATTTATTATTCTAATAATTAAGAAAATATAAAATTAATTTTTAATTATTTATTTATTAAATTAAAAATCCAAAACCTATTTATCTATACATATTTATTAATATAATATTTATATTTCGATATATTTATTATTTATAAAACAATTATTCCATAATTAAGATAATTTAATTATTTACATTTCTTGTTTTTATACCTATTTGAAATAACACTATTTACTATTTAATATTGAATTTATAAAGAATTTTACACATCTGGCCAACCAGGTGCTAACACGTGTCAGCACCTGGTTCATCTTCTTCAAGAAGGTTGTTAGCCTTTCTGTTCTGAACAGCCTTCTTCACCGAATTTTCATGCAAGCGTTATAATCCTTCCAGGCGATCTAAACCCTTGAATCGACTCTCCTAATAACCAAGAATCTCGGCCACCATTGGATCTAACTTGGAGATCACAAAAACCCTCTATATAAACCTCCAAAGTTCGCAATTCGCAACTAACTTTGCTAACCACCAGAGACACCCAGATCCAGTGGTCGACCCCAACCTTCCCCTCTCAATTCCGGCCATCCTAGGAGGTGATAGCTCCATTTCATCGTCTCGTGTGGAAGAAGGGAGATCGGAGGAGGTACCAAGGTGCTCGTCAGCCCTTGCATCGCCGAGTTACGCGCGTCTAGCTCCGGCGAAGATCGGACGTCGTAGCAGCTATCTGAGGTAATACACCTCTGCATTCTCAGATCTAATCCTCCACCTTCATCGAATTTTATCTCGATCCTCGTGCCACGATTAGCGTGGCTAATTACGTAATTAGTTAGTCTAATCATATAGCTTAGACGCTCAATCGAAACCAATTCCAAATTCGTTTCAAATCAAATCGAATCGCACTCCATTTCTCGAGTATTTTTCACGTCTGGTTTCATTTAGTCTGAAAACACCATATTTGATCTTGCAAAAACTTAATCCTTTAGTTGATTTCTTGTAAATCGAGCACGAATACATCTTATTTGCAGGTTCATCTTTGATTTGGAGCAACTTAGAGTTATCTGGAGTCTTTGATCTTCACGCAATTCATCGTCCAAGAAGCCATAACAAAATCCATCATCTCCAGGAACAGAGGACCGCCAACTTCGTCGACCTTTAGCTGCTGCTCTCAGTTGACTCCGACCGTCGTCTACCGCGGGCGAGCTCGAGGGTTAGAGGAGCTAACCCTCTGGCCCTGCCGGAGACCCTAGCTCGTCACCAGCTACCCATAGAAATTCGGAGAAGACGCCGTCGTCAGCCACCCGCGAAGAACCTGAAGAGTGGCCCAAGAACAGTCGCAGTATAGCCTTGCGACACGTGGCCATCAGCAGACGGTCTGGATCGCATCGCACGTTATAATCTCAACTGTTGAATCTGAACCGGTGGAAAAGTTGCACAAAGAACCCAAAGGACTTCCAGAATTTCCAGAAGCTCCAAAGTTTTCTAGATATTACATTTAGGTCCCCACACAGGGACCTAAATGTAAACTTTCTTGTTTTCTTTACAGAACAGTCCCTGCCGAGGACCTTTTTACATCGCTTTTTGTTTCTTTTTCTTACAATTATACCCCTGACCTGTAGGGGAGTTTTGGATCAATTTTTGACATTTTTTTCGTAGTTCTTTTTAGGGTAGTTTCGAAACTACCCCATCAAGTTTTTCATTAATTTTTCATATATTTTTGTCGTGTTTTCATCGTGTTTTGCTTTGTCGCTAATTGATCCGTTTTGATTTGTTTTTGTATGTTCTTCGAGCCCGTTGCTCGACCGTTTCACCTACTATATAATATCATCTATATTTCTTCTATATTTCACCTATTATATAGTAGGTAAATTGTGTGAAAATACCACTTTGAGAAATAAATAAAAATTGGAAAAGATGAAAATCAAATAAAAAATTAAAAATAAAAAATTCCATAAAAATTGTAGCTTTTTCCTTGATAGCTTTAAGAAGAGATAAAATAATCACAAAAATATTTTCTCTTAAAAAATTCAAAATACCCTATTCTGCCTCCTTGTGTTCGACCCAGAAACACTTCCCTGGTTAAATAATTAGTGTAAGGTTTTTCTTTAAAAGCCGACCTTTGTTTGATCGACTAGGATCCTTTTGCGATTTTTTCTACACCGACGACCTTTTCTTTTAAAAAGACGCAAATCGATTTTAGCCCGCATCAACATCTTACAAAATCACCTTAATAATTCACTATTATCCCCCCCCCCAAGATTAATTAACATTTACTAACAATGCTTAAATTAGGGTTTAAAATCTGTAAATGATCAACCCTATTTGACCTGATCGAGCTTATTATTTTACGTGTAACTAATCTTTATTTTAACCTATTTTATTTTTAAGTTATTCTTTAATTAATTATCTAACTTGGCATACAGAATTAAAACCCTTAAAAAATAAAAAATCAAGAGAAAACACAAGATCTAACTATTTAGACTTTGTACATATTTTCTCTGTGTTGTCTTTATTTTATCTTTTTTAACCTATAAAAAATCTAATAACTAGATCAACCATGTATATATTGTATATAATTTAATTCACTAATTTAATCAAATAAAAAATATAAAAAATAAAAAATGCAAAATATGGTATTTTATTATATATATATAGTACCTCTAAAAATACTTTTTGTGCAGTTGACTTCTTTTGATTTTGGGTTCTTCACAAAAGTTGTAGATCTCGTCAAAGTAAACAACTTTTACGTTGATTACTTTTTGATTTGACTTCATTTACTTATTCTTTCTTATTTTTCTTTTATTTTTATTTATTTATATCTTTATTTAATTTTTTATATTTTATTTTATTCTTAATTTTATTTTATTTTTTTATTTAGTTTAATTATTTTATTAAATTTTATTTGTTTTTAATTTATTTTCTTCTCCCTCTCTCTCTCTCTTCCTCCTCCCTCTCTCTTCATCTCATGCCCTTCTCTCTCCAGCCCAGGTCAAGGCCTTACACGTGCCCGACCATCTCCCTTCTCTCCCTCTATCTCCGGTCATGTGCCTTGAAAGTCACCCTCCCCTTCCTCCCTTCTCCATCTGTCTCACATAAAACCCATCGCCTTCCCTCTTCCATTACAAGCTTCTCCACCTCTCCATTACATCGTTGCCTCCTCTCCCATAATTGCAACCCTCACTCCTATAAAATTCCACACCAACACCTGCTCTGACATCTTCCATAACCTCGAAGACCGAGCTCGAGGGCCAGGGTGGTGATAGCACCCCAGCGTTGCGGTGAAGACCCCTCCGTGGGGCGAGATCCACGTCAAAGCCCTAGACGTGTACTACTCCAGAACAACTGAGCTTCTTTTGGCTCTACCTCCAAGATAGGAGTGACGATCAGGAGGCGGCCATCGCCACTCCAAACCCCAGGCGACACTCGCCAAAATCCCTTCTATGTTCTTCTCTTGAACTACATCTTTGATCCTTCCTCCACGATCTGCACACACATTCGCTCGCCACCATGCTCTCCCTCTTCTGCCCTGCGCAACCACCATGCGTCGCATCTCCCTCACCATCATCACCGACCTTCGCCTCCAGCACGCCTCCGCCCAATGAGCATCCTTATAGCACAACCGCTCCACTTGTCGACAGACACCCCTCCACCGATCACATTGGCTTCGACGCCATCCACCCTAGCAACTCTACCTCTCCCCGCGAGCTACTCTGCCAATGTTGCCTCGATCGCACTTCATCCATCTACCGAAGCAGCCCGCCTCCACCACTGCCTCATCATTGACTCCACGTCCGGAGCATTGCTCTGCCAGCGCACGTCCGCTCCTCAACCCAGCCTTCCACCAAGCTCCGCTCTACCATCGTATCTCCTCTGCACGACATCGACCACCTCCACCTCGCTCACCAGTCGTTGGATCGGGGGATCCAACGATTCATGTCCCTCACCCCCAACATCCCCCCAGTCTTAACTCATGCCTCAAGGCTCGGTTCGGCCGAGGTTCTACCCGAACATTCCAAACCTCCAAAGTTGGTCGCACCTCAACTCCGAGGTCTCGAAGCATGTGCATATGCCACATGGTGCTTTGGGAGATCCGAGCCTCTGCTCTGTCTACTGATCCTCCCTCGCCACGTGCTGCGCACCTGGGGTGAGGGAAAATTGTAGGGAGGCCCATGCTAGTCCAATATATTGCAAGAAGGCCCCCGCCACCCAAGTCACGTATAACACATGTGTCCACTTGAGTAAATTGCAAGGAAAAGCCCTGATGATTTTGCTTAATTATAGATAAGTCCTTCATGGACTTAATTAAGAAGAAAACTTTAATTTTATTGTAATTTAGTCCCTAGAATTTCATTCTAGCATAACTTTCCCGTACGAACTCTTTTTTTAGCATATAATATGTCATTTTGAAGGTTATTGAGCACTTTATCATTTCACATATCTTATGAACTGACATTGAGCTTTTTATGATTATTATTATTTGAGGATCTCTGATGATTTATGCATTTTGATCTTTGACATATTGGTGGCATATTTATCTTGAGAAAGACTTGATTTAATCTGCATGGAATTAATTAAGGATATTGAATCTTACTAATTACCTTGTGATTATCTTTGATTATATTTGAGAAATTAATCTTTACAGGGACATTAGTTTATACTTCATGCGATTGTTTTGAGGAGCTCTAATTTGATGAATATTGTTGTGATCATTGCTGAATATTTTCGAGGCTCGTTCAATGACTGATTATGTGATTTAATCCAATATTATTAGCGATTATTCTTTGAGGAATAAACTGTAGAAATATTTGGAGTCAAATCAACAAATGATCTCTTTATTGTAGGATTAATCTTGATTTCATTGATCTTTTTGACATGCATTTGGAGTACTGATTTAACGAATATTTCATGAAGACAAGGTAATTAGTCTCTTTTGATCCGTGATATTTGCTAAGGATTAATTGATTATTTTAGTTGGTAATCAAAATTATATAATCATAGATCTAGAACTTCATCTATGTTTATTTATCCTTGCATTTTCATCATCGCATTTTCTTTTATTTTCATATTATTTCCTGACACAGAAATTAACTTGGCGATAAATTAGTTACTGAAATCAATTAAAAACCACACAACTAAAAATAATCTTTCCCTGTATTCGACCATGGCATACTTATCAAGTAAAAATTCTCCACATTATTCAAAATATGTGGTTTTTAATAGATCATTTTCTACCTTCATATACTACAATATATCATTCTTATGTGAGGTAGAAAATGGTTCATCAAATGGCATCGTTGCTGGGAAAGAACGTATTTTTAGGGTTTTAAATAAATTTCTGTAATTAATTATTGTGAAATTAATTTCCGTTTTTTTATGTTCTTTTTGTTTTGCATTTTATTTTTTATTAAATTTTCTCGTATTTCTATCTCACTACAGATACTAACCGCATTTTCTCTCTTCGCAGATAACTCCGAGCGATTTTCGAAGGTAAATTCAAGTATCTGCAAAGAAGAAGAACTGAAATTTATTTTTTGTAAGAGAGAGCTTAGATTAGTTTGCTCTCTACATCATTTATAGGGTCTCTCTGAACCCTGATTTTTGTAATAATTTGTACTGGAATATATGTGGTGCATTGGATCTGTTTCAACACCTTCTGTGCGGTTGGGATCCGACTTGACTGAAGTAGATTAGGTGCACATATGCTAGATAGATATTTATAATTGTGATCGTAATTTTTAGGCCACACATTTTTCACTAACTATACGCACTGTAGATCATTCAGCATTATCCAAATTTTAAATCAATTCTTCCCGCTAATAGAAATATGTGCTTAGAGCGTTTTCATCAATGCATATCATTTAGTGTAAATTTTAAATCCTTGTATTGCATCCTACACGAAGAACGTGAGGAATTACTGTAAGCCTTCTTATTAGCATGCATCATTAAGTTCTCGCTTGCATCAGCTTTCTCGGTCCTCTCTAGATTAGTTTTACTACTTAGGATTTAATGGAATTGGGACTCCTCGTTAGGCGTGATATTTTCTGTGCTCATTAAGACTCAAGTGATAACCTTAATTTAAAATCAGGACTGTTTAATTAAGACAACTAAATAAATTGATATAAAATTAATCATTGTGTTTGGTGGAGAGGAACCCACTCATTGTTTGTAGGAAAAGAATCACATGCTTATGGTAGAGCTAAAACATGGGAATTTCTGATGAATCCTCATTCATCACTCTTTATTCTTTTATTTTAGCTAAATATCTTGGCAGAGCATCATGTAAATAGTTGTAAATACAATAAATTAGCAATAAGCATGCACTTGTTAATATCTCATAATTAGCATGTATTTGTGCAAAAATAAAAGAATAAAGAATAAAAGAAAAACAAGGAAATATTTAGAATAAATATTGAGTGACCCAAACCCAAGAGAGGGACCAGTATGGGCCTGATCGCAAAATAAAATAAGTAGAAAGAGATAGGGCCACTCTACCTTGTACATATATATCATTTATGTATATAATTTATTTGTATAAAAATCAAAATAAAAATGTATTTTTATTTCCTTGTATATATTTCTAAAAATAAAATAAAAATTAGAAAAAAAATAAAAATTAAAATAAAACTCTCTCTCACCTTGTATATAATACATGTGTATATGTACCTTTCCCTATTTAATTTGTACTTGTAAATAAATAATAAAAATAAAACAAAAATTATTTTATACTCCAAATATCATGTTGTAAATAAATAAAATATAAAATTTGGGTATTTTTGTAAAAATAATAAAATAGAAATAATTATACAAAATACATAAGCATTTTATGCATGTATATAATATGTTATATTGTATATACCATAAATTATTTTTCATAAAAAATCGTAGGAAAATAGTTTGGAAAATAACAAATATTTTTAATTTTGTACACTTTTTGATTAAAATCATTTGTTATTTTTAATTGATTGTACAAATATTTTTTGGTATCTTTTTTCTGATTGGTCTAGAAGGATTGTTGACCCTGGTCAACTACCCCTCCCGGACTTCCCCTCGCGCGGATCCGGCTTTTGAGCGCTTTTCACCGAATTATCCAGACCCGGTCCGACCATCTTCTTCTTCATTTCGAGGCTCCGATTATCGAGGGAGGATCCACGATCCTCGCCCATCGATTCCTTTAGGGATCCGCTCCTCGGTTCGCACGCCTCAATCCGATTCTTCCAGCCACCTGGGACGTGCTATAAAAGTCTTCATTTACTTCCCCAGCTCCTCAGCTCACTTCGCACCCCTTTCTGATACCCTAGACACCTTTGCCTTGGTGACAGCAACCAAAGGTCACTCTTGGTGCTCGAAGAGGTGCTGTGTAGCTGACGCTCACCCATCGTGGCCGGAGAACCACCGCAAGGAGCCTCCTCCGCCAGCCGCAGTGTAGCCGAGGCAAAGACCCCGCTGTCCAACTCCCCTGGAGGTCGGGATCACACTAGGTCCTTCAGGTATCCATTTCATTGTTCCTAGCTCCTTTATTTCGCTCAATCTTTCATTTGCACTTAGATGTCGCTCCGTCAGCTCCGACCATCCGGTCGGAGTCTCGCCCCCTTCATCTACCCATTTAGATCGACCTACACTCTCACCCTACATCTTCCCACGTAGCCTTATCACCCTGATCTTGGCTCGGATCACCAAGATTAGGTCATCGGTCTCTTCTACCATCCTCTCCAGAGACCCACCCCCCATCCACCGTCGCTTCTCTGTGTTTCAGATCCAATAACTCTGACCAGAGTATCGCTCCGAGTAAGAGCTTTCTCGTGCAGGCCTTAACGGGCGCGAAGACCATCTGGATCGCCCTTTACCACCCTCGTCGGAGTGCTTCCAGGTCCCAGCCGTCGCCACGTTCATTCGACCGTCAGCTACTCCATCAGAGCTTGCCATCCGACGCGGAAGGGCCCCACGATCCTTTTGGCGCATTCAGGTCCTTCATCGGAGTTACCGATCACCCCAGGTGCTCTGAAGAAGTTCGCCCCGACGTTTCTCTTCCAGAAGCCCTCTCCGTCGTCCGATCAAGTCCACCTCCTAGACGTAATCTCAGCCATTCATCACCTGGAGGTGTCAGGCTGTTAGATGCCAGATCTAACGGCCCCGTACTAGCCACATAGCCGACATCTGACGACCATCAGATATGACACCTGACACACCAGAGCCGCACGATCGTGCCTCATCAGCAGCTGCCTCATGTCCTCGTCACGCGCCTTGTCACGTGCCTCCATGGGTATATTGCTCATTCTATCCTGTGTTTATTTTCGTTTATATTTTAGTTTGTAAATAAAATCACATTTGAACCTTTTGGCATTCCAATCCTTGTAGTTTCTCGTATTTACACTTTACTCCTGCCTGTGTGGACCCACGTGCTTCATCACATGTTTATTTGGGCTATTTGTATTGTGTACCCCAAACTTATCTTCTATTATGGATTGAATGTTTATTTTCCATATTTGCAAATATGCCCCTGTGAGTGCGGATTTGTGACATGTGCGGATATTAGTGGAGAAATTGTAGTTTGGGCCCTAGGTTTTTCTTACGTGTTATTGATTTGTCTCAAGACTAATGTTATTTGTATTTTGGTCCATGTGAGCTGTGTGTTTTATTTTTAATTAAATAAATAGCATTTTTACTCCAAAAATCGTGAAATTTTGACACATAGCCCCTGCTGTTGTATAGGAATTTTGGTGATTTTTGGGTTGTGTTTTGATTTCGTTTAGTATTTTTTAAAATTCAAAAACCTTCAAAATCAACCATGTTCGAAAAGCAACTAAAAATATCAAATTACCTTGAAAAATTCTAGAAAATTTCTTGATTGCTTCTTTTGTGTTGTTTGAGTTTTTGTGCGATTTTTGTTTTATTTCCATTTATAAAACCCATAAAAATTGAAAAAGAGTAAAAATCTTATAAAAATCATTAAAAATTCATAAAAATAAAAAAATATGTTTTCAGTTTTTGTAGTTAGATTTTGTTTTGTAGTTTCAAATAAAATTGTTGTTCAGATTTTACAAGCATTTCCTATTTTTGAAGTGCCTTTCAATCTTGGTTGCACACTGTTTTTTGTTTCTTCCTTATTTGATTTTTAGAAAATTTATTAAAAATCAGAAAACCCCATAAAATTCACAAAAACATTTGAATATTTTAAAATCCTAAAAGTATTTTTGTTTTAAATTTTTGAGCATTTTTGTACTTTAAATAATTGTTTGAGTTTCCCTTTTTGGTTTTCCTTTATTCATTTTCTTATTATAAAAAATCATTAAAAATTTGAAAAAATAAAAAACCACCCATTTCGTTCTTTTCTTGGTTTCCTGACTACTTTGTAGGTTTTCCATCTCGTGCTCCTTGTGATCGACCCTGGTAGTTATACCAGGTAAAATAAACTAGCAAGACTGTTTGCCTTATTTGATTGATTGATATCTTTATTGGTGGTCGGGTTTTCTTGATTGAGTGTGGTCCGAGTGATTGAGGCCGCAACGACCTTTGATATCACTTAACCTTAACCGATCGGCCTGCTCATCAATTTCACTCTGACTACTGCATTTAAAAATGACTAGCTACTTCTCAGTGAGGGAACTACAATCTCCCTTAGCAAATTGGGTGATTAAAGGACAATGTGTATGGCACCATCCGGAATTAATACACATAGTCGTTCTACGGTCCGTACTTACATCCATACTAGCTGAAAGTAGAAGCAATTAGCCATATGAATTCGAGCAGAATTGCGACAAACTCTCGAACCTAAGCTCTGCTTAATCTTCCCGAAGATTGTTTCATCATTACATTGAAAATTGAAAAGATAAGCGACCGAACTCTAGCGTGTCACAGGTATCGAGTGGGTGAATCTATGAGTTTGTTTTGTGTTTGACTTATGTGTGTTAAAGTCCTTGCAATTGCAATCTTATCGTGGTTCGTAAATCCTTCTCCGTCCCTCTCTTGAGAAGATGACAATTCATTGTTCTCCATACCCAGACTCCGTGCGCCGAACGTACACGACCATGTCCCGATACTCTTCATTCCAGGGGAACACTCTCTTCAAAACTGGTCCCCTGTAGCCATCATTTCCCTCTACCCATTCACTCCACCCCATGCCCACACTTCTTCCTAGACTAGACTTCTCTCGCATTCTGACTTTCAAATGAACACAATAGAGCGTGCATATTTGAGGATGGAAAATAGAGTAACCAATTTTGATAGAGAAACACATTTTCTGATTACTATAAAGTACACGTCTTTTTATCCATCACATACTCAGGTTCACTCTCTTCTTGAGTATGACTGCTTTTCCTTCGACAATCCACGAGAAATCGATAGTAGAGGAAATATGAGTCATAACCAGACTACAACTACGATGGATAATCACTACTCCTCTTAGAGCTACATGCTAAAGTCACAAACATGTGTGGCACAATTATTTTGCACCAAGTCATGAGAAGTTTGAGGATGAAATCACTCGGATCAACCAAAGAGCAGATACTTTGACTGAAAAATATATGATATCATCCAGTCAATGAAAAATCAAGAAGAAGTGAGGACTCCACCACATGAACCACAAATCCATCATGTGATGAACACGTAGAAATAATCACCGCTGACCTTTGACCAACTTACTGACTATCACATCGAAAATACCAAAAAAGTAAAAAACAAGAAAAATTAAAAAAATGGACAATTCTGAAATGGAAGCATTTTGCAAGAGTATGATCTCAAAGCTTCCACTAATCAAGACCATGAAATATGTGCCCGATCTTAAGAGATTTGTGAAGAGTTGAATGGATCTTAAAAAGATGGGCAAGAAACGATCAAGGACTGAATATCATGTCATATCTATGGCCAGTTCTTGTTGGACATGCGAGCCCATGACGAGCCATTATGTAATAATTGTTATTGAAAATATCATTCCCTGATCTGAAATGAAGAATAACTAATTTGCGTAATAGGTCCTTTAGTACAATTAGGGTTATGTACCATGGCCATCTTGATGATCATATAGTTGTTGATTTAATTATTGAATCATAGAGGCTGGTGCTTGGATGAATATCTAAAGAGTTAGATTGAGGGCTCATCAAGTATCGTCAAATGATTATTAAGAGATGATCTCCAGCATGAGAAGGAGATGGCAATCCTCTCTATAAAGGTTGATATCTAACCAACCTCTTGATGCAGATCCTCTGCATAGGAATAGAGATTTAGAGATATTAGATAAGTTATGTCAAAGAGTTGACTTAACAAGATCGAGATAACCAAAGTCCTATGTCGTATGTTGTCACGATATAGGCATGCATCCTCTGACTGGAGACAGATGTGTTACTATATGTCTGAGTATGTACATTTGGCAGACCAATAGATTGATGACCTAATCAAGGTCTATATACCGACGCGCTGGTATGCATACAAGGGCATATGAATAATACGATCTCTCAAAGGGATCATACAGGTTCATTACTGAACCGGAAGACATGAGCTCACTCATAAGATATTGGGATGAATCAAATTCCATGCAAGGTCATCTCGCTTTGGAAACTTGATCGAATTTGTAGGTTTGATATATCCTTTTGGAAAGTATATGATCAACACCTGGATATGATATATGCTTTTGGAAAGTATATGATCGATACCAACTCCCAATAGTCAAATGAGAAACTTAATGATAAATTCCTGAAGTAGACAATGTAAAATTCATCTAATACTTCAGGATTATTCTGAGTCTTCCAGTATGTAGGATGTACATGTATTAGGAATACCTGAGGGTGATGTTATCATAAACGATTGTATAACCATGACTCTTCCATTCCTAGAGAGTGATGAAACAGATCTGGATTTTAGCGACTCTTCTCAATAGAGAAGTGATCTAATCTTGGTCCAAGTGTTGGACAGAGATCTGAATGTGATTCAGATGCAATGAGAAGATTGGATCTATGGCCTTGATTTAATCAAGCATCTATGGGAGGTCCGCAAGATCTAGATTTGAGATGTGATCTCAATATCCAAGTCACTATACGTGGAACAATACAATCGTCTTGTCCTTATCTCCAAGTATTCGCGGATAAAGCGCATTATCCTTGAAAGAGTTCGTGGATAATTTCATTGTTGATATATGTGTCCTAGCATTGGGAAAATGGATAATTAAATGTGATCTAATTATCATGAATAATATGAGCTTGATTCATATTATATGGAGAATGTGATCTGATTATCAAAGATATAAATAATGTGAATGTGATTTATATTATTTGGTCACATGAAAATAGAGATCCAAGATGATTAAATGTGATTTAATTATTATGGATATTGAATAATGTGGATAGCACTATCTATATTAATCATGTATATTATAAATGTGATTTATAATATACAAGAGAGATCTATTTGTAACTAGCATTTGTTAATTAAATGTTGATGTGAATTGGATTCATATTGGACAAATTATTGAAAATGTAATTTACATTTTATTTTTGGTTGTGAATGCGATTCACAATTTTCCAATGGCAAGATTGCAAAATTCACAAAATAATTATGAATTATTTTTGTAGAATAATTTACAACAAGTGTTGTTGTAAATCTTGGAGATTCCCATGGAATAATGTAATCTCATGAGATTACATGAGATTGCCACCAACTCCCATATTATGGAAGAAGTCAATCTTCATTCCATAATCTCCATGCTTGATTGATTTAATTTGGGATTAATTTGTATTGATTTTTCAATATATATTTAATCTAAATTAAATTAATTATTATTGTATTTTTACAATAAAATCTTGGCCATTGAAAGAAACACAAATCAATCTCATCCATTGGATTTATGTGCACATGGATTGGGATCCATGGACTCCCGAAATAATATATAAGAATAGGCACACCTTGCTCTTCAAAGTTACACAATAACAACATCTTCTCTCTCTCCCTCATTCTCTACATGTCCTCTCTCTCTCTCTCATTGTGGTCGTCTACCATGGAAGCCCTAGAAAGAGTCGCCATTACCGCAGCGTCGTCGTTATGCTACCGGATTATTTGCTCGTGGATCTCTGTCTCCTTCGGTGCGCCTCGCTCATGAAGAAGATGTTGTATCTCGTGTGACGAGATCTGGAGATTCATTGCTTGGATCATCAACATGGATTGTGAGGAGCACGTGTTTCATCAACGCGCTCGCAAGTGTCTCCTCCATCGGATCAGACTTGAGACAGGAGGTCTCTTCGTTTAGAGACTCGATCGCAACCACGCTTCAAGAGGTAACCCTAATACTTGTTTGTGGTTTAGATGAAACGATCTGAGAAGTGTTCTTGGATGATTTGGTTTCATCGCATTAATTTTTTTAAAATTCTGCTACCTCGAGCGATTAGTATGACTAGTTTTTCTCGATCGCATACGATGCGATCCTCATGCTTCCATGATGCGCTTAAGGATCTCACCATATCCTTCAGTTCTTTGGTGATGAGTCACAAAACTAAGAGCTGCAAAATCAAGCGGTTGACTACGATCACGTGTGAAATTGAGGACTCCTTATTCACTCATGTTCGATTAAACGACAACTCGACATTAAACATCCTCCCAAAGACCGTCTTTGATCAACTCAAGATTGTACAACTCAAAAAGATGAGGGTGTTCGTTCAACTGCCAGAACAATCTACCAAAAGACCACGAGGAATCGTTTATGTCGTTGTAAACTTCCGATGTGACAAGCACAAAATGAACTTTATTATCATTAACATTGAGCACCACTGAAAGTCGTCCGAGTCTCCCATCATCTTCGAAAAGTCATTGTTAGCCTCTGCTAAGGTAATTGTCGATTGTGAGACTCAGGACATAAGATTCCCGAACACGGACGATAATGAACAAGCCATCAATAACATGCCCGACCTTGAGACAACCCAACCATCATTTTATAGCCATGATCAGGACAAGAGAACTTCACATGACCAGACCTCTCCTCACGAAACACATACACAAACCCTAGGAGAGACACCGAGAGTCCGACTTTTGGATCGACCTTCGATTCTCACTACACCTCCCACCCTGATAATGCTCCTAAGAGGAAACAATATTCATGAGCTTATGAAGAATTGGATCATGTTTATGAAGATCGTCACAAATATTTGAGTGGTCCAATCTTTGAGTCGGTAGTCATTCATGAAATACTTGAACCATACAAGGAGCCGCCTCAGGAAACCTCCTATGTCACCAAAACTATGGGCGCCATCACTCACAAAGCCACCATGAACATACTCCCTTGCCCGAAGCATTATATGACCCTACAAGAATTGGTCGACTTTTACGGAGATTTGCCTGATGAGGAACCCATAAATGTCACGCCGGTTATTCATAATAGGAGAAGAACTCTGACCATCTTCCTCCCAATGCTTCTAACAGAAACAAACCGACCAAGAAAGTCACCTTTGATCTTAGGAACCAGGTGATTTCTAAAGAATCCTGGTCTAGTCCTGAAGCGGTTCATCATGTAAGTGCGATAAGTGTCGTAGTTATCAGAGGACACTTACCTTTAATTGACAATAGTTGGAAATCCTCTATGTATGACTACTATTCTTCTGAGAATGATATGACAATGGCTGGACCTCATCATCCTCCCCCTCTTCACCACCCTCTCCATCTCCATACTATCTCCCACTACACTCCTGCAATAAAGTTCGTCGCAAACCTCCTTAACCTTGTAGATCTGAAATCTACTCGGTCCCCCACTTGTAATTACCCGATCATACTTAGGTTGACCTGAGCCTAAGTATAGGGGGACCAATACCATTTTGTATACATCACTTCTTTTCTTTTCTTTTCTTCTCACCCTCGATCGCCCCATTTATTTCTCTTTTGGTATGCTTAGGCCCCTCAAAAGCTTGAGTATAGAGGGGCGAGTCGACTTTCTTTTCTTTTCACTCGATTATGCTTAGTACAAGCTATGTTTACATTTCACTTTGTGCCATGAGGACGTAACACAAGCTAGGTATAGGGGTGTGTGTTTGTATGTGTGTGTATTCTGCATACTTTATCTATAGCTCGTACTTTATTTGTTTTCATTGAAAATCAAGTATGGATATAAGTGGTGTATATTATTATACAT
The DNA here is from genome assembly GCA_037367405.1 of Ottelia alismoides. Classification (NCBI taxonomy): domain Eukaryota; kingdom Viridiplantae; phylum Streptophyta; class Magnoliopsida; order Alismatales; family Hydrocharitaceae; genus Ottelia; species Ottelia alismoides. The sequence goes on along the minus strand of JAZKJV010004338.1, from coordinate 537,747 downwards.
AAATTACCTGTTGGAAAACTTTTTATAAAATTTAGGGGATGTAACAAAAAAATCAATCAAAAATCAATTAAAATCCTTTTTCAAAAACAAAAAAACTAACATAAGGTTTTATCCCTGACATTTTCACTATCACTCAAGACTTGAGGAATGAAAGAAACTCAGATTTTAAGGTCCTTTGATTCAGAACTAACCGACCTTAGTCATTAGCATTTTAGACTTAATAATCCACACTTCCCTAGTTTAAAAGATGTGAGTGTTATATTACACGTTTAATCTCTAGCTTTAAGAATATGATCAACACATCACTTGCACAACTACATGATGATGAGATGAGTTGAAATTTCGCTTGAGGGAATGGGACTTGATATTTGAGTCTAGACCTGATTTTATGATACTCGAGGATGGGATAAAGTCGATAAAAGCTTCATGAAACCTGAGTGTCGACAAACCCTAGCCAGTATGTAAACAAGTTCACATGATGTCTTTTGATATTGACCTATGTACCCCGCTGTGATGAAACATAACAATTGTTGATCAGTGGGCGCCTACTCTTGGTAAAAGCAGTAGAGCTAGCCTACCAAAAAGGAAAAAATGTGAATGAATGAAAAATAGCTCGCAATTACAAGTCAATCTCAAAGAGATACAATCAAAGGCGGGCGCTCCCAACCATTGCAAAGTGTCCAATTGGACCAAAGCTAACTAGGACCAATGGGTCGGGCTAACATCTCAAAAAGGGCTCTGATCATAAGCGATACAAGTCTGTGTGTAAATATGTTAGATACTTAAAGAATACACACCATGGTGTACTTCCAGGAAAACAAGTGCAGACGACTCAACAACTCTTGATAGACACACTGGTCAACACCCAAAAATATATGTGTTGAGGAATAAGGCACTCGAGAGGATCCTTGTTTCAATGTGAGGGAGAGAAGAATATACACAAACCTATGCCCTCCATTATCTGACCTTCCATCTATATTTTTAAGTCTGGAAAACTACTGAGATGGAAGATTGGATGCAAGAGCTAATTTATCCCCAAGTGTTGAAAATTGGTTCTTGAGAAGAGTCTCTTGGATTAGGACTTTAGGTGAAGTTTCGACTCGACTCTCATGATTGCAGTACACACTAATGTCATTTCCATCTACCTTTTAAGCCTGACAAACTATTGAGACAGGAGATTGGATGCAAGAGATAATTTATCCCCTAGTGTTGAGAATTGATTCTTGATGAGAGTCTCTTGGATTAGGACTTTAGGTGAAGTTTCGACTCGACTCTCATGATTGCAGTACACACTAATGTCATATCTCTTATGCTATATGTACACACAAAGGGTCTGATAATTAGAAAAGTTGGATTCCTTTTGATTAGAGACTGATTTAGCTTCAAATTTTAGGACCATTAAAACCAGTATTCTTAATGAGACAAGTCTTGAAATTCGCACATGGTCAAGGATTCAATCTTCTAAAATTTGCTTAGGGACAAGCAAAGATCTAAGTACATGGGTGTGATGAATCTATGATTCATCTACTCTATATGAACATATTAGCAAAATCCCTTTAATAATTCACTAATTAAACCCTAAAATCAATTAATTAACATTTACTAACAATGCTTAAATCAGGGTTTAAATTTTGTAAATAATTATCCCCTATTTTTGCCCTGATTGAGCTTATTATTTTATGTACAAATAATATTTACTTTAACGTGATTCTTTCTCTAAATCACTCTTTAATTAATTAATTAAATAGTGGCAGAAAGAATTAAAACCCTTAAAATTTTAAAATCAAGAGAAAATAAAAAAACTGACTTTTTAGACTTTGTACATATTTTCTATTTTTTTTCATTTTATCTTTTTCCAACATATAAAAAATCTCTAAAATTAGATTAATTATGTATATTTTGTATATAAATTAATCCATTAATTTAATCAAAAATGCAAAAAAATATAAAATGCAAAAATGTGGTATTTTATTATATATAGAGTACCTCTAAAAATACTTTTTATGCAGTTAACCTCTTTTGATTTTGGATCCTTCAAGAAATTGTAGATCTCATCAAGACGAATAACTTTAATGCTGACAACTTTTTGAATTAACTTCACTTACTATTTATTTCCTATTTTTCTTTGATTTTTTTAATTTTTATCTTATTTATTTTTTATATTTTATTTTACTATTATTTTATTTTATTTTTTATTTTAATATTATTTTAATATTCACTTACTTAATTTAATTTATTTACTTTTATTTTTTAAATTTATTTTCTTTTTTCCTCTATTTTTCCTCTTTCTCCCCCTCTCTCTCTTCATCTCATCCCCTTTCTCTCTCCAGCTAGCTCATGTGCCTTGCACGTGACTCAGCCATCTCCCTTCTCTCTTTGGTCACATGCCTTGCATGTGAACCTATAATGAATGTGCATTTCATCATCTTTATTCATTTATTTTAGCTTAAAATCCCTTATAAAAAACCTGTATATAAACTAAATCCTTATTCTTACTAACTTGCATCTGTGTGTAAATATTGTACATATATTATTATTTAACATAAAATAATTAAAGAAAGAAATAAAGAAAAAACAAAGAAAATAAAAAAACAGTATATATGTAATAGATACAGGCTGGCCTGAACCCCGAGAGAAGGTCTAAACTTGACTTGATAAAATAAAAATGTTTTCTAAATAAATAATTTCAAAATAATTTCTAAATAAATAAATCCTTAAATTAAATAATTTTTAAAACAAAAGTTGTAAATAAAAATGTTTTCTAAATAATAAAAATAATTGAAAAAAATCATGTACAGAATAAAAGTAACCACATCCGGAAAAAGCCATAAAGTGATAATTGAAAGACAATTCCGACTCCATATGAAAGCAAAGTGAACCAAACTCACTTCCATCGTATTCTAAATTAAATTACCTTTAAAATGGTTGTGGTTTCATAATTTTTGGAGTTACGGTTTGAAAAATGATTTTCGAGGGTGGTTTGTACATTTTTACCATTTATTTATTGTATATATCCATATTTATTTTTTTTACATATTGTATTTGTAGATATTTTTTATAATTATTTAAAATAAAAATAAAAAAAATAAAAAAAATTAAAACATAAAAAAACTAATTTCCTTATTTAACTATGTATATAATGTACCATATGTATATGTATATAATAAATTTTCTTAAATAACCACACCAAAAAATAAATAATTAACATTTACTATTTAATTTAATAAAGTAACGAAATTAATTAATTTAATTAATTATATAGATAATGTAAATAATTTTCTCCATCATTAACCACTAACCTCCTTCCTTTTCGTCCTCTCATTTCAAATTTTAAATTTCAAATTCTCTTCTTTCCTATTAATATGGCTCCTCCTCCCTCATTTCAATTTAATCAATCTTTTGTGATAGGAGTCTAATCTCCAAGAGCTTCTTGTTGTAGAAAGGTGCCTAGCCTCCGAGCCTTCTGGTGACAGCAAGTCAGCTTTCGTCGAGGCCATTACGGCATTTTCTTCTTGTTTTTCATCTAGGTTACTCTTAGTTTAATTTTCGCATTTTTAATTTCATTGTCGTTTTCTTAATTTATAGATCTTAGTTAATCAAGTTTATAATCAACCACCCGATTTCCGATCATCACGCCATTTTCTTGGTCTCTTCACATTCACGTTCTGCCTCACGCAATCTATTCGGGCGTGTACGGTGGCCGGAGACCCGGATCATCTCCTATTTCACCGGATCCAAACCATTCACATTTCTCTGTTTACTTCATTTTATATCTTGTTGACCGAGCTATTGTGCTCGAATCGAGTTATTTTTTATTCGTAGGTTCAAGGATTTCAAAAAAATACAAAAAAATAACAGCTACTGTTTACAAGAAAAGGAAAATATATTAATTTATTGTTAAAAATAAAAATAAAATAAAATAACTGGGGAAGCACACAGCAGGGCCGCCCCTTCCTCTGATCGCGCGACCCACTGACCATCCGCTCTCTACCTGCGTGCCCGTGCGAGGCCCTCCGCCGCTCGCCGCTCTTGGTCGCTCCGCCGTGTCTTGATCACCATCGTGGACACTCGCCCCGTCTTCTGCCTCCATCGACGCTCGCCACCACAAGCCCTCGTCGGGAGCGCGCAAGCTCCGCCGTCCATCGACAGCACCCGTGCCTGTAGATCCAGCCCATCAATCGCCATCCTCTACTGGAGCCCTTCCACCCGCAGCCACCGACAACCCCTTCCTTTTGGCTTGTGATCAGAAACGAAGCCTGTGAACCCTAGAAGAATAAATTAAATATTTAGGCAAATATGATTCCACACCCAGCCTTTTTGCATATTATAAAAGGCCTTTGCCAGCATTCAACACATGCAACACACATTTTTAGTGAGTAATTTGCACTTTTTCCCCAAACTTTTATTTATTGTTATCATTTGATGCAAAAAATTCGAATATTTGCAATTCAATCCTTTATTTCTAGACATTAAATTGCATGTTCTTTTCATTGAAATAAATACTTTTATTGGTCAATAAATTCTTGAAAAATCAAGTTATGCTCCCAATGCGTATCTCTTCGTAGTATAGTTTTCTCATTGCATTTTATCATCATTTTCTATTATAAAAAAATAAACAAAACTTGGTATTTTTCCACGTTTGAAATTAAATAAATCATAAAAATTCAAATATTGCGTAAAAACTCCAAAAAATGGTTAGTTTTCATTTGGTGTATTTTATTTTCTATCCAATTTTCATGCAATATTTATTTATAAAACACAAAAAATTGCAAAAAACTAAAATTCTTAAAAAATCATATAAAATTAGAAAATCCAAAAATAGCGATTTCAATTCCTATTTGTAGATAATTTCTTGTAGTTTTTATAAAAAAAATCATAATCTTTGCATTTATTTGGTATTTTTACATTGAAAAACAATCATGTTTGCACACTATTTGCATTTCCCCTATTTTTATTCATTTTGAAAATACTAAAAAAATCTAAAAATGTTTGAAAATTTGCAAAAATAGTAAAAAAATTTATCAAAACACAAAAATATTTTATTTGGACATTTATTTTTTTCATATTTGAAAAATCCAAAAAATGCATTCTTTTGTGTAGATTTTTTTTTGAAAATTACATTTTTGAAAATTAAAAAAAATGCAAAACTAAAAATCATCAAAATTTTGAAAATTAGAAAATAAAAAGATATAAATAAAAAATAAAAAGATAAATAAGATAAAAAAATTCATAAAAACCAAGATAGTTAGCATTTAAGATTTTCTTTTTCTCTTAATTGATTTTTTGATTATTTGAATAACTCTCGGGAATTGTAGCCTCCCTGAGTTTGATCCTATTGCTATAGAGGTTAATTAAATAGCAAAAATTCCCTTTCTACATTTCTTTTATAATTAATTCAACTTGAGAAAAAATTTGTTGACGCTTGATTGGGTTGCAACAACTTGTTAATAATTCAATTAAATAAAAATCCGAGAAAAAAGTATAGAGAACATAATGGCGCTGATGCCGGGGAGGCACGACGAGGGTAGTTAGGTTTCTTTTTTGACATGCTATTATTGGTTGTACATATTTATTTATTTTTTCGGAATTATTTCATTGTTCATATTCACTCTATTTATATCATTTTTCCTGCTCATATTCTATAACTATGTTTCTTACACATTCTTTCTTTCCTTTTTCTTATGAGGGCCCGTAGAGCGAAGGAGGTGATCCTAGAAGAGCCGAAGCACCCAAGCAAAGCAAAGATGGCTTGATTCTTTACCGAGCCGCAGGAGAGCGTGAGAGGAGGAGAAGAAGATTGAAGGAGATCGAAAAAAATTAGACTTTATTTTATTATTTCTAACATTTGAACTCTTGTAAAAGGATATTCATTTGTTGCGGAGTCTGTTTCGTCAAGTGCCGGTGCACATGGGGGACCTCACCGATTTTGTTTTTCATTGCTTTATTTTTCTTTGTTTCACACGGATGTTGTGAGCAACTTGTTGATTTCTATATTAACTTGCTTGAGCTAGGTAATTAATTAGGTCCAAAGCCCTTAACAATAATTCTGTACGTATAGAATAGAGCGTAATTGGACTTAGTCAAATTAAAATGGTTCTTGCCCATTAATAGAAGCTATAGTAGGACGGTTCACTTGCATCATATAGGTTAGTTTATTTTTTCTGTATTTAAATTCTGTGTGGATCACCCTGCGTGTAGAGTGTGGGCGACAAGGTATGCATCTCTAACCCCTGCATGCATCATTGTATTTAATCGCGCATTGGCATTTACGATATCCTTCCTTGTTTTCACTCACATAATCTAAAAGGAAATTGGACACTCAATAGGTGAATTATTGAAAATATTCAAACCAAGTGACAACTGCCTAAAATTTAGGATTGTTAAAAGTACTCGACCCTAAAATAAACATAAAGAAAAATATTGGTCTTGGGGGTGAGTAATTCCCTCATTGTATTTGTTTTAAATTGCTCGTGTACACACTAAGGTTAGTGCCTAATTCCCATTAGTCAACCTAAGTGTTTGTACAATTTTTGTGATTCTTACATAACTCTAAAACAGACAAGATTAAGAGATCGAGCTTTCACAGTCTTCACCGAGTTAAGTAGACGAATTGAGGGTGTGTTTTACTTTGTGTATATTGCCGGTGATTGCTTGTTTGCATAATAGATCCTTCTACGCATTTGCGCCTTTTTCTTCACATCTTTTGACTTGGCCATCATGATCCCCCAATCATCTTCTCTTGTTTCAGAGATGGCCGACTGGAGTGATTTTTATCTGACCTTCACGGATCCCTCGCAACCTCCAGCCGGTCCACCTCCCTTTTTCCTGGAGGACATTCCTCGTGATTTTTGTATATATCTGCCTAACCCGTTATTTCAAGAACCGTACTTTCATTTTCACCCACCCTCTTTCTACTCACCAGATCCTGGGATTTTGGAGTCACCTTTCATGATGTCCACTCGTGAGACCCTGAACCAGATGATGGAGCATATAAATTTGAGGATTAGCAATCTATTTAACATAAATAAGAGCCAGAATGATGCTCCACTATTTGAGGATATAGATTCACTTGATGATAATTATGAGAGCTTGCAATCACCTAAAATACAAAAAAATGAGAAAATTTTGAAAATCAGAAAAGATTTTGGGAGACACGTTGGTGATTCATTTTGTGAGGAGAGGGCACCCATGCCAAACCATTTTCCCACACAGTAATTCACCACATGTCCCACCTTTGACCATGAGGATGCCACTGTACAGACTGCTCTCGACAATCCTCGTGTATATGTTGATTCTGATCTCCTCCCTTGTATGGAGGTGGTCCAAAAATTCAAAAAAATGTTGACTGAACCTGAAGTGGTGGCCATCATTCATTAGATCATTAAATCCCCACTTCACCAGGCCATGACACATTTATCTGCTCCTCAACACAAGAAGAGAAAGCGGAGGAGCAGATCTGAGTGTCACATCTTGACCATGGCAACTGCCCATGCCATCTCTCACCATCCACATTCTAAGAAAGGGAACACTATCGCACCTCTTGTGAGTTTCTCCATATATGACTATTCATGTGATAACACTCTCCTTGACGGCAATGATTCAATCAATACAATACATTTCTCTATGATATAGTATCTTCATCTTGGACCTCTTAAGAAAACCATGATGGTAGTTCAATTTGTTGATGGATCTATCAAGAGGTCTAAGGGTATTCTAGAAAACACTGTCATTCTTATTTAGAGCATGAACTTCACTTCTGATTTCGTCGAATTGCCCATGGAGACTCCATCCCTGTGGAGCACCCTCCAATCATCCTAGGACGACCTTTCCTCGCCTCTATGGGAGCCATTATTGATTATGAATCAGGAGAGATTCGCTTATGTTCTGATGTAGGGAGTGATGTGTTGATCACTACACCCATTACTGACCAGAGACGTGCATCCCATGAAAGTGTGCACGTGTTAGCCAACCCCTAGGACTTTGACCTTGATGATAATATCAAAGATTTTTGTTGTATGTTGGATGATGCTGAGACGCAAGAATTCCTCTTCAAGGAAGAAGACTTGGAAAGTGTAGACCTTGGAGTTCCCCCTTCTGGTACGTGGCGATGCATTGATGACATCTGCGGGACTTACACAATAGACAACCTAGAGCAGAAGGCAGACTCTGAGACTAGACAGGGCGGGCATGATTTGACTATTTTCACTGATGAGTCCGTTCCAATTCACCTTATTTTAGATGAGACTGATAAGGCCAAATTTGATTTGATTGCTTTTATAAAGGAATTCGGCCCTTTTGATAAAGATGATGATCTAATAGAGGCTCGCTAGGCTAGAATTGATCTTACTTTTTCTGATAATGAGTTCAGGCCTTTTTACTTTGATATTTGTGAGACTTCCTAGGTAGGACACGACCACACTACTTCCACTGACCGATTCATGCTTGAACACTTTGAGACCATTGAGGATACATTCCTGGTCGATCCTGATCAGTTTATGTCTAATGTTGACCCCAATATCGACCTACACCTTGTCAGATCCATTCCTCAATGATCTCACAAGAAGGTCCGCTTTCGACCTTCTTGACCTTTGTACATCCACTCCTTTTGTATATTCACTTTCTTTTATCTCAGTACATCCACAGTATCGCTCATCCACACCATTTTCGTGTGTGCCTGACTTAGTACATACTTTGTCCTAAGTATGGGGGGTGGACGAGCCGAGTGTTGTTCATATTTTTCCTGTTCATCACTCTTGTTGTTTCTTATACTTAGGGATACTCTATCTTAAGTATAGGGGGATTGATGTTGTTCATATCGTCTCTTTGTGTTTTATTCTTCCGATCTCACGATTGTCCCCCAACTTATCGATATTCTATGCTTAGGGCTATTCTACCCTAAGCATAGGGGGGCAAGTCAAGTCGTTGAGTCCGTACATTCTCTTCATCGATTTTTCCCTTTTCTACAGTCTTCTATACTTAGGATTACTTGATACTAAGTAAAGGGAGATCACCGACTTCTATTCTTTTCATCTTTTCTTTGAGTCATTGCTACATAGGAGTCTTTTCACTTTTCTATACTTAGCACGAGTTATATCTTCCTTTGACGCTCTCTGATCACTATGAGGACATAGTCCGAGCTAAGTATAGGGGGTGCCGTATATTATATATATACCTTAGACATAACTCGTACTTTTAAATATGATTATTTTTGGGATATGTATGAAAAATCGTAAAATCCACGTGTGTATATAAACTTTGGTCACCTTTTATTAAAAAAATAAAAAACAAACAAAAAACAAACAAAAAATAAAAAAATCAAAAACAAAACAAAATAAAAAGAAACCAAAAATAACAAAAATCGAAACAAACAAAAACAAATAAAAAATAAAAAATCTTGTATATACTTGTATATATTTTACTATCCCTTAAAAAATCCCTAAAAACTACAAAACCAAAAGTCTATAAAAATCCGCATAATTAAAATTTCAAAAAAAGATCCCTTTTTACATGTGCGTCATTTTTCAAAAATCCATAAAAATTCAAAATAAAAAAATTGTTTCAAAAAATTGCTTTCTTTTGTACATATTTCTTGCATCTGCATGTGCATTTTTCGGGATAGTATTGACATTTAAACTAAGTCTGGAATAAAATTGAAGAATGGAGCCTTGTTGGACCTTAATCTACTTAATTTCATAGAGACCTTATAAGAAATGGAGTTAAGACTTTTCGGGTCCTAGTGACTTAATTCTTTGAGTCCATAAGACTATGTTCATATGTCATCTTGATTAGTCTAAGTAGAATATTTAACAACACACGCATGATTCTTTCATACCGTGGCTTATCTTGGATAAGCACTCTACACGTAGGTCTTCATGGAGGAGGTAGTGAGGAGACATAATCTTTTGGCTTGGAGTAGCATACAAGTGTAGTACATCTAGGCGGAACCTCTCATCTTCCTCTAGGGAGAGTTGTGCATCTCAAGCTGATCTAGTAGCATTGAGGTCTAAAGATAGGATGCTGTGGGGTTGCAATAATGCTTCAAAAGAGGGATAATCTACTAGCTCAAGAGGAAAAACTCCTCATGTACATGCTGCACCTTATATATATTCAAAAAAAAAAGAAAGAAAGAGAAAAAATACAGAATCTCCCAAAGTGGACAGGCATGATTGAAAAGTAAAGTACCAAGTGAAAAAATAAGAGCTTTAAAGTCAAAATTTTGTAAGCTTGCAGATGGATGACTTGATTATACTGGTCATGCATCCAAGGATAGGTAGCTACACTGGTTACCGTCCATTCTTTTCTCCATCTCCTCTTCTTGAGCTGGTTGTACTTGAACTTAGAAGGGAATACCCCCGCTCCTCGAGGAAAGAGTTGCTAGACCGGGGGATTAGAGTGACATTGTTGAGTGAGGCCGTTTTTGCTACTTTTGAGATGGGGAGCCATATTTCACTTACACTTTACAAGTAAATATTTATAGTCATAAGAATTTGTGTATGTAGACTTGTTCTGACCTGACTGTTGAGGAGACCTAAATAAAAGTCTTGTGGAACTTAGAGGATGTTAGGTTTTAAATCCATTTCCTATTAAGGTTCCGCCACACTAATAATCCAAAGGTCTGATAGAGCTCCATACTACAATTTTATGAAGATAAGTTTAATACTCAATATTATCCTAATTTCTTTATTTTTCCTTTCTTTTTCTTTTATTAACTTATTCTTTCAAATAAGTGTTTCCTAAGGGACTAGCAAAGGTGAAGCATAGGGGATGATGAATCTACATTTCATCATCTTTATTCATTTATTTTAGCTCAAAATCTCTTATAAAACACCTGTATATAATACTAAATCCTTGTTCTTACTAACTTGCATCTGTGTGTAAATATTGTACATATATTATTATTTTAACCTAAAATAAATAAAGAAAGAAACAAAGGATAAATAAAGACAATAAAAAAGATTGTATATACGTAATAGATACATGCTGACCCGAACCTCGAGAGAAGGTCAAGACCTGACCTGGTCGACTAGGAATAAAGTAAGGGGAGACATGGTCCATAATCAAAAAAATCCAAAAAAATATTTTAAATACTTTTCTGTGTATATTTGTAAAAAAACTTACATTATTTTATTTGTATATAAATTGACCTCAAATTAAATAATTTTCAAAACAAAAGTCGTAAATAAAAAGTGTTTTCTAAATAATAAAAATAATTGCAAAAAAAATCATGTACAGAATAAAAGTAACCATATCCGGAAAAAACCATAAAGCGATAATTGAAAGATCAATTCTGGCTTGATATGAAAGCAAATTGAACAAACTTACTTCCATCGTATTCTAAATTAAATTATCTTTAAAATAGTTGTGGTTTCATAATTTTTGGAGTTACGGTTTGGAAAATGATTTTCTGGGGTGGCTTGTGCAATTTTACCATTTATTTATTATATATATCTATATTTAATTTTTATACATATTTTAGTTGTAAATATCTTTAATAATTATTAATAATAAAAATAAAAAATAAAAATTTTAAAACAAAAAAAAATTAGCTTCCTTATTTAAATATGTATATAATGTACCATATGTATATGTATATAATCAATTTGCTTAAATAACCACACCAAAAAATAAATAATTAAAATTTATTATTTAATTTAATAAAGTGATGAAATTAATTAATTTAATTATTTATGTAGATAATGTAAATAATATTCTCCACCATTAACCACTAACCTCCTTCCTTTTCTTCCTCTCATTCAAATTCTTTTCTTTCCTAGTAATATGGGTCCTCCTCCCTCATTTCAGTTTGATCAATCTTTGATGAGAGGAGCCTAATCTCCAAGAGCTTCTTGTTGTAGAAAGGTGCTTCGCCTCCGAGCCTTCCGATGATAGCGAGTCGGCCTTCGTTGAGGCCATTACGACATTTTCCATCCCCACAGTGAGATCCATTTTTTTCTTATTTTAATCTAGGTTAATCTTAGTTTAATTTTCACATTTTTAATTTTGTTATCATTTTTTAAATTTCTAGATCGTAGTTAATCATTTTTTTAAGCAACCGTCTGATTTCCGATCATCCATGTCATTTTCATGATCTCTTCACATTCACGTTCTACTCACGCAATATATCAACTCAGGCCGTGTAAGGTGGTCGGAGATCCGGATCATCTCCCATTTCACCGAATCCAAACCATTCACATTTCTCCGCTTATTTCATTTTATATCTCATCGATCGAGCCATCGTGCTAGAGTCAAGTTATTTTTTATTTGCAGGTTCAAGGATTTCAAAAAAAAATAGCAGCTACCATTTACAAAAAAATAAAAAAATAATCTACTATTAAAAAATTAAAATAAAATAAATTGGGGGCGTATGTCGTAGGCGTCGCCCTCCTTCCTCTGGCCGCGCGACCCACCGGCCATCCTCTCTCCGCCCGCGTGCCCGCGCGAGGCCCTCCGCCGCCCACCACTCTTGGTTGGTCTGCTGGATATCGATTACCACCGCGGCCACTCGCCCCGTCTTCCGCCTCCGCCAACGCTCTCCATCGCAAGCCCCTGTCGGGAGCGCGCAAGCTCCACCACCCGTCGACAGCACCCGTGCCTGGAGATCCGACCCGTTAACAACCATCCCTACTGGAACCCTTCCACCCACAGCCATCAAAGGCCCCTTCCTTTTGGCTTGTGATCAGAAACGAAGCCCGTGAACCCTAGAAGAATAAATTAAATATTTGGGCAAATATCATTCCGCACTCAGATTTTTTGCATATTACATAGAGGCCCCTGCTAGCATTCAACACATACAACACACGTTTTTAGTGGATAATTTGCACTTCTCCCCGAACTTTTATTTACCGCTATCATTTGATGCAAAAACTTCGAATATTTGCAATTCAGTCCTTCATTTCCAAACTTTAAATTACATGTTCTTTTCATTGAAATGAATACTTTTATTGGTCAATAAATTCTTGAAAATTCATGTTATGCTCCTGATGTGTTCATTGTATAATTTTCTCATTGCATTTTATCATCATTTTCTATCATTAAAAAAATCAAAAACATGGCATATTTCCCTGTTTGAAATTTAAAAAATCATAAAAATTTAAATATTATGTAAAAAATTCCAAAAAACAGGTTAGTTTTCTTCATGTTCATTTTATTTTCTATCCAATTTTCACGCAGTATTTATTTATAAATCTAAAAAAAATTGCAAAATACTAAAAATCTTAAAAAATCATAGAAAATTGTAGAAAAACCAAAAATAGTGATTTCAGTTCCTGTTTGTAGATAATTTTATGCAGTTTTTAGAAAAAAATAATTTCCATGATTTTTACATTTATTTGGTATTTTTAGATTGAAAAATAATCTTGTTTGCTCACTGCTTGCATTTTCCCCTGTTTTTATTCATTTTCAAAATCCTAAAAAATTCTAAAAATCTCTGAAAAATTACAAAAACAATAATTTTTTTATCAAAACATAAAAATATATTTGGATATTTTTTATTATTTTTGTCATATTTGAAAAATAAAAAAACTGCATTTCTTTTGTGTAGAAATTTATTCTGAAAATCATTTTTTTAAAATTAAAAAATTACAAAACTAAAAATTATTAAAATTTTGAAAACCAGAAAATAAAAAATAGAAATAAAAAATAAAAAATTGAAAAGATAAAAATTTCACAAAAACCAAGAGAGTTAGTATTTGAGATTTCTTTTCTCTTAATTGATTTTTCGATTATTTGAATAACCCTCACAAATTGTAGTCTCCTTGAGTTCGATCGTGTTGCTATAGAGGTTAATTAAATAGCAAAATTCTCTTGCTACATTTCTTTTGTAATTAATTTAGCTTGAGAAAAAAAATTGTCGACGCTTGATTGGGTTGCAACGACTTGTTCATAATTCAATTAAATAAAAACCCGAGAAAAGCGTAGACAACACCCTCCCCTTCCCTTCCCCCTTTATCCCTCTGTCTCCTGTAACACTCGTCGCCTCGCCTTTGTTGTTAAAAGCTCTACCACTCCGCCATTACACCGTCGCCTCCTCTTCCATAACCGCAACCCTCGCTCCTATAAAATCCCACGCTGACAGCTGCTCCGACATCCGTCATATCCTGAAGATTGAGCTCAAGAGCCAGGGTGGTGACAACACCTCGACCTTGAGGCGAATACCCCTCCGTGAGGCGAGATCCACGATGAAGCCCTCGATGTGTACTGATACAGAGCAACTGAGTTCCTCTTGGATCTGCTACAAAGATCAGAGTGACGATCATGGGGCGACCATCGCTACTCCAAACCCCATGCAACATTCGCCAAAATCCCCTTCTCTGTTTTTCGATTCAACTCCATCCTTGATCCTTCCTCCCCGATCTTCACGCACATCCGCTCGCTGCTACACTCTCCCTCTTTCGCCCTACGTAACCACCACACATCGCATCTCCCTCACCACCACCACCAACAACAACATTCGCCTCCAGCACACCTCCGTCCGACAAGCAGCCTTGCAGCACACACTCTACACCCGTCAACAGCCACCCCTCTACCGATCACCTTGGCTTTGACTCCATTTGACCTAGCTGCTCCACCTCGCCCCTTAAGATGCTCTGCCTTCGTTGCCTTGGTTGCACTTTGCCACGCCACTGGAGCAACCCACCTACAATGCCGCCTCATCACCAATTCCACCGCATGGAACATCGCTTCACCAGCACGCGTCCGCTCCTCCTCCAGGCCTTCCACTGAGCTCCGCCCCACCGTCGCATCTCCTCCTCCTGTCATCGACCACCTCCACCTCACTCACGAACCGTTGGATCGAGGGATCCAATGGTTCCTGTCCTGCCACGACATCCCCCCTGAGCATCGGCCCGTGCCTTGAGGCTCAGATTGACCGAGGCTCTACCCGAGCCTTCGAACCTCCACAATCGGTTGTGCCTCAACTCCGAGGTCCCGAAGCATGTGCATCTACTCTGCCCACCAATCCCGAAGCATGTCCGAGGTCGCTGCCATGTGGTGCTTCAGGAGCTCCAAGCCTCTACTCTGCCCACCAATCCTCCCTCTCCACGCGCCCGCACGTGATGTGCGGAAAACTTGCACGTGAGATGCAAGAAGACCTCCTCCCTCGCCGTCGCCCAGGTCATGTGCCACTCATGTATCCGCTTGGGTAAATTGCAAAAAGGCCCATCGATTTTACTTAATTATAGATAAGTCCTTCGTAGACTTAATCAAGAAGAAAAACTTACTTTTATTGCAATTTAATCCCTGTAATTTCATTCTAGCATAACTTTATCATACGAACTCTGTTTTTAGCATATAATATTTCATTTTGAAGCTTATTGAACACTTATCACTTCATATATCTTATGAACTTATCTGAAGCTTTTTATGATGATTGTTATTTAAGGATCTCTAGTGATTTATGTAGGATGATCTTTGACATATTGGTGGCATATTTATCTTGAGAAAGACTTGATTTATCTACATGGACTCAATTAAGGAGATTGAATCTTACTAATTACCTTGTGATTATCTTTGATTATATTTGAGAAATTATTCTTTGTAGAGCATTAATTCATACTTTGTGCGATTCTTTTGAGGAGTTCAAATTTGAAGAATATTGTTGTGATCATTGTTGATGATTTTTGAGGTTCATTCAATGACAAATTATGTGATATAATTCAATATTATTAGTGATTATTCTTTGGAGTCAAATTAACAAATGATCTCTTTATCGTAGGATTAATCTTGGTTACATTGATCTTTTTGACCTGCATTTGGAGTATTGGTTTAAAGAATATTTCTTGAAGATAAGCCAATTAGTCTCTTTTGATCTGTGATATTTGTTGAGGATTAATTGATTATTTTAATTGATGATCAAAATTATATAATCACATATTCATAACTTCATCTCTATTTTTTTCCTTGCATTTCACAATTTATTTTTTTCACATTATTTCCCAACATAGAAATTAACTTAGCGATAAATTAATTATTGAAATAAATTTAAAACCATGCAACTAAAAATCATCGTTCCATGTGTTCGACCTACGTACACTTACCAAGTAAAAATTCTCCACAATATTCAAAATTTGTGGTTTTTGATAGATCATTTTCTACCGTCCTATACTACAATATATTATTCTTAAGTGAGTTATAAAATGCTTCGTCAATGATCGCATCCAATGACAGGGGAATGAGGCGGGTGTTGAGTGATGGTGCGGCCCACATGGCTTCTCTAGAGAGCACCATATGGCCCCAATAATAACTTAGAAAAGAGAAAAATGATGAAAAAATTAAAAATAACTAATTACAAGTTGTTTTAGGAAAAGTTAAAACATGAAATTTGTAGATCCTGATGAGATATACAATTTTCATGTTGTCCAAAGAGTCAAAAGAGGTCACACGTACAAAATAAATTTTTGGTAGAGATTTTAATTACTCATAAACCCTGTATTTTAATGTTTTGTGATTTTATTATATTTTTAATGGATTTTAATTAGTGGATTAGTTTATATACAAGATATTCATATTTAATCTATTTTTTATGGATTTTTTATATATTACAAAACTGTAAAAATAAACTCAACAAAGATAAAATATGTACAAAATATACAATGCTAGATTTTTTAGTTTCTTTTGATTTTCTGATTTTAAAAGAAAATAATAAGAATTAGGTTAAAATACTTAATTTTTGTACATAAAATAATAAGCTCAATCAAGGTTAAAAACACATGTTATTCAATTATAGATTTTAACCCTAATTTTAGCACAACTAATGAATGTTAATAAATACGATTTAAGGGGTTTAATTAGTGATTTATTAAGAGGATTCTGCTAAAATAGTCATTTAGAATAGATGAGTGGATTCATCATAACTCACCAAAGCATGATGCATGGCAATATAACATTTTGTATAGGCCGCACATCCACAAGTCTTCCACAAGCTGAACCCCTCTAATGGTCTGGTGGTAGAAGCAGTGGCTCCCACTTCAAAGGACCAGGGCTCGAATCCTACTAGTGAAAAAAAAGTCTTCCACAAGCTGAGAGTCACAATTTAATATCTAATCTATAATCTTGATTAGACTAAATTAAAAAGATAAAAATCCCTTCTAATTGTTAAAATCAAAATAAGATGAGAGAAAAAGATTTTTTTTGAAAAAATACCCCTAGCATTGTTCTTTACCTTTTATCTTCGTTAATGACTCTTTGCTTGCCTGAGTTAATGAGTTAGTTTTTTTTTAAAATGATAAAGAGTCAGTTTCACAAATTTTTTTGAAAAAACTGACATTTCATGAAGAAGAGGTTTAATAAGAGCTCAAAAAGGAAGGACTCTAGTTAAGAATAAAATGTTATTGTACCAACTATCCAAGTGGATGCTAAGAATGATTAGGGCAAAGCATAAAAGCTCAAAAGCCTTGAAGGCTCATAGTAAATGAAGAGTTAAAGTAGTGGGAGATCAAGAGCGAATGGAGAATAAACACTTACTCTTTTGTAAGAAATGCAAACTCCCACGGTTTACATAGTTTTATTTTTAACTAAAAATCCCTTATAGATATTATATTTTCAAAAATATTTTATGTCCTAATTAAAAGTACCAAATTACAGTATAGTCGATAGAAAGAAAATTATCAAAAACCACAAATTTAATCAATCAAGCATGGTCAAATTTTACTTGGTCAATTACCATGGTTGAAGACTCGGAAGCAAGCTAACTTTATTTGCATGATTCAGGTCAACTCGATGTACTTTGAATTATTTGATATATATCTTTGTGTGTGATGTGAAAATGCAATTTGATTTTATCTAAAAATGATGTGTAGAGTATGATATGCTAACATGAATATTTTTAAGAAGTGATTTATTTTTTTAATATATGTTTTAAAATTTGAATATTTTATTTGTTTTTTGATTTTTTTGATAAGAAAAAGGGAAATAAAGAAAGTGAGAAATTGTGATATGATATTTATAGAAATGTTAAAAACAAGATTTATGTTGCTAAAAATATAATAAAAATACAACATTTGGAGTTTGAGAAAGAAAGTTTAGAAATCGATTTGAAGGAAAACTGGGCCAAGTTGTAAAATAGGTTTCTATATGAAAATAAGCCATTAAAATTCTAAGATGGTTTTCCCTAAAACTTTGTTATGCAAGGAATACGTAATGGTTTTTTTGTATTTTTGGGCTATTTATGAAATAAATATACATGATGCACGATTTTTGGTCTTTTCAAATTTAACGATAAAAACATAATATTTTACAAATTTAAAAATGTGATATGAAAAATATGATGAAACGAAACTAATGCAATATTTTTTTTGGAATTTTAGAATTAATATAAGGAAATTAAAAATAGTAAATGGAAATCCCATGTTTTAGTATTTGAATTGTTATACTATGTAAACCATCAAATTAAATTCCATAAAAATTAGATAATATGTAAAGTTAAAGGGAGATCGAGGGATTTTTCTATTTTCACATATATTATAAATTGAGACTTAGAAAAATCAAACAAATAGTAAACAAAATAAATTATTTCGAGCACACATGTCAATGAATTTCCAAAAAAATGGTGCCAAAAGTATGATTATCGAAATCCTTACAAGATGAATATTTCTCTGCATTTTTTGAAATATTTTTGTTTTGATGTTTATTTTTCAAGCTTAGATTAAAGTCACCCATAAAAATGGATAAGTAATGCATAATGCCTGATAAAAATTTAGATAATAATTCAGATTAAGAAGGAAAATGTGATCTTAAAATGATACCACACTCATATTTTTATGGTGTATAGTTTGCAAGATAATGTCCAAAATGTTCAAGGCCTAATTACAATCTGAATTAAAAACTTAAATATTGCTGCTAGGGTCTTACATGTGGTCTAGAAAACTCATCTGGGCATATTTGTAAAAAAAACCCAAACCAACAGACCCTCTTTCATTATTTGTTGAAAATCCAAAGGGGATACTTACAGTCGTCACTTCACGTGAATGACTCACACGGGGTCTTTGGTTGTTATTACAATTGAGATCCTCTGGTATTGATGGATCCAACGTAAGCCAGCAAGCCACATGGCTGCAAGAAAAGCCCTGGATGGAAATGGGTATGTGGTTGTGCTTGCTACAATGGCTGGAGAACTTAAGGTTGTTTGATTAAAATCAAAGGGTTCATGACCGTATGGTGATGGAGATTGAAGGCCTCTTTGTCAATCTGATGGGTATGATCTCTCCTTGAATGGCAGTTGAGATGGAGAAGAGTGGGGGTTGATTCAACGGTACTGTAGCTCCCATATTCTCTCCTTCTCCTTCTTTGCAGATAGAGATGACTACAAAGTTGTTGCTCGTTTGATACCGTGGAGTTTTGGTAGTGAAGATGGTCTCCATGGAGAGGCTATAGTAGCTATGAACCTGCAAGAAAAGGGGAGAAGACCTCAAAACAAAACTCAGTTGCAGTGTGAAATACAAGGGACAATGAGCGAGGTGTCAAGACTCATGTAGTAAGTGAGGAAGATAAACACAATGCTCCGACAGTGCTTGCCGGAGGTGGTAGATTATGTGACAAGAAAAGAATGCACGAAAAAGGAGGAGTGATGGTGGTTTGTTGGTAGTTGGGTCCAAACAAAAAAAGAGCAGAAGGTTTGGAAAGGATATATCATAAAATGCAAAGGGAAGAAGTATAAAAGGGCAAAGGAAAAAAATAAGGAGAAGGGGGGTTTAGAGAATGAAGGTGTACCTAAAATGGGTTCTCACATGATGTGGATATGTTCGTCAAGGCTCGGTTGAAGTTTTTTCTTCGATCCGTGTGGGCAGGCGATACTGAAGAAGCTTGAGCAAATCTTAGGGAAGTAGCTGCAGTATCCACTTAACAGGCCAGCGGATCACACATGAGAAATGGATGGAGGTCATCGTTGCCGTCGCACGAGCACACACTTACTTGTTGTCGCCAACAGATGAGATCATGAGCTGGTCCAAACCCTCTTGAATATGGACGATGCTTTGTTTATTCATGATGAGTGGCATTTTAGGTAGATACGAGGACAAAACGATCGTGGACAAGGGAGGTTAGCATGGATGAATGATCAGGTTTGATTGTCAGCGATGACCTGGTTTGTAATGGTGAGGTATGAGGATGGGGTTACGAGCGATTGGAAGCGAGTGAGTTGAAGGGTAACAGATCTCCGCTAGTGATTACAAAATGGCGCGAGGTTGTGGTCCTTGTGGGTAATGAATATGATGTGTGTGTGGGAGAAGACCAATGAGAGGGGATTGAGTCATCGGTTACATGCAATTGGTTTGGTACTGGGCAATGAAGGAGATGGTAGAGATGACCTGAAGGTGAAATCTACATGGTTTTTGATTAGTCGGGAACAAAAGGAACCTTGGGTTTTGACTAAAGTCAAGGGCATATGCTGGGATGGATGGTGTAGCCTATAAGATTTGTGTCGCATGTGTGTTGATTGTTGACCAACCAAAGGAAATGAAAATAAAATTAAGAATAAAATAAGGGAGGAGTCCAAATCAAAAGGCAAGCTTTATGAAAAATGTAAACAAAATAATAAGTGAAAAAGCGATTATTTATACACTACGCAAATCGATCCCAAAGACCAAGTTTCACATACGGACTCTGAATCTTTTAATTTTGATCTTATTTTGTACATAAATCTATGCTCATTAATAAAAAGGTGAGTAGAGTGTCACAAGAGACTATATCACAGAGGTATCAAGTTTACAGCTTTCACTCTTCTCAATTAAGGTTTGCTTTTATTTGTCATATATTTGAGTTGGTATTTTCTAGGAATTTTTAGTAATTGAGTTTAGTATTGTGCACACAACGTACTTGGCTTTACGTCAATTAGATCTAACATGAGTTTGTTAAAAATCAATGAAGTCTAAGCTTACATACAAATGAATGGATACATGATTCAATTCTTTTTTACCATTTTATGTAAAATTAGTCTTTGATTTTATTTACACTCTAAGACCATATAATTAGCTCATTTTTATTGTTAGTGATATTTTTGTTATTTTCTTATTTTGGGGGATTTTGTGTGTTGTTGCTCGGTGATTTCAGTCAAAATTCAAGTATAAAGTAGAGGCATCACAGATTCATCACATTTTCTTGATGCACAAGCAAAAATAAGTAAAAAATAAAGCAGTCGATTTAAAATCATATTAAGTTGAATATTATAGTTTTCTAGTTGACTATCTTTGAAATCTAAAACCAACATTATAAAGTATATTTTTCAGTTAAACATACATTTTTCCTAATCAACTGAAATGTTGTTTAGCCGACTACTTAGTTTTCCTAGACGACTATTATCTATTTCAGTAAATGTGCTTATTGTATCAGTTTTTTAATAAATAGCCAAGAATCCAAATGACTATTTCCCCCTCGACCATTCTTTAGTTTTTTTCAACCCACAAAATTTTTTATACCGTTTGATTATTCTAAAATTCATTTGACTAAACATTTCCTTAAATCGGCTATTTTGTTTTGAACGATGTATTTAATACTAGTCGTTGCTGACCTTTTGCCTAACCATTTTACTTTACTTAAATGATTGCTAACCATACTTAAACCTATAAACAATGTTTCTAAGCCCCTCTACACTTCACTCATGTTAAGAACTCATATCTTCACTTGTAGGCAAATTTAAGCTACATTTTTCATCAATTATGTGAATAAATTCTAAGGCTCTCAAGTCGCATTTGTGCTTCCAAACATGCTATCAAGCTTCCAATATCTCTATCGAGCTATTTTGCCTTGCTCAAATTTCTCAAAACTCAAGTAAGCTTGTGATATTAAGTTTATATACAATGAGAGTATGTATTAGATGGGTAATTGAATTTCTCCATCATCCAATTACCCTGCTCTCATTTTTAGTCCAGATCATCTGTTAGTGGGACTATGGCCTTCTTATCGGCTATACAAGGAATCCTACACCCCTCGTAGTCATTGAGAGATTCATAATGAAATATGCAGCTCTTTGTGACATTCGCCCATGCTTTCACCCTGCTCTTGGAGAGTAAATTCCACGTAAAACTCTAGTGTTATATACTTTTTATACTTTTCTATGAGGACCTCTAGTCGGTTCTGTTATGTAGGGATCTAAAGACGAGATCCATTCTGAGGAGCCACAAGTGGAGGATGATGAACATGTTATAAAGTATGTAGGGACATCTCAGATACAAGAGTAAATATGCCCTAATCTTTCTATCCCGTTCTCTTAAATTTATCAAAAACATGAAGATAATTGACCACAATGGAGAATACATGAAAAAACATTTCTTCACTTTTTTTCAACAATCATAATGATCTCCTTTTGAAACATTTTTCAACTCTTATAGTCGGCCACTTTTCAAAGGTGGAAGCTTGCAGGCAAGTCATATACTCACATCACACCAATCATCCGCTTGCGCCATTGGAATTTTGACGCATTTATGAATTATGGATATGTCTCATTTCCTTGTAAACAACTACCAATATTGATTTTATCACTATTATTTTCATATCTTAAGCTTATTTATTCTAAGTTTGTTATGCTCTGTTTGTGTTATATACTTGATGTTCTGTCATTCTTTTATAATCTAGCTTTGAGAATTAAATAAAACTATTTAATGCAGAACAATGATGATTGCTACAACATATAAAGTTTATTTTGAATAGATTTTATGTTATGAGACAAGTCATTAGGATTTAGGATAAGTAGCTTTGAGTATACATTATAATTTATTCAAGTATTTAAAAAGTCCATTATATATAGCTGTCATATTTCTTTTTTCTTGAATAGATAATTCAATCTAAAGAAGAATTATTATTTTAAGTATCTCCCACTACCTCTCCTCTTCCGCACCACCTCCCCTCGCCCCCGCAGCCTCCGCCCGCGCTCGCCCCCAGCGCTCCCCCACGACCCCTTCACTCCTCCCCCGCGAGACCGCCAACGCCGCACCGCCCGCCCCTCTCCTTCCAAGTCTACCACACGCCGCCGCAAGCCCCATAACTCCGCTCACCGCTATGGCCCACCCCGTCTGACCGCCAACTCCGCATCCACGACGTTAAATCCGAAGCAAGCACTGATGCAGCGCCCCGCATCAACCCTGCTGCTCACCGCCGCTGCCGAAGAGGTCTGACGCCGCGCTGTCCTCCCTACCGCTGGTAAGGAGTGCGACCCCGTCTATATCATATTTTTTGCTCTTTGTTCGTGGTCTGTTATGCAACGATTAGTTTGGTGAAGTTTGATTTTCTGTTTCCTATAGACATTAAAAATAAACGCCTTAACAGATCTGTTTACTATTTTTTTGTTTGAATACATCTCGTGGATAAGAAGTGCCGATCACTCCCGTTATTCCTGATTTTTATGCAGTACCAGACATCAGTTCATTTTTTCCAGAACCTATTGAATCCAGTCATTTATTTAGTTTTTCACTTTTTCTATTTATTTCGTTTCCAGTAGTCATTTATTTAGACTTTGTTGAGATATTAGTTATCTTTTGTGATATTTTTAGATTATCTATTTTCTTTTTTTTCTTCTTGTAATTTACCTAATAGTTTTTTCTTCTATGTAAGAGAACCCTAGATCCATCATTAATTCAAGTCATTCGTTTCCTTTCACATAGTATCGGAGCGACGGTCCTAGACCAGAGTTCCCATATCCTACCACGCTCTAACCTTATCCGTGCCCCCTCCCTCCCTCGGGCTGCCGCCCCCCCTGCGGAGCATTGCTGCGCCACCTCCCATGCCACAACACCCTACTCTGCTCCTCTGCAGTTTGGAGGCCGCACTGCCGCCTCGCATGGCCTCCCAGGCCCTGCCAGTCCACAGCCTAGGCCACTGCAAGGCCTTCCTGGCTGTTGCCTGGGCATCTTAGGCCATAGCCCACATTGCCCAGGCCTCCCCAGACACGCCACCGACCCTCCCCGGTTGTCGGTGGACCTTCCCTGCTGTGCCTCTCTACGGTTCAAACTGCAGTCTGAATCAGTCTGATTTTGACTGGAAAACATGATTTTAGACATATATATTGTATTTTCCGGTCCTAGCGAGCAACAAAGATTGACGAGGATGGTTGTATGAGTCTACACGTACAATGGTTGTATGAGTCTACACGTACAATCGATCCTTCATATGATCGTGTAGTCTCGTCCATATCGATCTTCTCCCCGGTTGAGTTTCATTGATCAGCCATTTTATCATCATGCTAGAGAACAAGGGTGATATTTTTTCGTTCCGTGCCTTTAAAGGTCCGGCTCCCATCGATAAGATAGACGGGACCAACTATGAGTTGTGGTCCATGTAGTTCCTCACCTTCATGCAATGCAACAACAAAGAGCACATCCTGACTGATCCATAACCAACGGACAAAGCCGGGGCCAATGCTTCGTGGAAGCAAGATGACACATATGTGCGGGTTTGGCTTTGTGGGACCCTTACCATGGAGATATCCAGTGATATTCTGAACTAGCCCACTGGCAAGGCGATGTGGGACACTTTGGCATCTACCTATGCTCAAGCGAAGAATAATGCAACGATTCTTCAACTGTAGTTTGATATCTACACTGCCAAGTAGAATGATCGTGCTCTGCATGTGTACTACTCTTCCCTCTGTGGCATGTTCGAGAAGCTTCATAGCTACATGTCTATTATGACATCTGTTGAGCAACATAAGGCATACAGAAACTCCACAATGGCTGGAGTCTTCATGACCGAACTTGATACATAGTATGAGGCTGTACGTACACAGCTTCTCACCGGAGCTACCATACCTCCATGGAGGAAGCCTATAGTTGTCTTAGTCATATTATCATGCATTCTCCGGTCATTCTTCCGCCCTCTTCAGCGATGACTGCTTCTCGTGGCATAGGAGGACAAGTCAGTCCAGAGGACACACTTCTCGTGACAGAGGCAATGAACGTCAGCATGACCCTTGCACTCACTGTCGTAGATCTGGATAGGCTGAGGATACTTGTTACCAGAAGCATGGATATCCTACTTCTGGTCATGTGGCAGAACAAATCGAGCCTTTAGAGACTCCATCTTCCCAGACCGATCCTTGTCTGGATGATATTGTATCTCGTATTCGAGAGATGATGACTCCTACTGCTGGCACCACCACTACAGATACTGCAACCATAGTCAGAGCCTCTTCGAGCTCCTTATGTATCACTTATGCTTTTATTGGTAGTCATGGTGCAGATATGACCGGGTGGATTATGGACTCTGGTGCTTCCTAGAATCTCTGTGGTGACAAATCGCAGTTGAGGTCCTACAAGACCATACCTCATAGTAGATTGGTTGTCATAGCTAATGGAGACCATTTACTCATTACAGGACATGGGAGGTGCATTTGACGTCATCCATGCGCCTTCAGAATGTTTTATATGCTCTTGACTTTCAGATGAATTTACTTTTAATTAGTCAGCTTACTAAAGATCTACATTATCGTGCCATCTTTTACCCTTCGTCTCTTGTGTTTCAGGACATATTCATGGGCATGGTGGTTGGATGTGGCCGTGAGCAGCGAGGGCTCTACTGACTAGTCCAATCTCCTCATTCTGGTGTTTCTACTATACCCACTGGACCAGTCTCTCCCTATGGCACCTACGTTTTGGTCACCTTCCTCTGCAGAAGCTGTGTCATGTTCTCCCTAGATTTCCACAAGATCCTCCTTACAGTGTGAGGCATGTCAACTTGGAAAGAATCATCATTCCTCCTTACCATCCCGTCAGAGTCGGAGAAGTTCTCAGTTGTTTGAGCTCATTCATTTAGATATTTAGGGTCCGAGTCGTGTTCCTGATCATCAGGGATGCCGTTTTTATTTTATTGTTGTCGATGATTTTTCTAGACTTTCTTGGATCTTTTTACTAAAGAATAAGTCTGAGGCTGGATATGTGATCAAATCTTTTATTAATGAGATAAAGAATATTTTTTCTGCAAATGTCAAATATTTTTGTTTTGATAATGCCTTAGAGTTCTCTACATTACAACCTTCTGACTTTTTAAGATCTCTTGGCATTGTTCACCAGACCTCATATGCTTATACATCTCAGCAGAACGATGTTGCCGAACGCAAACATCGTCACATTCTTGATGTGACCAGAACATTGTTGATTCAAGGTCGTGCTCTTTACGCTTACTGGGACGATGCTGTCCGCACTGCATGCTATCTTACGAACCACATGCCCTCGTCTGTATTTGAAGAAAAGATTCCTTTCTATTGACCAGAGGAAGTACGTTACAGACCTTTTGTCAGTGACATGCATGGCAGATTGCAGACCTACCATTACTCCTATTGACCCGAGCATGAAACTCTATGATGATGACACTGATGAGGTCGGCAAGATGAGGTACAAGGAGCTCGTTGGCAAGGTACTTTATGTTACTATTAACATGCTTGACATATCCTTTGTCGTGAGCAAAGTGAGTCAGTTTATGGAGTAGCCCAGACATGCACATATGGATGCAATTTATATGATTCTGAGCTATCTGAAGACATCACCAGGAACATGACTTCTTTTCAACAGAGTACATCTCTTTCGGTTATAGCATGTGCAGATGCAGATTATGCTGGGTGTCCAAAGAATAGGAAGCCTACTTCAGGCTTCGCTGTGTTTATGGAAGAGCAAGAAGTAGACTGTGGTTGCCAGATCGAATGTTGAGTCAGAATACAGGGCCATGGCGCAAGCTAGCACATAAATGATGTGTGTCTGATATGTTCTTATTGACCTGCCTATAGAGGTGTCTCTTCCCATGCATCTCAAATGTGACAATCAGACTGCTTTGTTCCTTGCCAACAACCCAGCTTTTCATGAGAGGAGCAATCACATGGAGGTGGACTGTCACTACACTTATGACATGATACAGAAGGATCTTATTGCCACTACGCATGTCAGCCCTGGAGATCAGACAACAGATGTTCTTACTAAAGCCGTAGCTAGAGGACCTTATCGGAAATGCTGTTCCAAGTTGAGCTTGATCGATATCTATGCTCTAGCTTGAGGGGGAGTGTTGAGATATCAGTTATCTTTTGTGATGTTTTTAGATCATCTATTTTCTTTTTCTTCTTCTTGTAATTTGCCCATTATGTTCTTCTCCTATATAAGAGAACCCTAGGGCCTCTCATTAATTCAGGTCATTCGTTTCCTTCTACAGACTTCATTCCTTTATTTAGTCTGAGCTGTGCTTTCCAGCACCATTATCTATTTAATTCATTCTAAAATCCAACAAAGAGTAATCGTTATGGATGATTTCGTTAGTTTGTCGGGTAGCATCCACACTTAGTTGCATCAATGATGATGTATTTTGTGACCGAATAGAACCCATGCTGGTAAACTTTCCTGTAAGGTGAACATGAAAGAAGAGCTGGGAAGTAAAGTGAGAATTCCACCTCTTTTGAAAAAAACCCAGCATGCCAATCCCCACCTTTGTTTCGATTATCATTGTGATCTAATTAAGAATATCATGCCAGTTCCGTTGAAGTGCTGCAATATCCCTTCGAATTTCAAAAGTCTAGTATCCATATTCAAAATGCCATCCTCATGTTGATGACTAACTGGGCCTTCTGCAACACCTGAGACCTGTTTATGCTCCCTTCACAAATGCTTTGATGGTCTTACCGTGCGACCGTTGCACCTGCTCTTCCTCCACTGCAGTTATGCCCATTCGTTGTCTCACTGGTATATATAGGTTGGCCCGGCCCGAACCTGGCCCATTAAAATTGGGCTGGGCTTGGGCTTGGGCCTAAGAAAAAGGAATTGCCCTAGCTTGAAAACCCGATATGATAAATAGACTTGGGCCTGCCCTTAAAAGGCCCGCAAGGTCCCAGTCCATGCTCATCCTTAGCTATATGGCTATGAAAAATGGAATCATAATCATAATCATAATACATATTTTCCAGTGCAAATCCCAGATTCTTCACTAATACTTGTTTATTTTGGTTGTATATATACCATATGCTTATTCAACGACAGTGTACGGTGCCAAGTATTAATATTTGCATCACTTGGTGATAATTCAAAAAATCATGAAACTTCACACACCTCATACAAGCTATAAGGCAATTTCTGCATATCACATAATTGTATTGGAACGAGGGCCTAGTGACATTCTCAACTGTGTGCATCTCTTTTGAGTTACTTGGAGAGTTTAGTAATAGTCCATTAAATGCATTACATGGGGGAATTGTTAGAAAAATTAACATAGCTCTGATAACATGTTAGAAAAATAGGAAGCGGAAGCGGAAAAGATAAACATAGCATAAGAACAGAAATGTAAACATGGAACAAAAGATTTTTTACGTGGAACCCTACTCCCTAAGGAGCGGGATGAAACCACGGGAAAAGCCCTCAAAGGGGCATATGCTTTATTGCTTGTTTCTCAATGGATACAGGAGGTCTGGGGCTCCTTATATAGCTTCCACAGAGTCTCCAAGTCCCACCACTGGTAGATGTTGGACTAAACTCATGGATGGGGTAAATGGATCCTGGATGGATCCATTTACCCATCTCCCTCATATATGACGCATACAACTTATACTCCAAAAGGAATGTCCTATGTGCATATTCTCGATTTTTATACGATTATTTGTGGGATGAGGTATATAAAATTAAAGCAGTCATACGACTGATAATGAGAAGATGGTTGACCTCTCCTTCACTACCAATGCTATTTTGGGACACTTTCCTCTTGTTAAAAAAAGAAAATGATCGCTAGAGTTTGGGCAGCAGTTCGAGTTGCCATGATGTATTTGGAACCTCATTTTGGTGCTTTTCAAGGTGAAAAAAAGATACAATCCAAATATCATCCATATACATGGTTTCCCACGCAGCCAGCTTCTGCTCTATTTTCTCAGCAAAGGTTCCTATTTTGTGTGATATATCATATAGCTTGGTTTTTAAAGGACAAGAATGGGGTTGGTAAAGTGAGAGAGGATAATAAAAAGAATGAGAACATGCCAGTTTCTTGAGGTTTTGGATGAGGATGCGAAAAAAATGCACGGGATAAGGGATAGAGCACATTAAAACATGCAAGGAAGAATAAATAGGGTCGAAAGTGGATTGAATCATAGAGGAGAATATAGATACAAATGGAGAGACTAGCTAATTTGTAATTCATTTATTCAACATGTCCCTTCTGCAAAAGTGTGGGTGGCCTCATATGAAGCTATTATCATGCCATCATTAGTCAACTTATACAAAAAGAAGCATCTTTATATGAAAAGATGTCTTTACTATTTTAATAATAAATACAAGAAAAATAGAAAGAGAAACAACTTGGAGTCTTGACGAGTTAGTCTTTTAAATAGAACTAGATCTTTCAAATGGTGTTGATGATGGTGGAGAGGGTAATGTCAGACCATTGAATCACATGGAAGATGCGAATGCCATGCTCTGATATGAATTGTGTAACCTGGATTTTTAAATGGGTGGGTTAAGTACATGAGAGAGGATAAGAAGAAGAATGAGAAAGAAATTGTCATGCATGGTTTTGTGTGGGAATGCACGAGGTGTATGAGAGGGGGAGGGAGCATGCCAAGTCACTTGAGGGGAAAAATAAGGTTGAGAAGGGGATCACAAGGTAGAGTGGAAGAAAGAAAACTAACGGGAAAAAGGGATAAATCCAATGGATAAATCATTATTAATTTATTCAGTACATCCCCTTTCAAAAGGCCAGATAGCCTTGTATAAAACCAATCACAATATGGAGGTATGCCTCGTAGAGCAGAAAATCATCCTTATGACTTAAAAGACATTCATATTATGTTAATTAAAAAACACAAGAAAAATAGAAAAAGAAATGTCTTGAACTGCATCGTCATGTTTATGACTTATGAGTTTCCCATTAAATGGGAGCAAAGCCATATATGACAAAGATAAAGCACACCTAAGGATACTCAAAGCTTGAAACAAGCTACAAGGCACGGAAGTCGATTTCTCCATGTTTATCTGTAAACCAGATAATCCTAAAAAATCTTGTCCAAGGTAGACCCTTCTAGCTCCATGAACACCACCTGCCACAAAGAAAAGCAATGCCATATGAATAATGCAGAACTGAGATGGAAACTTCATGAACCAAGTAACCCTTTTGGACAGTCTCCCAGGATTGCATGCATAGTCGTCATTGCTAAAGCATCCACGAATTGCACAAAAAAGAGATGCATCGACATACATGGTTTTTGAACTCCCATCTGAATTGAGAGAACCCATCTTCTAGATGTTGGTTGATCTGAATTTTAAAAAGAGAGGCAGTGAAGCAACAACTTCATCCATGCCATCCAGAGATCCAAAAATCCCTATTATGCAATGAGATTAACATTAAACCCCAAGTTATGCTATCATACACCTTAGAGAACTCCATGTTCCATAATAATCCAACCACATGTCTCCCCTTCCGGTCTCCCACGATTTTAGAGGTTATAACTACTAGGGATATTAGAGGTTCGGGTTTAGGGTGGGTATGAATATTCCCAAACCTGTACGCATTTATAAAATCACTACACATACTAGCCCATTTATTAAATATGTAATTTCTATCCCGTACCCATATACTCGATGGATATTCGTGCACCTAATGGGGACCCATTTATTCAACATAGTAAAATCTTAAGCTATGCACATATATACATAAAATTTTTACACATACATTGAACAGAAGAGATCATGTAATATGGTGGTACACAAAGATGTGTACAATGTGTAGAGAATATTAAAGATTTATATATTACGTGTTTAACTTTTTTGGCTTGATAATTTTTATTTATTGAACATACAAAAGGGAAGTTGAGAAGAGCGGGATGTTCGAGAGCGTAAGTGCGGGAGCGAGGGGGAGCAATCAGAGGGCCACCTACGACGGGAGCTAGGCGGAGGTAGAGAGCAAGGGTGATCGAAGGGCTACCATCAGGAAGAGAGGGAGCGTGGGTGCGGTGGTGATAGTGGTGGGTGCGGGGGAGGCCACTGCCCTGGAAGGAGTTACAGATAGAAGGCAGCATAGCGGAGCAAGACCGCGGAGGGAGGAGTGATGGCGGAGGCAGAAGGAAGGCGGACCATCTTGGTGCTTCCGCTGCGGGAGTAGTACCCACCTGTCGAAGGCCTGCTCGGCCATGGAGGCTCTGTGCTTTCATTGTAGGCTTTTGCTGGCCACCTTCAAGTCAACGACCGTGCACAAGCAGGCATGGTGGTTGCAATAATTATGAGGTCCCATCGGAGGTGCAACTGCAAAGTCCTCTCTCAAAGGAGTTTATGGCGCTCTTCTCATTCCTATCTAAGGGGGCATCGAAGGAGAATCCTCTGGACGACATGCTGATCAACGAAGGCGATGAGAAAACCATCCAAGCAACTCTTGAGGGACTCGTGACGGTGAGGGCCGTCGAGGCTGCGATCGACTGTCTCGAGCTTCCGGACGGTAAGATGTGCATCATGGGTCTGTCTAACAAAGGGGCGATGGAGGTGCCTCGAGGGGCTTTTGAGGTTTGCTTGCCACCCGAGTTAAGGGGTCGGTCTCATCGGTGCTGACTGCGAACAATGTATGGCGCTCTAGGCACGGTGGCGTCGCATTGGAAAATGAAAATTATCGCTCTGTCGATTCAATGCCGAAGGATGACGATCATTCGGGAGGCGGTGCGACACGTCGACGAGGTGGCTCATATCTATTCTTCGGGCTTCGCCCCGAGGAGGAGGTGGAGGCCGTTGTCAGGATGAAGGGGTTGAGACCCCTTTCCCGACCAAAGCTTCCGTTTGGGTTGGGCGAAGACTCATCCCCATATGGCTTGTTGTGCTTGAGGAACAACCACATGGCAGGTACCCGTTGGAGGTGAGATGGCGATGCGCCCGCGGGTTGATGGAGATGCACCGCCGGTAAGTGATCTGATGTCGTTGGTTGCTGCAATGACTCGATGGGAGGGCACAACCGTCGAGAGATCTGCTACAGGCGACGCGTGGCTCAAGAGATCGGGTCCATAAGGTACCCTACTATTTCACCTACGGTAAGGGGAGTCATTTCTCATATCTTGCATCAAACCTGACAATTTCGGATCCTGAAACCAAGCAAATTCCAGACCCGACTGCGGACTCGTTTGGAGCTCCGTCGATTAGAAGTGCCGTAACCCGATTTCCCCAATCGGATCGCCCGACTCTCCATACCTCATCTCTTTTAGCTGGGTACGTTGAATATGAAGCTTCTGAACTCGAGGTGTTCTTCGACCTGATGGATGGTCTCCTCCCTGCACTCGAACCGATGTCGGAGGATGCGGCTGGGTACCCCATCTTCGGTGGACAGAGATGCCCCCCTCCCCCGACTGACCACCTAGCCGAGACTCCCTCCAGAACAGCTCCAATGGGTCAGGGGCCGCGCGGACTTCTTACCCTAAGGTGCTTGGCGATCTATTTTGTGGTGGCATGCCCCACTTGAGAGCTATCGTGGGGATTTTCTGGGGTCACAACGCTAGGCTGATAATAAGTGGTGGCATACGGCGGTAGAGGGGTCTACCCGGTGACATAAAGGTGCTTGGCCGTGTCGATCTCCTTAGAGACAACATGAGAGGCTCGAGTTCCAGAGGCGGATTTGCAGGATCAAGGGAGAAAGCCCAACTGCATTGTTTCTCTCGTAAGCGACGTCGTGCTGATGTATCCGATTGGGAAACAAGCAAGTTGGAGCGCGTTCGAGAAGAGGATGAGAATATGGATGTTGAGGGCAATGATGAGTGGTTTATCGAGGGTCAACTTGGGAGGGAGACACGCGCGGTCATCGAATCCAGCTCGCGACCACTTCTTAGGGTAGGAGAAGGCACATGCATGGAGTTTGATCTCGATGTCGCTCATAGGGTCGGGATTGTAATGGTGAGGAATCTCCCCATCATCCTCCAATGAAGGTCCTGACGTGGAATGTGCAGGGGCTGGGCCAACTGGACAAGCGGTTGGCTATCGCCTCTCTTCTTGGAGCATGGCACATTGATGTGGCATGTCCGGAAGAAACCAAAAATGATTCATGGGAGCACATGGGTTGGAACTCCATTTCTGGCCCCTGGCTTACACATTTTAGAGCGGTGTTAGCAAACGATACATATGAGGGTATTGTGGTGGCGTGGAATGGGAATTTGTTCGATCTGATAGACGGGGTCAAGATAATGCACTCGGTCTTTGTCCTTCTGGCGTGCAAGACGGATCAATCGCGCATTGTTATCTCATCAATTTACGGGATCTCGGGAGCTTCGACAAACGTCGCTTTGTGAGGTGAGCTTAGAAGCTCCAGGGATCGCTTTGAGGGTACCACATGGATGGTGGGTGGGTGATTTCAATGTCACGCTGTACGCGGATGACAGATCTGGCGGGAGAGGCACGCAGGACCCTGGCTCTGGTCGTGTTGCGGCATGGCCTCAAATTTCAGCGAAATTCAGTCGAATTTCTGTCGAATATCGATATCTAGTCGAAATCGAAATTCGACTGAAATGACCAAAATGACCGAAATATGAGGGTCCTAGCACAAAAAATGACCGAAATGACCGAAATTTCGGTCGAAATTCTGTTTTGGTCGATACCGAAATGGTGACCGAAACCGTCATTTAAGGCCTTGCGTTGCGGACACTATCGAGGAGCTAAACTTGGAGGTCCTCTATACTACAAATTGTAGATTCACATGGAGGAATTCTTCATCGAGATCGCGGATTGACATGTTTTTGTTATCGATTGAGGTGCTGGAACTGTTTTGCTTGGCATATGTTCGTTTGCTTCCTAGATCGAGATCGGACCACGGTGTCTGGACTCATGCAACGGTAGAGGTTCATCATCCTACTTCATATACGAGAAAAGCTGGTTGTTGGAGGAAGGGTTCCGCGATCTGGTCAAGTCATCCTGGATGAACACAACGGGGGAGGGATCGGTTACTATGGCTTTTGTGACAAAGCCTACGACGTTGCGACACAGACTCTCGAATTCAGATGGGCCACAAGGGCAGAACGGGGTTTGAGAAGGAGCCAGGCTCATGAGAAGATGGTGTGCTTAGACTCGCTTGAGGACGAGAGGGATCTGGACGTGGAAGAAATCATTAACCAAGGGGTAGTGCAAAAAATCCCGGAGGAAGAGGACATAAGGAGGGAGGTGGAATGGAGACATTGATCAAAGCAGAGGTGGCTTAAAGAGGGAGATGCGAATATTAGGTTCTTTCATAATGTGGCGAATGGCAGAAGAAGGAGGAACATGATTCATTCCATTGAGGTGGTGGGAGAAGTGGTGCAAGGTGAGGCGGAGATGGCTAGGGTGGTCACAGAGTACTTCAAGAACATGACCAAATAGGTGCCACATGGTGACGTACAGTGGCTTGGGTTGGGAGGGAGAAGCATTAGTGAGGAAGATGCTGAAGCACTTACGAGACCTTTCAGGATCAGGGAGGTTCGTGAAGCTCTATTCGCACTGAACCCAGATGGTTGTCCCGCTCCGAACGTGTTCCCAGTCTCCTACAGAGAGTTCTGGGACCTTCTTGAAGAGGAGGCGATGAGATGGTACTAGAAATCATGGGGAGGAATATGCGTATTGACAGACTCAATATATCCTTTCTTTTCATGCTTCCCAAGAAGGAGGTGGCCACACGAGGGTGGAGGAGTACATGCCCATTACCCTCTCCAATGCGATTTACTTAATCATTGCCAAAGCTTTGGCAAACCGTATGAGGGGGGTGTTGAACAGGGTCATCTCACCGGTTCAGAGTACCTTTCCTTCTTGGCAGGCAGCTGATGGACAACGTGGTCCTTGCTTCCAAGATTGTTACAGATTGGCGTAGGAACAAAACCAAGGGATTTTATGGAAGACAGATTTTTCCAAGGCCTACAACTGTGTTGACTGGCGATTCATTTGGGTTTCGTTACACAAGCGCGATTTTCCTGACAGATGGATTGCCTAGATGAAGAGATGTATTACGACTACCTCTTGCAATGTGTTTGTAAACGGGCAACCTAGGGGTGCAAGATTTTCAGTCGTGTGGGGTTCGTCAGGGGTGCCCTCTTGCGCCACTCCTCTTTGTCCTCGCCGCTGATGCGCTGTCAGTCATGGTTGATCGCGCTGTCTCCGGGGGCTTCTTCAGAGGTTACTCGAAGAGCGAGATGATGATCCGTATCTTGCAGTACGTGGATGATACTATCATTCTGGTCGAGGGCGACCCATCCTGCTATCGCTGCCTCTCTGCAGTGCTTGATCTTTTTAGGTCAGTTTCGGGGCTGAAGATTAATCGGGAGAAGTCAGAGTTTGTCACTTTTAGGATGACGAAGGGGAGTCAGTGGCTTGTCATGAGTGGTTACGCTCTCCTCGTGGGCAGCTCCCGATATGATATCTTGGGTTCCATTGCTGGAAGGTATGATGAAGGTGGTGGATTGGTTACCAGTGATTGAGAAAATGGAACAGAGATTAGCTGGATGGAAATTTGTCTGCCTCTCCAGAGGCGGTAGACTGGTGCTTCTAAATACCATCCTCTTGACGATTCCCATCCTTTTCCTTTCTGCTAGATTGCTTCCATCTAGTGTGCGAAAAAGAAGGAAGGGCATCATACGCAGATTCTTCTGGGCTTCGTTTGGAAACTCAAGTGGGATCCCGCTTATTGATTGGAAGACGATAGTCAGATCAATGGACGGTGAGGGTCTTGGGGTCCGTAGACTGGAGGAGATGAACAAGGCCTTCCTCAGCATGGTTTGAAAAAACGAAAGGCGGAACGAGGCGTTTTCTGTAGAGGCAAAGCGAGGCGTAGCCTCGAGGCGGTCGAGGCGTAAGCCTCAGTTTGTATACAAAATACTTACAAAAAATATAATAAATATATTTACTGATGAAATTATCTTAATTGACATACATATAATATATGACATTGTAATATATGATGAAATTATGAAGATATGAACGTGGAAGAAAGGATATGTAAATTCCATAAACCTATCGACTAAATTTCTACCCAATCAAAAATAGAATCATTAGCTATAATTATCATTAAAATATCAAAGGCAACATATTTTCCGCTAAAAAATATTGTGGTGCATAAAATATTATGATTGGATGTACTAATATATAAAATATGACAACATTGGCATGCGTTGAATCTAATCTTGTTTTTTATGGTTGGTATATTATGTTTCTCATTATGTCACCTCACTTTACACTAGCTTTTCTTTAAACTTTATGGATTATCTATTTAAAAATGTAATATTAAGAATTTCTTGGAAAAATTAGACAAGTTTAATGCTCAATATGAATATGAACAAACTTAAAATTCCAAGCATTCATCTTGTAAATATATATCCTAGTTTAACTATACATTTATAAGCATCTTAAACTACCAATAAGACAATTTAAATCCTTAAAAAATGCTTTAAATTCCAGAAAACTCCTCACAGACCGCCTCGCCCCGCCTTGACCGCCTCATCGCCTCGGACCGCCTCGAGGCTAGCCTTTTAATACCATGCTCCTCAGTAGATGGATGACTCACATTTGGGAAGATTGTAACAACATGATCTGTTATGCTGTTCGGAGGATCTATATGATTGGCACCGTGCTTCCCAGTATTCGGGACCCTGAGCCTACACCCTCCTACTTCTGGCGTAGCATGTGTGGGATTGCTCAAGAGACCTGCTGGTTTTTGTGATCGGTGGTTAGTGATGGCAGGGGTTTCAAATTCTAGCTTGACGATTGGAGTGAGGGAGGTGCTCTGGGAGTGAGATACCCGCGTCTGATGACACTCGCTACCGATCCCGAGGCATCGATTGATGAGATCTGGGATGGGTATAGTTTCTTCCCTATGTTCAGATTTGAACTCTCGGAACAACGTGTTGAACATCTGGTGCTAATGTTGGATGAGTTGGGGAACGCGCCGGGACCCTCAGAGGATAGAGACTGTTGGTGCTGAAGAGACAGAGACGGTCTTTTCATGGTGGAGAAGGCTTACAAAGCTCTGAGGGGCCCTGTGACGTACGACCCGGGAGGGTTTGGGGCTGACTGCAAAAGGATCTGGAAATGGAAAATTCCGACTCAGGTAAAGATTTTCCTTTGGATCTGCAGAAATTGACTGGTGAAAGATTAGCGTGTCTCTTTCTTGGTTTCGTTCCAACTTGCTCCAAGTGCCATGAGGAAACTGAAGACATGGATCACCTCTTTTCAATTGTAGGACATCTGCAGAAGTCTGGCCCTTGTTGGGCGATCTGGCAATCCGCTGCGATGAGATGAATGATTTTTGGGAGGATATTGGAGAAGGTCGGAGAGATACTGAAAAGCAACGATCTTGTCACATAGCACTCATCTGGGCTCTTTGGATGGCTAGAAACAACATGGTGTTTCGTGGAGAGAGATGGTATGGGGAAAATGTTGTAGCTCATGCTAAGGTGTTGGCGGAGGGCTAGGATATGTAACTTGCTTTCTGTAACATTGCATGTGTAAAACTTGTAAATTTCTTTTTTGGTGATAAATGGCGATGTTTTTGAGCACACACCTATACGGTGTAGGCCCTTTTCCCTTTCAAAAAAGGGAAGTTGAATATGAATAAATGGATTTTTTTTGAAGCTCGAATATGAATAAATGGATGTAGAGGAGAAAATTGAGTTGGATTTTTATATATGTAAAATGATACCTATTAGATATGAAATGGATTTGTCTAGTTTGACTAAAATACAACACCCACATCTTTATTTATATTTTTTTATTCAGGTTTGGGGCGGGATCAGGTATCCACAAGGCAATCCCATACCCATACATACCCATACCCATACCCAAATAGGTAGTAAATTTAAAACCCAAACCCCATAGAAAAGTAAATGGGACGGGTTTTGGGTCCTTAGATGGGATGGGTTTGGGTTAGTTACCCAATGGGTAGACTTAGTTTGAATCCCTAATAACCACCGTCTACCATTCATCTCCAAGGAACATAGCATACTGTCCACAAGACACAATCTCACACAAGACCTACACTCTTGTTTGTCAGAAGCTTATCTACAGTAAAATGGATAGCCCCTGACAGAATAATGGTTCTAAAATCCTCCACATGCAGGGTTATATCCTTCTCGGGGATTAAAAAATCAATGCTCAATTGAGTCTATCAAATTCATGATTTCCTTTCTTGAATTCCTCCCCACACCCATCGTTTGTGAGCTTACCATCTCGGCAGCTCATTGGAGAAGAAAACTGGAGAATCAATCAGAATGGGGAACCATTCACATCCAGCTTACTTATAAACTCCCAAACCGCCTGCCCCTGACCAGACGCTCTACCTGGTCCTCACTGAGCCTGCTGCTCCCCTTCCAGAGCACCTCTAGTCGAGGTTCATGCTATACCTGCGAAGCTTCTTGAAGACCTCAATCGTCACTTTCCCTACTTACGCCCCCCTCTACACCTGAGTTCAGAGATCTCCATTCAATGAATGTAATTACTCTTCTTGCTGGCCAAGAATGAATTAGGGTTGTGCTAGCATTGTCTTTACTTAACTAGGTTTGACGCGAGTGTTGCCACCATTCAATCTCATGTTTTCTCCCCTCTTTTTGTAACCACCCTCTGCTGTGCCAATTTGATCTCAATCTCTCCCCACTAAAGTTGGCCTATTGTCCTCCATTCTATCCAGCCTACCTCACCCTGGGCCGTGTCTTCTTCTGCACATGCTTATGTCTAATCTGCTTTGAAATGTCTGCAGTTGTCTTTGCAAAGCAACCAACTTAGAGAAAATTCTTTATATTGTGGATCCATCGAATTGCTAGGATTTCTAACTATCCTCCACCAGATCTCGAAAACTCAACTCACTTAACCACAATATTTTGAACTTAAGAAGACCTTCTTTCCTCCCCCGAATCCCTTAACAGAGGCACATGATCTGACATGGTTCTCCATGTTAGAGTTATTAGATTTACATTTATGTTTGTAACCCCTCGGGTTCCGTAACCTCCTGTGACCCTTCGTGTTCCGTAACTTTTCGTGACCATTCGAGTTCCGTAACCCCTCGTGACCCTGCGGGTTCCGTAACCCTTGTACTCTCGAGGTTTTCTCTATATATAAGAGACCCTAGCTCTATGAAATAAATATCTCATCCATTCCTCTTCTTAACATGGTATCAGAGCGACGGTCCTAAATCGAAGCCTAATACCCTAAATCCGCCGCCACCACCAGCCCTCTCTCCGCCAACAAGGAGAGAGGGCTGAACCTCCTGTGTCGCTCATGGATTCGATGGTCTCGCGCAAGACAGTCCGAGTCCACAGTTGCCCCCTCCACCAGCACCTAAAGCACCGTCTGAGGCTCCAGTAGCTCCAACCACACCTCTTGCGTCGTTGGCACCGCCTGGAGTCCCCCTCCCCAACAACCCCTGCTTTACCACGACTTGTTTCTCCCAACTTTTTGTTCCTCCCGACTTGATGTTTCATACTATTTATTCTATCAAGTATGGGAGAAAGGGGGGGTCAGAGATGACTCTTCAGGGTGTCTGTTGTCCTACCACGACTGACAGGCCGACACTCCAGACTACTACTCAGATCATCCGTCTTCACTGAGCATCGACTTCTTCGGCAGGGCGTATACGTCTTCTTTTACGACCCGACTACTACTCCACGCTGGACTTCTTCTACAAGCGATTATTCTCCAGGCACGACAGAGATACGTTCCGGTGACATGCATGCACGACAGAGATACGTTCTGGTGACCTGATATCGCAACGACTCTACATGCATGGCAGAGATATGTTCGGGTGACCTGAAAGCCGTAAACTCGTCCACGAGCGAGGTCTTCTACCATCAACGGACATATGTTCTTATGATGCATCGTGTGAAGATGTGGTGTATACTTTTCTTTTTGTTACAAGCTGTAGCTTTCTCAACTCCAGCTTGAGGGGGAGTGTTAGAGTTATTAGGTTTACATTTATGTTTGTAACCCTTCGGGTTCCGTAACCTCCCGTGACCCTTCGGGTTTCGTAACTTTATGTGACCCTTCGAGTTCCGTAACCCCCCGTGACCCTTCGGGTTCGTACTCTCTAGGGTTTTCTCTCTATATAAGAGACCCAAGCTCTATGGAATAAATATCTCATCCATTCCTCCTCTCAACACTCCACATTTGCTTCATTGAGGACATCCGAAATATTGCAGTAGTTTTGCGGACAAGGAGTCTATCCATGCGCGTCCACGATGATAAGCTAGTTCAAGTGTATTTGCAAGTAGAGGCATCTAGAATCCCAAGATGCATTTCCCTGATCAGAATTATAAAAATCCTCGGAGCCCAGATCCTAGCCCCCACATCCCAGGTCTGTCAGTAATAAGAAGAGTTGCACAAATACCAATCATAACTTATTGGAAATTATTTCTAATCCCCATGTAGTATTTCTCTCTATATATATATTCTTATTGGAAATTATTTATGGTCACCACGTGGTATTTCTATCTATATCTTCTCATTGTATGTGTGTTTAAGTACGGGTTAGGCTGATGATCATTGGGCATGATGGATGTTTTTCTGGATCTTGTCCATAGCTCTGTAGATGACCCAAACTTTTTCTCACTTGATGTATGACAATTTATGGTTATGAGTCTTGTGACTTTTGTTGGTTCAGTCTAAAACTTCATAAAATTTGATGAGGTTAAAGAACTAAATTTTGGGTCAATTTAGTTCCGAAGCTTCAGACCTCGAGCACTGTTGCCTCATACCTTTATTTGTTACAGAAAGACAGATAATATATTATACTAGGATGCATGCCCGCGCTTCGCGGCGTGAGTATTTTCAAATGTAAAATATGGAATTAAGAGGTAAGAATATGAGAACATGTTAGGAGCATGTAAAGTATGGAGAAACATATTGTGCAGAAACTTTACCAATCTAGAATGTATGTCTTCTAAATATTATGCTTATTTTGGATGACTTAGAAAATAACGATATCTACAATAAAGAGCAAACATAGAATCGAAATAAGAGCAAACAAAAGAGGGGAAGTTCACATACATAAGGGAATGAGCGGAAAATTTAGTTGTAAAAAATGTACCTGTTTTTATCTAAGTGTCGGTTCCACCATGGTTGGCATTTATTAAATTTATGAGATCTCAAGATTTTTTTAAAAAAATAAATAGCCTGGTTAAGAAATAAATTGGTAAGAGTTCAAATACATAAGGGAAGGAGAACTAAATTTAGTCGTGGAAAGTGTATACATTCTTTTACCCAATGGTGACCCAACCATATTGGTGACCATTAAATTTATGATGTTGCAAGATAGTATTTTTTAAATAGCCCGTTAGATGAGATAAAAGGAAAAATAATCACATACGTCAAGAGCTTGGAGCTATAAATTTATTGACTAAATGTTTATCTAATATAAAAGATGCTCAGAATTTTATTAGATACACGTTCTTTCTCATGACTGAAATAGATGCAAGGCGGTTCTTATAAAACCTAAATTACCTTTTCATTTCAAGTTATAAGAACATCTATGTGTTATGCGTTTGGAAAAAGCTTTTCATCATTGCCTCGTTTAGGGTGTTTTTTCTCTAGTTGTCCACCTTGTCATTTCAAGTTATAAGAACATCTATGTCTTATGCGTTTGGAAAAAGTTTTTTATCATTGCCTCATTTAGGGTGTTTTTCTCTAGTTGTCATAAGAGTGCACGAAAGAAGAGGGTGGCAGAGGCAAACCACCCTATTGAGGGTTTCTCGACGAAGGAGTTGGAGAGACACATGGAATTCGCCTGCCCAAAATTAAGATAAATGATGGGATGAAAACATAACGTCTGCAACATATGGTAAACAAAATCAAGGGGAAATCCAAGTAGGAAAGGAAACATGTAAGGTTTCATCAAGGATGCAATCTTCCCGATTGGATTTTTGAGATCGATTTTCACCAAAAAAGAGAGAGGATCACATGACCTCTTCGGTAACTGGGTTACCACGGAGGATACACTCCATAAGGAATGACTCATTGTGTCTCAAGCCCAACTCAAACTCAATGAATGAGTTAATTACTTCTAACTATAAACTGAGCCTAATTAATGAGCTCTTTGATTCTAAGTCTAGTTTAATCTCAGTTGATTTACGACAACTCAGCCCTATTTATTTTGAGCCAAATTGGCACATATAAAAAGATTCGTATCGATTATATAATCCTCATCATCATCATTTTACAAAGATTTTTGGAGTAGGAGTCTATCAAAGGAGCTCTTTTTTTCCTTTTTCTAACATAATGTTATGTTCCTTCCCATCTAACTACTAATTTGCCGAGAAGGGAAAAAAATGTGTGATGGACTTTGAACTTGAAAAGTAGAATTACACTACAACAATAAACTAAGTTAAACTTTCATTCATTTTGTTCAGCTTTTCTATATATAAAAAGTATTCAGCATATATTTTTGTGCATCATGTCAAAAAAATATGATAGAACCAAATATTGGATCTATCAATAGTAGACATATGATAACTACCGCACTACCAACCTTCGAAATGCAATTCATGGTGTATGTCCGTTAAGGGTGTCAAGAAAGTTCATACTCCATAAAGAGTGTGAATGGTAAAATCCAACAACATTTTCATTGAGCAAAATCATGTCAATATTTATGCTTATTTGAAGATAGTATATGTGACCCAATGATATTTTCCATAGTGATATTGTGTTTTGATCCTGTAATTATGAAAATTTGCAGTCTTGCCTCTAGAACCTCTTTTGCTCTTGTAAATATGTAGTAATATGGAGCATGATTACTTACTCTTGAATGTATGCCATCTTTGTCTTAATTTAAATGTCATGTGAAGTAAATCGAGATTTAGATCGTGCTCCTCAAGTGGAAGGCCATTTTTACTCAATCACCTTAGTATATTGGATTTGGTTTAATTCATTTTTAATAAATAATTCAACTTCAGATCACTTTGCTTGATGTCGATTATGAAAGGGGATATCGATGAGGTGATGTTTTTCAATGGTGAAAAGATCCATTGATGTAGGCGATTTTTACAGTAAAGGGTGTGATACGAATCATGGTCATTCAGGTATGATCCAATTGCCAAAA
This sequence comes from Ottelia alismoides, assembly GCA_037367405.1. Classification (NCBI taxonomy): domain Eukaryota; kingdom Viridiplantae; phylum Streptophyta; class Magnoliopsida; order Alismatales; family Hydrocharitaceae; genus Ottelia; species Ottelia alismoides. Next base: position 494,811 of record JAZKJV010004338.1, on the reverse strand, counting down.
TCTTCCTTCAAAAACTACTCAGCAAATCAGACTTTCTAATGTTGAAAAAATTGTCAATTCTGAAGGGGTAAGTAGTCGTCAGATCTTCGAAATAAAGGACATTTATTTCGAGATTAAGAACTTTCTCACAAGATTGTCTGATCTCAGAAAAACGAAGGCATGTGTCTTGACCCACCTTAATTCTTTCTTCCCATTATCGCTTCTCTTTCAATCAATGACTACCATTTGATCTCCTTGTCTTACTTTTTATTTTACAATTATTACCGCGTATTCCAAATAATTATCGTTGTTATTTTATTCTCCACTTATTCATAGTTAATGAACACATACCTTGTTGTGCATGATTCTACAGTTGTCAGACATGCTTCAAGAACAAACTGAATTACCTCTGGCTGGATATACAATCAGTATTATGTAAATACCATCGGATCAAAAAATAACAAACTTGGCAAGAACAAAATAATATACGTGGATCGAAAGACTTTGAGCCACGTGGTCTAAGGGGATGCAGATTCAACAAAAAAGCAAAGGTTGTGGCTACCTTCATTTCACAAAAGACTTGTGGATCGATGGTAGCGAGCTCCACGAAGAGAAGTGATACATAATAGTCTACAAAGAGAGTGCACTACCAGATCAAACATTACTATTCAATGTACCAACTTCTACATTAGAAAATGAAAGCCCGAAGTCGAATAACCTGCTTCTCCGAGGAATATAACCTTGAACATGCGACATGAATAGTGTCTCCAATTTCTTGTTGAGTCTTATTATGGTTAAGATACTCAACGGCCTGACCTACAAATTGCTCGCACAAAGAGCAAACTCTTTTGTTCTGTAGATTCTCTCTAAAGATTCTCATTTCATGATCATGTAAGATATAGGTAGTATGCAAAACTTTGTAAATCGAGGTTAAGATAAATAGAGACACAAAAAAGAAGGACGCAATTTTTTTCTGAACAAAATGAGAATAGATAATCATTGGGAAGAACATAAACATTATGAACAAAGCAGCTTTATTTGCATCTATAAAAATACAAACTAAAAGAAATTTCATACTAACCTTGCCGAATTTTCCTCACATTTTTGTAGTTAGTAGGGGCAAATTTATTAACGCATGAATGGGAATATTTTCTGTTTATGTGGATGATCATTTCTTGATTGGTTAAGTTCATGAATTGCTAGTTGACATGTTAAGTCATTTACGGCCACATAATTCCATTTGGCGTACATTCAAGATATTCATAAATAACTTCCACATATTGTAATATGTAATGAGAAACATATCATATAAATATATAGCATTATTACTCCTTTCATGGACTTAACCCATATGTATGCACCAATTATTGTCTAATTAAAATATTGATTTTAGTGGGACGTTTGTAAGATTGTATCAGAAGGCGATGCATGTAGTTGATGTCTTTGAATATATATATTTTTATACCGATAAGCCACATGATGATTGCTTTAGGTAATTCCTTTCACTATATTCCAAAAATAGTGCATGATAGATCAACTGATGGAAATTATGTTTGTAAATACATATAAATAATAAAAATTAAGAAACTTTGAAGGATATATTCGCTATAGTATGAAGAGAATAAAGAAAATAGAAACTTTATATTAATCTATTATATCGCATATCTTCTCTGCCCAATTAGGGGTGAAATATGACGCATCGTTCTGTTCTTTCTACTATATTGCAAACATGTTTTGCCGTGAAAGAAAATATTTAAAAAATCAAAACATTCGAGGGCCTGGTGGTACCATTGTCGTGGTTATCGCCCTAGCAAAGACGCGCAGTCACCAACATGGTGGCCGGCGTTGCAGACAGCGACGCCCTTGGGATGGACCTGACAGGAAGGACGTTGTCGACCATCACCTTCTTGCCACAATAGACGAACTGGTCTGTGTACATGCCCTGGGCGGCGACGAAGAGCTCAATTTGGTGCTTGTAACAGAAGGGGTGTTGGAAGGTGACCCTGGCGAGCTACGCCCTACAGGATCCCGATCGCGCCAGCTTCCTCCTTCATCGGTCAAGTGGGGGAGAGAAGGGGAGGGGGAGAAAGCTAGGGAGAAACAAAGAGCAGGGAGAAACGAAGAAGAGGAATGGAGGATGAGCAGATGGGCCGGTTGAGAAGGATGGGAGAGTAACACATGTCTTAAGAAGAGAGAGCTAAGGGGAGAGAAGGGAAGAGTACCACCTGTCAGACGGAGGGGAAGAGCTGAGCAAAACTCAGCTTTAGTATATAGAATAGATATGTAAAAGGGCCAATTTAGTTCCCAACTTTCAGAATTCGAGCATTGTTTTTTTTATTTCGAGCATTGTTGTTTTTATTCCTTTAAAATAATAGATATAAGCCCTATTTTAGAAGTAGCTTTTCTTCTTTTTGATTCAGAAAACATTTGATAATTGTGATGCCGTATTAGGCTGGAATGGAGGAACAGTTTGTGCTTCGTGTACCTCCTTCTATCGCAGAGCGTATTGAGAAGCTGATGAATGAGAATTCTTCTTCAGACGGTTTCCTGGATTTGTCGTTCTCTGGTATCTAATTACAAATTTTGTATCCCTTGTTCTTTCCATTTGTATGAATTAAAATGTTCATTCATTTTTTTGTCACTGTTGCTCATTTTTATCATTAACGATTTGAACTAAGTTATTTCAAATAGCAATTAGGCTCTGATTTTCAATTTTTTAAGTAATTGTCATCATTCTTCACTCATCTCATCTATTTTCTTGTTTATTTTGCATGGTAGTGTTTCCTAATCTTGTTACTATACCATGCAAAAACTCACCACTAAATTATATCAATATTTATAAAATTAGGTTACAAGATTCCATAATGAGCACACCACTCTACAATGTTCCACTACATTTAGAAATATGAAATGCGGAAGTGTAATCAGAGATGAGAATAATAACAAGAAAGAACACCTGGATTTTTTACGTGGAATCCTACTCCCTAAGGAGTGGGATGGAACCATGGGAGAACGCCTCACAGGATTGATGTTGCATTCAAGTTTCTCGTCTGATACATGAAGTCTGGGGCTTCTTATATTGCCTCCACAGACCCTCCAAGTCCCACCACTGGTAGATGTGTGACTAAACACTGGATGCGGTAAATAGATCCTAAGGATCCAATTACTCATCTACATAAGTGATGCATATACTCCAACACTCCCCCTCAAGCCGGAGCATGATGCACATCTTTGACAAACAGAAAGAAATCTCAAACTCACAATTCAAGACACTACAAACAATGTCAACTCAACGCAAACACAACTGTCGGTTGCTGCCGATGATGTTACTTCTCATGCCGTACAAGTGAGGAGGAACAAACGGGCTGGAGGGTGAGTCGAACTGTGTCTCCTCGTCAGAGAATGTGTGATGCGCCTGTCAAAGTCACTGGAACTGAAAAAAGTCTCCTCGTCGGAGTACTCTGGTCCGTCACATGTAGAAGACTGAATCATGTGGACAACTGCTCCATCTCTGAAGGGCTGAACTGAAAAAGCCGTGGAGACATCCTCGTCGGAGTCCACGATCGCTGGAGAATGGAGTCTGAAAAGTCTCATCATGGTCTCTCCCATACTAGCTCAGAGAATGGGATCTCTACTCTGGGGTTCCTATGATACCACATGAAAACCCTGACCCACATGGCATAGGGAATTGTATCTCTACTCTGGAGTCCCTATGGATCACATGAAAACTCTGAGACCAAAAACAAAGATGGGACCACACAACTGATGTTCGTTTACATGTGCATATCAAACTGAAGACTCGAAACTAATCTGAATGTCGAGTTTGAAACTATAGAATTTGAAATTTGGCTGGCCTGGAATCTGGAAAATATGAAAAACTGGCTTGTAGAACTCTACACAATACTCCCTCTTTCTCCCATAATTGTCGGAAAATAATGATATCGACAAAGTTGGGAGAAGACAAGAAAATGGAGATAACAAACTCAATTGGAAATTTTCTTTCGTGGCTATTTTTTTCTTTTTTTAATAGCCGTCTTTCTTCTTTTTTAATAAGCCGTTTCCTTTTTTGTGGCTTTCTTCTCGTAATTTTTTATATGAGCGTTCTATTTTTTTTTACAGTTTCTCTCTTTTTTTTTTGCTATTTCACCCTTTTTTATAGTCGACTCCTTTTTTTAAGCGCATTGTTCTTTTTTTTTGTACGCACCTTTTTTCTAAAACAAATCTTCTCCCTCACTTTTTTGTGAAACACGACCCAAATAGGGCAAGAAATAAAGCACATCTCCCTTCCTCCCTCTCTCTCTAAATTGTTGGCCTCTTCCCTTTTTTTCGTTCACACATTTTTTTAAACTTTCGACCCAAATCATGGGCCCAAAAATAACTGATGGGATTCTATTTAGGGTTCCCTCGTGGGAACCCAATTCCTATCTCCACCCTCGATGGAGTTTTCCGCCATTGCCGCTTGCTGGGAATGGAAAAGGAGGGTGCAACGATGGGGGCGACGCCTCTTGGCGATGACCTGGAACTACCTGGGCTTGACAGGAAGAGGAGAGGAGGGCGGCGCTTGCTGCTTGTGCCGTCGCAGTCTTGACACCTTTCTGGGCGGAGCCTCATCGCTGCCCTGTGGGCTTCTTCCGTCAGCATACTGGGGTCGGGTGCCTCCGCCGCCTGGAGGTGCTTTCGCATGAGCCTTCGCAGGCAATGGAGGGTTGGCGGGGAGATCTGCTGCCGATGATGCTTTGCCTTTGCCAGGGCATTGGTACCGGCATCGGCCCTTGCGCGAAGGAGATGGATGCTGAAGGGCTGCATCTTGAGCACTTGTGGAGGCATACGAGGGGGCGACACAAGAAGCGGCTGGCAGTGTGCCGCCACAATCTCTGCTAGGGATTGGAGTAATTGGGCCCCCTTGGCAAGGGTTGGAGATGGCTTAGGGGCTAGGCCTGGCTTTGTTCGTGCATGGGGCTGCTCGTCTGAAGTATGGTGCATTGCCAGATATGCTTGCACCGATTGAAGATCAGAATACTGAAAAATCCTTTCCTCAATGATGTTCAATTCTCGAAGATGATTGAGTCCATCTTGATTAGGGTTCCCAACAAGAGAAACCCATGCTGCTGCTTCAATCTCCATCCCTCGAATTAGGGTTTCATATGAAGCCCTAGAAAAATGAATTTGGAACTTGATCACGGATGCATAATAATCTTCAAACGTAAATCTTCAATAACATAATTATGGTTTCAATAGAAACCCTACAATTGAATTTCGAATCTCGAACATAAATGACGAACATAAAATCCTCGAGAAATATGAAATGTTGAAGCGTAATTAGATATGAGAATAATAACAAGAAAGAACAACGAGATTTTTTATGTGGAACCCTACTCCCTAAGGAACGGGATGAAACCATGGGAGAATGCCTCACAAGGTTGATGTTGTATTCAACTTTCTCATCTGATACAGGAGGTCCGGGGCTTCTTATATTGCTTCCACAGACCCTCCAAGTTCCACCATTGGTAGATGTGGGGCTAAACACTGGATGTGGTAAATGGATCCTGGAAGGATCCAATTATCCATCTACATAAGTGACACATATACTCCAACAAAAATCGATGGCCCCAAAGAATGGCTTCATTTGTGCCACACCATATCGCCCACAGAATTGCAAGTGGGAAAAAGACGTTGTCATGTCCATTACCGCATACTAGTCTACAGGAGCTCCAAAAGCTTGCATTCCCAGTTGACTTGAGCCACAAAATGTTTGCCTTCCTCCAAACCTCCTCAGAATAACTGCACGTAACGAAGAGATGGTCCACGTCTTCAGGTACCCTAGTACCTTCTCATACCTGTCGCAGATAGTATCCTCCACTTGAAAAAGTTGGACTCTCCGTTTCTTAGTAAGCACTCTATTGAGTATAAGAAGCCATAGGAACACCTTTACTCTACACAGATTTCTGCTCCCCCAAATGATTCTAGTGCCAATTCTAACTTCATATGATGCCACAAAATTATCTTCCACAAAAAAAGTTGGTACGTCTTTTCTACTGTGAACCGCCCATCCCCCCACAGACAATGAACTCCAACTGATGGGGCCTCCACTTGTTCTACTTCGCCTTGCAATTGCAGAAACTCTTCGAATCTTTGGTCTGATAGCTCTATTGTGAAGGTAGGCGTCCATATACCTTGCTTCCATTCATGCTGAATTGATGACTCTCTATCTCTTGCAATGGCAAAAGGGCGAGGAAAACGATCCTTCATGACCCCATTGGCTGTCCAATCATTTAGCCAGAATATGAAAGACTCTCCACAACCAATGATCAGTCGTAATTTCACAGCCATCTCTAAGAGAATCATAGTAATACCTTGCCACAACGAAGAAGGGGTATGTGCCTGACAAGCCTCTAAGGACCCGAAGATGCTGTAAATCTTCCTCACGCTTTGACAAACAAGTTCATCAGAATTGCCCTAGAGCCATACCACCCACTTCGCCAAAAGAGCCTTTTTCATTCCTTCCACCTTTAATACCCCTAGCCCCCTTCTTCGAACGAGTAATCGCACCCTAATCCACCAGGTGAACCTCCCTCTTCTCCTGCTTCCCATCAGACCAGAAAAATCTTCTCATCAATGTGTCCATCCTCTTACGGATACCAACTGGAAGTAATCTCGTGGAACAAAAAAGATAGGAGCGGCATACAACACATGTTTAAGAAGCACCGACTTCCCTTACTTTGATAAACTCGCCGCTTTCCATCCCGCCATGCAACCCTCCAATTTATCCTGAATCAACTTCCAATCCGCAACCTTTAATCTTCCCGCAACCAAGGGGAGGCAGATATCCCACATAGCAGTTAAGAATCCTAGCCGCCTCCTGGATCTCCTAAGGGGAGACTCCAAAAGGTACTACCACTGACTTGTTTCTATTGATCTTCATGCCTGAAACATCACTGAATATGTCCATAATAAGAGACACCTGTCGAAAGTTATCTGCGTTAGCCCCCAAGAAGATCATCATGTCATATGCATACTGTAACATAGGAATTGAAATATCATCCTTCAAGTACCTTGAACACCGACCCTCTTCTGAGGCCAGAAACATCATAACCGCCAACACATCTGCATCAATGACAATCAACAATGGAGCTTGCTGACTGATGACGCAAAATCCGGCGTGGTTAAGAGAGGATAAATAATATGCAAAACGATGTCGTCGTTCTCAACCACGGGACTTGGTCAACGAGAAAAATAAATTTTAACCACTTAAAAAAAGGAAATAAATCAATGAAAACAAATGTAAGCGGCTTTCGCTATTCTTTTTACCTGGTATAGCGAACAGGGTCGAACACAAGGAGCACGTTTGAAAAACTTATGCAGTCAAATTTCAGAGTTAATTTTTTTAGTGGTTTTTGAATTTTTATTTTTTTTATTTTTAAAAGACGAACAATATTCACAAGTGATAAAAAAGGCACACGCAACCTTTTTTTATTTTTCAAATTAACCAAAAATATACAGAAAAGTCCAAAGAAAATGTTTTTGGATTTTATATGTTTAAAAATATTTTTGACAAATTTTTTTCAGATTTTTCTAATGTTTTTGTGATTTTCTAAAAAATCAAACAGTGCAAAATATAGAAAACTATTCACAGTCAGGAGCGTTTTGCAAATTAAAAATCCTTTAAGAACTCAAAACTCTTGGAGATTATTTTTAATATAAACTAGAAGACAATATCTACAAATAGAGATCTAAATCAGAATTTTTGGATTTTTCTAGAATTTCCTACAATTTTTGTAAGATTTTTTGTATTTTACATTTTTTTTGGAGTTTTATAAATGGAAAATGTATAAAAAATAGTCAGAAAATAAAAGAGATCAAAATGCACCTACAGTAATTTTTTTTTTGGAATTTTTAAGTAATGTTTCAAATTTTTATGAATTTTTCAATTTCAGGTAGACAAAATAGCACTGTTTTTGATTTTTTAAAAAATTACAAAAATATTAAAAAAATCTGAAAAAAAATTGTCAAAAATATTTTAAACCATATAAAATCCAAAAACATTTTCTTTGGACTTTTCTGTATATTTTTGGTTATTTTGAAAAATAGAAAAAAGGTTGCGTGTGCCTTTTTTTATCACTTGTGAACATTGTTCGTCATTTAAAAATTAAAAAAAATAAAAATTCAAAAACCACAAAAAGATAACTCTGAAATTTGACTGCATAAGTTTTTCAAACATGCTCCTTGTGTTCGACCCTGTTCGCTATACCAGGTAAAAAGAATATCGAAAGCCGCTTATATTTGTTTTCATTGATTTATCTCCTTTTTTTAAGTGGTTAAAATTTATTTTTCTCGTTGACCAAGTCCCGTGGTTGAGAACGACAACATCTTTTTGCATATTATTTATCCTTTCTTAACCACGTCGGATTTCGCGTCATCAGAATGGTGCCGTTGCCGGGGAGCACGGCTTTGTAGTCATTTTTCTATTTTTGTCTCTCTATATTATAATTGTTTTCTGACCTTCTCTCTCTAATTTTTGTGCGAGGTACTGCGTGGACGACTTGGAGTTTATATTTTGAGGACCCGCATAGGAAGAAGAGCAGGGAATTGAAGAAGATTTTTTTTTAAGAGAGAACAATAAATTTTGTAATAATTTAGGACTTTGGACCTTTGGACTTGAACTATTATTCGGGGTCTGTTTCGCCAAGTGCCGATGCACTTGGGGGACCTCACCGCTGTTTTTCGCTGGTTTTGTTTTCTCATATTTTTTTATTTTTTGATTCACGCAGGATTTGAGCCCCTAGCCTTAGGAGTTTTGCTTGACTGTGACGTAATAAGTAGGGTCCCCACACCTTAATAATTCTGCCTGTACCTATAGATCGGTAATTGGACCAAGAATAAAAAGCTAATAAAATAGTCGATCCACTACCTTCGAGCCTACGCGCCACAGCCCACCCTGCCAAGCGCTGCTCCTGAACTCGATTTGTCGAGAGGAGGAGGGGTGAGCCTAGATCGGACCTTTGGATCGGAGGTTGGTGGTCGACTAGACGTTCTTTCGAGTAGAATTGCTGCTTAGGGCTCGGATTTCCGCTTGCATCATTTAGGTAGTTTTATTTCAGTCTTTAAATTCTGTGCGGATCATCTTGCATGTAGACTGCTGGAGTCAGGTACATTTTTTATCTCTGCATGCATCATTGTTTTTGACCGTGCATCGGCTTTTTCGACTTCCTCCCCCTGTTTTCGACTCAAATTAATCAAAGAGGAAATCGGAAAACTCGTTAGGCGTTATTTTTGAAAAAAATCAAAAAAATAGAAAACCAAAAAATTAAAAAATTGGGACTGCTAATTGAACTTGACTTTAAAATCAAACGTAATTGATTCATATCATTGTATTGGGAGAGCAATCCCCTCATTGTTTGCGCTTTTAGTCGCTCGCGTACATACTAAGGAGTAGTGCCCAAATCCCATTCAAGCCTCCTAAGTGTTTGTACAACTTTTGTTGATCACTAAACTCTAAAATTAAAAAGAGAAAAGACCGAACTCTCACGGTCAGATTTGTATTGAGTTGGTGAACTGGGGGTTTGCTTTGTGTTTTGTATGTCTTTGGTGTGAGTCGGTTACGATCATTCTCCGAGATCATTAGCAGTCACCTTCTGTTTCTATCCCACCCTCCTTTCTATCTCTCTCTTCCCTTCCACCTTCTATCACTCTGTCTTTTCTATCCCACCCTCCCGCCCTTCATTTCCCTCTCGTCACGATGGGCCGCTTTCCATTCCAGCCGGATTCTGCGGCTTATTATCTTCATGCCCATCACTCCCGCCCACTCTCTTGGGAGATCAGAACCCCATCTGATTTCCCATCTTCTCCCTACCCACCCTCCCATTTAGGACATGCTGTGAGTGACGCCCGAAGAGTTCAGATTGACCAAACACGAGACACGGCCATTGATAGATTCATGGTTGAGGTTACGAGAACTTGTGAGGCGATTTCCGGATCATGGATTTTCGATGACTGACCTTATCCATATCGCCATGAGGGAGAGGACCGCAGAGCAAATTGCATATGTCATTACCTCGTGTGATGGTTCACACCACTGTCCCGACCTGGATTTAGTTGAGACCATCTTGGGAACACTTCCTGATCTTTCATATACACGAGATGATTTATTAAGGACAACACATGAGGGAGAGATGACAACAGTTGAGTGTGTGACACACCATGCCGATCTTGATAGCACACACAAATCAGAGGATTTGGATGCTACTACTTCTCATTTGATGGATGTGTTGCCTACTGTTGTGAGTTCCCAAAGCCGGACATTGGTTGAGGACCAATTGGATTTACAGTCAGATTTTAAACCAGTCCCGCTATGTCACGTAGAAGATTGTTCGATTCTAGATCTGCTAGGATCCCAAGAGATAGAGGAGGAGCCCACATCTCAACCATCCTTAGAATCATTTCAGTGTCCATGTTCAGTTGATTCAGTGTCTTGTCTTCAGAAGATGTTCTCAGATTCGGAGATATACTTGGATTCATCTCAGCATAGAGAGCTTGATGAGGGACCGATTTTTGATTCGACAGACCTTGCTAGTCCCATATTTGAGCCATGTGTCCTCCCATTTGATGAGGTCGATACATTTTTGGAGGACATGACATTTGACAGCATTGATCCCCAATTTCCTGATGATTCGGCATTACTCCCCGAGGGTTATCTGCAGGAGGATGCCATGGACCATAAGTACTCGGTTTCACTTTCTGAGAGTGCATCCGATCTGTCGGATCACGAGACCGAGTCTTCTGATATTTTTGATAATGAGTTTGATGTTTCTCTCCTCAACGACCCTCGCGAGGATGGCCCGATCTTTGAGGTATTTAATGATTTCACTGATTTGTCTACATTATATGCATCGGATATCAACCTTTATAGTGAGTCTCCTGATCATGATCTTCCATATCTATTCCAGGCTGTGATTAACGTGGAGGATTCACTGACAGATCCTTCCTTCTCCACGTTCGACTTCTTCGGCTCTGCTCTTTCACTCCATACAGATCTTGAGCCGACGATTTCTTTTGTGTTACCGGAGCCCGACTTCATCTGCCCATATCTTGATCCGGTAGCAGACACCCGCCTGATTGATTATCTGGGTGTTATCATATACTTTGTTGACCTCGTCGTTATTCTCCCGCCGAGACTGCGACGACAGTACGGTATTCGCCTGACAGATGCCGTCCTGAACCTCGATACTGCATTGTCCTAGCATTTGCACCCAGCTAGGGGCGTAAACTCTAGCGCTTGTTGAAAGGCACCTCAACATTGATCGACTCACATCTGTATAGACCATTTGCCCATATCATCCATTCTTTCTGTCTTACACCCCATCTCCATCTCATGATCATTCCATACTTAGGGTGTACTTTACCCTAAGTATAGGGGGGTGTCATACTTGTGATTATTCATTTGATTCTTTTTACCTCTGTTTTGCTGCCTATACTTAGGGATATTTTCCCCTAAGTATAGGGGAGGTAGACTCTGTCCATTCTAATCCTCGGTTTTCCCTTTGTGTACAGTCTGCTATACTTAGGATTACTTGATCCTAAGTATAGGGGGATCACCGACTTCTATTGATTATATTCTTTTATTCGTCGTTGTAGTATACTATTCTTTTCACTTTTCTATACAAAGCACGAGTTATGTCTTTCTTTTCAGCTCTTTGATCACTATGAGGACATAGTTCGAGCTAAGTATAGGGGGGTGTCGTATATATTGTATATATACTTTAGCCATAACTCGTACTTTCATATTATTTTTAATATGGCTAAAACACTGTGTAATACTCAAAAAAATTCTCAAAAAAATAAAAAAACTTGTAAAAAAAGTAATTACTAAAAAGATGCAGATACTTCCTCAAAATTCTTTTTGTATATACTGATTAATAAATCAGGTTAAATATTTTAAAATATTTTGAAAGTAGTTTGAAAATCTATTTGAAAAATCTTTTGAAAATTATTTGAAAAATGTTTGAAAAATATTTTCAACCTTTGTAAAAATATTGTGGATTGTAAAATTTTTTTCTCTTTGTGCGAAATAAAATTATTTTGTAAAAACTATTTGCAAATGTTTGGAAAAATGGTTGAAAAATTACCTTGAAAATCTATATATACTGTTTGAAAAATGTTTGCAAAATAATTTTCAAATGTGTGTAAATGTTTGTAAAATTGTGTGAAAAATTATTTTGGACTATAGTTTTCAAATTATTTGTAAAATTATTTTCAAATAAATTTGAGGAATATATGCATCACAAAAAAATGAAAAAAAAACTGAATCAAAATTAAAAAAAACCCCACTCTGTATATACTTGTATAAATTACTCAATTTGTAAATTCTTACATCTTATTCTTGTGAAATAATCAACTCATTCTTGTGTAAATATGTATCACTTTCCTAATTAAAAAAAATTGTATATACTTGTATATATTACTAAGTATTTGCATTAAAAAAAACTTTTTGCATGTGCATCATTTTTCAAAAATTCATAAAAATTTCAAAATTTTGAAATTTGTTTCACAAAAAGATTTTATTTTCTTTACATGTACATATTTTCTTGCATGAGCATTTTTCAGGATGATTTTGACATTTAGACTAAGTCTGGAATAAATTTGAAGAATGGAGCTTAGTTAGACCTTAATGCACTTAATTTCAGAGGAACCTTATAATATTTGGAGTTAAGACTTTTTAGGTCCTAGTGACTTAATTCTTTGAGTCCATAAGACTATGTTCACATGTCATCTTGATAAGTCTACAACAAACAACAACAACAAAGCCTTTTCCCACAATTAAGTAGGGTCGGCTACATGGATTCTTCGCCTCCATTCATATCTGTCTTGGGTCAATCTCGGACTTATATCCAAAAAACTAAGATCCCTTCGTATAGTCTCTTTCCAACACTTCTTGGGCCGTCCTCGTCCTCTCTTGGCCGGCTCAACATCCCAACACTCGCATCTCCTAACCGGTGCATCAGTTGACCTTCTTTGCAAATGACCAAACCATCTTAAACGGTTTTCTCGCATCTTATCCTCGATCGGAGCTACACCAACTTTCTTTCGGATTGCATCATTCCGAATCCGATCTTTACGTGTATGTCCACACATCCATCTTAGCATTTTCATTTCTGCTACAGCCATTCTCTGCACATGTCTATGGTTCACAGGCCAACATTCAGAACCATAAAGCATAACAGGTCTCACGGCTGTTTTGTAAAACTTTCCTTTAATTTTTAAAGGAATTTTCTTATCACAGAGAACAGCGGAGGCTCCTCTCCACTTTAGCCAGCCTGCATTTATTCTATTAGTAACATCTCCATCAATTTCCCATCATGTTGCAAAATAGATCCCAGATATCTAAAAGAATCTCTCTTCTGAATGTTATCGTCACCAATCTTCACCTCGATTCCTTCACCATTGCTTCCATCAAAGGTGCATTCCATATATTCCGTCTTAGCCCTACTTATACGAAAACCTTTAGTCTCCAATGCATGTCTCCAAACCTCAAGCTTCTCATTTACTCCATCTCTAGTCTCGTCAATCAACACAATATCATCAGCAAATAACATACACCAAGGTAACTCATCTTGAATGTGACTTGTCAACTCGTCCATAATCAAAGTAAAAAGAAATGGACTCAAAGCTGAACCTTGATGTAAACCAATGTTGATATCAAAATAGTCAGTCTTCCCCGTCGGGGTCCTTACACAAGATAAAGCCCTATCATACATATCCTTTATGAGATTAATGTATAGGACAGGTACTTGTCTCTTCTCTAAAACTCTCCACAGTATCTCTCGTGGGACGGAATCATAAGCCTTCTCCAAATCAATAAAGATCATATGGAGATTCTTCCTTTTAGCTCTATAAATCTCCATCGTTCTCCTCAGCAAATGGATGGCTTCAATAGTTGAGCGACCTGGCATGAATCCGAATTGGTTTTCTTTTACTTGGAAACTTTAAGAACTCAGCCATGGCCGGTCCCAAGCCCGGGGTAAAGCGCGTTAGGTAGCCGACAGCAGCGCAGGAGAGATAAATTCGTAAATAGTGTTCTTAAAGTTCTTCTAAGAACACTATTTATGAATTTATCTCGAAACCGTTCGGATCTTTTAAACATGGATTTAAGCATCTGATAAGTCTAAGTAGAATATTTAACAACACACACATGATTCTTGCAGACCGTGCTTACCTTGGACACTGCACTTTACACGTAGCTCTTCATGGATGAGGTAGTGAGGGAGCAGAATCTTTGGCTTGGGGTAGCATACGAGGGTAGTACATCTAGGCGGAACCTCTCGTCCTCCTCTAGGGAGGGATGTGCGTCTCAACCTAGTCTGGTGATGTTGAGGTTTAAAGACAGGAGCTGTGGGGTTGCAATAATGCTTCAAAAGAGGGATAGTCTACTGGCTCAAGAGGAAAAACTCCTTATGTATATGCTGTACCTTGTATATATTATCAAAAAAAAGAAAAAATGCAAAATCTCCAAAAGTGGACAGGCTGATAGAAAAATAAAATGCCTGCCGGAGTGTATATACAGTGAAAAAAAGTGGAATAAGAGCTTCAAAGTCATATATTTGTGAGCTTGCAGCGGGTGACATGGCTACACTGGTCATGCATCCAAGGATAGGTAACTACACTGGTTACCGTCCATTCTCTTCTCTCCTCCACTCTTCTTGATGCTGGTTGTACTTGAACTTAGAAGGGAATATCCCCGCTCCTCGAGGAAAGAGTTGCCAGACCGGTTTATTAGAGTTACCTTGTTGAGAGAGGATGTTTCTTTGCTACTTTTGAGATGAGGAGCTATATTTCACTTACACGTACAAGTAAGAATTCATAGTCATAAGAATTTGTGTATGTAGACTTGTTCTGATCTGACTATTGAGGAGACCTGAATAGGAGGCTTATGGAACTTAGAGGCTGTTAGGTTTTAATTTCATTTCCCATTAAGGTTCCGGCACACTAATAATCCAAAGGTCCGACAGAGCTCCAGACTACATTTTTATGAAGATGAGTTTGAAAGTCAACATTGTTCTAACTTCTTTCCTTTTTCTTTTCTTTATTTTCCATTTTCACTTATTTTCCAAATAAGTGTTTGCTAAGGGACTAGCAAAGGTAAAGTATAGGGGAATGATGAATCCGCGATTCATCGCCTTTATTCTTTTATTTTAGCCTCTTTTTCCTTAGGTCAAATACTGTAAATAACCACTAATTCCATAAAATTACCATTTTACATGCATTTGTTAATTATGTATTTTTAACACTTTTTGTACATAAATAAAAGAATAAAGAAGAAAAGAAAAAGAAAAGGATGGATTTATGCAATAAATACAGACTGACCCAAACCCCGAGAAGGTCATACTTGACCTGATCGCCCAGGAATAAAGTAGGGGGAGATAGGGTCTTCTGTTAGAAAATAAAAAATATTTTGTAAATATTTCCTGTATATTTGTAAAAAACCTTACATTATTTTATTTGTATATATTTGACCTCAAACTAAGTATTTTTGTAAATAAAAGTTGTGAATAAAATTGTGTTGTAAATAATAAAAATATTGTAAATTAAAACATTGTATATATAGAAAATAATTACACCCAGAAAAAAATCGCAATGCGATAATGAAACATCAATTCCGGCTCCATACGAGCTCAAATCGAACGAAACTTACTTCCATCATACTATAATTAAATTATCTTTCAAATGACTGTGGTTTCATATTTTTTGGAGTTACGATTAAAAAGTCGGTTTCTGGGGTGTATTGTGCAGTTTACCTATATACTTATTGTATATATTTTATTATATTTATTTTTTATACATAACGTATAATGTAAATATTGTTTTCATTAAAAATAAAATTAAAAAATTAAAAATTAAAAAAATCTTTTATAAAAATTATTTCCTTATTTGCACCTATGTACATTATATTATATGTGTATAATATAGGTATACAACTAATTTCCTTTTATAAAAACCACCTAAAAAATTAATTATCTAATATTATTTAATTAATTTAAATTAAATCCGAAATTCATATTTAATTTATTGGATTTTATGTGAATTAAGTGACTTAATAACTACCATTAGCGTCAAAAAAAAATAACTTACCATTTATTTTAGATTTGATTTTATTCCTTTAATGGCCACCATTAAGGTGTCTAATTCATTTTTGGTAAATACTTTAATTAATTAATTAATTTAATTACGATTTCGAAATATTTATTTATTTATTTATTTAATTAATTATTTTATTAATTCGCCCAATAATCACCTTCCTTTTTTGTAGATACTTTCCTTTTTTGTTTTTCTTCTCTTTTTAATGGGCTCCTCTTCCCTCATTCACACATTGATCGATCTTTGGCGGAGAGGAGCCCGATTTCCGAGAGGTTTCTTGTTGAAGAGGGTCCTAGCCTCGATTCGGTCGGTGACAGCGATTTGAGCTTCGTCGAGGCCATCATGGCGTGTCCGAACCCCAATGTGAGATTCACTTTTACTTCTCGTTATTTCGTCGAGGCCATTCTGATGCAAAAAACGAGAAGTAAAAGTGGATCTCACCTTGGGGTTCGGACACGCCATGATGGCCTCGACGAAGCTCAAATCGTTGTCACCGACCGGATCGGAGGCTAGGACCCTCTTCAACAAGAAACCTCTCGGAAATCGGGCTCCTCTCCGCCAAAGATCGATCAAGTGTGAATGAGGGAGGAGGAGCCCATTAAAAAGAGAAGAAAAACAAAAAAGGAAAGTATCTACAAAAGGGAAGGTGATTATTTGGGCGAATTAATAAAATAATTAATTAAATAAAATAAATAATTAATTAATTCGAAATTCTCAATTAAATTAATTAATTAAATAAAGTATTTACCAAAAATGAATTAGACACCTTAATGGTGGCCATTAAAGGAATAAAATCAAATCTAAATAAATGGTAAGTTATTAAGTCACTTAATTCACATAAATCCAATAAATTAAATATGAATTTCGGATATAAATTAATTAAATAATATTAGATAATTAATTTTTTGGCGGTTTTATAAAAGGAAATTAGTTGTATACATATATTATACACATATAATATAATGTACATAGGTGCAAATAAGGAAATAATTTTTATAAAAGATTTTTTTAATTTTTAATTTTTTAATTTTTATTTTTAATGAAAATAGTATTTACAATATACGTTATGTATAAAAAATAAATATAAATAAAATATATAACAAACTGAACAATACACCCCGGAAAATTGACTTTTTAACCGTAACTCCAAAAAAATATGAAACCACAGTCATTTGAAAGATAATTTAATTTATAGTATGATGGAAGTAAGTTCGTTCGATTTGAGCTCGTATGGAGCCGGAATTGATGTTTATTATCGGCATTGCGATTTTTTCTCTGGGTGTAATTATTTGCTATATATACAATATTTTAATTTACAAATATTTTTATTATTTACAACACAATTTTATTCACAACTTTTGTTTACAAAAATAATTAGTTTGAGTTCAAATTATGTACAAATAAAATAATGTAAGTTTTTTACAAATATACAGGAAAATATTTACAAAAGTTTTTATTTTTCTAACAGAAGACCCTATCTCCCCTACTTTATTCCTGGTCGATCAGGTCAAGTCTTGACCTTCTCTCGGGTGTTTGGGTCAAGTCTGTATTTATTGCATAAATCCCATAAGTATTTATTGCATAAATCCATCCTTTTCTTTTTCTTTTCTTCTTTATTCTTTTATTTATGTACAAAAAGTGTTAAAATACATAATTAACAAATGCATGCAAAAATGGTAATTTTATGGAATTAGGGTTATTTACAGGTATTTGACTAAGGAAAAGAGGCTAAAATAAAAGAATAAAGGCGATGAATCGCGGATTCATCACTGACATCCCTGTCTGACACCCCACTGAGGTTGGAAGAAACCCCTTCCGGGCTGCCATTTGTTAGCACAACATAGGAGACTGTGGTAACACATCGTTTAATCCATGAGATCCACAAACCAGGAAACCCCCTTTTCTTCAAAGAGGACCAAAGGAATCACCAATCCACACGGTCATATGCTTTAGAGAAATTAACGTTCCAAGCAAGCCCTTGTCCTTATTTCTCTTCCAATCCAAGAACCATTTCTGAGCCATAACTAATCCATCTGCCATCGATCTCTCAGGCGCAAAAGCATACTGCTCAGACGAGATAGTATCATGCAATGTCCCTTTGAGGCGGTTGGCAAGAACCTTAGCCACTATCATATATATTGCATTAGAAAATGCAATACGTCTATGATCTTCTACCCTGTTCGAACCTCCTTCCGTATTAGAAACAAGGCCTTGTTCAACCTCTCCAAACTCTGATTACCATTGCGAAATTCTTGCAACACGTCCATCACATCTATCTTTATCACCTCCCAAATCTCCTTGTTGAACAACACTGAAAATCCATTCGGATCCATCACTCCATCCACGTTGAGTTGAAATAAGGCCTTTTTTGTCTCATCTTCTATGAATTCTCAAATCAAGGAGATCTTCTGCTCCTCTGAAACCTTCAGGACATCTTTACCATGCCATCCCAGCCCGCAAACACTCTGAAATCTTGAAAATAGGAACGAAGTGATGCTCCCACCTCATGGTCCCCCCCAAACACCGTTCAACCAATCAAGATCGAGTGTATAAAATTTCTCCGCTTCCTTCCATTGCCATGGAATGGAAAAACCGAGTGTTGGCATCCCCATCCATAAGCCGCCGCTACATGGACTTCTGTCTCCAAGCCACCACCTCCTCCTTGTCCACCAAATGGATCTCCTCAAGGCAGTTCAGTCTCTCCTCTATTTCTTCCACAGTCAACGGCCTCTCATCTTCCAGCTTGTCGAGCCTACATACCTCAGCCTGGGCATGTGTTCTTTTTTGCTGACATTGAGCCTACACCTTTTTTTTATGTTAATAGATGCCTACGCTTTGGTTGCCAATCAAATCGTTGCAGACCCAGATGTCCTGCATCTCGTCCATAACTCCGCAACCATCTCCCGAAATCCTTCCTTCAGAGCCATACTTTTTCAAAGCGAAAGAAAGATCTGGGCCGAGAAGCCTCCTCAGAGGGCCACAAGAGGTGTATGGTCCGAATGCGATCTTGGAAGAGCCCACAATCTTGCCAAAGGAAACAGTTCAAGAGCCTCCGTGGACACCATGAACAGTGAAGGCGCGACTTGAATCTGGAGTTTCTCCATGTGTATAGGCAACCCGCCTCATTAAAAATTTGCAGTCCTGTTCAACAATGAATGTAGTCAAGTCTCCGAACCTGTGCCACACCCGCCGCGAAGCCCATGCCGATCTTCCGACCTAATGATCATGTTAAAATCTCCAGCGATAAATCCAAGCCTCGGACAGAAAACACGAACGCTCCATAAGAAAATCATCAAGCAACTCCGAGATACCTACATTGTTATCATGCAAAAACATGCGATTAGATAACTTATGTCCATGGAGGGTCAAGTTGGTCAAGTGTTGGCTTGTTGGAAACAATGATACTGGGAAATTTGTTTGGTAGCAAACAATTAGCCATCTATGTAGCCCATTTCGGAGAGATAAGCACGGGAAAGGATCAGAGGTCTTCAACTGGCTGAGGAAAGGATGTTGTGATTGAGGATGTTGTTGCGATGATCGTGGTGACAACCCAATGGAGGATGGTGAATGGAGATGCCTTAGGATGAAGCATTCTTGTGCATTTAAGTCATCACGTAGATGCATCTTTTGCTTTCGTTGTGGTATGGTCGAGCATCTGGCCATGACATGCTCATCTCCATTTCTGCATTGCTTTCTATGCAATCAACCAAGCCATTGCTGGCGTGATTGTTTGATGCATGACAACTAGCGTAGGGTTAGCCAATCCTCTGATTCTGGTGGGAAGGAAGAAGGATCCACCAAGATCCTTAGGTCGTTCGTGGGTCTTTGCCAAAAGGATTCCTCCCTAATTGATGGTGTGGTGACATGGAGGCACGTGTGGGGACCTCCAATCATTGAAGGAATGTTTTGGGTTAGCTCGTGCTAATGGTGATGATGCTAATGTGATTTGGCTGAATGATTGTACCCTCTGCCTCTAAGGGTTGTCCTTCAAGGGGGTTGAGGCGGGGGATTTCTATAGCATTGGTATGTGCACCGCGTTCCATTTTTTGTTGAGCCCTCGATTCTTGGATGAATTCTTGAAGGTGGTTGAATGTCGGTTGGCTCAAATCTCAAGCATCCTTCTATATGTTTGAAGTTTGGTAGTTGTTTGGAAGGCTCTCGCCCCCATTGGTGTTGTCGTAGAAGTACTTGATATTGGATTGCGGGTTGGGGATGAATTGGGGATGGTGGTTATGGTTGATGTCCATGCCTACACGGAGCTTTCTCGTTTGGAAATGTGGGTAGGCCGTTTAGCGCTTTGGTGGAAGGGATGGTCGACTATGAGGAGCTCCGATCGGCGAGCACTGCAGAGGTGTCGGTGGTGACAATGATCTCTTCAGTGAGATCTCTGGAGAAGATTATGAATGCATTGGTTGAGATAATGTTGCTGATTGTGGAGGCATTGACGGAGTTAACTACGATGTTTAAAGGGGTTTTTACGGATCGCTTATTTAGAAATCCTACTTATTAGCCCTTTTAAGTGGGTAGGTTGTTTAACTCGTGTTGTGGCGGACTCTTCTTATAACGCTCACTCGTGATGTGACCTTGGAGGAGCTTAAAGATGCTGTGTGGGACCTGAATGCTGATGCTGCGCCCTGGCCCTGATGGTTTCCCGGTGTCGTTTACAAAGACTTTTGGGACCTTGTGGGCCAGGAGGTGTTGGAGGTGGTCTCGGAGTTCTGTCAGGGGAACGCGGGTTTTGATAGGGTCAACCGTGCGCTTATCATCTTGCTGCCCAAGTCTTCGGCGTCGATTCCGTCGATGATTTTCGCCCTATTGCGATATCAAACGCTCTATATCTTATAACTGCGAATGTCCTTGCTACCAAGCTGAGTAGCGTTCTTGGGAGCGTTATCTCCCCGTTGCAATCGGCCTTCATTCTTGGGAGGCAGATCTCGGATTGCATCACTCTGGCATCTGAGATCATCGTCGATTGGCAGAGGAGGGAAAAGAGTGGGGTCCTTTGGAAGGTGGATTTTGTGAAGGCTTACGATAGCCTGGATTGGAGATTTCTCTGGTCGGTGCTTAGGAGGAATGGGTTTCCGGAGAAGTGGATCTCTTGAATGAGGCGGTGTGTCACCACGGCTTCTTTTTCGGTCACGGTGATGGTCTACCGGAGGGGGGTTTGGTTCAGCCGCGCCGGGGGGTGCGTCAGGGGTGCCCCCATGCGCTCATGCTTTTCATCCTTGCGGCCGATGTTCTGTCTGATATTAAGACTCGTGTGGTCAACTGTGGCCTCTCTAAGGGTTACTCGAGGGAGGGTGTGATGGTTCCACTCCTTCAATACGCCGACGATACCCTTTTCTTCATTGAAGGGGGTATGGAGGAGGCTAGGGGCATGGCCATGGCTCTGGAGATATTTGGCAAGTTGTCTGGGGATGCTTAAGAACAATAGCAAGTCCATGTTCGTTCCTTTCGGCTGTGCGGTGCAGGAGGATGACTTGTTTGCGGTGGAGTTGGGGTCATGTCGCTCTAAACTTGCCGATGGACTATTTGGGTATGCCCTTGGCCCTGGGCAGAACGAGGATGAGGGACTGGCTAAGGGTGGTGGAGAAGGTGGAGGCGAAAGTGGCTGGTTGGAAGTCCGCTGTCCTATCAAGAGAGGGCCAGCTGGTCCTGTAAAGGCTGTCCTCTCAGGGAATTCGGGCTCGGCTGGAGAAGCGGATGCACGCCTTTTTATGGGGGAAGCCTAGGGGTGGGGCCAGAGGGGTCCACCTTGTTGGGTGGGAGGATATTATGCACATGAAGGATCAGGGAGGTCTGGGGGTGAAGTCGCTCGAGCAGATGAATGATGTGTTGCTGCTAAGTGGGTGAGCAGGGTATGGGGGCCGGGGAGGATCTCTGCTGCGATGTGGTACGAAGGATCTATGATGTGAGGGGGGCACCGTCTTTGCAGTTCGACCGGCATGCTTCCCCTACCCCTTTTGGAAGTGGGTCGTGAAGGTTTTTCTTGAGGAATATTGCGCTTTTTAGGCCGGTCCTTGGTGGGGGGACTCGTTCTCTTTTTGGACGGACGATTGGACGGGGGGGGAGGGGGGCTTTGCTCGCGCTTCCTCGCTTGTATGCTCTGGCGGAGGAAAAATTGTGCTTGATTGCGACGTGCTAGGTGGATGGAAATTGGTGTCCCACTTTCTCCGCTAACTTCTCCAACCAGAGATTAGAAGATTTCTTGGCACTGCTCGACGCTGTGAGAGAGTGTGGGCGCCCTTTCGGGGGGCGGGATCACTGGTGTTGGCGGGAGGGACCGCTCTCGGTCAGGAAGGCTTTTGGGCTATCTCCAGGCCGCCGCCATCGCAATCGGAGTTTCTGATCAGGGATTGTGCTTTACTTTGGACTCTCAGGCTTCCTTAGAGAATTGGGTTCTTCCTTGGCTGCTCAGGAGACAGGGCTGATGACGAGGGACCGGTGTGCCAGACTATTGGGCGGCGTTTCTAACAGGTGCCTGATGTTCAATGAGGCGATTGAATCACTGGAGCACCTCTTCTTTTCGTGTTCCATGGTCATTCAAGTTTGGCAAGAGGCTGGTTTGGCGTGGTGCTGCACTGACGATATGCAGACTTTCTGGAATGCGCTCCTGGCAAATAAGGATAGGCCGTGAAGGAGTTGTTTTATCCGCTGGCCATTCTGTGGCGGTTTGGCAGGGTAGGAAGGACTTGTTGTTCTTGGCCAAAGATTCTATAAGGAGAACGTGTGGATTTATGCCAAGCGCATGGTGGAGGATTGGGTGTTGCAATAGACCTGTAATGTCGGCGTGTGTTTGTTTCTCCCCCTTTTGTTTATTTTTATCTTTTGAATAAAAACCGTGGGGCGAGCACCATCGAGTGTTTCCCCCTCGTTTAATGGACTTCAAAAAAAGTGGGTCTTCAACTTGACGTCTTACTTTTGGCAGAGTCGGGCCCTGATTTAGACCTGATATGCATCACTTCCATGAGGTTTGTGCGAAGCTCCACTCAGGCATTCTTATGTGTGGTCTGCTTTGGATTCAACAATTCTTTCAATACTCAGGCAAGCTGAGTTTGTAGACCGGATTTGGATCCTAATCCACATTGTGTCTGAAGCGGCTCTGGTTTATATGCAGGGGGCTTCTTCTCTGCAAGGTGAGTTCTCTGATCTCAGAGGATTTCATCGTGGCTCTGGGGTGCTGCCAATGCGAAGGAAGGAGTTGATCAACGGTGGAATAGTTGAGTGGTAGATTGAAAGATGTGAATGACCTTTTATGGAAGGACACATTGGTCTTTTTGCATAAAAGATGGAGGTTCAGTGCCTTAAGATGGGAGACCAGAATCTCATAAAAGGGGTCGACGGAGACAACTATGCTAGATCCTTTGCCATGGATGTTGCGAGGAGTCGAGGACATTTCTTCCTAAAGTTGATGTCTACGAAGTTGTTGGTGGGTGTGATGGCATCGCAACTTGATTGCATTTTACTAGAGGAGTCTGAGGCATAATATGGAGTGGTTTTGGCAAAAAGGTGTGAAGTGGCGAATTATGTTGGTATTCATGTGGTAGGGTCGACGATCTCGATTACTAGATGAAGCTTATCTTATGGAAGACGAAAACCCTCGGTCAAGCGGAGAAAAGAATGGGGGTGGGTACATAGCTTACCTCTCGACGAGTGAACATTTTATGTTTGATGGAACTAAGATTGATTGTTGGTGTGACGAGAAGTCTCTAGCTCACGCCCCTTGGAGTTTAAGGTGGAGGCAGTAAAAGAGTTTTCTAGTATTGTGGTTGGGTGGAATGTAGACTTCTTTAGGTTTATTGATTACCATGGCTTTTAGCCATATTTTGGATGGTGTTTGTAGAGATAGATATCATTATATGCTATGTACCTGTTCGTAATTTTTTTATCTCTCAGGACTACTATGTATTTTACCCTTGAGGTCTCTCCCTATATAAGAGAGCCTAGGGTTCCTTTGAATAACATATCACTTATTTCTCACAACATGGTATCAGAGCCCTAGGGCTTCCTCTCCCCACCCGCCGCCCACCACCCCCTCTCGTTTCTTCCGCCGCCGCCGCCCCCCCATCTTCTCGTTTCTTCCGCCGTCGGACACCTCCCGGGTCCCCCCAGTGCCGCCGGACCCCCCCCCCCCCCCGGGTTCCCCCTAGTGCCGCCGGGTCCCCCCCCCCCAAGTGCCGCCGGACCCCCCGGGTCCCCCCCCCAAGTGCCGCCGGACCCCCCGGGTCCCCCCCAGTGCCGCTGGAAGCACCCTAGTCCGCCGCCGGTTCCGGGAACTCATCTTCAACTCCCGGCTTGCCCTAACCGGACTCCTGCTACATTGATCGTAGCCGTCTCTTCCTCCGGATATATGGATTTGGGTGCGTAACGTCTACATACGCACTCGAATCCTATGCAGTTTGTGCAGACATCTATCACTTTGTCCACATACCCTAGTTCTTCTCCAGCGGCGATATGTCAGAATCAAAGGTTGATATCCCCTCCATAGGCGCGTTCAAAGGTCCCGCGCCAATAGTAAAGATGGATGGGTCGAACTATGAGCTCTGGGCGATGCAGTTCATGAGTCTCATGAAGTCGAACGGTAAGAAACACGTTCTTACCGAGGATGAGCCAGCAGAGAAGACAGGGATATATGCTTCGTGGAAGGCTGATGATTCGTATGCCAAGGTCTGGTTGTCAGGAACACTGTCGATGGAGATTGCCAATGATGTCCTCCATCAACCCACTGCCAAGGCGATGTGGGATATTCTGGCTGCTACATATTCCCAGGTACGAAATGAGACCAAGATGTTACAGCTTCAGCATGATATATTCACGATGAAGCAGAACGGCAGACCTCTTCACTCCTTGTACACATCCCTGAGGGAGATTTTTGAGAAGTTATACAATACCATTCCACTCACAGCGACTCCTGAACAACAGAAGACATTTCGGAATGCCACCATGGTGGGTGTTCTACTTGCGGCCCTAGATCCTGAGTATGAGGCCGCCCGCTCTCAGATTTTGGCTGATGCAGTTATTCCTCCGATGGAGAATGTTTACAGGAGACTCAGTCGCATATCAGTGTCTTCCAGCTCATCTACTCCACCCCCATCGGCGATGGCAGTATCACGTGGGAGAGGTGGTCACTCTTCTGGCCATGGTCGTGGACGTGGACCTTAGGGCAGGGATGGTCGCTTTCGTCAGCCGTGTTCATACTGTCACTGCACAGGCCACTCGGAGGAGACATGCTACTCCAAGTATGTTTTCCCAGCATCGACACGTGTAGCAGAGCATTCTCAGCCCCAATTGGCATCTACTGCAGACGATCGTTTCGAGGAACTTGTGGCACGTCTACGTGACATTATGCCACAATCATCTGGTGATTCTTCTGGTGGACCTTCAAATGCTGCTGCTACAACATCTGCCAGTTCCTCTGCTGCTGCTAGTACCTCAGGTAGTGCTACTGCATTTACATCTTTTCATGATATCTCTGATTGGATTATAGATTCTGGTGCCACACATCATCTCTGCCGAGATCGAGA
The DNA here is from genome assembly GCA_037367405.1 of Ottelia alismoides. Classification (NCBI taxonomy): domain Eukaryota; kingdom Viridiplantae; phylum Streptophyta; class Magnoliopsida; order Alismatales; family Hydrocharitaceae; genus Ottelia; species Ottelia alismoides. Next base: position 469,180 of record JAZKJV010004338.1, on the reverse strand, counting down.
GAGACTTGAGTCCTACAGGGACATTCCCCATGGCCGCTCAGTACAGATTGTAGATGGTACTCATTCCCCCCTTGTTGGACAGGGGGAGGTCTTCCTATCTTCTACTAAGCATCTACAGAATGTCCTACATACTCCTGAGTTCTCGATGAATCTGATGTCTATTAGTCAGATTACGAAGGATTTGCATTGTCGTTCTATATTTGACCCGTCTTCTCTTATTTTTCAGGACATACTAACGGGCAGGGTGATTGCCTATGGCTCTGAGCAGAATGGTCTATATCGGCTGGTCCGGAATTCTTATGCTGGCGTCTCTTCTCATTCTACCGGACCAGTTTCTCCGTACATCTGGCATCTCCGTTTTGGTCATCTCCCGCTCCAGAAAATGCGACATCTTCTGCCTCAGATCTCTCCCAGTTCTTCTTTTCGCTGTGAAGCGCGTCAGTTGGGAAAGCATCATCGGTCGAGCTTTCCTAGTCATCAGAGTCGGAGCAGTAGCTCCCCGTTCGAGTTGTTTCACATAGATATATGGGGTCCAAGTCGTGTACCTGATCATTAGGGACACAGCTTTTATCTTGTGGTAGTGGATGATTTTTCTCGTGCTTCTTGGGTCTTTCTTCTCAAGAATAAATCTGAAGCTGGCGATGTGATTAAGAATTTGATTAATGAAGTGCAAAATGTATTTTCTTCTACTGTCAAATATGTTCGTACAGATAATGCTCTAGAATTCTGCACACGGTCCCTCTCTCAGTTTCTTTCGTTAAAGGGCATTATTCACTAAACCACTTGTGCTTACACATCTCAGCAGAATGGCGTGGCAGAAAGAAAGCATCGCCACCTTCTTGACATTACTCGAACCCTACTGATTCAGAGTTGTGCTCCTATTTCTTTCTGGGGGGATGTTGTTTTTACCGCTTGCTACCTGGTCAATCGTATGCCATCTTCTGTTCTTGGTGAGAAAATTCCTCTCTCTATCATTTTTCCTGACAAGGAATTATTCTCACTTACTCCTCGTGTCTTCGGTATTGTGGCATTTGTTCATCTTCTGACTCCTGGACTTGACAAACTCTCTCCTAGAGCTGTCAAGTGTGTCTTTGTCGGTTACTCTAGGACTCAGAAGGGCTATCGGTGTTATGATCCCATAAACAAGAAATACTTTGTCAATGCTGATGCCACGTTCTTTGAGTCTGTTATGTATTTTTTCCCTGCAGGTGACAGACTGATACCATCCATTACCAACGATGATGTCATGTCCCTCCACCTCCTACTTGGAGTTCACCTGAGTCCATTCCTGTTCATGTTTCTACGTCATCTTCACTACCACCTCCACCTCCACCACCTCTACGACCTCCTATTCCACCTTTACCAAAATTCTATACGCGTCGGTCAGGTCCTGCTCAGGCTACACGTCAGACATCCATCACGCCTCAGGTATGTTCAGATGGCATTACTACTGACGGGTCAGACATGGTACATGTGCAGGATTCTTCATTGCAGGGGGACATTACACCATCCAGTACAACGGAAGATGATCTTGATCTTCCTATTGCTATCCGGAAGCAGAAGAGGACGTGTACATCTTATCCCTTTGCTTCACAGGTGTCTTTTCATCGCCTCACAGGCGACTTTCAGAGATTTGCTGCAACTTTATCTTCCGTGGACATACCACAGACCTACCAGGAAGCTATAAAGATTGATTGCTGGAGAAAGGCTATGGAAGATGAGATGCGTGCCTTATAGTCTCGTGGCACATGGACCTTGGTTATTGCTCCTCCTGATGCATCTATTGTGAGTTGTAAGTGGGTATTCACAGTTAAATACCACGCTGATGGCAGTCTAGATCAGTACAAAGCACGGCTGGTTGCGCGAGGTTTTACACAAACCTATGGCGTGGATTATATGGATACATTTTCTCCAGTGTCTCGTCATTCTACTCTTCGCATTCTCTTATCAGTTGCTGTGGCACGTGATTGGAGTATATCTCAACTGGATGTCAAGAATGCCTTCTTGTATGGATGCAGGAGGAAGTCTACATGCAGCAGCCACCAGGGTTTACTGCTGAGGGGGAGAAGCATATGGTGTGTAGACTTCACAAGGTAATTTATGGCCCCAAACAGAGTCCAAGAGCGTGGTTCCAGAAGCTTTCCAATCTGATAGAACGACAGGGATTCAAGAGGTCGAATGCAGACCACTCGTTGTTTGTTCAGAAGTCGTCGGCAGGTATGGTTGTTATCATGATCTATGTTGATGACATTCTGGTTACAGGAGATTATATTTAGGGCATAGAAAGGGCGAAGGCATTCCTAGGCCGTCAGTTCGTCACGATGGATCTTGGAACTCTAAGATACTTTATGGGGTTGGAATTTGCCAGGAATGCACAGGGTCTGGTAATGACCCAAAGGAAGTACATTACAAATTTCTTGACTGAAACAGGCATGGCTGGATGCAAACTATCAAGTATTCCCATGGATCCAAGCATGAAGCTGTATGATGATGACACAGCTGAAGTGGGCAAGAGGAGATATGGAGAAATGGTGGGTAAGCTCCTTTATATTACCATAACTCATCCCGATATTGCCTTTGCAGTAAGCAGGGTGAGTCAATTTATGGAGCAGCCAAGACAAGTTCATATGGATGCCATATACATGATACTGAGGTATCTGAAGTCTTCTCCAGGTTCAGGGTTGCTGTTTCGAAAGGGCACATATTTATCTATCTCAGCATGCGCAAATGTCGATTATGCAGGATGCCCTAAGGATCGAAAATCAACCTCAGGATTTGCAGTTTTTGTTGGGAGCTCTCTGGTTTCTTGGAAAAGCAAGAAACAAACTGTTGTGGCAATGTCCAGTGCTGAATCCGAATATAGGGCCATGGCGCAAGCAAGCACGGAGATGATGTGGGTTCGATATGTACTAGAGGATCTACATGTAGCAGTATCTCTACCCATGCAGCTTCAGTGTGACAATCAGACAGCCTTGTTTATTGCCAACAATCCAGCTTTTCATGAAAGAACGAAGCATATTGAAGTCGACTGCCACTACACTAGAGACTTGATCCAGAGAGGATTGATATCTACAGCTCACGTGAGCTCAGGGGATCAGACTGCTGACGTATTCACCAAGCCGTTGCTCAGAGGACCTGTTCAGAGATGTTCTTCCAAGCTGAGCATGATAGACATCTATGCTCCACCTTGAGGGGGAGTGTAGAGATAGATATTATTATATGCTATGTACCTGTTCGTAATTTTTTATTTCTCTCTGGACTACTATGTATTTTACCCTTGAGGTCTCTCCTTATATAAGAGAGCCTAGGGTTCCTTTGAATAACATATCACTTATTTCTTACAACAGTATTTTGCTTGGTTGTGGCATCTGTGTACGACTAGTCTGATCTCCCCAGCTAGTAAGCTTTGGACTCAGATTTGAGATTTCTATAGACGGCTTGGTTCATGGAGGTGGCTTCAATGTCATGTTGATGTTTGTTAATAGACCATGGATCATGAAGGGTTTGGATCCAAGATATTGTTTCCTTGCAGAGGTAATTGCAGAGCTGGCACTGGAGGTCTTAGATGCATTGACAACATGCATGCTTGTTGGAATTCCTCTTCTAATCTCAGGTTTGATAGTTTTCCTCTCTAAGAAACAATGACAACTGTGGTACCTCTTTTTTTCCTTAAAAATAGAGGTACTGGAGTTGTTTCTGTTGACATTGATTTGTTTTGAATCACACACCTGTGTGCCTCGATAGCATTGAGGTGAGACACATACGCTCTTGGCTTTTAGGTTCGGTTGTTGGAGGTTGGTTTTCATGAAAAGGTATGTGAGTTTCAGGCCAATATTGTTGTTTAGGATTTAGGTTTGAAGCGGTTGACTTTCAAGATTCCCAAACTCCACAAGATGGTGGTTACTTTCATACATGAATCTTGCTCACAAATGGTGCTAAGTTGTTCCTTTACGCGTAAAGAGAGTCTCAAGCTGGATGCATTGGAGGATGAGTGAAATCTCGATGTTGATGGATGTAGAAGATCATTGAGGAGGATCATAAAAGTGAGGTAGATTGGAAGCAGATATTGAGGTAGAGGTGGCTAAAGCTGAAGGAAGGAGAAAAAACACCGGATTCTTCTATGTTGCAATGAATTAAGGCATCGAAGAAACCTCATCCTTTCCATCATGGTTGGTAATAAGGTGTTCCACAATGACAATGCAGTTTCTGAGGTCATTACGGAGCAGTGTTCATGAAATCGGCCGCACGGGCCGCATATGCCCGCGCGGCATGCATACCGCACTGATTTCATGAATCATTGCATTATGCGCCTTTCCCGCATATATGGCCTGCATATGCCCCGCTTATGCCCCGCATATCCCGCATATGCCCCGCATACTGCTCCAGTAGCTCCAACTTTTCAATCTTCTCTTTCTGGTCCTTAATTCCGTAGCTCTGCCTCTTCCTTCATTCAATTGTAAGAATATGACATGCATTTCTATACAATTGCAATGCATTATACCATTATGTATATGCAATGTTTTATATTTTTCTCATGTAATGTTTTCACGAGTATATGCAATGTGTCGTTGAATATTTTTATATATGTCGATTGAGGTTTTGCTCATGTAGTGCATGTATGTGTATTGAAGTTTTGTTATTGCGAATCATCTAATACGTGAAGTTTTTATGGTAAATGTTTTTTGTGATTAAATATGAGGCAATTGAAAGCATATACACACACACCCATCTCACAATAACTGTTTTTCTTAGATCTTCTTCAACTCCACTTAGATACATAAATTCAATGGTAATGTTATTCATAGATATTTATTTTTAATTTAAAAATTAGAAAACCGCGTAAAACCGCATATACCCCGCAACGCATACCGCTTATTCAGTATTCAGTGACCTGTCCGAACGCATACGCATACCGCTTTCCTAAACCTTGCGGAGCACATACACCAGATTCTTCCACGATGCAATGAACATGAGGCGTCGAAGAAACCTCATTCTCTCCATCAAGTTGGTAATAAGGTGTTCTATGCTGCAACAAATAGGAAACATTGAAGAAACCTCATCCCTTCCATCAAGGTTGATAATAAGGTGTTCTACGGTGAGAATGCCGGTGTCTTGAGCATGAGGTGACACTGATTTCCACGACGGTTGCAGATGGTTTGACTCGTTCTTTTGATCTACATGAGGTACAAGTAGACATCTTTACTATGGTTTTGGAATTCAGTAAAGGAATCTTGGCTTTGAGTGACTGGATTGCTCCATCTTTCTCTTGTCCAAGAAAGATGTCTCGCTTGAGTGTAGAACTTTTACCCAATTGCGTTGTATAATGCCACATACTTCATTGTGGCAAAGTTGTTGGCTATTCAACGTAGGAGAGTTCTTTGTCACGTGTTGAGATATTAGTTATCTTTTATTTCTTTTATGTATTCGCTATTCTTTCCCTCTTCTTTATATAATTTGCCCAACGGGTTTCTCCTTTATATAAGAGAACTCTAGGGCCTCGTGAATAAGCAAGTCATTATTTTCTCCCAACATGGTATCAGAGCGACAATCCTACACCAGAGTTCTCATTCCCCACTCGTACCCTAGCCCTCACCTACCGCCCTCACATGCACTGCACGCAGCCGGAATCTCTCGCGTTGCTCCCAACTGCCGTCGGCACCCTCCGTGCGGCCCCTAGTCGCTGCCAGCACCACTCTATGCGCAACTGCGCGTCGCCATGGGTGACTGCGCACATCTATACGCCACCACGAGCTTATGAGCGCCACCGCAGCGCCGCCAACGACCCTTGGAGCGGATTTCTCTCATCTCTGTCACATAATTGCAGTCTGAAACGGGTCTGATTTTGATGAAAATCACGATTTCAGACCTACAAAGTACTTTTTCCGATCCTAGCATGGATCAAGGATTGACAAGGATGGTTGTATGAGTCTATGCTTACAACCTATCCTTTATATGATCGTTTAGACTCGCTCTGATCGATCTACTTCCTCAGTTGAGTTCCATTTAGCATTTTTTTTATCATGTCAGAAAGCAAGGGCGACGTCTTCTCTTTATGAGGTGCCTTCAAGGGCCTGGCTTCCATCGTGAAGATGGATGGGGCCAGCTCCAAGTTATGGTCCATGCAGTTTATGACCATTTTGCAGTGCCATAATAAGGAGCACGTTCTAACAGAGCCTGAGCTGATGGATAAGACTGGGGACAATGCTTTGTGGAAGCAAGATGATGCGTATGCACAGGTTTGGCTTTCATTACAGAGATTGCCAATGACATTATGAACCAACACACTGCTAATGCGATGTGGGATATTTTGGTAGCTACTTATGCCCAAGCGAAGAACGAGACAAAGATTCTTCAGCTTCAGTTTGATATATGCAGGACCAAGCAGAATGGCCATCCTTTGCATACCTTATATTCTTCGCTTCAAGTGATGTTTGAGAAGCTTCACATCATCATGCATGTTACCGCTTCTACGGAGGAACATATAGCATACAAAAACTCTGTTACATGGTCAAAATCTCGCTACCAATTTCGACCTATGTGGCGTTTGCTAACTCGTAGCTAACCAACCCTCCTGAGTAGAACGGTCCAATTCTTCTCGAACTTGCACTTGCTCACGTACCGATACTCCAACACAAGCATAAGCTTGAACTTCGGATCGCTCAAGAACACCCTCAAGAACATGCTCAAGAACTCAACAACTCAATTATATAAGCATAAGTACAAAGCTTCTTCTCTTATTAGAAGCGGAGACTCGCTCTGGAGTGGGGTTGTGTACAAATAAGCCATTACCCTCCTAATATACAAAACTCAAGGCAACCAATGTGACACTCATTATTACATATACAATAATGGCACATAAAGACTCGAGATTCTTTAAGTTCCATGACAACACTTTGAGTTCCACAACAACTCTTTATCTTCTTGTCTCTTTGACTCTCTGGTTGTTCTTTTGTCATCTCGTACGGTTGATGCCACATCAACCGCCCAGTCATCAACATACTCACGCTCCAATGCCTTGTTGATGCAGCTTTGCCATAACTCACCGAGTGCCACCGAATACTCGGTCTTGTGTTAAACGGAACTTGCGGCCACCATTCCCTTGTACGGTAGACCCTTCCTTAACACTCCACATGCTAAGGGGAAGTCTACCAAAACTTCGCTATCGTAGCCCCCGGACCACTCTCGTACATGTACTACTGAGCATGCTCGCCCACATTCGTACTCAGCACCTGTAACGCTCCAGGCCTCTTTGGACCGCCACACATTGCTACCGATAACTTGCGCCTTCGTATGTACGCTTGTGTGAAGTATCACATTGCTCCTAAATGCCTACCGCTTCATTTCATACCGCCCTGCTGCGTTCGCGTATGTACCGTTGCGTGCATCCACCATCATCACTGTTGTTTGTACTCGTTGTGCTAGCACTGCTAGAAGCTGCATATGGCATTCTACTACAGAGCCGGTGCTCTCTATGATGCTTCTCCATTGCCACGTACGGTTGAGTCTTCAAGACTCCTGCGGATAACCTTTGTGCTACCCACTAACTATAGACTCATCTTGAAGTCAGCTTCATCACTCATGTTCGTGCATCCGCTACCATGTCTGCTCGTACATTCTCGATCACGGAATTTGAGGCTGTGACAAACCTTTCCCACCCGAAGAAGCAGTTGTCCTCAACCGAGCATGCCTTCCTCAGCTGGCATCATCATCCTCCAGCCGCTGTGCACCTCCCACCTGAAGAATCGGTTGTGACAAGCCTCTCCCACCTGAAGTATCAATTGTCCTCAATCGAGCATGCCTTCCTCAACTAGCATCCCATCACGATCCTTCATTCGATGTGCATCTCCAGATGCTATTTAATTGTTCCTGCACCTGGTCTTCTCACGAACCACCACATCCCGCCATGACTTGACGCTCGCCTTGAGAAGTAAAGCTTCCTCATCAACTCCCGTCCTCAGTGTATCACTCCTGGATCCAGCATCTCCATCGTTGGTGTGTGGCAGATCCAGCTCCACCTACTCACCTTCATGCTTGCTTGTTGCCAATCTCGATCGTTCCCCATGGACATCCCCATACCTTGGGAGATGAGTGCCTCCTGCGCTTCGAGCATCTTCGGTATCTCACTGCATGCAAGATCATTGGTGATGTGGTTCGTCACCACTCCACTCCCATGGACGTCCATCACCATATCCATGTTGCACCGCCCTCCAGAGCTCTGCGTCGACTTCTCGTGCCTGGATGTTCTTCTATCCACGGTTTCAGTTGTATGGCTCTAATGCATACGTTAGTGCTCATCATGAACCTTAGCACTCCTGTGCATTCTTAGTCGAGTTTTGGCACCTCCAAAGCTCTTTGCGGTAGAGGTCTCTCCCTCAACCGAGTTCGAAGCTTCAATTTGAAGTGTTGTGAGGCGTACGTTGCGTATATAATCAATAGCTCCCAAATGTATTTCACCTTCTTCTTCATCCTTCTCCTCGTCTGTTCGAAGAGAGTTGAGCTTGTCCTTCTTTGGGCATCCCCATTTTTGATGATGTCTGTCGCATATGAAGCATCCCTTGCTCTTGGATTGATCCTTCTTCTTGGAGTACTCCCTTTCCTCCGTCGGTGGCTCTTGGGCAATGCCTTTACCTTTATCCTTCGATTGCGCTTTCAGCTTGCTGTGAACTCTTCTTCAGCATTGTGGCATGGCTGGACACTGTAGTCGACCAACGCATACGTCACTGTGATCGTTGAATTAAGGTCCGTCACTCCTTGACTCCGCAGTTCGGCTTGCATCCAGCTTTGCAACCCGACCGTGAAGTTGATCAGCTTGTCTTCCTATGACATGCCTTTGATGTCTAGCAGCAACGACATAAACTGCTTCACATACTCACGAATAGTGCATGTATGCTTCATGAGTCGAAGAGCTTCCTGTGCAATCCATGTAGTATTCTTCGGCGGGAACTGCGCCTTAAGTTCCGTGACTAGATCTTCCCAGTTAGAGATCCTTGGTCTCGCCTTATCTGCTACACGACTCCTCCACCATAACTTAGCATCGCTCAACATGTGCATCGATGCCAAGCCCACCTTCTCGGCTTCCCTTGTCTTGGTCGCTTCGAAGTAAACTTCCATATCTCATAGGAAGTTCTCCAAATCCTTCACACTTCGAGTACATGTGAAGGGTTTGGGCTCAGGTATCTTTGGTCGTCGCACCTCAGTGGATCTCCCGCCATTCGCCAACGCTTTCTTGATGAGGGAGATCTCATCGCAAAGATCCTCCATCATCGTGCTAAACGCCTTCAGTTTGTTATCCAAGGTCTTGATCTGCTTCGCCGAGCATTGGGTCTCGTCCCCAATATCTGATCCCTCCGAAAAACAATTTTTTAAGCTTGCGATGTGGTGGCCATGAGTCCCAATGGTGAACTACATCTCCGCCACGATGTGTTCTAATGCTGTAATACGCTCGGTAACATCCACCATCTTCGCTCTGTCGATTGAAGACGGCCTTGCACGGACAAGTTCCTTTTCTCTTGCAATCAACTGCACCAACAACCGTTCCTAACTTTGCCCGCTCTCTTGATACCGACCAAGCTTTGTGATATGCTTCTATGCTCTCATACTTATTGTCATAGGGTCAAAATCCTGCTACTGATTTCGACTTGTGCAGCGTTAGCTAACCCATAGCTAACAATCACTTCTGAGTAGAACGGTCACAGACACGCTCCAGCTCTCTTCGAACTTGCACTTGCTCATGTATTGACGCTCAAACACAAGCACATGCACGAACTCCAGATCACTCAACACGCTCAAGAACGCTGAAGAACTCAACTACTCAATCACACAAGCACGTGTACAAAGATTCTTATCTTAATAGAAGGGGAGGCTCGCTCTAGAGTGGGGTTATGTACAAATGTGCCACAATCCCTCCTTACATATAAAAGTTAAGGCAACCAAAGGGACACTCATTATTAGATATACAATAATGACACATAAAGACAATATTCTTCAGGTTTCATGGCAGCCCTTCGCGTTCCACAACAACTCTTTGTCTTCTTGTTTCTTTGACTCCATGGTTATCCTTTTGTCTTCTTGCACGGTTGACTCCACATCAATCGTCCAATTATCAGCACGCTCGCGCTCCAACATCTTGCTGATGCAACTTTACCATAACTTACAAAGTACCATCGAAGACTCGGTCTTTTGCCAAAGAGAACCTGCGGCCGCCAGACCCTCGTGCAGTGAACCCTTCCTTTGCATTCGACATGTTAAGGGGAAGTCTGCCAAAACTTTGCTATCGTGGCCCCCAGATCACTCTCGTACGAGTACTTCCGAGCATGCTCGACCATGCTCGTACTCAGCACCTGCAACACTCCATGCCTCCTTGGACAACCACACATCATTACTGATGCCTTGCGTCTTCATGTGTACGCTTATGAGACCGTATCACATTGCTCCTCAATGCCTACCACTTTACTGCATATTGTCCTGCTGCGTTCGCATATATACTGTTGCATGCATCCACCGTCATGTCTTGCACTGCTGTCTGTACTCGTTGTGCTCGCACTGCTGCAAACTCCAAGACACTCTGTATAGAGCTAGTGTCCTCTGTGGCGCTTCTCCATTGCCACGCTCGGTTGAGTCCCTAACCTCTGTGCTACCTATTCACTGTGTAGACCCCTCCCGAAGTCAGCTCCATCTCTCATGTATGTGTATCTGCTACCATGTCTGCTCGAACATTATCGATCACGGAATTTAGAGGTATGACAAACTCCACGATGATTGGAGTTTTCTTGATAGCTATGGATCCAGAATATGAGGCGGCATGTGCACACTTTCTTACAGGTGCGACATACCTCCTATGGAAGTATGGAGGATGCTTACAGTCTCCTCAACATGCTTCTTATCCCACCCACTGCCACCATACACATCCTTAGCGATGACTGCATCTCATGACATGGGAGGTTCTATACAATTCAGAGGGTATGGTCCTCGTGAAAGAGGAGATGGACGTCAACGTGGCCCTTGTGCCTATTGACATCGCCCAGGTCACTCTGAGGACACATGCTATCAGAAACATGAATACCCTGCATCTACTGTATGACCGAGCATATTGAGCCTTCAGATAGTTCGGTTCTCAGGAAGATTCCCGCCTTGATGATATTGTCTCCTCTCCGAGGGAGATAATAACTCATGTTGTTGGCCCTACTACAAGTTCCTAAGATGTCGCAATTGCTGCTAGAGCCTCTTTGAGCTCCTCAGGTATAGCCTATACTTTTACTTGTTGTAGCAGGACAGACATGACCGAGTGGATCATGGACTCTGGTACTTCTCATCATATGTGTGGAGACAAAGCACAGTTCCATTCTTACAGATCTTGTACCCGATGGTAGATGGATTGTTATTGCGAATGGGGTTTACTTACCCATCACAAGACACGGGGAGGTACATTTGATGCCATACATGCGCCTGCAGAATGTTTTATATACTACCGACTTTCATATGAACTTGCTTTCTATTACATTACGAAGGATCTCCTTTGTCATGTTATTTTTTACCCATCTTCTCTTGAGTTTCAGGACATAGTCACGGGTAGGATGATCCGATGATGGTTGTGAGCAACGAGTGCTCTACAGACTGGTCGAACATCCTCATGTTGGTGCCTTTATTATTCCCACTAGACCAGTCTCACCATACTTATGGCATCTTCGATTTGGCCACCTTCCTCTGCAGAAGCTATGCCATGTCCTACAGATTTCCCCGCGATCTTCCTTCCAATGCGAGGTTTGCCAGCTTGGGAAGCATCACCGATCTTCTTTTCTCAGTCATCAGAGTCGTAGCAGTACTCGGTTATTTGAGCTTATTCACTTAGATATTTGAGGTCCCGGTCGTGTTCTTGATCACCAGGGATACCGTTTTTATCTTGTTGCTGTGGATGACTAATCTAGACTTTCTTGGGTCTTTTTTTTGAAAGCTGCAAGGTAGGGGGAAGCACTTGGAGGTGCCCGCCCCATCAAAATATATTTATAACAAAACCAGTAGATAGGTTACAAAGCACCGATTGCCACCCAAAAAACAAAAATAACACAAGCGGCTCAACGCAACAACCACTCGTCTACCAGCCTCCTTGTATAGCACTGCACATTTTCTTTGTAGAACCTCTGCCCCGAGAACACCAAATCATTTCTGCTACGCCAAATCGCCCACAGAATAGCCATGGGTGTAGCTGTTCTCTTCTCGATCTCGTCCTATTTTCATACACCGCATTCCAGAAAGCAAGGAACTCGTCGGACCGGCACCACAGAATCCCCGCATCCAGCCATATCGATCACGTGTCATCAGTCTCTTGCGCCTCAGAAGCCACAGGAAAATCCCCACCCGTTTCGGAAGATTGAGGCCCCAAATAATAGCACAGTCCCTGTTCAGGACCTCTGACGCCGCCGGCGGCGGCCTAGATATGGCCCCGTACGCGCCCCTAACCGAGAAGCAGTCCTCCTTCCAGAGCCAGTGATCTCTACCGTCACCAGGGGCACCCACATTCCCCACAGCGTCCAGCAACGCCAAGAACTCTTCAAAGCGTCGGTCAGAGAAGATGGCGTAGAACGAGGGCCACCAAGAACCATCAACCCAGCACTCCTCCACCGAACATAGTTTATTATCCGCCAGCGCGAATAACCTCGGAAACCGAGAGCAAAGAGGTCCCGCTCCCGACCAGTCATCGGCCCAGAAAGTAAAAGAGTCCCCCCTACCAAGCATCGGCCTGAAGAGGTTGAGATTCCTGACGAACGTCTGCATCACGCCCCTCCAGAAAGGCGTCATAGCCGCCATGTTGAGCATCTGCAACCGGGGCGCGCCCGTCACCCCGTATATGTTCCGAAGCACCAAGCAAACCAAGTCATCTCCTGGACCCCAGACCCTACTCGCCCACTTAAGCAACACTGCCTCATTCATCTGCTGAAGTGATCTCACCCCCAAACCTCCCCAAATCTTCTTCCGAGTGACATTCTCCCAGCCAACAAGATGAACCCCCGCGCGCCCAGTAGAGGCATTTCCCCACAAAAAAGCGCGCATCTTCCTCTCAAGCCTCTCCAGGATCCCCTTCGGGAGCTTGCGTCACGAAAGAAAATAAATAGGAATGGACGACAACACCGCCTTGACCAGACAACACTTTCTTGGGTCTTTCTGTAAAAAAACAAGTCTGAAGCTAAATCTGTTATTAAAACATTTATTAATGAAGTGAAGAACATTTTTTTGCTAATGTCAAGTTTTTATGCTCTGATAATGTCTCCACATTACAGCTACCCGAGTTCTTCAGATCTCTTGGCATCGTACACCGAACCTTGTGTGCCTACACATCCCATCAGAATGGTGTTGCCGAACACAAACACCATCATTTACTTGAAGTGACCTGGACCCTTTTGATCCAGAGTCGTGCTCCTCACTCTTTTTGGGTAATGCGGTCCTCATATCTTGCTACTTGGTGAATCACATGCCATCTTTTGTTTTAGCAGAAAAGGTTCTTTTCTCGATTGCGCTTCCCGAGGACATATTCTCCCTTACACCCTGAGTGTTTGGTTGTGTTGTCTTTGTTCACAATTCGACGTAATGATAATGACAAGCTCTCTCCTTGAGCTGTCAAGTGTGTCTTTGTAAGCTACTCTCATACCCAGAATGGGTACCCTTGTTTTGATCCGCTTCGACAGAAATACTTTGTCAGTGCTGATGTCTCCTTTTTTAAGTCTATTATGTATTTCTCTCCTAGAAGTGACTCGTTAACTCCAACCGACTCAGGTGAGGAGGTATACATGCCTCCTCCTCTGCCGTAGTACCTCTACCTCCTCCAATACTTCCACCACCACCTCTAGTATCTACATCTGCTCCTATGGCTACCCCTGGACCACCACCAAGTACCTTGGCTCAGTTCTTGCCGTGTGTATTTGTTCGTAGGCCTCCCACAATTCCCCCTGCTCATGGGCCTTCCCCATCATCCAACACATCATAGGTATGTAATGAGCACATTGTTTCTATTGATGGCACTAGGGATTTGTCGATGCGGCATGATTCTTTACAGGATGAGCACATGCACTCTCAGGAGGGTAGTTTACAGGTTCAGAAGGAGGCATAGATCTAGATGTGCCTACTGCTCTGTGAAAACATAGACGTACTTGTGCCACATATCCTCTTGCAACCCATGTTTCCTTGGGCCGACTTTCAGAGGATTTTAGGAGATTCATCGTGGGGCTATCATCTATGGAGATACCAAGGACATCAGGAGGTCATATAGGACAACCAATGGCATCTTGCCATGGAGGAGGAGATGGTCGTGCTACAGTCGTGTGATCTATGGAGCATTGTTACAACTCCTATAGGAACATCTGTTGTTGGATGCAAGTGGGTATTTACGGTGAAACACTGAGCAGATGGCAGTGTGGATTTCTACAAGGTGAAACTTGTGACTCGTGGGTTCACCCAAACATATTGTGTGAACTATCCGGATATTCTCTCTAGTAGCTTGGCATTTGACACTACGTATTATTCTTTCTGTTGCAATGACATGAGATTGACCTTATATAAGCTTGATGCGAAGAATGCATTTCTCTATGGTGACCTACAAGAGGAGGTCTACATGCATCAACCGCCTGGGTTCGCTGCTGAGGGAGAGTGTCAGAAGGTTTTCAGGTGTCACAAGGTGATCTATGACCTTAAGCAGACTCCAAGAGCATGGTTCCATAAGCTCTCGAATTTGATGGAGCAACAAGGGTTCGTGAGATCGATTGCCGATCATTAACTATTGTTCATCGAAGAGGTACAATTTTCGTAATGTTGATGATATAATTGTTATAGGGGATGATGAGCAGGGCATCCGAGCTGCTAAGGATTTCCTAGGTCAGCAATTTGTGACCAATGACCTTGGCAGTCTATGTTACTTCCTTGGACTGGAGTTTGCCAGGATCCAACGAGGTCTTGTGATGACCCAGAGGAAGTACGTTACATATCTCCTCTCTGAGACAGACATGACAGATTGCAGGCCTGCCACTACCCCCATGGATTCGAGCATGAAGTTGTATGATGATGACACTGAGGAGGTAGATAAAAGGAGGTATAAGGAGCTCGTTGGGAAGCTCCTATATGTGACCATCACCATACAATCCATATGATTCAGAGGTATCTGAAGACTTCACTTGGCACCGGTCTTCTATTTAGCAGAGGTACATTCCTTGCCGTTACAACTTGAGTGGATGCTGATTATGTGGGTTGTCCCAAGGACAGGAAGTCTATCTCCGGCTTTACAGTGTTTATAGGGAGTTCCTTGGTGTCATGGAAGAGCAAGAAGTAGACAGTGGTCGCCAGATCCGGTGCAGAATCAGAGTACATGGCCATGACACAAGCTAGTACAAAGATGATGTGGGTCAGATCTGTTCTTACTGAGGTGCCTCTTCCCATGTACCTCCAATGCGACAACCAAGCTGCTCTCCTCATTGCCAACAACCTAACTTCCATGAATGCTCCAGCTTGAGGGGGAATGTTGCGATATTAGTTATCTTTTCTTTCTTTTATGTATTCTCTATTCTTTCCGTCTTCTTTATGTAATTTTCCCAACGAGTCTTTCCTTTATATAAGAGAACCCTAAGGCCTCATGAATAAGCAAATCATTTTTTCCCAACATCACGTAATTTCTCCAATGCAGTCTGCCTTTCTTCTGGGTAGGCAATTGATGGACCGTGTAATGATGGCCCCATAGCTCATTCTGGATATAAAGAGGCATAAGGTCAAGCGGATACTATGGAAGGTCATTCCAGATATTGTTGCCTTATCTTGGCTTGCCTTTGGTCCATGGGAGATTGCAAGACTGATTAGCTACTGTTGATGAAGATATAGAGGAGATTGGTTGGTTCGAAGTTGGCTTGCCTATTGAGGGTGGAAGATTGGCGCTGCTCAAATATGTTTTCTTTGCTATCCTTGCGTTCTTTCTTTTCCTCTAGGCTTCTTCAGGATGGCATTAAAGGTAGATTTGAGTCCATGATGAGGTGGTTCTATTGGTCCTCGAGTCTCTACTAGTTGAGTGGAAGGTGGTTAAATTGCAAAAGGTTGATGGCGGGCTCAACATGATTAGCTTGAAAGAAATGAATGTGGCTCTTTTGCCCAAATGGATTTGTTGTATCTAGGGTAAAGGGCTGGATTTGCTCTGCTCTCTGGTTCGGAATATCTATGGAGTGCCCATTTTTCGAGGCACTTGGGATCTATTAGATTGCCCTCGACCTCGTTGTTCTGGAGGGGTATATGTTTAATGCTTCCTGATGTCATGCCTTGTGGCTTGTTCACGGGTTGGTTGTGGCTTTAGATTTTTGACATGATTTTTGGACAGAGGATAGGATAGGACCCTATGTGAGTGGTTTCCTCAGACTTTTGCTTTGGCTTAAGACCAAAAGATGCTGGTTGATGGAACTTAGGATGGCGAGGCTTTTATCCTACTTTTCAAATCTGATCCCTCTGACCAAAAACCAGATAATTTAATGTTTGGCAGATTCTCTAATGGACTGTGATTCAATGCTCTTTTGGTAGAGATCATTGGACTTGGTGCGACAATGAGTACAGTTAAGGAAACATGTAAGGTTCTTTGTGGAAATGCGGTGTTTGATCTTTGAGGATGCACGTTAGATTGCGGGAGGATATGGGAATGGACGACCTCAACTCGAGTCAAGGTGTTCTTGTGGCTTTTGATACATGGGAGATTGATGACTTGTATGCGTCACACTAGGTTTTTTCGGGGCGCTAACACTTCTGTGTCCATTGCTCAGATGAGGTGGAAGATGTCGGCCACCTTGTCGTCGACTGCCCAAAGTCAAAGAAGGTTTTGAGATAAGGTGGACCTAGCCGGGGTTTATACGGATGGAGTCTCCAACTTTTGTATTTCTTTAGGCTTGAAGTTGAGGGGCTATGGAACCAAAAGAACACATGCTATATGCGTTTTTTTGGAGTTTGTCGTTGGTTAGAGATTACATGATTTTCTGTCCAGAAAGATTTTATGCAGAGAAGCTGTTGAGTATCCTACGGTCCTTTCCGAGTCAGATCTTTGTAATACTGTTGAGCTACATTTTCTTGTAGCGTTGTACTCTTAATTTTTTTTGAATATATGAAGTTTTTGGGTGTGTACTTTTTCAATGAACATCTTATTTCATTTAAAAAAAAGATCTTATTGGGAACATTCACGAAGTTTACAATTCAACGCAAAGTTGCTAAAGAGATTTTGTGTGTCTAAGGGAGGTTCGGCATCACACAATGAATCTTGGTGGTGGAGTGAAGAAGTAAATACAAATCTAAAGTGAAAAAAAGAAAAGTTTTAAGATTTTCACTCTGAATAAAGTGGATGAAAACTTGACAGAATATAACGATGCAAGGAAAGAAGTGAAGAAGACAAGTCAGTGAAGGAGAAATCTTAAAAGAACTTGTATGTGAAATTGGATTTAAAGGAAGGTGTAAGAGATATTTTCACGATAGGTAAGGCTTGTGGTTGAAAAATCGGTGATCTTACACAAGATAAGTGCATCAAATATGAGGTTAAAAGAGCATTTTTGGCAAAAGATGTAAAGCCACCCACATGCTTCTAATGAGAATAGTGTCGTCGAGATTATCTTCAGGGAGCCTGCATACATTGAATTCCACATGTTATCTGTAAATTCTCAGGAGTGAGCTGAGGAAGACTTTATAAATGATGTTATCTATAGATGGATGACATTTTCGTGGATTTTTGGAAGATTTTGGAAGAGGAAGGTGTCGCCTAATTTATGATGTTATTCAATATTATTTGTTAAAGTAAGAAAATTCCAAACCATTGGAGGAAATGTACAGGTACCAATCTATAAGTATTGTTAGAGTTTTCTTATTTTATGTTTATTTAATTTTTCTCATGAACCTGCCCTCCCCCCAAATCCTAAATTCCTTTCTCGTATAAAAGAACAATTAGGTTCATTACAACAACAAAAAAGCCTTTTCCCACATTAAGTAGATTTGGCTATATAGATTCTTTGCTTTCATTCAGATCTGGTATCTGAGCGGTTTGATTCTCGAGGAAATTTTCTTGAAGATTTATTTTATTCATGCTTTCTAGATCCGATTTTGGCGTTATGTTCATGAAGATTCTTATATTTTTTCTTGGAGAATATTCAAGTTTCAATTCTAGGGTTTCATTTCGAAACCCTAGTTCTCCATGATGTCGGTGCTGCCGGCCTTCGCCATTTCTTTGGCAAGCGGCAACTCTGCCCTCCACTCCAATCATCACCGCACCTCCAGTGGTTGGGAGGTCCAGCAGGCGACAACCCCTCCACCTCCGCATGGGCAAATCCAAGGCAACGTCTCCCTCCTCGCGTCGTGCTCTTGAGCGCGCAGGCAGTGCAATGTCGCGCCCAGGCGGTGCCACGCTGTCGAAGCGCCCCCCATCGAACCTCTGACTTCCTCATCGGCGTTCCTCGCAAATCCGGCGATCCAAGTCCCAGATCAAGAGGCGACAACGCCTCTCCAAGTTCCAAGTGGCATCATCGTGTGACGCTCCTGCCTCCTGCTGCAACAGGAGTCACGCCCTCCATGTCCAGGCGCAACTCGCGTGAGCCCTATAAATGGTCAACGCGCATCTCGACGGTGCATCGCGTGCTACTCCTGGCAACGCGAGCCCGCATCGCGCCCTCTCTTCCTCCAGCGTCATCTATAGCAGCACGGAGCCCCATCGTGCCTTCCTCCCGATAGTGCCTCCCAAGCACAACCCTCTGTCCTCCATCGCATCCAGGAGCCCTCTTCTAGGGGGCCGATCAGCCCTCCGCAACTTCAGCCCGTGGCACATATCTGAAGGCGGTGGCACATCCAGATCCAGGCGGTCCGTACGCAGTCTAAGCAGGAGCAACCTCGATCCCTCGTGCAGGCGGCACGAGGTAACCCCACATCGACGACCCTTTCTTTCGATGGTTTATGTAAGGGAACCCTAAATAGGGTATGGCCAATTGGGCCATATAAAAAGAAAATGAGAGAGGGGGAGAAAGCACCCAATGTGCTGCTACTTAAAAAAAGGATATGGGCCCAAAATTAGGCCGAGAGTTTTTTGTTAAAAAAAAGTGCGTACACAAAAAAATTGCGAGAAAGGCATAAAGAAAGGATGAACGTCTTATTTAAAACAAAAATGTGAGGGCTATTAAAAAAATGATGAATGAATTAGCCGGGAAAAAATAATTTTAAAAAATTGATTTTGCAAGAAAAGCCGGAAAAAATGTGATGGCTTATTGATGTTTTCTTCCCCCCATTTTATTGTCTTCTCCGAACGTGATCGACATCGTTGTTTTCTGACCAGTCTGGGAGAAAGGGGGAGTATTGTGTAGAGTTACAACTCCGAGTCAGATCCAGATTCCAGGCCATTCGGATTTCAGACTCTACAATTAATATGTTCAAACTCGACGATTGGTTCCGAGTCCTCTTTCCAGATGTGCATATGTATACCATCATTGTTTGTGGTCTCCATCATTCTTGTTGTCGGTCGGGGTTTTCATGTGATCCATATAGACTCCAGAGTAGAGATCCCATTCCCTATGCCATGAGGGCTAGGGTTTTCTTGTGGTTTCATAAGGACTCCAGAGTAGAGATCCCATTCTCTGAGCCAGATGGAATAAACCCAGTTCTCCGCTGAGGAGACTTCTTCAGACTCCATTCTCCAGCGACCGTGGACTCTAACGAGGATTGCATTCCACGGCTTTTCAGTTCGGCCCTTTCAGAGATGGAGCAGTTGTCCATATATTGTGGCGGACCAGAGTTCTCCGATGTGGAACTCATTCAGTTTCAGTAGCTCTGACAGGCGCAGTCCAGAGCACACCGGTTTGACTCACACTCCAGCCTAGTGTTCCTCCTCACCTGCACGGCATGAGAAGCAACGCCCTCGACAACAGCCGACAGTTGTGCGCGTTGAGTTGATATCGTTCGTAGTGTCCTGTAGCGTGACTTTGAGATTTCTTTCTGTTTGTCTAAGCTGAGTATTGTATGCTCCGACTTGAGGGGGAGTGTTGGAGTATTTGGTTATGTGTCACTCTTGTTGTAGATGGGTAACTCCATGATCCATTTACCACATCCTGTGGTTTAGTCTCACGTCTACCGTCTGTGGGATGTGGAGACTCAATGAGAGCTATATAAGAAGTGCCTCACCCTCTGTATCCAGTGAGAGAAAGTGCAATGCATACATATGGCCCTTTGAGGCCTCCTCCAATTGTTTCATCCCGCTCCTTAGGGAGTAGGGTTCCACATTAAACTCTTGTTCTTCATATTTTTTATATTTATTTTTGATACGCTTCCGTATTTCTTATTTTCTAACAAGACGGTTTCATTTGTTCTATCCTTAGACATAACTTTAAAGCATTCTCTTTTAATTTTGAGCTTCTCTTGCACCCCTCCACTCCACCACCAAGTCTCCTTTTGGCCTGGAGCTCCTCCCTTTGACTCACCTAGCATCTCTTTGGCTACCCTTCGGATACAAGATGCTACCGCCTCCTACATCTCATTTGCACTTCCGTTACAATCCCAAGATAAGTCTTTTAAAACCTTCTCCATGAAGCTTGATTGCTTCAATTGAAGATTCCACCATCTAGTTCTAGTGATCTTGGAAACCCTCTCTTTCTTTACCAGCCTTTTTATTTGCACATCCATTACTGACAAGCGATGTTGGGTGATCAAACTCTCTCCTGGGTTTACTTTGCAGTCTTTGCAACACAACCAATCTCTTCCCCTCAACGCAAAGCAATCTATCTGTGTTCTAGTCGAGCTACTCTTATATGTAATTAAATGCTCATCCCTCTTCTCGAGGATTGTTTGCTATGAAAAGATCATAAGATATTACATAATCCAGAATGACTTTTCCCTCTTCATTTCTATCCTCGAAGCCATGTCCTCCATAAACACTAGCATACCCTGAAGCATCCATTCCCACACATCCATTAAGATCTTCACCTAAGCAAAACATCTCTCTTTGCGAGATTCCTTGCATAATCTTATCCAAAATCTCTCAGAAAACTTGTTTAATCTTTTCATGTAAACCAATTTGCGGTGCATAAACTGAGATGATATTCAGAATTTCTTCTTCGAGCACCACTTTAAGCAAAATAATTCGATCCTCGAATCTTTGCACCTCAACCACATAACCCTTCAAATCCTTATGAACAACCACTCCAACACCATTTCTACCCTTATCTTTACCTGTATACCAAAGTTTAAAGCCTGTCTTCTCGATCTCCCTTGCTTTCTCTCCAACTCATTTTGTCTCTTGTAGACATAGTATTTGAATCTTCCTTCTTTCCATTGTATCTGCTATCTCTATCGATTTGCCAGTCAAAGTGCCAATATTCCAACTACCTATCTGCAACTTCCTTTGCAACCTCTTTTGGACTTACTTCCTTACTCGCATGCATCCATCATGCGAGAACCCTTGCAAATTTTAGCCCGCATCCAGTCGGCGATACAACAGAACTAGCTTATTTACTCGCATGCATTCCTCATGCGAGAACCCTTGCAAAATTTGAACTACATCCGGACAACAATGTAATAGCCCTTGCCAACTTCTCATTGCATTCAGGTGATGCAACACATCGCTAGTAGGGAATGCTCCAACGAAATCTAAATGTTTGCTTAAATCCATGTTAAAAAGATCTGAACTGTTTTGAAACAAATTCCTAAGTTCTTAAAAAGAACATTATTTAGGAATTTGGGTCTCTTGCGCTAGCTGTCGGCTACCTAACACGCAACCCCCCTCAATTTATCTGAGCTTGGGATCAGTCATGGCTGAGTTTCTTAGGATCATTGCATGGTAAAAAATATTCATTTCCTTCCACATGGTATTCAAGTGATAATCGTAAGTCGGTGTTGTAATATCCCACAATTTACAACCAAAAAGCAAACTCCAGGTTTTAATTGAGGCTTGTGGAGAATACTATCTTCTCCTTCGACTCCCCCCTCTAAACCTGAGCAGGGGTTGTAGACACGTGCAGACAACATTAACACCAACGACACCGATCATAGTCTTTATAACATTTGCCTCCACTAACGACAGTCGCCAACAACAGTTCACTATGGCAGCTGCCAATGGCATCAATTATTGGCCAAGGCTGATCTACATTAGCCATCGACCAATTCTGTGAATGCCAGTTGTTTAAGGAGTATGCGATCAACCTTTCCCTTGCTCCTTTTGCTTGATTAATCTTGAGCATGAAATTCGCCCTATGTACTCATGTGTGTGGACTCTTGTCTTGCTATTTGAATCTCGTTTTGAGTCGCCCATATGTTAATGGTTTAAATATGTGAAAATCAGCTTTTCACCCTATTTAATTTTGCCAGGTTGTAGTATAGTTGGGTATAAAGCTTATGATAAAAAATCACAAATTTTCATTGACAAGTTTACCAAGGTCGAACACATGAAAGTGAGATAACGTTAGTTGCGTGACTCAGTCACTCAGGTCAACTCAATGTATATCAAATTATTATGATCGATATTTTGGTGCATTGTAAAACAATGCAAATTTTTTTTTTACAAAATGCGGTGTGAAATATGAATTTGTACAATAATGTGACGCCAATGACTTTGAAATTGAATGATAAGCAAAATGATTTTTTAATTTTATATTTTTAAAATTTTTATTTTTACTTTTGCAATTTTTTATTGGATTTTAATGTTCAAAAGAAAAAGAATAAAATGAGAAAATGTAATGCAATGTTTTATAATGGTGGCAAAGCAAGATTTTATGGTTTTAAAATACAGTAAAAATTCAAATTCAAAAAGCATTTTTGGATTTTTATGGAGT
Organism: Ottelia alismoides; assembly: GCA_037367405.1. Classification (NCBI taxonomy): domain Eukaryota; kingdom Viridiplantae; phylum Streptophyta; class Magnoliopsida; order Alismatales; family Hydrocharitaceae; genus Ottelia; species Ottelia alismoides. The sequence continues at coordinate 446,384 of JAZKJV010004338.1, read as the reverse complement.
TCTGAGATTTTTTGGTACTTTTCAAATACCGAATAAAATTATAACAAAACAAATTTTGCAAATTGGTTTTAAGGGAAACAAGAGCAAACTTACAAATAAAACCCCTTTATTTTATATCTCGTTTGAGAAAGGACGCGGGAGGAATGAGTGGAAATGTAACAAGGACTGTTGTTTTATTACCATATTCAGGAAAATAAGTGTGAATAAGAAACCCACGTGATCTTACATATAGATGCACGGAGGGAAAAATATGGAGACAGTGATGAGACAAATAATACACATGTAAAAGAGGAGAGAAACTAACTCATTTTGAATAATAGTTAGCTGAAGATCATTATTATGTCTGCCATGTAGTATTTGTGATTTATTTTCTGGGATTGAACTGTTTAAAAAGTAGAAATGAAAATCTGGATTGGTTTTTAGACCACTTATTTAGTGTAGACCTCTATGGATTCTCGTTACTTGATATGCATGTTGCATAAACTGAGCCTGAAGTTTTTTGTTGCTCAGCCTGTCTGCTTAATTATTACTATTCTAAATTGTCTTTCTTAGAGGATGGGAGAACGGGTACATTCGTTATAGGTGAGGAACACTTTCCGGCTTCTCTTCTGGATCTTCCCTGCATTGTGGAGTCCTACAAAACATACGATGACAATGTCCTTATCAAAACTGCAGATATTGGTCAGGTATGGCCTCAACATTTTCTTACATGGGTACAGGCACAAGTAAACCCCCTTTTTCTGTCAACATCATATTGCTAAATACAGATGATCATGGTGAGAGAAGAGGGGGATCCTGCCCCTGAAGGTACTGAATATAAGCATGGGCTGACCCCCCCGATGCGGGATGCACGCCGACGGAGGTTTCGGAGAGAACCTGATCTAAATGTATGTCTTCCTGTTTATTTGTATTGCAAGTTAAGTTCGAATTCTTTTATGTCACATAACTTCCTTTTTTCTGGCAGCCGGAACTAGTCCAGCGAGTAGAAAAAGATCTATTGGCGGCTCGTTCAAGTGCTGACAATATCCTTCATTGTTTTTACCCTTTTTATGAGCATATGTGGTTATAGCATATATCAAGGGGCTAAGTACATATAGGCGCTAGTTTCATATTTTTGCAAATTGCCGTTTTACGAAATTTAGACTGTGGATCTAACTTCATATTGATTTGAGCTATTGAAATTAGACGGCCTTTCATGCTCTCTTTTTCAGCGACAAATATTTACCAGAGTTTAAAAATACGGAGAAGTAAAGGAGAGCACTTAATGAAATTCTCTCTTCAAATGTAGAGCGTCATAGTCTTTTCCATTTGGACTTGTGCTGCCTTTACTGTTTTAGAAGTTTACCTTCTGCACATGATGGGGACAGTCAGCGTGGAAGAACAGTAGCCAAGCCTACACCAAAGCTGGACTCTGTTCCTGAAGAAAACAACATGAATGGCGATGAGCCTGGAAGGAGTGATTCCGATGACTCCGAGGAATCACTGGACCCAGAGAATTAAGGTGCATTTTTGCACATGCGTGCAACATGAGGAATATTTTGTGCAGAACCCGAACATGATGAAAAGTTTTATAGAAGTATTCTGTATATTAAAGACCAAAATTTTGGGGTTTGGCACATTAATCTTGTTTATATACTGTGGTATGTTTTGCCTTGTTTAGGCTCTTGCCAGTAATATATACAATGCCAATCTCGGCATGATTTTTACAGGAAAACATTCACACAAATTTAAGTAAATGTATACAGGGTTTCAGGGTGTCTTGGATTTGATTGAGATTTGATAGGATACATGTATGTTTATAATGATCTTACAGAACGGACAGGATATTGACCGGATACGTTGGCCTCTGCTGGCGTGTCGGGAAGTGGAGAGGATGACGAGGTTGTGTTAGGTTAGTAGGATAAACAGACCTCTTCCTTTTTTTTTAAAAAAAAACTGGGTTACCTTACTTGGATAGGATTGTTCGATGAACTTGACTGAGCTTTGAACTCAGCGAGCGGGAAACCAACCAATTTCTTTCTTTTTTAATGAAAATATTTGCATTGACTGATTTTGAACTTATTACTTGTTATATTCCTATATGCAATGATAGAGATCCAGATTGGCATTAGGTGAGAGAAAGAAAATTTATTACATGTTTTTTCCGTATAAATATATGAATTCCAAGAAAGATTGTATTAGGACAATCAAGGAGAGGAGAGGGAAAGCGGCAGTAGATAGGCCCATATTCTGAGGGGAAGTCTCCAACACCTCCACTGGACAAACTTTCGAGTGAGCTAGGCTTTTCAAGTAGCAAGTTTGAGTAAAGAGAATTGCTCTGCCATTGGATCTAATCTTGGGTTATCATGTGTGGCTTGCTTGCCCATCTTGTCTTTGCATCATGGGTCTGGGCTAACTTTCTTCTTGTCTCATCTAACTAGCTTGGTACTAACATAGATAATGAAAGATATCAATTAGGCCTCAGTCAATGAGAGAAGAAAAGAAAAAGAAAAGAACCTTTCCTCATACAATGGAAGGTAGTACTGACTATATATTGGGGTTCACATAGGGACAAGATAGAAAGGTTTTTATGAGAGCAATCAACCACCTCCCTTATCTTTAGTCTTAGTCCCAATCTTTGTTTTTTTGCTGGTAGAAGATAGTTGTATAAGCCCCGGCGTGCTACATACGCTCGTCTAACCATCTATAACTAATTCCCTCGAAGACCCGGAATCTCTTCTTCTCCTCTGACTCACTTTTAGTCAAGTCAAGGAGTAGGACTTCCGGAAATTGCTTCTCCTCTTAGTCTAAGGAAAGGAATAGATACCAGTTAGGGTTAGGAAAGTCTTAGGAGTTCACTTCCTTTCCTCCTAAGCTCAGTTTCAGGAGTGGATACTGGTACTTTCCCCTCTTGGATGTCCTAGCGGTCCAGGGTTCACTCGAGACCTCGGTTAAGAGTAGATGATTCCTGACTTCGAACTCTCCTAAGGTGCAAGCGGAATTTCAAAAAGATTTGCGGCAGAAAAGCAAAGAAACTTTCTATTGCCAAATAGCATCTCAATCCTCCTTCGCACCCTCTAGGGTGAGAGCCATATCTTCACCTTAGTTCGGGGTCATGAGAGTTTTGATTAGGCAAGCGAGTCGTAGACAACAATATTAAAGCCAGAGGAAATACTCTACATTAGCTTATGTATATATGTATTCGATAACTTTCATACAGATAGACACATTAAATATATTCATTTCTTTGTAATTATATAAATTATAACAAATAATACACAAAATATTGTTGCATACAATGGAAAATATAGTTCTAGTTATTGCTATTTTTTCAAACCTTTTTTCATTCAATTCTTTGTTCTTTACTATTCTATGTCCTTGAATTGATCCATTTATTCAAGGAATGCATAATCACAGACGAAATAAAAGAAAAGGACTTCTATCGAAATCTAAATGCAGTGAGATAGGAAATAATATGGGCATGCTATATAACTAGTGAATATCTAATATCACATATACATTTATTTCTTCCATACCGTAAACCATTCCTATTTCATATTACATTGAGTCCTAATTTTAGAATTCTTCTTTGAAACATACGTGGGATTTAGAATTATCTATATATAAATAAGGTATTAATATGCTTAGTTTAATCCACCTAATCTATTCTTTTTTTAATAGCACGCCGAAAAATATACACCATTTATATATTAAAAGGGATAGATGGATACTCATGCATATATCAAAGTAATATCCATACTCGTATAAATTTTCAATTGGATACATATATACTTGTTAAAATTGATTTAAAATAGATAATACGAAGGATTAAAGTGTAGATAAAAATGCTTTCCATTACATTCCTATATAGCAATTGTTATGAAGACTTGAGATTTCTGCTTTAATCACCCAAACAAGTTTGATTTCTTTCTAATGGCATCATGTAACCTCAAATTCTCATTAACTATCTCAAATCCGATTTATAAGGGCCAAAAAGTTATATTTCTTGTGATTTTTGTAAACATCTTTGTTGAATGCTTTTGTAATGATGCATTCTGACATCTTTACGTACAATTTTGTATAAAAAAATCACGCATTCTCAAAGTGTTAAAATATGTTTTCTTTTTGTGCTACATGTCTTCCATAGATCCTTGGGCATCTATTGATATCATGATTGTTTAGCATGTCAGAAGTGGAACCTAGATCAAACTGACCGATAAGCAAATAAGAAAACAAAACAACCCATAATTTACAAGGTTTAATTGTAGTTGAGTTGTATCCTTGGCATTGATGGTGGATCTCTCTCAATACAATGTTTGAATTGAAATATATATATGATTTAAATCTCCAAACCTATAGGGGTTTAATATAGTATCCCTCATAGAGGGATCCTCATAATCAAAGTACAACTAGTATCCAAATCTCAATACAAATAGGATCCAGATCCAAACACAAATAAGATTAAAATTCTAATATAAAATGTGATAGTAAGATCAAAGGCACTTTCAACAATCTTCCCCTTGAATTGAATAATCAAATAGCAGAACAATGGTTATACTCCATTGTCACTTTCCCTCCTATGTGGCTATTGCCAACCATCGACATTGAGAAGTTCGAACAATGTTTGAACTTGTTCTTAGAAACTACTGAGGCCAACATATTCAGTTGGTCCTCTCATGATGCCAACTTTCTTCACCTTGACCATCTTATTAAAATGAATGATGCTACTTGATATCAATATACTTGATCCTCTCATGATACACCTAATCCTTAGCTTGATTTGCTATAAAATCATCGTAATATATGATGGATTTCTACGATCTTTGCGAGGTACGCCCTTCTTCTATGCTCTGAAAGAACAAGAGAGAGATGGAGAGAATGGAAGAGGTTATGGAGATGGGAGGGGGCTCCCGTTGGCAAGCTTCTGATGTGTGTTCATTCCCCTACCCATGGGAGGTCTTTTATAGGGCGCAGACCCTCACCACGTCCGCTCCCTTCAACCACGCCCCCTGCGGTTGCGGCCTCCGAGAGACCCGGTTATCGTAACCGCCGGCTCCGCAATGGCCGGCGGCGGTTCTTGACCAACTTGGTCATAGGCCGTTCTACATCTCCCACTTGACCAAAGTGGTCAAAACACACACACACACACACACACACACACACACACACATATATATATATATATACTCCCACTATTCGTGTAGTATATACATGGAGATTTATCATGTGAGGATCATTATCTATGAAACCTCTTCCTTGACTCATACATTCCTGAGTTCCATTAAACCAACATGTTTAATGTATGTTCCTGTTGTTACTCCCTTGGTAAGGGAATCGACCAACATATCATTGGTAGGTATGTAAGTTACCATGATTTCTTGCTTCGCCACTATATCTTGTATATAGTGATATTGTATCTCAATGTGTTTTCCTTTAGAACTATTGGCCCCACTATTGATCAAGCTTATCGCAGCTTGATTGTCACAATACATTTCAATTGGCCCTTTGACCAATTTGAGGCTTAGGTTCTCTAGAAAACGCCTGATCCATACAGCATGAGTGGTGGCCATGCTACATGTAATGTACTCAGCCTCCTGTGTATGTCGAGATACACATCCTTGTTTCTTGCTACCCCAAGAAACGGTTGCACCACCAAACATGAACATGTAACCTAATGTGGATTTTCTATCATCTACATCCCCTCTGAAATCGGCATTGGAGTAGCCTACCACTTCAAGCGATTCTGCTTGATACACAAGTTTCAGATGTATTGTCCCTTTCAGATATCGAAGAATCCTCTTTACAGCTTCCCAATGTGCTGGACCGGGATTGCTTTGATATCTACTGACTAAGCTTACTGGATAAGCTAAATCAGGTCGAGTACCCATCATTGCATACATTAAACTCCCCACCGCTTGTGCATATGGTACATCTAAAGGTTTCTGCCCCTTTCCGGGACACTGACTCTTACTGAGTCTCTTTTCCATCACAAGTGGTGTTAGAGCTGGAGTGTTGTTCTGCATTCTGAATCTCCTTAATACAGTATGCAAATATCTTTCTTGACTAAGACTCAATATCCTTGAGTCCCTGTCTCTTGTTATCTGAATTCCAAGAACATAGGATGCTTCGCCCATGTCCTTCTTCTCAAATTCATTGCTCAATTTCTGTTTGATTTCATTGAGCGTTTGTATGTCATTACCTGCGAGCAGAATGTCATCTACATACAATGACATGATTGCAAACTTGCTCCCACTCTTCATGACATACACATAATTATCCAATTTATTTGAAACAAAACCAAATTGAATAACTTTCTCATGAAATTTGAGATACCATTGCCGTGAAGACTGTTTCAAGCCATATAATGACTTTCTTAACTTGTAAACCTTTTTCTCTTGACCTTCAACATGAGAACCATCATGTTGTCGCATATAAATCTCCTCCTTTAATTCTCCATTAAGGAAGGCCATCTTCACGTCCATTTGGAATAATTCCAAATCCATACATGCGACTATGACTAAGACCATCCGAATGGATGCAAACTTAGCCACTGGAGAGTAGGTTTCCTGGAAATCTATTCCAGCTTGCTGAGTATGACCCTTGACAACTAATCTGGCTTTGTATTTGTCAAGAGTACCGTCAATTCGGTACTTTTTCTTGAATACCCACTTACATCCTATGGATTGCATACCTTCTGGCAAATCACATAATTCCCAAACACCGTTTCACTCGATTGAGTCCAACTCATCTCTCATGGCGGCCGACCATGATTCCAACTCATACGAAGCCATAGCTTCACCAAAGGATATGGGATCTGTACAATCCGTGACATCCTCATCCACGGCGTAGCACGGCGCCTCGTATCCATAGAAATGGTAATCTTCTATCCATGCGGGTCGTGGTCTGGGTCTCTTGTTGCCGATTATACTCGTGGGTTGTGTGGGTCCACCCACTTCCTCTATAGGATCATCATGTTCCATAAGTTCATTCTCTACATTTGGATTTATGACATCATCCTCAAGTTCTTGTCTAATGTTCAAGTCATCTTCATTGTCATGTAAGACAATCAGAGGATCTGATTCCTCTACTTCATGCTCCTTTTCTTGATGAATTTCAAGGAAAGTAGCATCACGACTTTCGATCAGACCTTTAGTTTCATGGAAGAACCTATATCCTTTAGAATTCTCACTATACCCAATAAACTTGCACTTTAATGTCCTGAAGTCTAGCTTGTCTCTAAGCTGACTCGGTACCAGAACATGTGCTACACATCCCCATTTCCAGAGATGGCCCAACTCGGGCTTTCTGCCATTCCAAATTCCATATAGCGTTGATTCTACAGACTTGGTGGGAATTCTGTTCTGTATGTAGTTCGCGGTCAACAGTGCCTCTCCCAAAAATTTCTTGGAGAGTCCTGAGTGCGAAAGCATACACCTTACTACATTCATCAAAGTTCGATTCTTTCTTTCTTCTACACCATTCTGTTGTGGTGTATATGGTATTGTAGTCTGCCTATGAATGCCTGCTTGAATGCAATAATCCTCAAAATCCTTTGAGGTATATTTCCCACCTCTATCTGTCCTAAGAGTCTTGGTTGGTTTTCCCAATCTTGTCTCCACTTCCGTCTTATATCTCTTAAAAGTTTCAAGTGCTTCTGACTTTCTTCCTAAGAGATAGACATAGGAGAACTTAGATTAGTCATCAATGAATGTTATGAAGTATTCCTTATTTCTATGTGTGCTGACGCTCAGTGATCCACATATGTCTGAATGGATCAAACGTAGTAACTCTGTTGACCGAGTTCCAATTGAGAATGGTCTTCTCGTCATTTTACCAGTCAGACAGTGTTCGCAGGACAATGTCCTTGCACCCGTGATCTTAGGCAACAAATTTACCTTTATCATTTGATCCATCTTAGAATTTCCTGGATGACCCAGTCGCATGTGCCACAAGTCATAATCAGACAAAAAACACAAGGAATAATCAGAAGCGACATTCATTGATTCACTAGAATTTATTACAGGAAGACAGAACATGTCATGCTCGGGCACAAACTTTCCCATCGCATAGACCTTCTTATTCTTGCCTATTGACACACGCTTATTATAAAACCTAACTTCGAAGTCTTTCTTGAGCAGCACTAGGACAGATATCAGGTTCCGACGTATCCCTGGGGCATATAGTACATCATTCAGTACCATAATGCTATCTTCCAGGTCAAGTCTGTATGTCCCAACACCCTCCACGTCCAGGTAGGTGTTGTTCCCCATGAATATCATCTTTGCCTTTGCTCATCTCCTTGAAGTCCACCAGGCCTTCGTCTTGACGATGTGTCTTGTTGCTCCAGAATCGATCCACCATCCATCACTGTCCATGATGACAGAGTTGCATTCCACGACAGCCGCGAATTCCATCTTCTTCTTGCCTTTGTTTTCAGACATTTTAGAATTTCCCGGCTTATTTTTGTTGGGGCAATTGACCTTGAAATGTCCATATTTGCCACAACCGTAGCAAGAGCCGCGTGGGTATTTCCCACTCTTTCCCTTGAAATTCGCCTTGGAGGGGCCTAGCCTTTTCTTCTTGTGCACGACATTCGCTTATTCTTCTTCCTCGACCTCAAAGATCTCAGTTTTTGATCTTTGCTTAGAGAGGTCTTGTTCGATTGCTAGCTGTGCAGGTAGCTCCATCACAGACTTAATGTTGCCATTCATCCTCAGAGATGTTGCAACCATATCGAATGACGGAGGGAGACTTCCCAGTATGGCTGCGATCTGCATCCTCTCCAGAATTGCACAATCAACAGCTGCAAGATCCTTGGCCATCACAATCATCTTGTTCACGTGCTCGAGGACGCTTTCGAATTCCTTCATTATACACGAGTTGTACTTGTGTAGAAGAAGCTGGACGCTCACTTCGGATTTAGAGTGATATTTCTCCTTAACCGCGGTCCAGAGCTCGTAAGCTGATTCGCATGTCTCAAAGATCCGAATCAGGTTCAGATCCATGTGGGTCAGCATAAAGCTCCTAGCCCTATTATTCATTTTCTCCTACTGTTCGCGGGACCTAATTTCCTCCACAGTAGGATTCTCAGATAGAGTTGGGTCGGGTTTGCTATGATGGTATGCATACTATCGTGCAACAGGCCATAGTAGATCTTTCTACTCCATAATTTGTAATTAGTACCATTGAGGTACTCTATTTTCCCAACCTCAGTGGCAATGGTTTTGCTTGTCATACTTGATCCCTCTATGATGCGAGTGGCTGGCGTGAAGATGCAAGTAGCGACGGCAGCGACGGAGGGTCTTGTCGGCGGAGGGGCATGATGAAGGCAACGAGCTATGATACCAGTCTACGATCTTTGTGAGGTACACCCTTCTATGCTCTGAAAGAACGAGAGAGAGATGGAGAGAATGGAAGAGGTTATGGAGATGGGAGGGGGGCTCCCGTTGGCGAGCTTCTGATGTGTGTATGTTCCCCTCCCCATGGGAGGTCTTTTATAGGACGCAAACCCTCGCCACGTCCGCCCCCTTCAACCACGCCCCCTGCGGTTGCGGCCTCCGAGAGACCCGATCATCGTAACCGCCGGCTCCGCAATGGCCGGCGGCGGTTCTTGACCAGCTTGGTCATAGGCCGTTCTACAGGCTTGATCATGTTGTATACCGGGATCTCCAACTAAGAAAGCTGAACCAATTGATCGAAGGTTGTTAAATAGTTTTCTAACTAATAACCAACCTTCCCAAAGTAAAGATATAACATGCTGGATCTCATCCCATAAACATATATAACATAGATTGATATGATTATCCATCAGACAATTATCATGAACTACTGAATATATGGGAATAGTATTGTACATTCCACTCAAATATCAAAAAATCTGCTTAATTTTATGCTAGTGGTCATTCATTGGATTCCCCATGAATATGTTAACAATTCTCATAGCATGGGAAATAAACGATCTTGTGCATGCCATGTTATACATAACATTTCCAACTGCAATAACATATGGAACTCGTGACATGTGTTCTTTCTCTATGTTTGACAGGGGTATAAAAATATTGGAAGATGAATATTCGCAACATGTGTTGTAATCATGGGCATTGTTGTGGGTATCCCAATGTCGCCAAACCTTCTCATTGTAGTTCTTTTGAGAAGATGAGTTTTCCATTTGCATGATTCTTGATGATTATCAGTCCTAAAATATTCTTTGTTGGGTCAAGGTGCTTTATGTTAAACTATAAACTAAGGAGCTTCTATATATCATCAATGGTACTTTTCTTCTTAATAACAATCAACTATCATTGACATAAATAAATAAATGTAGATGAGGTGTACATACACTGCCTCATTATGGCAAACACATTAGTTATATGAAATCCTATTGAATCATAAATCAACATGAAAAATCAAAGCATTTGTACTTCTACTGCTTGAGTCCATACAATGAACTCTTCAATATGCATAGATGGTCTTTCTTAGCTTGACAAGAGAATCCCTCTGATTGGCTCATCAAAATATCTTTTTTGAGTTCACCATGTAGAAAACTTGTTGTCACATCTAACTTCTTTACCACCAGATCTTGATGTGCTACAATAGCTAGTATCACCTTGATGGATGTGTGCCTCACAACGAAAGAAAATATCTCATTATAATCATGCCTTCATATGTATCATTTTGCAATTAGGCATGTTTTGTTTATGATGCATTCATTGCTTGAGATTTTAGTCTTTTCTTAATCATTCATTTGCAACCAATAATTTTCCTTCCTTTTGGCAACTTGTCAAGCTCCCATGTTTGATTCTTGTGAAAGACTTCATCGCCTCACACATAGAATAAATTACTATACAGAATTTCCTCATATAATAGGCTCCTTGTAAATGATGATTATATAAAACTTCATCTCCTTAACAATTGTAGTGTAAATGCAACCAAGTCTTAAAAGTTATATGTTTGAGATGTATCTCTCAACAAGGTGGATCAACAACACTAGCATGAGACCTCTCCTCTAGTTTCTCAACTTCATACTATTCAACACCGAATTGATAAAAAATGTGACTAACTGCTTTGCCACCACTTAACATCAATTTGAACTCCACCTATTTCTGGATATTATCACATGTCCCTACATCAACATACTTGATCCTCCAATGAAGGATAGAATTCTAATCGAAGGTAATATTCCTACTAAAAAATATTGTATAATTAGAAGGAACCCGGTTCTATAGCCATTTAATCATACTCCATGACCTGTAAACACCTTTTCTCCACTGGTTCTAACTTTTCTTCGTTGACACGATAATATGCAGCACACTAAAGCCACATAAGATAGATTAATCTGTTGATGCACATATAATATGCAGCACACTAAGGCCTGATTCTCCAATAGGGTCTCCCACTAATTAAAAGTTTAGAATGCTTGGATCTTACCATTTTATCATGACAACGTATACCATCTTGAAATAATAATCCATAATAAACAAACATATCTGACACCTCCTGAAGATGAAACACAAGAGGGGCCCTATCAATCAATATTGATGTGATCAAGTGTCTCCTTTATCTTGTAAATTATTAGGTTGAAATGCTTTTACTGCTGTTTTTCGAATACACGATGTTCACAAAAGTTCAATTTGGATCCTTTAGGATCTTCGAGAATATCTTTCTACTAAGGATGGTAATCCATTTAGACATATTATGTGGGTGGCAACATAACAAAATGAGCTGTAGATCCTGCAAAATATATAGAGTTTTCTGCTTGATTCCTTTTTTTATAGGAAAGAGGTTGCGCTCTCGAGACGGGAGTCACCACAATTCTGCTTGATTCCTTGGAGGATGATTTTCGCTTCTTTAGTCATTTACAATAATACTCATATAAAGTTGTTATACCCTTTAGATTTCAAGACTCCACGCTCCCTCAAGTCTGAACATGATAAACTTCTGAAACAATCCTCATTTTTTATCATGTTCTGATTTTCGCAAAATAAACGTAAATACTTTTGCAGGGCACGCCATGTAGAACAACCTGTGACTAAGTGGTCAAGAACCATTCGCCGCCCGATCCGGCCGTTTCGGGGGGGGGGGGGGGGGGGGGGGCAGTTGCGGCGTGGCCGAGTCTTTAGGAGGCCATAACCGTCGGGCTTGGGGGAAGGGGGCGGACTAAGCGAGGGCATTCACGCCTATATAAAGACCTCCACGAGGAGGAGAAGAGTCATCAACTCCTAGCCTCGCCGTTGGGAGCCCCATTCCCATCTCCACCTTCTCTCGCTCTCTCGATCTCGCGCTCACCCTCTCACGCAGCCTAAGCAGAAGGCATACCTGATTTGCTTCACTGGTATCAGAGCTTAGCCGATCGTCGTCTTCGTATCACGTGAACTCCCTCTCTGTAAGGTACACTCATTTTTTTTGTTTGTTATCACGATATCACGATACCAATTCCTCTATATCACGATATCACGTGCTGCTACTCACGGGTATTTTTTTTAATCACTCACTTTTTTGTTTGTTATTGTTTGTGCCTCCGCAAGTTCCAATTCCTCTATATCAAAGTTTTTTAAAAACTGCCCCTGCATTTTTTTTATATAACGTGAACTGTCCATTTTTTTAACGTGAATACCCCCATTTTTTAATGCATTTTTTCACTTCTCGTTTTTTTGCTTAAAGTTAATACAATAAAGCTAAGTTTTTTTAATGCTCGGTGTGTTTTTTTCTTCACAGTTCTCATATTGTTATTTTTTTAATTTGCTATAAAAAAAGGATTAGCTTACACGTTTTTGGAGGATTTAGCCTTTTATTTTTTTAAAAAAAAAATTGTATTAAGTTTTTTATTGTATTTCTTTGTAATTAAAAAAGATCTTTGTTAACAATCATTAATTGTTTACGTAGTTATTAACATAGTTTCATCTTATCTTTTCGTGTATAATCGTCATTTTTTTTGTTATGATACTTGTCTGTTGTTTTGTTTTGCATTAAGATTAAAAAAAATAATAGTAATAAAGTTAGCTATAATTGTTATTAAGTTTTTTTGTAATATTGCAAGTCAGTTTTTTTTGTTGTCAATAAGTTTCAAATCAACAAGTACCTTCATTGAAGTTGCATAATCAAAGTTTAAATTAAAGGATTAAATAGTATTTAACCTTGTTCATTTTTTTTCACCTAAATTACTTTCTTTATCCATCTGTTTTGTTAAGTTTTTTTACGGCAAAATACTATAAATCTCATACAACCCTATATTTATTTCATTAGATCAACAAAATGACAAGCAAAACCATTGCCACTGAGGTAGGGAAAATTGAGTACCTTAACGGTACCAATTATGAATTATGGAGTAGGAAGATCTACTATAGCCTGCTACACGATAGCATACACACCATCATAGACAAACCCGGCCCAACTTTATCTGAAAATCCGACTGTGGAGGAAATTAGGTCCCGCGAACAGTGGGAGAACTTATAATAGGGCTAGAAGTTTTATGCTGACCCATATGGATCTGAACCTGATTCGGGTCTTCGAGACCTGTGAATCAGCTTACGAGCTCTGGACCGCGGTTAAGGACAAATACCACTCCAAATCGGAGGTGAGCGTCCAGCTTCTTCTACACAAGTACAAGTCGTGTAGAATGAAGGAATCTAAAAGCGTCCTCGAGCACGTGAATAAGATGATCGTGATGGCTAAGGATCTTGCGGCTGCTGATTGCGCGATTCCAGAGAGGATGCATATCGCAACCATATTAGAAAGTATCCCTCCATCATTTGACATGGTTGCCACATCTTTGAGGATGAATGGCAACATTAAGTCCGTGACGGACCTACCTGCACAGTTGGCAATTGAGCAGGACCTCTCCAAACAAAGATCGAAAGCTGAGATCTTTGAGGTTGAGGAAGAAGAAGAAGCAAATACCGTACACGCAAAGAAAAGACTGGACCCCTTCAAGGCGAATTTCAAGGAAAAGAGTGAGAAATACCCACGCGGCTCTTGCTACGGTTGTGGCAAATATGACCATTTCAAGGTCAATTGCCCCAACAAGAAGAAGCCGGGAAATTCTAAAGTGCATGAAAATAAAGGCAAAAAGAAAATGGAATTCACGACTGTCGTGGAATGCAACTCTGTCATCACGGACAGTGATGGATGGTGGATCGACTCTGGAGCAACGAGACATATCGCAAAGACGAAGGAGGGCCTGGTGGACTTCAAGGAGCTGAGCAAAGGTGAACAGAGGATCTTCATGGGGAATAACACCTACCTGGACGTGGAAGGTGTTGGGACATACAGACTTGACCTGGGAGATAGCATTATGGTACTGAATGATGTACTATATGCCCTAAGGATACGTCGGAACCTGATATCTGTCCCAGTGCTGCTCAAGAAAGACTTTGAAGTTAGTTTTTATAATAAGCGTGTGTCAATAGGCAAGAATAAGAAGGTCTATGCGATGGGAAAGTTTGTGCCCGAGCATGACCTATTCTGTCTTCCTGTAATAAATTCTAGTGAATCAATGAATGTCGCTTCTGATTATTCCTTGTATTTTTGTCTGATTATGACTTGTGGCACATGCGACTGGGTCATCCAGGAAACTCTAAGATGGATCAAATGATTAAAGCAAATTTATTGCCTAAGATCACGGGTGCAAGGACATTGCCCTGCGAACACTGTCTGACCGGTAAAATGATGAGAAGACCCTTCTCAACCGGAATTCGGTCAACAGAGTTACTAGGTTTGATCCATTCAGACATATGTGGACCACTGAGTGTCAGCACACATAGAAATAAGGAATACTTTATAACATTCATTGATGACTATTTGAAGTTCTCCTATGTCTATCTCTTAGGAAGAAAGTCGGAAGCACTTGAAACATTTAAGAGATATAAGACGGAAGTGGAGACAAGATTGGGAAAACCAATCAAGACTCTTAGGACAGATAGAGGCGGAGAATATACCTCAAAGGATTTTGAGGATTATTGCATTCAAGCAGGCATTCGTAGACAGACTACAATGCCATATACACCACAACAGAATGGTGTAGCAGAAAGAAAGAATCGAACTTTGATGAATGCAGTAAGATGTATGCTTTCACACTCAGGACTCTCCAAGAAATTCTGGGGAGAGGCAGTGTTGACTGCGAACTATATACAGAATAGGATTCCCACCAAGTCCGTAGAATCAATGCCATATGAAATATGGAATGGCAGAAAGCCCGAGTTGGGCCATCTCCGGAAATGGGGATGTGTTGCACATGTTCTGGTACCGAGTCAGCTTAGGGATAAGCTAGACTTCAGGATGTTAAAGTGTAAGTTTATTGGATATAGTGAAAATTCTAAAGGATATAGGTTCTTCCATGAAACTAAAGGTCTGATCGAAAGTCGTGATGCAACCTTTCTTGAAATTCATCAAGAAAAGGAGCACGAAGTGGAGGAATCGGATCCTCTGATTGTCTTACAAGACAATGAAGACGACTTGAGCATTAGACAAGAACTTGAGGATGATATCGATCATCCAAATGTAGAGAATGAACCTATGGAACATGATGATCCTTTAGAGGAAGTGGGTGGACCCACACAACCCACGAGTATAATCGGTAACAAAAGACCCAAAACACGGCCCGCATGGATGGAAGATTACCATTTCTATGGATGCGAGGCGTCGTGCTACACCTTGGATGAGGATGTCGCGGATTGTACAGATCCCATATCCTTTGATGAAGCTATGGCTTCATCTGAGTAGGAATCATGGTTGGCCGCCATGAGAGATGAGTTGGACTCAATCGAGCGAAACGGTGTTTGGGAATTATGTGATTTGCCGGAAGGTAGGCAATCCATAGGATGTAAGTGGGTATTCAAGAAAAAGTACCGAGTTGACGGTACTGTTGATAAATACAAAGCCAGATTAGTTGCCAAGGGTTATACTTAGCAAGCTGGAATAGATTTTCAGGAAACCTACTCTCCAGTGGCTAAGTTTGCATCCATTCGGATGATCTTAGCCATAGTCGCATATATGGAGTTGGAATTATTCCAAATGGATGTGAAGACGGCCTTCCTTAATGGAGAATTAAAGGAGGAGATTTATGTGCGGCAACCTGACGGTTCTCCGGTTGAAGGTCAGGAGAAAAAGGTTTACAAGTTAAGAAAGTCATTATATGGCATAAAACAGTCTTCACGGCAATGGTATCTCAAATTTCACGAGAAAGTTATTCAATTTGGATTTGTTTCAAATAAATTGAATAACTGTGTGTATGTCATGAAGAGTGGGAGCAGGTTTGCAATCATGTCATTGTATGTAGATGAAATTCTGCTCACAGGTAATGACATACAAATGCTCAATGAAATCAAACAAAAATTGAGTAATGAATTTGAGATGAAGGACATGGGCGAAGCATCCTATGTTCTTGGAATTCAAATAACAAGAGATAGGGACTCAAGGACATTGATCCTTAGTCAGGAAAGATATTTGCACACTGTATTAAGGAGATTTGGAATGCAGAATAGCACTCCAGCTCCATCATCACTTGTGATGGGAAAGAGATTCAGTAAGAGTCAGTGTCCCGGAAAGGGGCAGAAACCTTTAGATGTATCATATGCACAGGCAGTGAGAAGTTTAATGTATGCAATGATGTGTACTTGACCTGATTTAGCTTATCCAATAAGCTTAGTCAGTAGATATCAAAGCAATCCCGGTCCAGCACATTGGGAAGCTGTAAAAAGGATTCTTCGATATCTGAAAGGGACAGTACATCTGAAACTTGTGTATCAAGCAGAATCGCTTGAGGTAGTAGGATACTCCGATGCTGATTTCGGAGGGGATGTGGATGATAGAAAATCCACATCAGGCTATCTGTTCATGTTTGGTGGTGCAACCGTTTCTTGGGGTAGCAAGAAATAAGGATGTGTATCTCGACATATACAGGAGGCTGAGTACATTGCATGTAGCATGACCACCACTCATGCTGTGTGGATCAGGCGTTTTCTAGAGAACCTAAGCCTTGAATTGGTCAAAGGGACAATTGAAATGTATTGTGACAATCAAGCTGCGATAAGCTTGATTAATAGCGGGGCTAATAGTTCTAAAGGAAAACACATTGAGATCCAATATCACTATATACAAGATATAGTGGCGAAACAAGAAATCACGGTAACTTACATACCTACCAGTGACATGTTGGCTGATTCTCTAACCAAGGGAATAGCAGCAGGAACATACATTAAACATGTTGGTTTAATGGGACTCAGGAATGTTTGAGTCAAGGAAGAGGTTTCATAGATAATGATCCTCACATGATAAATCTCCATGTATATACTACACGAATAGTGGGAGTATATATATGTCTTGACCACTTTGGTCAAGTGGGAGATGTAGAACAGCCTGTGACTAAGTGGTCAAGAATCGTTCACCGTCCGATCCGGCCGTTTCGGGGGGGCGGCAGTTGCGGCGTGGCCGAGTCTTTAGGAGGCCATAACTGTCGGGTGTGGGGGAAGGGGGCGGACTAAGCGAGGGCATTCACGCCTATATAAAGACCTCCGCGAGGAGGAGAAGAGTCATCAGCTCCTAGCCTCGCCATTGGGAGCCCCCTTCCCATCTCTACCTTCTCTCGCTCTCTCGATCTCGCGCTCACCCTCTTACGCAGCCTAAGCAGAAGGTGTACCTGGTTTGCTTCACGCCATTCCCTATGATGACATTTATAGTGTTGGTGTTATTATAGGTACACAGAAAATCAATCTCTCTAAGGGGCCTTCTCTTTCTCTTCTGGAGGTCACTCTTCTAATGTCTTCATTCCTTACAATAGTTGTTGGCATAATTCCAACTGATTTTCTTTAGTTTTGCATTCAATTTTCCCTTATATACTTCTCTATCACACCATAGTTCTCATGGGTCATTACCAACCCTATCACTATTATGTCCTTGTAGTTCATAGAAATTATATGAGAAAGTTCAGACTATACCAAGCTTCTTGTAGGGTAATATCTTATATGTGATTATGAATGACTGAACAAAATTCTCAAGTGATAGTGGCGAAGAAACCAATAAAACAAATAAGCATACTTGTCGTCTATTTCTAGAATATATATTTCTCAAATCTAGCAGCAATGTGTTTAAACAATATTTTTGCTCTAAAAGAGGGGTATCTTCTTGCATATGGAGCCAAAATAGACATTACTTTAATAACAGTTTATTGGTTAGAGGCTTCGTTACAGAGACTCTCCAGTCTCAACCACATACTTGCAACAATCTTCTCATTTGGAACTTCAGTAATGATCATATCCATCAAAAAACCACATCATCATTGAGTGCACCTTATATTCTTGCACCATCAACCTTGAGAATCAAGCGCTTTCATCCAATCATTGTCCAATAGTGTGTGTAGAATGGCCGCCGTGACCGAGGCGGTTGCGGCAAGGCCAGGTCTCACAGAGACCTAACCGCTTAGGCGTGAAGGATGGGGGCAGACGTGGCGAGGGTTTACACCCTATAAATGACCTCCCATGGGGAGGGGAATGAACGCATCAGAACTTCGCCGATCGGGAACCCCCATCCCTCCATTCTCTCCATCTCTCTCTCTCATTCTCTCTCGCAGTCAACAAAGGAAGGCATACCTCGTTGAGACCCTTGAGTGTGCCCACATGCTCTTATGCTTAAGAGAGGCATGCATCTTGACCCGTCATAGTCCAAATCCATTCCTAACAGTGAACCTTTTCATCCTCATGTTGTGCGACATCATCTCCTTGCGTCAGTTTAACCTGGCCAAGATACCATTTTGTTGTGCATAATGGAAGTGTGCTGCAGATCAACTAAGAAACAATCATAATACAAAATCTATAAGGTTCATTTGCTACTGAGCTACATACTTTACGACGACGGTGGATATCTCTCGATATGGTGGAAGAACTAAAGGATAATTCGAAACTCTAACACTATGGGGGTTTATATAGTACACCCATAGATGGATCCTCAAAATTGCAGGAGGCCCGTGTGCATGTGCGGTGTGGTCAAACAACCGCCTCCGACGGTTGCGACGAGGTCGGGTCTTGGGGAAGACCGTAACCGCCGTGCGTGGGGGAGGGGGCAGACTTGGCGAGGGGATGTACATGCCCCTATATATATCTACCTCCATTGGGAGGGGAACATCATCTGAGAACCACCTCGCCATAGGGAGCCCTCTCCCATAACCTATCCCATCCCCTTCTCTTCTTCTCTCTCGTTCTCTCAACAAGATCGACGACGACGTACCTTAGCGTTCCTTCAAAAATCCCATTAAATATGATCCAAATCCCTATACAAATAGGATGCAAACTAAACTTCAATACAATGGAAACCTAATTTTAATAAAAAAAGGATAGTTGGATTCCACGGTCAACAATGAACATATAACAAGACTTGTTTTATTGGACATTTTGATAAATTATTTACACATCCATGTTTATTGTGAAATCAAGACCATTAGTTATATTTTTATTTATTGATTTCAGATACCCTTAAGATATATATTACTTCCTTTAAGTGAATAATGAAGCTCTTCCTAATTTAAGGGTTACATAATTTGTAAAATTAACCACTACCTTCAATCACAACAATCCTATTAGTATTGATTGCATATTCAAAATGAATTTTGGTTGAGTCGACATATTATCCACCCCATGTGTTGATGTCTTTGCTATTTCTTCACCATATGTGATTCACACTGCATAAAATGCACCACCACATTTGTTGTTGCACGTTAAAAAATGGTAGTGAGATCTTGAGGAATTTCAGTTCAGCACCTTTTACAATGATAATGAGTCCTTACCTTTATTTATTCTAATCAATGAGGAATATGAGGACATAGAATCGTGAGGAAGACTTAGGGTTCAAGTTCGATGCTCTCACTCAAGTTTGATTTCTTTTCAACATCATCAAGTAATGTCCAATTTTCATAATTATATTGAACTTTTTATTTACAACATTATAAGCTCAAAATTTACTTTAGAGAGACGAGTATTTCAAACAACTCAAGAACCATGGATCACAACTATTATATCTTTGATTAAGGTTTCTAATTCAAATAGTTTTGATTGCACCCCTTGACTATCGTAGAGAAACGAGCTCCGTGAATAAATGGGGACCTCTTGGGAAGACAGAAAAATGTACCCCAAACATGATAGTGAGACCCACATGTAGACAAAGAAGATTATCAAGCAAGACGCGCGGGCATAGTCATGATAAGATGAGATTCCAAAGGGAGTTTAAGAATATGCCCAAGGTTTATCACCACGCCCTCACTAGGATAGGCTCGGGCCTTTAAAATTCTTGACTAGTACACATACAAGAAAAAGAGGGAGGAAATCTCATCGTCCCTACACATTCCATATATAGATTGAAATGATGTCTGAGATAGATGGTAGGACACAACGATAATGCCCGTATATCTAATGCATGCTAGTCCCTCCCCCGACCGACACTTTGGCCATATCTCTCTCATAAGCTCTAGGAGACATAGATAGACCGGGAATATATGTATGTTATAAGTTGTCAGAAGGTGCGAGGCGTTGGAAGATATCTCGCCCTCAAGAAACCATTGCGACGATCTGTGGATAGACAAAAGGAAGGAAGAGGAGTTTTAGAGGATGAAGCGGGGCGTGATTGCATTGGTACTTGTTGCAAGAAATTCATTCTCCTTTCTTGTCGGAGTTTCATTTTGATACATGACCGGTTTATTCTCTCCATTGGAATCAGTTTGATTCAGTGCACCTAGATGTGTATAGTGTTTGTGTATTTTGGTTCATTAAGTTTGTTCATCATGTTGTTTCTTGACATGGTCAAACAAGTATCATATAGAACCGGACATGGGCACACTATACGTATGCAAAAATCTGTCTCTCAGGAAATCTAAGTGTTCGTTTAGTACGTCGTTTACTAATTATCCTCCTTCTACTATAGAAAACTAAACGGTAATAATGCAAAAAAGTAAATTTTTTCATTGCAATGAATAAATAGAATGACATTGTTATACTTTAGAAGCTTAGGTCCCAAAATGTCACAATTTTCTTTAGGATCATTTCTGGTATTCACTGAAAGTTTTGGGGCCTATTCTGTAATTTACCCAAACACGGGCAATGAGACGAATAAACACCTCAACATTATATGATGTAAAGAAACAAGTGTGTATTTTTGTTTACAGGTTCAAATCCAAACTTCATTGCTCACATTTCGTTTACTCCCTTGAGTTTTGTCAAGGTCGGTTCATTTATGGTCACTTCATCTAAAATATTTTTCTTCCATATGGAGGAACTGACTCCAACTTTTTCCCTACGAGAACAAAGCTTTGTCCCACATGAATTACTTGCCTCCATTCAGATCTAGCTTGGCTCATTCTTGAACTTAGTAGGAAACGCCCCTAGGAAATCTAAATGTTGGTTTAAAATCACGTTGAAAAGTTCTGTTTGTCTTGAGGCAGATTCTTAAATAGTGTTCTCAATTGAGACACTATTTGAGTTCGTTTTGTTGCTAGGTTACTCCGAGATAATCTGACATACCCCCAACTCTATCCATGCATTCCTAGGTTGGAATTAGTTGTATGGATCCTATAATTTCTTTGTTATACTAATTTTTAATCATGTTCAAATAAAAAAATTAACATAAAAAATAATATAATCATTTAAAAATTAATATAACACATAATCAATGTGAAATCATAGTTATCATTCCAACCCTCTTAATCATCCAAACAACTACTATTCACAAGAGGTTGCTCCAACCCAACTCAACCCAAACATGTATCTCCGATTGTTTTACGCTGGCTATCAGCTACCTAATGCAACCTTGCTTCAAAATATTATCGTGGATTGACCATGAAACACGAAATTATGCATGAGCATCCAAGAGCCCAAAAGCTGTAGCTAAATTCTAAATAACAGGTATTCTGACTATTGAAAACAGGCAAATTGCCATTCAACAACAGAAATATCATGTCACAATTATAAGAAACCCTATTTTATTATCCCAAATGGTATGTATTTGGAACCTGACGTGTCCACAAACAATCTGGCAACACCTGGTAATAACAAGGCCTTCACAACTCATGGTCTATATGAGATGCAAAACATGCCACTATATAAAAAGGCAAGAGGTTAGGTTTAGATTACAAGCTCAACTCTCCACCCGAGAAATGTATCTAGCTGATCAGATGGTGGTGTAATCGAAATGCATCTTCGACCCTGGAATAAGGATACCAGTATGGCTGCGCGGTACTTGAAAGACAATTACATGATGCTGAATAGCGTCGCCACAAATTCTTCTTGTGAGCTATGATGGGAAATAGTAGTTCATGATATCAAGTCATGTGGCCATCTAGTATTTGAAGGGATTCTTGCAGCAGTTTCCGAGCCTCTTCTCTTCTCCTAAAAGTGGCTCATAATTAGTGAAGGGGTAATAAATCTACAATTCCAAAAAAATAGAAAGATATGAAACAAGACAGAAGAAAGAGAAAGCAACAGTAAATTTGCATAGAACTCTGAAATGCAGACTTGAAATCTATACCGATCGACTAGAGAATATCTGAAAAAGAAAAGAAAGGCTGATGCGATGCTTTTCCTACCCCAACTTTGAAAGGCTTGAAAATCAGTGTAAGAACGAGCTTTAAATATCTGCAGAGTGGTGACACCCAAACCATCTGTATCACTTAAAAAAATTGCTAACAGAAAAGTCAAACTGTTGAGTTCTAAAAGTGTTGCGTGTGAATGGCAGCAGCTGGCGCTAGATACCACATAGATGACAAGAAACATGGCGAGGTGGGTGTCCTCGACAATGTCGACATCCCCATAATAACCGTGACGGGGACTTTGACCTTATAGAGATCGGAACATGGGAATGACCTTGACGTCTTGCTTTCAAACATGAACCAACCATTTCATAACAATAGAATTGTTACAGAAAATCAAACATGCATTAGTGATCAGATATTAGATCAAACCAAACCAAACCAACCAACACAATATTGCAAGAAATCACAATCAAATAATCCACACAACACTACTTCCACCCGAACTCAAACTAACAATTGCAGGCAGGAGCGGGTTAACAAGCGAGAAAGGCAAGATGCTTTTTTTAGGCTCAAAATAGGAGCGGGTTAACAAGCGAGAAAGGCAAGATGCTTGGGGAGGAACATGAGCTACACGTTAAGAGGAATGGCCATGAGGTGGTGCTTGGGCAAAGATTGCCACAGGAGTGTGTAATTTAGTAGGAAATCAACCTCAAAGTGTGCTGGAGAGAGAAGATGAATGCTGTCGGAAGCAATGGCAGGCGGGGCACCATGGGAGAGGGGAGTTTAGGGCTCCCCTTTTTGTCAATCGAAGTCTGTGGTAAAGCAACTGGGGGACAAGGGAGACTTGTCATCATACCTAAACTAAAGCATTAATTCATGTTGATCTGGAAAGGGTCTTGTTGCCACAATCATTTCATTATTGGCAGAATATCACACTAGCGACGAAAAAATAGGTCCCACCCTTTGGCAAAAAACTTCAGTGTAATACATTTCTTGTGATGGGTCTCAACCAGTGAAATGTTACACTTTTTCAGAAGATGGCTACTTCCAGGCCCACCTCCTTGTTTTCATCGCTTGATACAAGTGCCAGGACGCTTTCTTTTGTGTTTGGATGAGGGAAAAACTACCTCAGGATAAACTCGTCACATCACAATTACATCATTTATTATGTCTCTATCTAAAGTACTTATACATTCCTTATCCCTTAAACCAATTGAACAAGAATGAGAGATAAACATGTGTATCCCTTATCCCTCATCCGAACGCCCAATGCTGTTGGACCCCGCTATTAGTTTCACAACCTCATGTCTCTTTTTATTACCTTCAAAGATGAGGACTCCATTTCGGAATCGACCCATGAATGAAATAGTAGTACCAATCCTTTGATTACCTCCCTATTGAACACTGTACTGGGAGCAAACTACTTATCAAGAACAATGTCAATATGCCTCCAAGGTCAGCACATCTAACTTGTAGGTAACATCTCCATCACAGACAAATGTTAACCATATCCTCACCCTTATAAGTGAATCAACCCTTCTCAACTTGTCGGCCTGTCGATATTTTGTAGACTGGGCTACATTATGAAAGACCATTTCTGGCATAAATGACCTTGTTGAGCACAGTGGCTCCCCACCAACAACCGCTGCTGCTCCCTAGTTCCTCCAAGTCAAACCATTCCAAATGTGACAATAACATGCTTTTTATGGGCAGGCAGATAAAAGCATGGAACATCTTTTCTTCAGCTGCAATTACTTTGAGAGGCTTGGAAAGGTTGTTGAGGTGATCACTATACCAATGCTCCCACAGCGTTTTTTTAGTCAAAAGGGGGGGAACGCATTTAGGTGCACGCTCCAAATAGATTACTTAAAGATAGAAATCTTTACATGAGCCACGGCGACTCAAGGATGGCATGATGGGTAACATTTTCAGCGTACACGAAAAATAACTCCGATTCTGTGCGAATCAAAGTGCCCGAATCACATAAATAGAAGCAGCTTGTTTGTACGTAACTGAGAGTTGTAGAGTGACTCCGGGAAAATGTTGGGTTACCGACATCCAACTATCATAAATCCATCTCAATCCACGTATCTTTTGCCTTCTCACATGCAAAGAAGAGGTGATGAATGGTTCAATCTCCGGGTTACAAAGTACGCATTCTTGTCAAAACTCTCCCTCGTCTCAGGCTCTCAGCAACCACAAGAAAACTTGGATACGAGAAGGGATTCTCATATCCCACACATATCTGCGATCTCTGATCAAGTCATCGGGAGCTGAATCAGGCCATCCAACAAGCACCTTATACGCACGTCTCACTATGAAGTCATTGTCTCTCCAAATCCAGTAATCTCTCGATATCATAGGTCCCTAAAAGGAACTAATCGAATCCAAAAGTCCAACAAGATTTTGTAATCATTGCTCAGAGAACTCTGAACAAAAGTTAGCGACCAGACATCATCCACCCAAACATCAACTACGCACGCACCTTTCCCTACCACAATTGCTAAAAAACAAGTGGCTAGAGTTCCTCCATTAGTCCAATTATCTGTCCAAAAAACAAAAGAACAACCACCTCCTACAACTGGATGGAAAAAGCGAGGTAAGCCAGGCAAGATAGTGCAAATTCCCTTCCAGAAAGCGGAGTTGCAGTGTGGAAGGCGGTGGATCAAGGAGCTCTGTGCATGGATTGCATGAATACACATATTAGTCTATGTCCTCATTGTTACCCCAGATCCTCACGGTCCACTCCATGATCATCGCTCCAATCATCGTACCCAACCAAAGAGCAGCTAGACCTCCCTCTTCCTTAGCAAGTGCGATTGTACCCAATTCACCAAGCACATGCATGGTCCATTCTGATTGGGTGTGCTTTAAAAGAAACGTCTCATAATCCTTTATGTATGTCGATGAATCCCAACTAGTAGGAATCTTGATGACATAAAAAAAGGAATTGATGCAAGGACTGTCTTCACCAAAACTAGATGCTCACCACTCGATGATAAAGATCCCTTCCAATCAGGTTTCTGCTCAAGCTAATCTACATGTACACAGTTGAAGACACTCGTTGCATAATGATAAAATAAGATAAGGGATTGGCAGTGAGCCACACCTGCAACCTAGCTCCACACTACAAGTGTCAGCCTCCGAAGGAGAGAGCCCAAAAGGAATCATATTTGACTTGTCCTATTAATCCTTAATCGAGATAGTTCACCAAAAATCTCTAGGATGACAACCATCCCCTACAACTTTTATTCTCTCTTGAATGAAAAAAATAGTATCATCTGCATATTAAAGGATGGGGACGGAGATGCCGCTCAAAGTATGCCTGACCGAAAGGCCATGATTTACAACTTGTTCAACCATACGAGGAAACACATTTGCAGTAAAAAATAGAGGTGCGAGAGGGAACCCTTGACGAACACCCCTCTGTGGTTGGAAAAGACCACCCTCTGGTCGACCATTCACCAGAACAGAGTAGGGCGCGATTGTGACACATTTTCATCCATGAAATCCAGACATCATGGAAACCATAGCTTGCTAACACTGACCACATGAAGCGACAATCCACATTGTCATACGCTTTGGAGATCTTGACTTTACACGGTAGATTATTCCTCTGCCGTCTCTTCTAGGTCCGCAACAATCACTGATGCCATAGTCAAGTGATCCCTATTTTGCCTACCAAGGATGAAAGTCGATTGCAATGAGGAAACAATGTCATCTAAGATAACACAGCCTGCTAGCAAAAACTTTGGTGACAACAACAACAAAGCCTTTTCCCACAATAAGTAGGGCTGGCTACATGGATTTTTTTGCCTCCATTTCGATCTATTTTGGGTCATGCTCGAACTTAAATTCAAATAACTAAGATCCCTTCGAATAGTCTCGTTCCAATACTTCTCGGGCTTCCTCGCCCTCTCTTAATCGACTCAACATCCCAAACCTCACATCTCTAACCGGTGCATCAACTAGCCTCCTTTGCAAATGGTCAATCCCTCTCAAGCGGCTTTTTCTCATATTATCCTCTATCAGAGCTATACCAACTTTCCCTCTGATCGCATCATTCCAAATTCGATCTTTTCATGTACGACCACAAAACTACCGTAGCATTTTCATTTATGCTATTGTCATTCTCTACACATGTCTATGGTTCACATGCCAACATTCTGATCTATAGCATAGCAAGTCTCAAGGCTGCTTTGTATTACTTTCCTTCAACTTTTAAATGGATTTTCTTATCACAAAGAACGGTATAAGTTCCTCTCCACTTAAGTCAACTTGCATTTGTTCTATGAGTATTATCTCCATCAATTTCCCCATCATGTTGCAAATAGGTCCTAAGTATCTAAAAGAATCTTTCTAATGAATGTTATCCTCTCCAATCTTCACATCGAGTCATTCACCGTTGTTTCCATCAAATGCGCATTTCATATATTAAGTCTTAGCCTTACTTATATGAAATCTTTTAATCCCTAAGGCATGTCTCCAAACCTCCACCTTCTCATTTACTCCATCTCTTGTCTCATCAATCAACGCAATATCATCGGCGAACAACATACATCAAGTTATCTCATCGCGAATGAGACTAGTCAACTCGTCTATAAGGAATCTCTCACTTGCGAACAACATACACCAAGTTATCTCATAAAAAGGAATTTATTCAAAGCCGAACATTGATGCAGACCAATGTTGATGTTAAAATAGTCAGTCTTCCCAGCTTGGATCCTTAAGATGAAGCCCCATCATAGATATCCTTTATGAAGTTAATGTATAAGATAAGTACTTGTCTCTTCCTCAAAACTCTCGACACAATCTCCCTTGGGACTGAATCATAAGCCTTCTCCAAATCAATAAAAATCATATGGAGGTCATTTTTAGCTCTATAAATCTCCATTATTCTCCTTAACAAGTGGATAACTTCAATAATTGAGCGACCTGGCATGAATCTGAATTGGTTTTCAGTTTCTTCGGAAACTTGCTTCAACCTTCTTTCGATCACACATTCTAAAATTTTCATTGTATGACTCAACATTTTGATACCTCTATAATTCGGCGATAATCAAAAAACTTCCATTCGAAAGTGAAATAGGGCGAGAATCCTCAACTCGTTCGAAGCTCTTCTTTACCGATACTAGAAAAATGAGCGCTCTACTAAGCTTGTCAAAACCACGATTGCTACAATACCCTACTCAAAGTTCTTCAGGACCGCAACCACATCATCTCCCACAACATCCCAAAACTCATGGTAGAAAAACACATGGGAATCATCATATCTAGGAGAAATAACTCCTCATGAGGGAACTTGTGAAGGCGACATCTCTAGCTCTTCAAGCGGGATAAATGCCTCCTCATAAGCCCAACACCACCCAATCCCATTGAAAACCCAACATGAGTGTGCTTAGGAGTGGGTACCACAGGAGCTAGCTCTCGCCCACAGTCGAGAAATACCACCATGTTCACGGAGGTAGCCGGATTCTTCCAGATCTACATCGGTTCAATTGCAGAATTCAGACCTTCAAGTTATGTACTGATTCACTTGTTAAGCCGGATCCTCTCACAACGCTTCTAGTAGAGAACAGATCCAAGTCCTGTTTAAGAATAAGCTCGCACTTGCCAAGGTCTAACCCCAACTGGGTCAGGTATTCCAAAGGGTTCAAGAAGCACCCTCTAAAAATGAGCTCTTCCAGAATCAAAGCGTTGCAAGCCTCTGAAGTCCTAAATGTTCCATAGTGCATCGATTGTAATACCTCTCCCGAAAGCCAGCAAGTATCAATGCTCCAATTCAACTCATTAGGGTCGTTATTAACTCATGCAAGATATGCAGGTATTGTAATCACCATCACTGGATGCAACTCACTGACACGTGACTTGTCATCAGCATGCACGCTCTGCTGCAACACCTGATCCAAGCACTGGATGGGGTGTAGGTGGTCACACTTCATCAATTCTCTTTTTTTCGAAAAAAATGTATATATCATAATCACAAGAAAAGCTAAGAAGAATGAGTCTGTTTAATATGACGAGCAAAAATGTATGCAAGGATAAGCATCGGGATAGAATCTTGGAGGTCACTTGAGGCCTCGAACTGATCATTAAGCACAACAAAGCCAAGACCCTATTGATTTCTTCCTCCTGAGCAAAACCATCAGGTCCACCTAGGTTTGTGTTAAGATGACCCATTTAATTTGTTGTACATCTTAATGCTTGGGTTGTGTATTGTATTACAATCTCTGTAGTATTTTTTATTACCATATTTCGCGGCATCATTTAATCTTTAGAGCTTCGCACTATATATAGAGGACCATAGGACATCGTAATAAACAATTTATTTATTTTCTTTTCATATGGTATAAGAGAAACTGTCTTGGAATATATATATCTCTCGTCCCATCTCGAAACCCTATACCCATTCGTGCCCTTTCGGTCATTGTTGACGTCATCATCATTGTAAGCAACATTTGCTCGAGCCCGACTACTAAGGATGGATGCATTCCGACGAGCACACTTCCAACTTGTTTGCTCAACCAACGGGTGTTCTGCATCCGTTAGCATTGATTTGTGTACCCATGGCATTCCTTTTGCCTTGTGAGCAAGTTTGAAAATCCCTATTTTTCACACCTTGTGTTTCGGACAGTCCAGTTCAGATTTGTTTATATAAATCTGATTTTGAGGACTCTAGAGCACTTCTAATGATGATAGGAGTGTTCTATATCTAAGTCTACACACACAACCTCCCATTAATGCTTGTTTTGTTTTATCACTCTTTATCACAGTTTTGTCCTTCCCATGAGTACATCTTTCATCACAAAGGAGAAGGTATATGCTACTCCATCTCTTAAGGCCATCAAGAGCCTCGACCTCATTGTAAGGATTGGCATGACCAACTATGAGTTATAAAGCCACAAGGAGTGCATCCTCAAGAAAGGAGAGCCAACAGACAAAACTGATGCTAATGCCATAAGGAAACAAGATAACGTATGGGCCCGAATTTAGCTCTGATAATTGAGATTGCCAATGAGATCCTACATCAACCCATTGCAAAGAATACGTGTGATATTTTTGCAGCTACATATTCTCATACATGCTTGTAAGAAAATGACTGATTAGGCCGTTTAGTCGGTCCGTCTAATCGAGTTAGGAGAGAGGGGTGGCCTACTCGATTAGGAATAATTGTTCCTTGGCCGACCCACAAAGTAAGTCGTCCAATCAATCGACCAACTAGGCCAATTAGTTGGTTGTTTTTTGTGACTGGACTATGTTTTTCGGGATATTTATACCCATAACCCTGAGTAATTCCGCAATAACATTCATAACCCTGTATAATCGCGAATTACATGAGAAATCCTGAGTAATGTTTAACTCTTACATTACATAACCATGTGTCATGGTCTGTTTGGGATGCCTGTTATGTTTGACGGAAAAAGTTACATATTACCAATTTTACCCTTATAAGCATATCACATTTATAAAATGTGCCACCAGTATAAAAAATTTAATAATGCTTCTTGAAGATCCCTTCCGCTCCTCCTGCCACGGAATCTCCCGTCGAGCCGGCTGCCCCGACCTCCCCCGCCCACCTCCTTCGACAGCAGGTCCGACCATCAAACCCAGTTTATACGATCTAAGCAGAGCAACTTTCCGATCTCAAGAAACGAACATTAGAGTGCCGAGACATGAGGCTGGGGGTTGTAAACAGAGATTCGAACGCCGTTGTTCAACAAAATGCATTGTTGTTCAACCAAAATGCATCTGTTGTTCAACAGAACTCACCTATACAAAAACACCGCTGCCACGACAAACGCTGCATTGCTGAGCACGTACAAGGACAATGCCAACACCGCCCGGTACCCCAAAACCGGAACCAACGGAGCGAATATTGCCCGAAAGCTCACAGGAAGATTCAAATTTCTGTCGTCCAAACCTAATCACAAATTCAAAGCAATTGACAGCAATCCCTCACTAGTTCTCGTGAGGAGCGACATGCAGATAGGGAGGATGGGGAAGAAGGCGTAGGCCTGCTCGTATTCGTAGCCGCACTCGGCGATCCTGACGAAGTGGACGGAGTCCCAGACGACGCTGCGCTCGATGGCGGAGCCCAGAAGTGGGAAGAGAGGATGAGGGGGAGGGGGGAGGGGAGGAGAGGCATGGGGGATTGAGAGAGATTAAGGTGTCGTAGGCGTGGAAAGAGACCTCCATGTGCATAAGGATAAGAAGGAAGAGGCGGGAGGGGAGAGCGGTGCGGAGGACGCGGATTGTGCCGCTCTTCTTCATCTGAGACCGTTTTGAGGTTTCGTGAACCCAAGGCCGCCTCCTGGTAGCCCCGACCACCGCCCAGGTCAGCCCTCCCCCGAACCCCGCGCACCCTGCCTCCTGGAAGCCCCGCTCTAGCCGCAGCCCCCCTCCCCCGATGTACCCAAGCCCGACCCCCCACCCCCACCCAACCCCCGTGAACTCAGGGCCACCTCCTGGTAGCCCCGACCACCGCTCATCCTCAAACACCCTTCCCCGGTGAACCCACCCGCTGCCTCGTGGCAGCTCCGCTCCAGCTGCAGCACTCCCTCCCCCGTTGAACTGCTCCAGCCGCAGCACTCCCTCCCCCGCTGAACGCAAGCCCGACCCCGGCGACCTCCCTTGCCTCCAGGTAGTCCCACCCCCGCCTCCTGTTGGCAGCTCAAACCTCCCTCAACCCTCCCCCGACGCACACCCTCCAACCCAGAGAAATCGCCTCCTGACAGCTAAAATTGATATACTTATTTTTTTATTTAGATTAAATTTCAGCCGTTAGATCATTGATGAGTTAGATTAACTCAATTATTTGGTTGAGTCAATAAAGTAAAGTAACGGAAGGTTATAGTGTAAGACGACACACTTATTCAGGGTTCTCAGCGTAATTCGCGATTATGCAGGGTTATGAATGTTATTGCGAAATTACTCGGGGTTATGGGTGTAAAAATCCCATGTTTTTTTGCGTTTTCTTCTTTTTATGAAAGTAAACTTAATCTAAGATGCTTAATGTTCAATTGGAGTTCAGTTAGTTTCTTTTATTTCAATATGGTAGCATACAAAATGTACAAATTTATGTAAATATATAGGAATATATGTATAAAAATGATTTATATATTTAAAATAATTTAAAAACAAAATCAACTAAAGTCTAACTAGATCTGATTGGTCGCTCGACTGCCGATTAATCCTTAGTCGGTGACCCGATCGACCGAGTATTGACTACTGACTTTTGCAACCTTGTTCTCAGGCCAAGAATGAGAAAGATTCTTTAGCTTCGATACTCTATATACATGATCAAGCAGGATGTTTTACTCACACTACTCCAGTATGAGGGGTATGTTTGCGAAGCTTCACAGTTATCTTCCACCCAGTGTCGTCATTGATCAAGTGATGCATTTTGGTTACTGGGTTGGGCTGGGTTGGGTTGGGTTGGGGTATCCTTTTGTGAATAGTAGCTGTTTGGAGGGTTGGGATGGTTGGAATGATAATTGTAATGTAATGTGACATTGATTATGTGTTATATTAACTTTTTTGATGATTATAATATGTTTTTTATGTTAATAAGTATTTGAACAAGGTTAAAAATCATTATACCAAAGAAATTGTAGGGTCAATACAAGTATTCCCAACCCAGGAATGCAGGGTTGGAGACAGGGATATGCCAGGGTACGCCGGGATACCCTGGCAACCAAACAGGCACATAGGAATACCATAATGGTTGGTGTCTTTCTTGTTGGTCTTCATCCAACCTATTATGCATCATGCAATCATCTTCTTTCCAGCACTACTATCTTTCCAATGGAGGAGGCCTACAATCGTCTGCCCAGAATCTATTTGCCACATGCACTTAAAACTCAGACCTCCTCTCCTATGGCAACTTCACAAGATAAAGGAGGGTCTGCCCAGTTTGGAGGAGAGGTGTCTGTGGTTGAAGAGAGGGTCGCCTCTGACATCAGTGTACCTACTGCAACAGACTTAGACATACTGATGGTACATACTACCAGAAGCATGGCTATCCTACTTTAACCCTTGTCGAGTAGATTGAGTGAGCATCATCTTATGACCAGAAGTATGACTCTTATCTCCCAACTGAGGGAGATCATGGAATCTTCTCCTACTCAGCCCCATCCCTCTACTGCACCATCTAATACAACATACCTCAAGAATAGACCATGTTCTTACCACTTGTCACAAGACCACAACATTGACTTTAGAGAGTGACTAATTGATTATGGAGCTTCTCATCATCTTTGTAACAATGAAACAATTCACCTCATATAACTCAATTCCACATGGTCGCTCAACCATCATTGCAAAGGGAGATACTCTCCTAATATAGGATGTACGAAGATTTATCTGATGCACTCTATGCATCAGTAGAATGTTTTACATGCTCCATAATTCTTTATGAATTTATTGTTCATTGGACAACTTAACTCAACTGCCTTGTCATATTTAATCCATCTTCTCTTGCGTTTCAAAATATACTTACAAGCATGGTGATTGGATGTGGCAGTAAGCAAGGAGGTTCTTTACAGATTGGTCCAATCTCCGTATACAAGCATATCTTCCATCTCTACAGAATTAATCTCCTCCTACCTATAACACCTGCATTTTGGTCATCTACCACTCTAGAAGATATGGAGAATCCTACCTTATGTCTCTCTCAAGTCTAGCATCCAGTGCAAGGCTTGCCAACTTGGGAAGCATCATCGTGCTAGCTTCCCAGGCCGTCAATGTTGTAACAGTAGTCTTGTGTTTCTGTTGTTGCATTTTTGATGTTTTTTATTAAAAAAAAGGAACACGTGATAGTGTCTACCCCTAAAAGATTAAATAAAAGGAATAACCCATTTATAAGAGGAATGGCTCGAGTTGAGTCTTGGCTGAAAAGATCACATTTTCCACAGAAACCAAAAGACCATCTCTCTTTCGTTAGGATTCTCTTGCACCTCAACAACCAAAAGATCTTGATGCGTGCCAAGATTTTCAAAGCCCATATAAATTCCAGACCCAAATAAATTCCTCGGGCCTAGGACTTGGCTGGGTGTTAACAGCCATATAAGCTCCACATGTAGTGAACTCTCTATCTCTCGAAATCCAATGATCTTTGCCATCCATAGGCCCATTCGACTGACAACTCCTTTTTATATCTGCAAAGTCACCCTCATGGCGCAATTAACTTATGTATCAATCTGATCACAGTGGAACTAAAATAAGCAACCGAAGCCCATTATTCCATAACCAAATTTCTAAAGCTATCCTCCAGGAGCCATGACCTTTCAAATCTGAAAAAAAAAAGAATGATGGATGTTACCCTTACTCGAGTCCCACATAAGAGGAGTATTATCACATCTCGTAGGCATGTGTTAAGAGGCGCTTGCCAGTTGCCATAAGGAGATCCTCCAAAAGCTCTAAGGAACCCAAGAAAAGATCCAATCTGGATTGAGATCATAAGTTTCGTTCGGTATATCGGGCATCCACCGCATCAAGAATTTCCAGCTATATCTCACCAACAAGTTCAACAAAATCATTTGAACCTGGATCTTGCCCCTCACGAAGATGAGGATGGTCAGAGAATAGAAAAGTTACATTGAAATCTCCCCTTGTTGGCCCATACACACAAGAATGACCATAGGCAAGTCAGTTTTCCGCATTTGTAAAAATACAATATGAACGAATCTACCGGTAGACTCCGAAATAAGAGCATACGCATCGCTCTTCCAGGTGATCACAGAACCACAACGGCTACCAACAACGTTTAATGCTCTGAAATCCGAAAGTGTAGGAACTCCAAGAGATTTCCACAATAGCTTCATCCACTCGTGCAACTTCAGTTTCATGTAGCATCATATCTCCAACCCACCTGCTCAACAATGATCCTATAAACCAGTGTTTTTCAAGGCCGCCTACCGCCCTCACATTCTAGGAGAGAACCTTCATTGAGAAACCTTGGTTGTCCTCATGGTAGATACCACTCCCACAATCCGAGCAACCGTCAGCTGAAGGAATCTCTTCACATCATCTCCCACTGTTGTCGAAGGTAACTGTGCTAGAACACTCACTAATGAGGCAAATAACACCAGTGTCATCTTCTAGATAACTATTTCGGCTCATGCCTCAATCCTCTTTCTCTGAGGTTTATAGCGCTTCAATTTTTGTGTGCACGAAACCCACCCCTCCACCAAGCTCTCAGAAAATTCCACCAAAGGTCCAGTAGAGGTGGTAGAACGCATGACACCTCCAAGCTGAGGGAATAGATCTCTAGCCCTAACCAAGGGAAAGAAACCATTGCCCTCCCACAACGATTCCATCGATATCACTGCTACCAAAAGGTGCTCCGGATGTTTCAAAGGATCATGGCGACAAGCTGACGACATTGGAGCAACAAGATCATAAGCAATAGTCGAATCCAGTTGTTGGATCAAAGATTCTTGTTCCAACTTGAGGGAGAGTGTTGACGTTATTGACTAAGATAGCCATGACATAGTTTTTCCTCTTTTAGTTCATTTCCTTGTTATATATTTCTATTAGTAACCCTTCATGAACTATTATGTAGTTGCTATCTATTGGGCTCTAAGGTTTTTCTCTATGTAAGAAACACCACACCAATGAATAAATTCATCCATATAGCTATTTTTCTTCGCACTTCGATTTCAGAGAGATAAGTCCCCTTTTTTCGATTGTGTTTCCCGATAAGGATTTGTTTTCTCTAACTCCTTGTGTATTAGGTTGTGTGCCTTTTGTTCCCCACTTGATTCTAGGCTGAGACAAGTTGTCTTCTCGGTCTATCAAGTGCATTTTATGACATATTCTAAGGCTCGAAAAGAGTATTGTTGCTTTGACCCGATTAGAGAAGGTCCTATGTCAGTGTGGACATCACATTTTTTAAGTCGGTTGTGTATTTTTACCATATTGGAGACAAGATGACACCTTCTGAGTCAAATGCTTAGGTCTACCTTCCGTCTCCTCGTTCCTACCACCCAAGTTGAGATCTTTTCTCATGTGTACTCTCGAATACACAAACAAACTTTTTCGAAACCGCTGCTTTAGTGCCTTCCTTATAATCCACCACACATCAGGTAGACAATGAATACTTATTCTCTATTGATGGCACAAGTAATGCTTCAATCCAGCAAGATAATACAACTGAGGTGATGTAGCTGAAGAATCTCATATTCATCAATATTATTCTTATTAATTATCCCTCTATCTTAAACTAATCAATCAACTTATTAATTAATTGAAATTAACTTTTACACCTTATAAATAATTAAAGCTAATTATTGTATATAAATAAAGTACCTAATAAAAGTCCCTTCTATTTTATGTGTTTCTCATTATAAAAAAATCCAAAAAAAAAATCTATAATATTGTTTATAATATATTGTATATTATTTATTATTCAAAAAATATCAAAAAATATCAAAAACAAATAAAAGAAGTATTTTTATTCTTCAAAAATACTTACAAAAATATTAGGTATGTATAAATGATGAATTTTGGTTTTGGGTTCTACATGAAAGTTGTAAATCTTAAAGAAATACACAACATTCATGTTGAATACTATTTATTTTGACTTTATTTACTATTTTATTTCTAATTTTCTTTATTTTGTACATTTCTTTAATGTCTGATTTGGCCACATGACTCAATCTCTTTCAGCCATGTGTCGACCTTTCAATCAGCCCCACCTCCCTTCTAGATCGACTGATCTCTTGATCGGATTGTCCTGGAAGCCCCATTTCTGCCTCATCTAGGACCACTTGATCATTTGATCAAGCGACTCTGATCCTTCTACCTACGCCCATCCTTGGACCGTTGGATCACCTGATCCAACGGTCACGGCTCTATGTCAACCTCCAGTCGTTACTCCTCCAAGGGTTGCGACTGTTAACCGGCCAACTTCCCTAATTTATTCCCGCCACTCAACCGTTCCTCCATCTTCCTATTATACCTATCGAGAGCCTTCACATCCCTTATGTACGCCATAACCCCCATCTCCGACCTCCACCTCACGTGAGCTCTCTACACGCGGTTGAAACCTCCTCGGTCAACCGCTTAGCTTCTGAACAAAACTCTTCTCTCCGCCTTCGTTCTCTAGTATCCACCTTCACGCGGGGTTTCTCCGAGTTTCCACCTTCCACTGACAATGTGAGGATTAGAGACGAAGCCACGATCGAGGTTAACCTCCGATGAGATCTACAGCCTCCAGACCATGTCGCGGCACCATTAGACATTGCTCGAGCTTCAAGCTCTAGCACAACTTGTCAAGAGAGGACCACGAAGCCCTCGAGCTTTGATTTCAGACCCACCAGATTCATTTATGATCTTCTTCATCCTCCAGGCGAGTTTCAATGTCGCCCCCTTTTTGTTTCTATGATTTAGTTGCATGCACACAATCCGTCAACTTAATTGATCACTCCTCCAACATCGCTACACTTCAT
The DNA here is from genome assembly GCA_037367405.1 of Ottelia alismoides. NCBI lineage: Eukaryota > Viridiplantae > Streptophyta > Magnoliopsida > Alismatales > Hydrocharitaceae > Ottelia > Ottelia alismoides. Next base: position 409,451 of record JAZKJV010004338.1, on the reverse strand, counting down.
GCATCCTCGCGGACCACTCCGACTCTACTTCCTCCAGACTACCCCCCTCACATAAGCCAAGTTCTTTTTCCTGTAAGGAAGAAAACCTACTTAGGGTCCTGCCTTCTACGCCTCCGATGACCCCTAGTTCGCCTCATTTCACCCCCAAAGGACTCGACTATGCTTCGGCTATCGTCTAACATTTGCAGGTTCCCAAATAGCTTCAACGATCGGAGTTTCTAACTAACTTCCATTCAATTGCCCTGCCTCCGATGATCGATCGCCGACCAACCGACTCAGGCCTTCTTGGGCCTCCTCTGAACATCCAACATCTTCGCCTGACCTTCAGCTTTGCACCTCGATTATCATCTGAGTTAGAGGAGCACAGAAGAGAGCATCCATGTAGTCGAAATAGCCCAATCCTCTCGTAATCGCTCGCGGAGGGACAAGCTACAATAACCATCAGATTAGATAGATCAGATCTGGATCTTACAATCCACAGCCAAAGCCGCATCACCCTCCGAGCTTGCAACCTTGGGTGATCCACACCTGCTCCAAAACACCAGAAGATTCCCACAAGGCCCGAGCCTCCATCTGCTCTGGGGCGTGCCTCGAGCCTGGAGAGCACGCACCTCACGTGCCTCGCCTGGAGTTTATGCAGAGACATCCAGCAGAATCCCAATAATCGCAGAAATATCCCCACTCATTAGGAATATTGCAAGATAAGCATGTCGGCTTGTGTATTTATATTTTGACCCCTTTTGAACATATTCATGATCGAAAACAGCAACAACAACAAAGCATTTTCCCACATTAAGTAGGGTCTGTTACATGGATTCTTTGCCTCATTCAGATCTATCTTGGGCCATTCTCAGGTTTAGATCCAAAAAATTAAAATCCCTTCGTATAGTCCCATCCCAACACTTCTTGGGTCTTCCTCACCTTCTCTTAGCCGGCTCAACATTCCAAAATTTGCATCTCCTCACCGGTGCATCAAATGACCTCCTTTGCAAATGGCCAAACCCCCTTAAGTAATTTTCTCGCATCTTATTTTCGATCGGAGTTACATCAACTTTCATTCTGATTGCATCATTCTGAATCCGATCTTTACGTGTGTATCCACACATCCACCTTAGCATTTTAATTTCCGGTATTGTCATTCTCTACACATGTCTATGGTTTAGATGCCAACATTCAGATCCATACAACATAGTAGGTTTCACGGCTACTTTGTAAAACTTTCCTTTGACTTTCAAAGGAATTTTCTTATCATGGAGAACGAGAGAGGCTCCTCTCCACTTTAGCCAAGTTGCATTTATTTTATAAGTAACATTTCAATCAATTTCCCCATCATGTTGCAAAATCGATCCCAAGTATCTAAAAGAATCTATCTTCTGAATGTTATCGTCACTAATCTTCACCTTGATTCCTTCATCATCTCTTTCATCAAAAGAGTACTCCGCACATATTCAGTCTTAACCCTACTTATACGAAATCCTTTAGTCTCCAATGCATGCCTCCAGACTTCAATCTTCTCATTTACTCTATCTCTAGTCTCATCAATCAACACAATATCATCAGCGAATAACATACACCAAGGTATCTCATCATGAATGTGACTTGTCAACTCGTCCATAATCAATGTAAAAAGGAATAGACTCAAAGTTGAACCTTGATACAGACCAATGTTGATGTCAAAATAGTCAGTCTTCAGCGTCAAAAAAAAAAGTCAGTCTTCCTAGATTGTATCCTTATACACGATGAAGCCCTATCATACATATATTTTATGAGGTTAATGTATAGGATAGTTACTTGTCTCTTCTACAAAACTCTCCACAATATCTCTCGTGGGGAAAAATCATAAGCCTTCTCCAAGACTCCAAATCAATAAAAATCATACGGAGGTTCTTCCTTTTAGCTCTATAAATCTCCATCTTTCTCCTCAGCAAGTGGATGGCTTCAATAATTGAGCGACCTAGCATGAATCTAAATTGGTTTTCTTTACTTTAGAAACTTGTTTCAACCTTCTTTCGATCACACGTTCCCAAAGTTTCATTGTGTGGCTCATCAGCTTGATACCTCTGTAATTTGAACAATTTTGAATGTATCATTTGTTCTTATAAAAAGGCACCATGATGATTCTCCTCCAATCTTCAGGCATTTTTTTGCTTCGCCAAATAACATTGAATAAATTTGTAAGCCAAATCAAACCACACTTACCATAAACTCTCCAAATTTCTATAGGAATGTCATCAAGTCCTACATCTTTCCCAGGTCTCATAATCTTAAAATCCTCCTCTACTTCTTTTGTATTCGTCTATAGCTTATGTTTATGCTTTTAAATGATATTTATTCTTGAATAATTCCCATGGATTGTTTATTAAATAACTTGAGCACATTAAATCCATTTTTAATGAAATTGGTCTCGTTGAATTTGTAATAAAATTCTCTACATATTAATGCATTGTATGTTCTGATGTGATGAATAAACATTGATTAAATCACAAATCTATGTCTCTAATTGTTTAGACTTGCTTAATTTGCCTTTGAGTTATTCTCACTCCTTAATTAACAAAAAAATAGGCAAATTAATCCATGATTAATATACTTCATTTTTAATAGATCTTTGATTTCATTAGAATCACATTTATTTCAAATTAAATAAGTTTACATGCATAACTACATAGGTATTAAGATGTTTAGGCTACTAGTTTAATTCATATTGAATTGACTATCTTAATTGTGCCCCAATTATAGAGTAATTATTGCAGATCAATTTAAGTCATATTAAACATGTAATTCAGGAGCTCTATATGTGTTAATGAGTTTGCATTATCATTGCATTTCATGCCATTTTGTGGCATATATATATTGACTTGCATATAAAAATCGTAAAAAGAAGCATGCATCCATTAGTATTGTGTACATTGACCTAGATACACTATTATTCACTTAACCTCGATTATTTAAATTATAATAAATAGTTCCAATTGCTCATGTCCTTGTGCTCGATCATGGACTTATCCAAGTATAAATTTATGCCAAACTCTCTTCGTAAAGATCTTTATCTTGGTTTTAATGATCTGTTAATCGGCTTGTATTACAATGAGACTTAATTAAATTAGTCGATTAGCGCTTCAGCAGCAGTTCAGGCAGATAATACATTTCAGCGAGATGGGACCCACAATTCTTTTGAGGATTTCACTGTGCCGATTTCTCTTCAGAAGGGCCACGACACGTGTACTAGCTACTTTTTCTCTAGTCGCATCTCTTTTTAGCATCTCGTAGATGACTCCAAGAAGTTTGTGATATGCTATTGCAACCCTGGCATGGCCCAAAATACCAATTTCATTAGCATGTTGGTGACCCAAGAAATCGACACATCGACGTCATGTCGCCAACATATCACCGAAATCGATCCAAAGAAAAGCAACCGGTATGGCTAAGAGCACCAGGTGAAAGTCAACAAAATATCATGGTCGACATGATCCTAAGCATCAGGTGAAAGACAAATTGCATTTCACTAACATTTCGAGCCATGATCCCAAGCAGACATCATGAGGCATTACAACGTAGCCAGTGGCAACTGTCTATGGAAAAGGAGATGGATGCATTGCAATCTAGAAGAACATGTACCTTAGACACAACCCTCGTTGATGCACACGCAGTTAGGTATAAGTGGGTCTTCAAAGTGAAGCATCATAACGTAAATTGCTACAAAGCATATTCGGAGGCAAAAGGCAAGGACTTAAATGTCCGTTTTGGTCACCATTTCGGTACCGACCAAAACAGAATTTCGATGGAATTTCGGTGGAATTTCGACCGAAATTTCGATCATTTTGGTCATTTTTTGTATAAGGACCCCATATTTCGGTCATTTCGGTCGAATTTCGATTTCGACTGGATATCGATATTCGACAGAAATTCGACTGAATTTCGCTGAAATTTGAGGCCACGGATTTACTTAAACATATGGGTGGATTACTAGGACACTCTCTCGTGTGGCACGTCATTCTACCCTCTAGATCCCAAGGCCTTAAATATCGGTTTCGGTCACCATATCGCAAGGCCCTAAATGTCGGTTTCGGTCACCATTTCGGTATCGACCAAAACAGAATTTCGATGGAATTTTGGTGGAATTTCGATCGAAATTTCGATCATTTCGGTCATTTTTTATACTAGGACCCCCATATTTCGGTCATTTCAATCGAATTTCGATTTCGACTGGATATCGATATTCGACAGAAATTTGACTGAAATTCGCTGAAATTTGAGGCCATGCCATATCAATGATCGGTCAAAATTCGACCATTTCAGTCACATTTTCTTCTATCAAGCCCCTCAAGGCATAGATATCGACCACTTCGTTTGAATTCCGGTCACTTGCCGAAACCAAATATTGGTCAAAATTCGCTAAAATTTGATGCCATACTAGATCCTCCTTTCTATTGTTGTAACCAGAGAGTGGCCTTTATTTCAGCTTGATGTCAAGAACACATTTTTCTATGGAGATTTGCAAGAGGAAGTCTGCATGCATTAATTACCTTAGTTTGCTTTCATAAGGTTATTTTTAACTTTAAGTTGAATTGAGAGCATGGTTCCGTAAGCTTTCAGATTTGCAGAGCAACATGGCTTCACTAGATATATGTTGACCATTCATCGTTCATACATAGGACGTCGAGAGTTGTCATTGCCATCTAGTGTATGTTGATGATATCATTGTTACTCGGGATGACATACATGGCATTATTGAAGCAAAAAGAATTCTTTTGGAAGCATTTCATCACCAAGGACCATGGGGAGCTTCGTTACTTCCTTGGTATTGAGTTTGTTAAAAATCGTAGAGGGCTTATGATGAGTTAAAGGAAGTTTGCGGATGACTTTTCATAAATCGGAATGGCATATTGCAAACTCGCATTGTTTCAATGGACCCCAGTATGAAGCTTTGCCCAGATGACAAAGAGGAAGCTGACAAAAGGAGGTACAAAGAACTAGTTGGGAAGCTCCTCTATGCAAAAATCACCATACATGACTCCCTTGCTATGAGCAAAGTCAGCCAGTTCATGGATCAACCACAATAGACCCACGTGAATGCAGTCACAATGATTCTTAGATACCGCACATGCCTCACCAAGTACAAATTGTTTTTTTCTAGCAAGGGGACGTCCCTTGTCATATCAGGTTCCACTGATGCAGCCTACTTTGATTATCCAAAGGACAAAAGATCCACCACATGTTTTGTTGTTTTCGTTGATGATTCTATAGATACATGGAAGAGCAAGAAGCGGATGGTAGTTGCCATATCGAGTGAATAATCTTAGTACAAATCCATGGCGTAGGTCTACATTAAGATGATGTGGGTCAAGTCAATCTTGACTAACCCAAATATGGAGGTGTCTCTCCCTATACAACTCATGTATGACAAGTTGACAACCAAGGAGCCTTGTTCATTACCAACAAATCCAGCATTCCATGTGCGGACAAAGCAAATTGCAAGCGATTACCATTACACCAAAGACTTGATCTAAAAAGGCTTTATAACTACTACTCATGTCAGCTCGAGGGGACAGGCGATTGGCATCCTCACTAAAGTACTCGCCAAGGGACCATTCCAGAAGTGTACATTTAAGCGAAGCATGATCAACATCTATGCTCCAGCTTGATAAAGAGTATTATAGTATTATTGTGCAAATTTCTTTCCATTTCTGTGGGGACCCAACAAGTCAGTCTCATTTCCTCTGTAAGGTTTCCCTCTATATATAGATGACCCTAGAGCACTGTAATAAACAATTTGCTTATACCCTTTTCGCAGATTGCACTATATAAGCAAGGATTCTAGTTCAATATATCTAGTTATTAACTTTAGATACACCTTGAAAAGCAACATGCTAAGTACCCAAAATCCAATAATTCATGTTTACCACTTTTTTGACCAAGAGAAATAATAGTTGATGACAGGGCAAACAAATCACACAAGGACTAACATCGAGACCCCCTATTCTCAATTTGTGAGAGGAAGGCAACCGCAAAAGCTTCAACCTGGCAGCTTCTCTCGAACAACTAGGTTTCTCTCTTATGGAGCAAATGAGGGGTAACCTTCAATACTTCTCCCCAAGTTGGGTATAAATATCAATCATGCCTAACTTGCTCGTATTCAACTCACATTGCACTACGGGAAGACCTTTGATGAAGATGTCTGCTAGTTGCTTTTCAGATTAGATGAAAGGGGGACACAATTGTCCAACAACAATTTTCCCATAAATGAAGTAATCATGTTGCATTAGATCATTGACAAGATCGATGGTCGTTGTGTTGTCACAATACAGCTTCATAGATAAGTGAATGTGAAATATGATGTCTTGAAACAAAATCTATACACAAAGAACCTCAGGAACTTCAAGATCCATACCACAACCTCAACATTAAATTTGGCACAATTTATTCTTTTTTCGCCATATGACAAGTTTAGGTCAAGTATACATGGTATCCGGTACTAGAATGGTTATCATCAACAAATGTAGCCCAATCAACTTTGTATAGGTGTCAACCCACATTATCCTTCTTGCTGGAAGGAAAGGAGGTTGGAGTGTGTGGGGATGGCGCAAGAAGATCAAAAGAGGAGCATAATGCTCCAGCCCACGCTGCCACCGCCCACCTCCCCCATCTACAACCTTGACCGCTCCTCTACCTTTCCCCTTCCTTCTGTTATACCCAACACGTCACGCTTCCACCTATCAACAAGAGCCCTTCTTTTGGAACACGTGTCTCAACTCTCTCCCTGAGTCCACCTCCCCCCCACCCCACCACCTCGACTCCTCCCCTCCCACCTCCCCACTCGGACCTCCATATTCCTATGCCCTCTCCTTCTCCATCAAGGTGTGCTCCGAGTCATGCACGTTCAATATTGGTAGATCCCATGGATAGACATCGACAGAGCTCGAGATCATTTTGGAAGTATATCTTCACAACACAATCATATGCATGCACATCCTATGGGGAGATCGAGCTTGCAAGATTGTTGTCATTAAAATGTCGATAAGACATGTTAACTGGAATACCTAGATCACCTACTTGACCAAGATCACAGATATAAGAATAATTGACCATGACGTGTTTGAATGGATGATCAAGAGAGTGAGGTCGTGGACATCAATAATTGCAAGGTACGCTAACTGCGAGAATCCTAAGTGAGCAGTGGATTTGTTCCATGAGATGGACGACACTGGGATGAAACACGTGCCCACCTCAACTCCCTCATCGAGGACAGCTCCTCCCATAGAGATCATTGATGAGTCGTTGCAAAGTTCTCCTCAACCAAAGGGAAGAGACTTTGGACCAATTACATCATTTGTAAAAGTGATTACTTTAAATGGCAAAAATGTCAACAATTAACGGTTTCCGTGCACATTAATAGTCGAAGATGGTAACGTGTGGCTTTTCCATCTAATGATTAACAACTATTCAAGGTTGTATGTATCATTCAGAGCTATGGAGAGTTTAATACATAATTATGAAAGTATAGGAGGTTATGGATACAAAAATCCCATTTTTAAATGCAATAAAGAGAGATCTAATCTCATCTTTTTGGTCTCGAATACAAGCCTCCGAAAGCTTCTGCGACTCTTTTATGTCGACGTTAAACCCTAAAGTTGAAAATTCATGCTCGTCTTCGTTACATTTAAAAAATAGAGCCCAATTGAGAATCGGCGCGTAGTTGTCATCCTTTTTTGAAATTTACCCTATTTTTAATGCACTGCATATGCCTGGAAGTTTCATTGGCAATTTTATATGGACGTGCACACACCAAGATTATGTGTGCACAGCATTTGGATTGTTTCTGATGAGCTGAAATGCTGCTGAAGTGCAATGGTTGAATAATCAATACAAAAATCCTAGAGCTATCTTTGGCGATTTACTAGGGAAGTGCACCCGTCGGTTTAGACGTGTGCACAACCAGTTGTCGAAAACCTTTTCTATGGCTGAGGTTGTATTTCTTTTTGAAAGAACTGAGGTTGTATTTTGCTCTCTGCTTTTTTTATTGGTGGTGTTATTGAGAAGAGGGCATTTTCATTGTCATAAATGAGGATATTATTTAGGGACGCATCACCTATTGAAGATGTTGAATGCGACGTGGCCCTATTGGAATGGCTTGAAAATTCTGCTAGTGCATAGAATGTTTGGAAAACTGAAAATGCTTTTGGAAACAGTATCTGTATGACTGTATGGGCTTAAACAAGTTGCTGCTGCCTTTGGTGTATTCTTTACATAACTGTGCAGCAAACGTGGAAAACATGATGTCTGGACCCTTACACTACCATGTTTATAAGTAAAAAAAATTATGACAATCCAAGTAGAATCCGACCATGTTTTCGAAAAGTAGGACCCAAACCCAACTATTCAATCAATTGCTTAAAACCTTTCAGAAAAAGGGACAACCAACTATTTAACTGTGTCTAGGTAATTTCTTGGGAGGATAATGTGGAAAAATCACGCACCCATTAATGAGCAAAAAATAAGATGGCCAGCCCCACCACTAGTATTTAATCTTCGAGTCTAAACCACAGAAACAGTTGGATATACATACTTTTTTATGTCTTCAACAGCTTGCTTGCGTCGCTGAATTTGAAGCTCTAGTATATGGATGAGTGTAGCTCTTGCCTAAAGCGAGAAACAAGTTTAGAAGAGCCTTAATATATTACATGACAGTTATGCATCAGCATCAAATAATTAAAAATATTTATATAAGAAAAACAGTTTTGCAATTGCACCAACTTGGTGAGGTCTGAGGGAGTTCAGGAGGTGATGAAGATTCTTGAAGATGAGAGAGATTTCCTCTACACGGCGAGCATATTGTGAAGGCCTCTCAACAAGTACATCTGCAAGCTCCAAGAAATGCAGCTGCAGCTCCCGATTCAGTGTTCTCAGTTCTTTCTTGAAATCTATCAATTGTGTACCCATAAAACATCTAGCAAATGAAGAATGCAGCGATATATATTTTTTGAATCAATGCAGAGATAGATTTGCAAGTGACGTTATCAAAGACTATGATGATAAAATACAAATATCAATCTAAACTGGGTTTTACTACAAAATATGAAGCTTGCAATAGTCCACCAACAAATTAGACCTGCCTATGCAGTCCAAGGGGTTGACCAAATAGTTTTCAATTTGGAATATTAGGCAATCTGACTAGTCAATTAGACAGATGACTAGTGAAGAAAGATTATTTTATAATGTTTTTTATTAGATTTTCAAATATTTTATTGTAAATCAAAACTTAATTGTACAATATTTTTAATTGGAATTTAATTGCTATTGTATATAATCTTGAAAATGGTCACGCACACTAAAAGTGATTTTTATATCTAAAGTAATAAAAAAACTTAAAACATAACATCTCCGATTGTTATGGATGTTTTTATGTTCTTTTTCAAAAAAAGCAAAGCTTTTATGTTTATGTTATTTCATTGAAACCCTTCGGGAGTATCTATGTAGATTCTTGTTTATGAGCGTTCTAGGGTTCCGTCCTATATAAAGACTCCTGGACCTCTTGAAATAAGTCATTGTGTTTTCTCATCTTTTCCCACATAGTATCAGATCAACGGTCCTAGGTTGATGTTCTGACCTAGATCCTACCGCCACCACTAGTGATGTGGTCGAAAAATATGGAAGAATTTTTTAGGGGTAAGAAAGAGAAAATTGGGGTAAGTGGTTAAGGAGGAGCACGCTAAGCTGCGCGGGATTGTAGAAGGAGATAAGAGGAGAGGAAAACTAAATTAGAGGATTTAAAAGAGAAATAAAATCAAAGGGGAGAAGGAGGATAAAGTCAATGGCTACTCAACTTTTACTTCATTTCATGTCCCTATTACAAATGAGTAGGTTACTTTATATAGGGATTTAACCCATTAAAAGATGTAACCTTTCAGCAAAAGAGTAAAGACACATCCAAATCCAAAAGGCACATCCAAATGTTGTGACCGTTGGTTTTTTTTACAAAAATTTAAAAATTAAATAAAATTGCAACAAAAAAATATTTTAAAATGCATTAATTCTCCTCTTCAGAAAGAAAGTTAGTGTAGCTCCGATCGAGGATAAGATGCGAGAAAACCACTTAAGATGGTTTGATCATTTGCAAAGAAGATCAACGGATGCACCAGTTAGGAGATGCGAGTGTTGGGATGCTGAGCCGGCTAAGAGAGGGTGAGGACGACCAAACAAGTGTTGGAAAGAGACTATACGAAGGGATCTTAGTTTTTTGGATATAAGCACGGGATTGACCCAAGATAGATCTGAATGGAGGCGAAGAATCCACTTAATTGTGGGAAAAGGCTTTGTTGTTGTTGCATTAATTCTCCTCTAATTTAAAAAACTCATCTCATGATGAGTTGATTGATCATCGGATTCGACAAAGAAGAAATACATCTGAATTTGTCGGATCAATGTACCCAATTTAAGTTACTTCTTTCGTTCAGCATTATATTTGTAGTTCTTTTCCACTGGGGGTGTCTTCGCAATTTCCCACTACACCATTGTGTGCTGCTCAATTGATTGTGGTGACAGCAACGGTTTGGTCGATTGCAGTTATATTGATAGTGTCGTAAGTGGAGGCCGCGAAGCAACTAACATTGGCGAGTGTAGTAGCGGTGAGTCTGATGTCGTAACGGGAGTGGGCATTATTGTGTTGGGTTTATGTGAGGAAGAAAGTGTCCATGAGGCAATGGTAATTTGGACAGCAACTTCGTATGCAAATAAGTCGAGAACTTTGAACTCTTCAACATCAGGACCTTCATCGGTGATGGGTCATGTATCTTCATGTTTCTTGTACAATAGTTGGAACAATGAAATCTTCATTTTGAATTAATATATTTTCAACAAATCTGTGTTGTATTGATGTTGTATTGTGCGAATTTTCATCATGATTGATTGTGTCTTCTTCTAATCATGAATCCAACCATAGTAGCACCTTGATGCTTGATAAAATGCGAGTCTTGAATTTCTTTTGTCAGAACTGTGAGCCTTGACCAAGATGACTAAGTTAAGCATCGTTTTCCAATACTCAACATAATCACCGAATCATAAGAACGATTCGTGCTCCATGCTCTGATAACAATTGATGCGACTGAAAAATAGGGAAGAATTGTTGAGGAGCGAGAAAGATATAATTGGGGTAAGGGGTTAAGGAGGAGCACACTAAGCTACGTGGGAGGGGAGGAAATAAGAGGAGAGGAAAATTGGATTGGAGGTTTTGAGAGGAAAAAGAAAATACAAGGAAAAAGGAGGATAAAGCCAATGGCTACTCAACTTTTCCTTCATTTCATGTCCCCATTACAAATGAGTAGGTTGCTTTATATAGGGATTTAACCCATAAAAATATGCAACTTTCACCTAAAGATGCATCCAAATCCAAAAGGCACATCAAAAGGTTGTGACTCTTGGTTTTTACAAAATTTAAAAATTATAATAAAATTACAACAAAAATAAATAGTTTAAACAGCATCAACTAGCATTGTTCGCACTCCTCCGCGACCACCACTCCTTGTGGGGGGCTCGTCTCATCTGGGGCTCCACGCAAGACTCTGACGCCTCAACCTCCGACGCCACCAGGCCTCCACGAGCCCTGCACGGCCGCCACGAGCCCTACAAGCTACTTGCAGTCATCTCCATGCATGCAGCGCAAGCTCTAGATCTGGAAAGTTCAATCTATCGTCGATTTCAAAGAAAAGAAAGGGAGTTGCTTATGCGTTGGAACCATACTTAAAGGAGGGGATGCTCCTAATTCTCATCGTCGGAACCCAAAGACTCGATGTTGGCACGCAAGTGGCACAACATCGTCGACGCAACTCCCTCCACGAAGATCTCTGACGGTACCTCCCGAGCATTTCTCCACACCGTGTCGGTGTCGCCTATGTCAAAGGCTTCATCAAGAACCCTGCTTGGTCTTGTTAGCAACGCAACGCACCTCTAGGACTCAACCTCTTCGTGATGCCCAATCAAGCTTCCAATTGGTACCGCCCTTCTCCAGGCATCACTCTTCATGTCGATGGTGGTGCCATTACTTCCCCTCCATCAAGTTATCCATCTAAACAGTAAATATTCCCATTTCTTTCCTCACGCAGATGGTGGCAGCAACAAGATGGCATCAGGAAACCTAGTTGTGACTTTGTTAGGGGATGATACCCTTGTTAGGGGACCGTGAGTTATGAAAAGAAAGAGAAAGAGAGAGAGACCATTGAGAAAAAAAATAGATGGCTACAAAAAAGGGGAATTTTGGGTTTGAAAAATGCTACCATACAAAAAGAAGTCGTACATGAAAAAAAGGAGAATAGACAAAAAAAGGGGCGGTGGCTACAAAAAAATGTAATGATTTGTGCAAAAAAAGCACAAAAAATAACAAGAAAAATGCATGTTTTGTTTTTGGTTTCTCCCAACTTGATGATCCATGCTCTTATTCCATCAAGTATGGGAGAAGATGGAGCCAGATAGGGCGTATATTCTTTTTCTTGAGATGTGTCTACAAGACTTCAATTGTCCGTCCACGACTGAGAGACCAAAAATCCAGACTACTATTAATATCTATCAATCGTCTTAACCAAGCAGCGATTACTTCGTCAGAGTGTCTCTATCCTCGAATACTACTCCATGTTAGCTTCTTCTACAACGACTCTACTCCAGGCACAACCTGGTTGTCGCAACGACTACTGGAGGCACGAGTGATGTTCTTCTAGGTGACTTGAACGTCGCAGACCCATCCTCGACGGAGGTCTTCTACCAGCAATGGTGTCTCTATCTCCATCCGAGCAGGGTGTCTCTATTCTTGCCTCTCTTAGATGTATCGTGTAAAGATGTATTACATATTTTCTTTTATTGCAATTGCACCTTTCTTAGCTCCATCTTGAGAGAGTGTGTCAAAGTATGTAATAGGCTGGTAATTGGGTCTCTTTAAGATCCAATTACCCCCACTCATGTTTATTCGCACATGGATGAGTGGTGGGACTCCGGTCTGTCTGTGGGGATATATAAGGAGACCCACACCCTTTGTACTCTTTTTTTTGAAGCCAACCCTTTTTACTCATTGAGAGATTCAATACAGAAGATCGGCACTTTGAGGCTTTTTCTTGTGGTTTCATCCCACTCCTCAAGGAGTAGGGTTCCACATAAAATATGAGCTTCCACTTTTTATATTTCTTTATGTTCTTATTTATCGATTTTGCTTATGCTTTCTATATTTCAACGGTTTGCTTGAGTATAATCTCAAGATGTTAGACAATAACCAAGAAGACCAATGAAGAAATCACCTAATAGGTGATCCGTAAATAGAAAATATAAAGAGGAAGTATCACCAAGAATTGCATCAAGAAATTAGACAAGGTCGACAACGTACAAGGAAGAGAGGGGTCATTCAAACTACGATCGATGAATGATGAGGAAAGTTCATGCGTCCAATTATGTAAATCATAATCACCGTATCAATGGCAAAACTTTTTTTGTCATATACCATAGGTGACTTTGATTTTACCCAAAACCGCCTCATGACGAGGTTACTTGCAACAATAGCAGTGGAAGCCATCTCTTCAAGAAGTGTCTTTGAATTTAATCTAAGCCACCTCTTGAAGATGGGGTTTATGTTGCAAATCTTTACAGAGCATGGGGGCAAAATCAAGGAAAGTTTAAGATGAAAATCACTTCTTGCGGAGGCGGCTTACTTATGATACATAATTAAAAAAAGTTTCGCCATCGGATACAACAAATTATGTTTTGTATGTACAGGATACATTCTTTTCTCGATGAATGATCATCCCAAAATACCCAAAGATAAAATGATGAAAAATAGTATCTCTTTACAGAAAAGTTTCTTTTACCTCATAAAAACTTCAAATGTTTTGAGGCAATAAAACATCAAATATTGCTATTATAAAAACATTTTCCCAACATTAGCAACACTAGCAAGCGGATCAGACCAACAGATGTTTACATTAGCAAGATTCGATAATTTCAACAAAAATCAAGAACTTCTAGGGAATTTCCAAACAAAAGAAGAAACAAAATGATCACAAGTACCTATATTAGGGCCCTTAGGGTAGAGCTGTCGCACCCCTACGTCTTCCAAGCTTGGGAGGACATCATCTGTCTAGATATTTGGAATGGGAGTAAAGAAGATCAAAATAACGTTCACCCTGAAGCAGATTGCAATAAGGAGTTTGGGATTTGATGTTACGTTGTAGTTGCCTCCATAGAGGATGTAGCTGGAACCCGGTGGGAGGGGCGGCGGTGGCGCAGGGGCGGAGTTGGGGTCGTCGGGGTAGTCCTTATAGAGCTTGTAGTATGGCGGCGGGGGTGGGTAGCTCGCCGTTGCCATGAATCGGATCAACCTGATTAGAGGGCCGTCAATTTTACAAAATCTACCAAGTCACCACACTTCAATCGTATCTTTTTTCTCTCTGTATTAAAAATCAGCATTAGAAGATGTTCAGAACTAAATCCTTTGAGACAAAAGACGGTAGCTCAATTGAAATGCAACCAGATGCAAATATGTGTATAGAGTTGTAAACGGACCGAACCGGAGTGGAGTTTCGGTTCATTAAGTAGATATAGAGTTTCAGGTTCGGGATGATTCAGTAAAATTAGAATCTTGTTCAGATTCGATTTGATTCGGTAGAGGTTTGCAAACATTCGATAGGTTCGATTACACATGGGATTTTTTAATTCGCAACCCCGACATTAGGGGGGTCGTTAGCAAGGGGTTGTTTTTTTCATCCAAATTAATGCACGAGAAAATGATGCAAGCAATCCGATTAATATGATTTTATTGACAAATCAAATGACAAAAACAAAGCAAATGTAAGCACCGTGAAAGTTGTGCATGTTATTGGTTCATTTATAGTTGAAAGTTGATAAAGAAAGGCATTTAACGATGACTATAATTCAACCAAAGCTTTTTATTTTTTTTAGTGGGAGGTCACAGATTATATTTAGAATATTAAACGATACCGGATCTCAGAATCCCTTACAAAATCGACTTCAAAGTGTATATACGTACACTTCTAGTTGTGGACTGACTTCAGAATTCGGAATTTGAAAAAAAATGTTGGCGAAGAAAGATACAGAGGACTGACTTAGCAATGGAATACTGTGATGCGGAGGCACGAGACAGATTCGTGCGTCGTAGACTCGCAGGAGGGCAGCCGCGCGGTGTCGGCGCAGTCGCGAGAGGGAGAGGAGTGCTCCGGCGTGGGGGAGGGCGTCGCTAGATGGCGGCCGCGCAGAGGGGGTCGGCGTGGCCACGGGAGGGAGAGGGGGCTCCGGTATGGCCGCGTGAGAAGGGCGCTGAGGTGAGTAACTGGCTCGGAGGAGCGTGGAGGGAGGCTGCGGCAAGAAAGGGGGGAGGGAGGTGGTCAGCGCGGGCGAGTGCGGAAGGGGAAGAGCGGAAGCCAAGTAGGTAGGGGTTTAGAGTTGGGAATGGGAAGCGGTTTCTTGGTTTACGTTATTTACTCAGATTCGGTTACGGTTAATTAAAATTTCCATGCAGATATGGTTTAAAAATAAATGAATTGATTGATATATCCATAAAGTTTAGGGTTGTGAACTAAATTGATTTTTCAGATTTGATACGATATACATCTATTTACAAATTCTTATTGCTATAAGTGAACTTTATTTTCAAATAAGTTGGTTTTGTCCTAAGATAAGTGGAGTTGTCTATGATAAGTAGGCTTTATCTCGATATAAGTCCTAAGATAAATGGTCACATCATGGTTATAATATCCATTATTTATATATCCAGTATTTTCCCTTCCTTATCCTTCAAATCAAGAAACAATGTATAAATCATATTTATCATTTATCCCCAACTTTATTCCTTGTTCCTCATCCGAACGAATACAAAAATATACTATAATTGTTTTTTTACAATGAGATAAATATTTATTGATGTATTTTTTTCAAAAGATGAAGAAGAGTTAGACAGAAAAAATTGAACGAGTAGTTATTCTAATTGTATATATTTCCATTGCGATATTCTCTTACATTCAATTCGATTAAATAGAGGTTTGATTCTGGTTCGATTTGAAAATAAACGAACCAAACTTGAACACAAGTGTAGGCTCAATTAAATAAACAAATTGAACCTATGTAGGTTCGCTCAAGTTTGGTCCTTTTACAGCCCTAGAAGTAGAGAACTACCTGAAACCATTGCAAATTCCATGCCATTGCAAAAATTTTGGAATTATT
Source organism: Ottelia alismoides (assembly GCA_037367405.1). NCBI lineage: Eukaryota > Viridiplantae > Streptophyta > Magnoliopsida > Alismatales > Hydrocharitaceae > Ottelia > Ottelia alismoides. The sequence goes on along the minus strand of JAZKJV010004338.1, from coordinate 393,245 downwards.
TGTTTTAATTGGAGAAATCATGGAATTTGAGATTCACAACCTTTTGGATGGATCTCGATCCAACGGTTTGTAGGTTGACAGTATGATGTAAGCTACCCAATCAATATTCTATAGTTGTATGTGTGCATGCATGCATTGTGTATGAACCCTCCTTTATTCATAAACACAATCACAATAGATAACACAGGTCACCCAACCTGATGCGTGCGAACTGGTCTCGACATATCCTTTTCCCTCTGAACGGCCCTCCTTCTTTCTGCATGGACTGAGGTCTTCTTTGTTCGAGGAGCGAACTTTTCTGCAAATATTGATAAGAGGGTCTTTCTCAGTCATACGAGGTAGGAAGCACAGAGTTCAAGTCTAGATGAAGACATTATTTCACTGGACGTCCAAGAACTGATTGAAATAATGTGCATAATCAAAAAGAGCACGCGTACTACCATCACCTCGGCTTATCCCGTACCTCCCATCTACTTCCCGCTCAACCTGAGTGTTGGCAATATCAATATAAACGTTTGTTTACAAAAGGACTAACATTTTAGTTGAAAAGTACACATTAACTTGGAAGACTCTATATATGTTTTGAATTATCTTGATTGAATGTATACACGATACATGTTTTATGCAAAGTTATAGATCATTTACTATAAGAGACATGCATTCGAGTTGATGTCACATGATCCCAACTGAAGCTCAACGGAATGCAAACTCAAAGTAAGAAGATAAATAAAATCTCTAAGTAAGGAAAGAAGAGAAAGTTCAAAAGACGAAATGTTACAGATTTTATATCACTCATATTGAACTTTGAAAATAGTATAAAAAACCTATCAAAGTTATGCTTATATTCTGACAGCCAATTAGGACTATCTCGTTTATTCTCAATCTTCTTTAACACGCATTTCAATTTTATTTCCGTTATAAGACTTTATTTATAGGTGCACATTTAAGCTCATCCCTAAATATCTTGACATGGTTTATTGTATACCTATGCACTTATATGCATACGTATTTTCTTTGTCATAATGATATGATCCTGACTAGGAATGCAAACGGAAGGATACGGATGCATATATATGTGTTACCATATCTTTATCTATTTTAGAATACAGATACAGAAACAGATACATTGCAGATATTGAAAATTACAAATCATATCCTTAAATACGGATACAGAAACAAATAATCACGATTTGGATGTGGATATTTTACGAATGGAAATGGATTATCCTCTGGATAAGAAATGCCTTATAAGTTCTAACGCTTACATTTAGTAGGAAATGCCTTAAGTTTTAACGCTTACTTTTAGTAGGATTGCTTGGTAAAATTGAAACTAATAGCTAATTAAATCAAAATTAATAAATTACACGACAATAAAATAAAAAAAGAAATTGATGAATTATACTAAGTTTAATAACTACATAATAAATGATTAAATAATATAGAGATGTATATTTTATTCCCATATTTGAAAATGACTCAAAATGCATTGTATTGCAACTAATCATATAACATATTTGGAGATATACATACACAAAAGTTGATGTATTATAATATAAATACAGATTCAGCTACGGTGGAGCATGGGTCTTGACCCGGCCCAATCCGGGAAAGCCCAGCTCAGACCCATCAATTTTTTGGGAGCCTTGGGCCGGGTTGCGGCCCGATCTTTTTTATTAGATGAGGGCCCAAGCCCGACCCAAAGCCGATGGGTTGGGCCCGGGTTCGAGCCAGGCTCGGCCCGCCCTCATTTATCATGTAAAAAAATAGATCTCATCGCATTGATGTCATTTTTATTCGCTTGTAAATTGCAATATAATGTTGCGTTTCTAAAAATTTTATTCAGAGAAATCAATCACGCAATTCTATGAATCCTTCCATATATGATATAGAAATTGAAAAAAAAAATGATACTACTGTTCTTCTGATGCCAAATTGAGGTTTCAAATTACATCATAACATGACAACGATATAAATAAAATTATCTAAAATGGAAGAAGATAGAATCCATGATAGCTACAAAAAAATTTATATCGATGCAAGAAAAACTAATGTCTGTTGTAACATATGTGATCCCTCCATTATTGTTGAACCTGAAATAAAAATATTTATCAGTCATATGTATTTTAACATTTATCAATGGAAAAGAATTTAAGTATGGGTAAAATAAATTTACTATTACAACGTCAATTAACACAGACTTGGTTATTCCCTTTTTTATTATTCATCCAGATGATCACCTGAAATAAAAAAAATAAAAGTTTCATGGACAGTAAATAATATTTGTAAGTTAAGAATCGTTATGAACTAATAAAAGACTCAACATACCTGTAACGATCAAATACTCATTATCATTAGCTTCTTCTTTTGATGTTTCTGGACCCCACAACCAATCTTGAACACAAATCAAAGCTTCTATTGTGGATGGTTTCAATCGACTACGGTAAGCATCTAATACTCGACCTCCTATGCTGAATGCATACTCTGAAGCAATTGTGGACATTGGAATGGCCAAAAAATCACAAGCCTATCTGGAAAGTATTTGGTATTTGCTAGAATTCAATTTACACCAATACAGAATATCAAAGGAATCATTTTCCTCATCATAGAAGTCTGCAGAGCTACCAACTCAATACATATCAATTTCTGATTTTCATATCTCCAAGCCCACCATCTCTTTCTTCTTCTTGCAGAATTCTGCATTAAAATATTATCTCCTCTTTCCAGTAGTGGATCCACCTATGTTGTCGTTATCCCACCTATGTTGTCGTTATCCACAGTAGGCAACTGAGATTGTGTACTCTCTGCTGTCATTGTAGATTGAAATTGCATAGAGTATTCCTCATATATTTTGTACATGGATTTCTCAACTTCATTCATAAAATCATCAACCTCGGAGTCTGAGTAAACCTTTCAATAGTAAAAACGAGTATATTCAAACTTGTATCGAGGATCAAGGACGACAGTGATCACCAATGGTAAATTAATCCGCATTCCTTCCAACTTCGCGAACTTGACACTCATTTTTGCTGCCATATTTCTTATAGAGAAGTCATTACTTGCAAGTAAAATATTCAACTCTCTCTTGACTTCAAAGATCTGATTAAAAAATAAATTGGAGGTGGAATAACGATGCTCAGAAACAACTTTTGTTGCAGTATAAAATACCTCTAGAGCTTTACAAATATTATTTGCCTTCTTTCATTCTGCAATGCTCGGGATGTCAAACAAGTATGGATCACGTGACTTCACGCGAACAAAACTTTCATATTATTTAAGACCGACTGTAGCATTAAAAAAGTAGAATTCCATCGTGTACTTACATCTAGAACTAGTTCCTTACTCGTAAGTATTCGTTCTTGTTTGGCAACCTCCTCAAACTCCTCTTTTCGACGCTGTGAACATTTTACATACTTGATCAAATTTATGATCTTAGCTACAATATCTTTAATTTCGATCAAACCATCTTGAACAACTAGGTTCAAAATATGTGCCCAACACCGAACATGAAAAATCTGTCCATAGAGAATAAGACTAGAGTTGGGAGCAAAATGCTCAATTAAATTGCTTACTGCCACATCATTTGCAGATGCATTGTCCACTGTAATAGTGCATAAGTTTTCAGTACCCCACTCAGATAACTGATGAATAATCATATCAGAATTATTATCTCAAGTGTGCATAGATGGAAGCACACAAAAACTCGGATTTTTTTCTTGAGAGTCCAATGCTCATCAATATAGTTGCAAGTGATAGCAATATATCCAATCGTTTGGATTGAAGTCCAGAGATCCGTGTAATGCAAATTCTGTATGAGGATTTTCTAATCTCATCTTTCAATTTAACCTTCTCTATATCATACATTTTAATGCAATCCCTTCTTAAAGTAAATCGAGAAACAAGCTTGAACATCGGTTGCAGATTTGTCAGGAATACCTTCAAAGCATCTTTCTCAAGTAAGTGGAATGGTAATTCATTTTTAATAAATAATTGAGTTAGATCTTCCTGACTTATATCCTGATCAAATTTCCAATTCCCAAGCGAGGTAGTTGCTTTTTCAAGTGTTGAAAATTGTAGTAGTTGTTGGCTAGTATTTTTACTTTTGTTGTGTATGCAATACTTATCGACATGTCTTTTTAGACGGCTAGTCCCGTCATGTGTACCACAAGACAGAGTCTGATAACATTTTAAGCATTCACATCTTTATTCACCATTATCTGAAGACTCGATGATTTTAAAGTTTTTCCAAATGTCTGATAAAAAAGGCTTAGGTCGCTTGTGTCCTTTGCTGCCAATCTCAATGGGACAATCACAATTGTCACCGATATTATCATTATCGAGATCCATTACTTAACCATAATTGGATATCGTAAATAACTAGTATAATCATGAAACCGTCAATTGATGACATACATATTTGCATCACCGAACATTAACTTATACGTTATCAAAATAATTGTTTTTCAATAAAATTTTATAGTAAAGATGATTCCAAGCACCCATGATATTGCATGTGTGAGAATGTAATTTACGAATGTATGGGAATGATTATATATGTATCATAGAGAAAATGTGTAAATAAGTATAGCATTCACGTAAAATTTTAAGAATGCTATTGTCAAATCGAGTACTTTATTTTTGGGTGTTCAAATTGGATGAAGTAATATTTATCGATAAACATATTGAAAACATATCAAAGATTTACCGATGGTGATTGCCGGGTCGAGGAGGGTCGCGTGGATGTATCGCCGATTCAAGAGTCGACGATGAGGGTCACACCTTCGTTGGATGAGCCATTGACAAGAGGATTAGACGTCGGAAGGGATGACGGTCGAGAGAATGTCAAGGATAAGAATCCAGTCTAACCGTATAGGGCCCTCGACAAGTCACGAAGGAGAATCGAGGATGGGATGTCGTGTACTGAATCGGAAAACAGACGGCTTGGTGGTGGTCGTGAGAATGTGGTGATGGGGAGGGGATTCATGGGTAGGGGAGGGGGATTCACGGGTAGGGATTCACAGGATTGAGAGATAGGAAGGGGATGGGGCATTGGTAGGGAATTTTCAATTTAAAAATCAAATCATTCAAATCCCATAAATCATGCAAATTTAAACCAATCTTTCCCTAAACCCACATATTTTCAAACCAACGACCTTTTGGCATTTGATGAACTCCAAGGGATGTGGGCCGCATCAGGCCGTCGAAATCCAACTCGGGTTCGGGCTGGGCCTGGCCCATGTATAAAAATTAGATAGAATGCGGGCCCAGTCCCGGACCTCATTTACGTCGGGTTCTGATCAGGTTCGGGTTTTTCCGGATCGGGTCAGGGTCGGATCCGGGTCGGCCCGACCCAATGCTCCTCCCTAGATTCAACAATGCAGATGTCCACATCCGTATCCGTCAAAAATATATATAACCATATGGATATCCATATCCTCAAAAAATTGAAAATAATATATGTATCCTTGTCCGTGTCCACAAAAAGTAAAATCTCACATCCATATCCGTACCTGTATTCACTAAAATAAAAAAATCATATACATATCCTCTTAAAAATGGATATGATGATGGGCGTATACGAATATATCTGTATGTGGTTGCATCTCTAATCCTTACTCATGCAATTACATCCATTACCGGTTACAATCTTTTATAATTATTACCTTAAGTTGCAATTGTACGCTATATATTTATACAAGTACATATAATTTATCTATACTAAACTTTGTGCCCATTCAAGTTTCTATATTTAGCCATCAAGAAAAGTTTAATAGTACAACTTAACCCAGTATCTATATTTGTATGATTATTAACTTAACATGCATTGTGCCTTTTGAATATGTACTTCTATATTGATTATAATCCAACTACGTCTTAACATTAGAGTTATTTTAGCTAACTCTTTCTATCCATTTTTTAATGCTACACTTGTTCTATGACTATTTTGGAGGTTCTCATTCACTATCAAATGGACATAAAGGCAGCTATTAAAAAGATAACACGGTATACTTCTTCTCTTATTTCTTGATTACATTTGAAGGAGAATTTTCTCTTGAGAAGCTCGATTCTACATTGTTAGCTTAATTTAATCTTCCTCAACAGTAAAGATTCTAACATCCTTGATTTGTAGTCATATGTCATTTGAGGGAGTTTTTTTCTTACATCACATTTTTTTATTGCCTTGTTGCATACTTTGGAGAATGATGTAAGAGTTATTGTATTTCTATTTATTTGTTGGCTAGAATATTTTATGTGAGAACATTATCTAGAAAAATGGAAGAAAATCTGGTTATAATAATGCCTTGCCCTCGTTCGTTATATGGGGATGGAACTCGTAGGCCTTCTTTCTTGCTTGATAAGGGAGCTCCCATCTTGAGGCATCCTTTGTGAAGATTTGTTTATTTTATAGAAGATAAACATGTGAGTGACTTGTATACTTGTACTTAAGCTTGGGATGCATCAAAAGTAGTCTCTTTATAATGGGTATAGGATGTAGACCTTAAGTTAGATGAACCCACATAAATATTTGTGCACCATACATTTTATGTGATTATTTTTTATGTGATTTTCCAGCATATGTAGAATTACATTTACTTGCAAAGTATTATTCAACCCCAAATTAATGCATCTTCATACGGTATTGTAGCATTAAAATGGTGGTCAAGGCAAGACTATTATGCAGTGATAATCACATATGTGAACAACCTAATTGCTCATACTAAGAGATTGTCAACCAAATCGCATTCACTTTAAGAGGAAAGAAATAGTGAAGACAAGTCATCCTCCTTTGAAAGAGAGGAGATGGGAGGACAATCTCTGACTCATGTTCGAGAGAAGAATCCATGTAAGGTTGCATCATAAAAAAAGATAAGAGATAAATGACACTTTTGTAAGTACATCAGATGTAAATAACAAGTGATTAAAAGAACAACAATATATAAAATTTAAAAATAAGAATTGGGAAAAGATAATTATATCGACATGTAAGTTCTTTCAACTTGTAAAGTTAGAATCAGATACATATTTTTGCACTAAATATATTTATTTACAGTCATAAGGCTAAAGGTAGATAAATTCAAAAAAGCACAACTTTTTCCAAAAGTATGATATTATATGTGGATCGATCCAAGAAGGTATGTTGGGTTCACTTTGCGGCATCCTCACTCCTCCTTGGTTGTTGATATTCTTTAACCATATGAATGACACTATCAAGTTGGTCAGTTAAAGCATCGACTCTCTAGTTAATTCGAGCTATGTCATTCGCAATCGTCTCATAACTTGGAGAGGAATAAATGTATTCATTATGTCATGAATCTGGCATGCAATCTTGAGTTAGTAATAGTCATCCCTTACGATTATGGTATGGTCCTGAGTTCTATTTCCTTAACTCTGGATATCAAGTGTATCATCAAAGGAAAAGTGATCGTACTCGGGAAGAGTCATCATGATCAGGGGATGGTTCAAACAATGAATTGTGTATGGTAACAATGAATCTTTTTCTCTTTCAAGTTTACTTACGCTCTTTTCTATCCTCGATTTTGCTCGTTCCATTATGTCCACATAATATTCATGTGATTCTGGGCTTGTTAAAGATTCACAACTTAGAGTCTCAATGGAAGAAGTAGGGTTGTGGAGTGAAGCATGTAAAGAGGAAGGGAATGATGATCGGGAAAGAGCCGTCTCAAAGAGAGGGTTCTTTTGAAATGAAAATGGTGATGAAGACAACCTGGGCATGATCGTGTAAGCTCGACCCACAGAGTTTGGGTATGGATACCAATGTTCCGACATATTTGCAAATGAAGCTGTATAATATTTCGCGAACCTCGATCAATAGTTTGCAACATACACAATTCAATACGCCATGCAAACCCCAAGTTCACCAAATCAACACAATGAAGGCCGCAAAAGTCTGATCGATTATCTTTTCAATTTTAAATTAATGATAGTACAATCTTGGGATCCATTACACACAAGTGTGTCACCCTAATACCTAAATGTGGTTCTACTACCCCTCAATCAAAGGAGTGACCTGCATTAACACAATGAAGGCTGCAAAAGTTGTAGACCTGCACACCCAAAATGTCTCTCTATGGTTGGAGGAGAGTGCTTGCAACTCTCAAACCTGCAAGAGTCAGATCTGGAGACTTAGAGCACATGTCCAGGGTTTTGAGATCTAAATTTAGGGATACGCCCTCACCCATTCATAGTTTGGAGGTAAGTACATGCGTATAAGGATCAGTGTTACTCTCCCACAAGACAATGATGTACGATTTTATATGGTTTTTATTTAATCAACAATGTTTAATAATCTTACTTCTATTAGGTGATCACTTTCTTTGAGGTTCAGAACCAAGCACATCTATTAGGTAGTACAAATTTCCTTTTAATACCAAGTGAGAAAACACAGAGGAAGGAGTCAGAGTAGCCAGTGCAATTTGATAAAACAATGATGCGTGCTCAAGTAGAAATACTTGCAGCGATCCTCACAATCTCTGTGCAATATGATAAACAGAATTGAAATTTACACTATGTGCATGCACCGAAAATCACTCCTAGACCAATAGTTCTATCAGCGAGTGAAGAACATGTTAAATTTGGCTAAGTAAAATGTCTAGTGCATCTATTAGAAGTGAATGTATGGACCTGATACTACGAGTGCAATAAATAAACCTAGTAGCTCTAATAGCCAATGTCCAATCCTAGACCTACGTCAAGCACCACAAATAATGGGCCTGAATGTCCAGTCCGGGTACAAGTGCGAGAACCCAAATGAGAACAACCGGAAATAAGTCGTTATCACAAATTATTTACAAGAATAAATGTCTGAATAATAAGTTAAAAATCAACCTCTCTCCAAAAATAAAAAATGAAAATGCTTCCTCGCGCCTCCTCAGTGGGCTCGGTCCAAAGAATCACCCGCCTCTGGTTGCTCTGAGTTACATCGACCTCCGTAAAAGCCGCTCCAAGTCACCATGACCCTTACATGAAAAAGAAAAATAAATGTCAGCGGGATATTCACAAATATATATACATAAAATAAAATAAATAAAAATGCTAAGAAATATAAACAAAGAGAAATATGCACAAGGAAAACAAGGGCCAAACTAAATTTGGACAGTAATTAAAGCGCATTCATATGCATCTCCTCTAATTTTTTCTCAAATTTTTGAGCAATATTTAATTAAATACGAATTACAGACCATGAAATGGGTAATTTTCACCAAAATAATTTTAGTTAATTACCCAACGCTAAAAAATCCAATTAAATATCCAAGAGATAAAGAATTAGATGTTATACAACACACCGTTTTTTATTTAAAATTTTATACGAAATGAATGTCCAAATTACTGATCAAGGTCAGGAGTGTCTTTGCAATACAGAAAATAATATGCAATGAAATAAAATATGCCTAAGGGCACTTTTGCAATTTTAAAAACATAAAGGCAGAAAACACAATTTTCCAAAAAAAATTAAAAAAAGCCTTTGACAAACATGGGTTCCAAAAATAGAACCCACTCCTCTAGGGCAGGTGTAGGGTTGGAGGCACGTGTAGGCGGGCGCCACTGCTGGAGCGCGTGAGGTGGTGTGAGCAAGTGGCGAGGGTTGCACGCGGCGATGGGGCGTGGTCGGAAGCGCGTGTGGGCATACTGCTCACAGGGAAGTACGACCATGCTCGGCCGCTGGAGCACGAGGACTTGGAGGAGGGCAGTCGTGCTCCTGGCGGAGGCGCGCGACCAGGGGGGCATCGTGCGGGAAAGTCACAGGCGAGATCAGCGCTGCTGTGAGGGGGCGCTCGGAGGTGGGCGCAAAGGACGGTTGGTCGCGGGCTGGGCGTGGGGGCGCACTAGGGTACACACGTCGAGGCTGAGGGGCGGTGCTGGCGGTTCTCCTAGCTGCAGGCACCTGGGGGCGGGCTGGAGGATTGACGTGGGGCAGCGGGAGCGGAGGGCCGCGATGGGCTGGCGATTGGAGGAGGGGCTGCCGTCGGCGGGTAGCGGAGAAGGGGACTGGCGGCCAACAGTAGCTGCACTTTTTTCTTCTTTTTTGTAATATTATTTTTAATTTTTTAATAGGAAATAAAAATATATGAATGAAGAGGTGGTAATGTTGTAATGATGGTGGTGGTGTGTTTGATGATGAACAACAATGAAGAAAATATGTTAGATAAAATAAAATGAAAAATAGGGATAGAAGATTTATCCGTGTAGTCGCTTGGAGAGTGGGGAGCTACGCTCGACTCGAGTTGTCGCCTCGATCAGCTCCGGATGGAATCAGAGCAGAGAAGCTAGACGAGCTTCGAAGAAACTCGTGACGGTGGTGCGGACCACCAGATCTCGCCTTTGGTTCGTCATCACTCGATGTCCAAGAAGGAGCAGTCACCTCGCGGCTTCGACGGGGATAGAACCTCTCTCACTCGTAGAATGGCGAATCATGTGAATCGGGGGAGAAGGAGAGAACAAAAAGGATGAGAGGGAGGTTAGAAAAGAAGTGGAGAAAGTGGGAAAATGGAGAGATGGTGACTTGGAGTGGAGGACAAGTGAAGGGAGAAGAAGTAAAAGGGGGAAATTAATAAATAAAGTAATAATAAATAATAGGCTACTAAAAATAAAGAAGAGAAAGGAAAAAATAAAATAGAAAAATATAAAAAATAAATTAATAAATAATAAATTAATAAATTAATTAATAATTAATAAAATAAATTACTAAAATAATAAAATAATAAAATAATAAAAAATGGGGGTGACACATAGCGGCTCCAGGAGCTGCCACGTGTCGCTCCTAGAAAAATTGAAAATTAAATATAAATATAAATAAAAAAGAAATAACAAAAGGCGATTCAAATCAAAAAGTGGTCAACATGAAAGTTGCTCATCTCGACGAGATCTACAACTTTCGTGAAGGATTTAAAATCAAAAGAAGTCATATATATATAAAGTGTATTTTTGGGTGATATATTATAGGTATAAAATACCGAATTTCATCTTTTGCAATTTTTTATCATTTTTAAATATGAGAAAAAAACAAAATAAATATAGAGAAAATATGAAAGGAATATTTATAATTTAATCTATTTTTTGGATTTTAATAATTAAGAAAATAAAAGGATAAAATAAAGTGTATCTTGGTCAATTTGTACAATATACAATAGGGACCCAAAACCCAAGTTTCACATACAATATCCGATTTTTATGAAATTGGTCTTTTTTGAAGGTCTTTGAATGTACATTATTTTAAAAGTGAGTAGACCTAAATCAGACATTGTATGAGAGAGATATGCACATTTTAAGGTTCATAGTCTCAAAATTGGATTTGGGTTTTATTGGACAATTTTACAAGTTGGTATTTTTTTGATATTTTTTCTTTACTAATGTTAGTATTATATACATTATAGAGTTGAATTTATTGGATTTAGGGTTAGTATAAAATAGATACAAATAGGTTAATTTAACTATATACATGTGAATATGTACAAGTGATTTTTGGCTACTTATTTAATGCAGATATGAATGCTAAAATGCAGATATAATTTACACATGCATGAATGCTAATTGTGCAATATAAGTGTAGATATGCAGCTAATTACTCAGGAACAAAGCTCTATTTTCAACTTTTAGAGTAATGAATCATAGATTCATCAACCCCCCATACTTAAACCTTTTTCATCCCCGAGCAACTAAAATGAAATGCAAAAGTGAAATGATTTTGGGTTCCATACCAAGGTCATGAACAAAAGGTGAAAATGGAGCTTGACTCGACCTTTGGATTAATAATGTGGCGGAACCTTATCGGGATCTGAATTTAAGACCTAACAACCTTTAAGTTCCATAAGTCTTCTATTCAAATCGCCTCAACAGTCATGTCAGAACAGATCTTCATACGCAAATTCTGATGACCATGAATCTTACTTGTACTGTGTAAGTGAAATATAGCTCTCCACATCAGAAATGGAAAAGAACCAACCTCCTCTAACAAGGTAACTCTAATTCCTCGGTCTAGCAACTCTTTCCTCGAGGAGCAGGGTATTCCCTTTTAAGTTCAAGTCCAACCAGCTTAGGAAGAGGGGGTGGAAAGAAGAATGGACGGTAGCCAGTGTAGCTACCTATCCTAGGATGCTTGACCAGTGTAGCCAAGTCATCCAGCTGCAAGCTTTGAATCTCTTCTTATTTTTTCTAAACTTGTATATATACTCCGATAGGCATTTTACTTTTTAATCAGGACTGTCCACTTTTGGAGATTCTGTATTTTTTCTTTCTTTCTTCTTTTTCTTCTTCTTTTCTTCTTCTTTTTTTGACATATATACAAGGTACAGCATGTACATAAGGAGATTTTCTTCTTGATCCAGTAGACTATCCCTTATTTTAAGCTTTATTGCAACCCACGACATCCCGTCGTTAGATGTCAAAGGCACTAGACTAGGTGAGAAACACTACCCTCCCTAGAGGAGGACGTATGTTTCCACTCATGTGCTAGTCCAAGCCAAATGATTCTACCTCCTTACCACCTCATCAATGAAGAGCTACATGCATGGTGCTTGTCCAAGTTAGGTCATTATCTAAAAGAATCATGCGTGTGTACGTAATATTCTACTTAGATCAATCGAGATGACATGTGAACATAGACTTGCAGACTCAAAGAACTAAGTCACTTGACCTGAAAAATCTTAACTCCAGATCCTATAAGGTTCCTCTGAAATTAGGTAGATTAAGGTCAAATCAAATCCATCCTCGACATCTATTCATAACTTGATTTAGAGCCCACTAACTTTTCACATTGCATATGCTAGATATGCAAATGAGATGCAGATGACATGCTATATGGATGAATGAAGTGCAAGACAATTTTTTTTTGAAATGCATAGTAAATAAGAAGCCTATTTATTTATTTTTTTGCTTTGTTTTTTTGGTTTGTTTTTTGTTATACCTCCTATTTTACAAGAGTTTTACATGAATTTTACAAATTATACAAGTGTTATACAATAAACAAGCATACATGTATTTTACAGAATGTTTTTTATCCAATTTTTACCCACCCCGTAATTATTGCATAATATATACAAAAATACGTGAAAGTACGAGCTATGGGTAAGTATATATGTAATATATACACGCCCCCTATACTTAGCATGTACTATGTCCTCAGAGCATGAGAAGCGAGGAAAAATACATAGCTCGTGCTAAGTGTACGAGTGCTAAAATAATAAAAAGTATAAAAGTCGCTCTGCCCCCTATACTTGGGCTCTAGCATCCTAAGTATAGAAGAAGATCAAAAAATGGGGCGGGCAAGGTTAAGAGGGGAAATGGATGGGTATATATACATGATGGACCTCGGTCCCCCCTATACTTAGGCTCTGGTCAGCCTAAGTCTAGGACGAGAGTGAGTGTGAGAACCGATGAGAACTAGAGAATGTACAGAGAATGGTGAAGAGACCCGGGTCACTCTCCCCCCTATATGTAGGATATGGTCATCCTAGGTATAGCCATAAAATGAAACGATATGGAGCTGGGGCGAGTGATTCGAATCACCGAGGAGGGAGGGAAAGAAAATATATACAAGGAGGGGTAAGAATATACAAGGATAAAGAAGACTTGTGATGAACCTTTTTTCGGGAGAGAGGAGCTGGATAATATACATATTCGAATCACATGGACAAACACGAAGACAAACGCAAGAGCAAACCCTGAGTTCACACTCAACACGATGAAGGACCCAAAGTCGGGTCCGATTAATCTGGTTGATTTTAAGTATGATTTTCACGCAAAGTTAGCAAGGATTACGTGATGGCCTATAGGAAAGTTGGTTCAATGCCAGATGCGTCTCCCCTGTTTAACCTATCGCCTAAGATACCAACGTCCTTCCTCTCTTAGCTCCTATCACTAGCTTACTTGGTTAATACCAATAAAGTTTTGGGACATGCCCTTATCTACCTACCGAAGTAGGCGGAGGCTGACAAGGCTTATAACTTCACCCCGGAGGGTTACTAGCAACTTGTTGCGGTGCACCGCTGCTTCACCCCTTCTGCTTGCCGAAGCAAGCGGAGGCTACTTGATGCTGGTCAGTTGAACTTCGAATACTTCAGCATGTGATATTTACTAAGAGTGGGGTACGTTGATATGGAAGTTGGGGATTTGGGCTCTATCTTAGTGTGTACACACTACACACATTCTCTGTACCCTCACTCAGCCTGCAATTAAGGTTGGGGTTACTCTTCCGCAAACAGAATTTCCAATTTTATGTTGATTTTTTGGTCAATTCGTTTAGCAGCCCCGATTTCAAGTTAGATGACCACTTGATTAGTCCAACACACAAGGCACGCTTATCGTCCAGTCCAGCTTCCTTTAATCTTAAGTTGTAAAACCAAGGGGGAGGGAGTCAAGAAAAGCCGATGCAATTAAAAATCAATGATGCATGACTAGTTTAAAAGACTTATAGTGATCCTCATGCTCTACATGCGGGATGCAAAACAAAATTGAATTTTTTTACACTAAACGAATGCATGCGATGAAAAGTCTCTCCTAGACAGGCAGTTCTATTAGTGAGTGAAGAACGAGTTTAAATTTAGCTATATAATCCTACGGTCTAAGTACGTCTTTTAATGGTGAAGTGTGGTCCTAGATATTACGAGCACAAACATACCTAAGAAAGCTATAAGAGCCACGAGTGCAGGTTCTATCCTACGTCAAGCAACCACACAACACAGAGAGTCTCCTTTTTTATTCAGTTACACGCACGAGAACCCAAACGGGAACCACTTTAAACGTATTTATTACAAATTAACAAAAATGAAAATATTTTTGGCATCTCAATAGTCGACTTGATCCACGAATTATCGGCCTCCGATGCACTTTGAGATGCGCCGACTTCAAGAAAGCCGCTCCAAGTCCACCGGGCCCTCGCACAAAAAGATAAAAATTATGTCAGAGAACGATACAAGAAAAAAAGGACAAAATAAATAGAAAAATAATTGAAATAAAAAAATGAAATAATTACATGGTGGTTCGGGGATCATACTACTCGATTGAATGGAAAACCTTAATCTAATTTTTCTAAAATGATCCTAAACTGTTTGCCTCCCCGACAACCGAGCCATTTGACGTATCCGAAATTTACCCCTTTTAATTTAAACGTGTGTTGAATTGATGTAGTCGGGAAACCATGATCGATTAAAAATTAACCGTACGAATCGACGAATCAAATAAATGTACGGGTTGATGTATTTTTAACCTGGGCAAGCCCCAAGGTCAACTCAAGGAGGCGAAGGAACAATGTCGGATAGAGTTAGATGAACTAGCTCATGGTTTTCCAAGCAGGTTTTTTTTGCATTTTTTATGCAATAAAAATGCTAAACTGGTGTTGTTTGTATTTTTTGATTATTTTTTATGCAATAAAAATGCCTAAGTTAAAAATACATCAAACCACACATTTATTTGATTCATCGATTCGTGCAGTTAATTTTTGATCGATCTTGATTGCCTGACTACAACAATTAGACACACATTTAAATTAAAAAGGGTAAATTCCGGATACGTGAAATGGCACCGTTGCTGGGGTACTGCGCGACCGCCTTGGACTCTGCGCCAGCTGCCGTGCACCCCGCTCCAGCCCCTAGTCGCCATATTCCCTGCTGGGCGCCGTCTCTCCTCCCGCGCTGCACGCGCCAGCGAACGCACCTTCGCGTGCCTTGCGTGACCCCCGCTGGCCACCCTCGTCGTGCACGTCCGCGCTACCCGCGATGCTCTGCCCCATCGTCGTGCACGTCCGCACCGCCCCGGCCATACCCGCGTCACTTCTTGTGTGCCCTAGCGCGTGCATTCTTGGAACCCACGTAAGGTTATTTTTTATTTTTTTATGAAAATTGTAGTTTCATTCCTTCATGTTACTTTATTTGCAAAACGGTCCCTGTGCACATTTTAGGTTGTTTATTTCACTTTTTGTATTGCAAAGACAACTCCAATTTAGATGAAATTTGGATAGTAATTAAAGTGAATCAAGAAGCATCATTTATAATTTTATCATAATTTTTGGAGCAATATTTAATTAAATATGAATTACAGATCATGAAATGGGTAAATTATTCAATTTTCACCAAAATAATTTTAATTAATTACAAAATTCCAATTAAATATCCAAAATGTAGAGAATTAAGTTCTCAACAAGATGTTATTTTTGATTAAATAAATTGATGCAAAAATGATATCTAAATTCATGCTCAAAGTTAGGATTGTCTTTGCAATATAGAAAGTGAAATAAACAACTTGAAATGTGCACAAGGACCGTTTTACAAATAAAGAAACCTTAAGGAACAAAATTGCAATTTTTACAAAAAATAAAAAAATAAAATAATCTTGCGTGGGTTCCAAGAATGGAACCCACCCTCTTCCCACGCATTAGGGCACACGAGAAGCAATGCAGGCGTGGCCGGGGCGATGTGGAAGTGCACGGTGAGGGGGTGGAGCACCACCGGCGGCGCGGACTTGCGCAACGAGGGTGGAGAGCAAAGGTCGCGTAAGGCACACGGAGGTGCGCTCGCTGGCACGTGCAGTGCGGGAGGAGAGACGGTGCCCAACAGGGACAATGGCGACTGGGTGCTGGAGTAGGGCGCACGGTGACTGGCTTGTTGCTGCTGGCGCGGAGTCTAAGGCGGTCGCACAGTACCCCGACAATGGTGCATTTGACGTATCCAAAATTTACCCGTTTTAATTGAAATGTGTGTCGAATTGTTGTAGTCGGGTAATCAGGATCGATCAAAAATTAACCGCACTTATCGATGAATCAAATAAATGTACGGTTTGATGTTTTTTTAACCTGAGCAAGCCCTAGGGTTGACTCAAGGAGGCAAAGGAACAACGTCAGATCAAGTTAGATGAACTAGCTCATGGTTTCCAAGCGGGATTTTTTTTTGTATTTTTTATGCAATAAAAATGCCAAATGCACAAATGCGATTGAAATAAGTCAATATGAAAACACACAACTTAGCCAACTTAATTTTAATGTGAAATTAATCCAAATTAGGAAAGTTATATTTTCCTAGAAACCTAATCCAGTGATGAATGCAAAATGTATTTTTTTTTGGAATTTCTGGATTTAAGATGCACAAATGAAAAATGCAAATTTTTTACGGAGTTTTATGCAATTTTTAGTGCAAACGAAATTCAAGAATTATGAAAAAAATACTGGAACGTAAACATGATGAAGTGAACCTGCATTAATATTTTTGGAATTTTCTGACAATTTATGATTTTTAACGGAAACAGAGTGACTGTAAATGTTTAATTTCTAATAAATCCATGAAATGGAACTATCCAGAAGAAAAAATATCTCAAAAAGATATTGTAATAAGCAATCCAAGAGAGTTGAAATTTCACAAAAATAATATTCAGATTTTAACTAAAAATCAATTACAGAACTCACTTATCAATTTATTTTAAGCAGAAGACACCTATAATTTAGATGAAATTTGGGCGGTAATTAAAGCACATTCATACGCATTACGTCTATTTTTTCACAAATTTTGGAGCAATATTTAATTAAATATGAATTACAGACCACGAAATGGGTAAAAAATCCAAATTTTCACCAAACTAATTTTAGTTAATTACCCAATGCTAAAAAAAATTCAATTATATATCCAAGAGATAAAGAATTAAATGTTACACAACATGCAATTTTTTATTTAAAATTTGATATGAAATGATTGTCCATATTACTTGTCAAGCTCAGGGATGTCTTTGCAATACAGAAATTAATATGCAACGAAATAAAATATGCCTATGGGCACTTTTGCAATATTAAAAACAAAAAGGGTAGAAAATGCAAATGTTCAAAAAAAATAAAAAACAACCTTTGATAGACATGGGTTCCAAAAATGGAACACACTCCTCTAGGGCAGGTGTGGGGTTGGAGGCGCGTGTGGGCGGGTGTTGCTGTTGGAGCGCGTAAGGCGGCACGAGCAAGTGGCGAGGGCCGTACGTGGCGGCAGGGCGCGACTGGAGGCGCATGTGGGCGGACTGCTTGTGTGGAAGGATGGTCGTGCTCGACCGATGGAGCATGGGGACATGGAGGAGGATGGTCGTGCTCCTGGCGGAGGCGCGCGGCCAGGGGGCTTTGCGCAGGATAGTCACATGCGAGGTTGGTGCTACCGTGAGGGGGAGCCAAGCGGTGGGCGCGAAGGATGGTTGACCGCGGTCTGGGCGTGGGGGTGCGCTAAGGTACACGTGCTGAGGTTGAGGGGTAGCGCGGGAAGTCTAGCTGGCTGCAGGCGCCTGGGGGTGAGCTGGAGGACTGCCATGGGACAACTGGAGCAGAGGGCTGCGGTGGGCTGGCGGATGGAGGAGGGGTTGCCGCCGGTGGGTAGCGGAGAAGGGGACTAGCGACCAATAGTAGCTGCACTTTTTTTCTTTTTTGTAATAACTTTTTTATTTTTTAATAGGAAATAAAAATATATGAATGAAGAGGTGGTAATGTCGTGATGATGGTGGTGGTGTGTTTGATGATGAACAATAATGAAGAAAATATGTTAGATAAAATAAAATGAAAAAATAAGGATAGAAGATTTACTTGTGTAGTTGCCTGGAGAGTGGGGAGCTATGCTCGACCTGAGTTGTCACCTCGATCAGCTCCAGGCGGGAGGAGAGACGACGCCCAACAGGGACGATGGCGACTGAGGACTGGAACGGGGTGCATGGCGGTGGTCCTGCTACTACTGGCACGGAGTCCAAGTCAGCCTCGCAGTGCGATGGCAATGGGCGGATGCCTAGGGGCGACACGAGGTGGCCCTGAGGTCACAGGGTGACGACCTTCGTGCTGGAGTGGCCGCGATGACAAACATGGGGGTGCGCGATCGTATGGTGAGGCGGTACCGCTGTAGCCATGGGGCAGAGCTGCGGGCACGACGCAGGCGGCCGGGTGACGCATGGCTGGAGCAGGAGTATGCATGGTTGGCAGCAAGGTTGTGGATGGAGGCTGGCATCCATTGGCGCAGGAGCGCACGACCGCGACGGACGGCCGCAGGTGGCAGCTCCGCGCGACTGCAGGATGCGGGAGGAGGTGACGTGAGGGCGACGGCCTGGCTGCTGCCCTTGCTCGTTTTTTATTTTTTTCTAACTTTTTTAATAGGAAATTGAAAATGTAAAAGTGAAATGAAGAGGTAGTGATGGTGTGAGTGATGGATATAGATGATGATGAGACAACAAGAAAAAATATTTAGATAAAATAAAGTAATAAGGAAAAAGAGTGAGTAACTAACCTGTGATTTCGCCGAAGGTTGGGGCTGTGGTGTACGGCTTCTATCTTGGCCTCGATCAGCTCCGGGCGGAATCGGATCAGATAAGCTGGATGAGCTTCAAAGAAACTCGTGACAGTGGTGCAGACCACTAGATCTCGCCTTCGGCTTGTCGTCACTTGACGTCGAAGAAGGAGCTGTCACCTCACGGCTTCGACGGGGCTAGAACCTCTCTCACTTGTAGAATGGCGGATCATGTGAATTGGGGGTGGAGGATAGAATTAAAAGGATGAGAGGGAGGTTAGAAAAGAAGTGGAGAAAGTGGGAAAATGGGGAGTTGGTGACTTCGAGTGGAGGACAAGTCAATGGAAAAGAAGTAAAAGGGGGGGGGGGATAGATAATAAATAATAAATAATTAGCTACTAAAAATAAAGAAGAGAAAGTAAAAAAAATAAAATGGAAACATACAAAAAAATAAATAAATTAATAAATAAACAAATATGAAAATAAAAAAATAAAAAATGGGGTGACACGTGGCGGCTCCAGGAACTGCCACGTATCGCTCCTAGAAAAATAAAAAGATAAATAAAAATAAAAATTAAAAAGAAATAACAAAAGGATTCAAATAAAAAAGTGATCAACACCAAAGTTGCTCGTCTTGACGAGATATACAACTTTCGTGAAGGCTTGAAAATCAAAAGAAGTCATATGTACAAAGTGTATTTTTGTGTGGTATATTATAGGTATAAAATACCGAATTTTATCTTTTGCATTTTTTTATCATTTTTAAATAAAAAATCAATATAAAAATAGAGAAAATGTGAAAGGAATATTTACAATTTAATCTATTTTTTGGATTTTTAATAATTAAGAAAATAAATGGATAAAATAAAGGGTATTTTGGTCAGTATGTACAATATACAATAGGGGCCCAAAACCCAAGTTTCACATACGACATCCGATTTTTAAGAAATTGATCTTGTTTTGAAGGTCTTTGGATGTATATTACTTTAAATGTGAGTAGACCTAAACCAGGCACTGTGTGAGAGATATGCACATTTTAAGGTTCATAGTCTCAAACTTGGATTTGGATTTTATTGGATAATTTTACAAGTTGGTATATTTTTGTTATTTTTTCTTTATTAATGTTAGTAGTATATACACTATAGAGTTGAAATTATTGGATTTGGGGTTAGTATAAAATAGATACAAATAGGTGAATTTAGCTATATGCATATGAATATGTACAAGTGATTTTTGGCTCTTTATTTAATGCAAATATGAATGCTAAAATGTAGATATTATTTACACATGCATGAATGCTAATTATGCAATATAAGTGTATATATATGCAGCTAATTACTCGAAAACAAAGCTCTATTTTCAACTTTTAGAGTGATGAATCACATATTCATCAATCCTCACCGAGGGTGGGGCATGACTTAAGTGATCGAACTTAGGACCGTGCCCACATCTATTAGAGCTTTTAAATAGGTCAAATTGTTTGTGCCCGACTAATATTAGGTCACATTGATCTCAAAAGATTCACTAAATAGACACACATTAATATGTTCTACTTAGCATCAAATTCAATCCAATTATACCCCACTGGTAGAAATTTTGCTTAGGTATGGGTTTTCTTGACTTGCAATAATTTAGAGCTAAATTTCAATTCAGTCTTGCATAATATATGGAGAATGCTGGGAATCACTGTAAGCATCCCTAAACTTTAGCATGCATCATTGATTTACCGCTTGCATACCATTTTCTAACTCTCTTCTCTTGAGTTTTACAACTTGGGATTAAAGGAAAAGGTACTGAAAGTTAGGTGTGCTTTATGATGCATTCACATTAATCTAATTGATAAACAACATTAAAATTGGGATTGTTAAGCAAGTCGACCTAATTAACTTTAAATAAAAATCAACCTTGTGCTACGGACAAGTAAATTCCTCATTATAGCAGGTACTTACTGATGAATAACCATTGATCTACCATTATTCTTCCATTTTTTCTTTAAATCCACATCAAAACACCTGTAAATATAGCTAACTTGTACATATTAACAACTAACATGGATTTGTATACATGTATTTAAATCCAAAACTAAAGAATAAAGAAAAGAAAAGAAAAATAAATGAAGTATCAAAGATACTGACTGACCTTAAACCACGAGACCAAGTTAAATATTGACTAGGCTGTGACGTATGCACCAGGTTGCTAGTTTACACAACATTCACACTATTATATTCGATGTCGGTCGCATTAGGTTACTGAAATGAGGGATTTTTTTTACGATTCGAATGACATTCACATTTTTAATAACAAGCCACAAAATAATAAGTGTCACCAAATTCACATTTGACATTAATTTCCATATAAAAATATACACATGTAATAGAAAAAACTGATAATTTGTACATGTATCCTAAAATATAGAAGAGTAAGAAAAATAATTACATTATCCTATACAAAAATCATAACATGTGTTTAACTGTGGAAGCTCAGCATCTAGCTTTCAATCTACTGAGTTGTCGGCACCCTGTCTTTCATCTATGTCGGGAACAAGTATAATATAATTTATTAAAAATAAAACATATATTTCAGTGATTTCAAAAAGAAGCAATTAGATAGGTGTTGGTATGTAAAATTTAACAAGCTACTTGTGTGAAAATTGGTTTTCAAGTTATTCTGTATGTGAATCCCATGTTCATCATCTTCCCTTAACTTTCCATAAATAACATTTTCATTTACTGATTATATGATATACATGTAGATTATCATCTTTTTATCACATATAACTCATGTTAATGGATCTTGGGATAGTAGATGATAAGTCTCTGATTTGATCTTTATCTTTGTCTATTTTCTCAAGCTTAATAGATAGTATGTGGTCTTGATGTGACCTCATACTATAGCTTTAAGGCGTGAAGAATACCTTAGGGTTGGGGTCCCTCCGTAAGCATGCGGTAGAGTATAATGCATCCTAACTAAGTTTCCAACATGTCCACTAGCTTCTCCTAACATCCATAGTAGTAGTTCTAAATTTCTGATAAAATGTCAATGATTGATGATTGAAGATTTTTGTCTCATGATCTTTACTTTGCCAGACCTACTGGCGGTACAATAACCAAAACTCAATAACAATACCAAACTCAACTGTAATAAAACTCAACTATAGCCAAGCTCAACTGTAACCAAACTCAACTGTAGCCAAACTCAATTGAAGCCAAACTCAACTGCACCTGAAAATGATCTTTTCTTCGCTAAGACCTACTGGTGGAACAATAACCAAAACTCAAGCGGTGAGGAAGCCTCCAAAGAGACTCTTCGATCTTGCCCTCCCAGTGGAAGTGTGGTCTAGGAGAGGGCTAGGCACATTCCAGAACTACGCCCCAGAGATGGGTGGGAGAGACTTTTCGGACAAAGTCACTCCAAAAATCAACACGTCCGGTACGGGAAAAACTAAGATCAAAAAGCAAAACAAAGGGTTCTCCAGCCTATGTACCCTACTGAAATAGGGTCAGCGGAACTAGTCAAAAACCTGGATCCCAACTAAGCGTAAAAACACTATGAGTTCACGTAAAAACGTATAAAGGATCGGGATCCTATACCCACCCACTAGTCGGCCACTGCCCTAACTGGGCTTCCTATATTTTGCCCAACTGAGGGTCACCGCACTCTCGTACAGTTAGGTGTAAGGGTCACCATGACCGACACATATATTGGCCATCACTGTTGCTCAACCTTATGGATGCACTTGATTACAGATTCAACTCACATTATCTTGTGTTGTCAATTTTACATATCTAAAGTGATCCTTAGATCATATCTGATGAACATACATCACTTCATACCACATTATGATCCCTGAAGCCGTAGTACCAAATCAATAGATGTAACAAATAATCATAAGATGGAACATTAGACCCCTTTCCCTTGTAATTGTGCCACAAGTCCATAATTGAGCTTATCAAATAAAGATTTGACTCTAATTCTTCCATATTTTGAAGATCATCTTTGCTGAAATCATGATCATTGATTAACTATTGGTAGGGAAACATCATGCATCCTTTTTAACTAGTACTCCCATGGTGATAAATCCTCATTTCATCACCTTTATTATTTCATCTTGACCTTAAATCCCTAGTTAAATGCATGTATATATCATTAATTTACCAATTGTTCAAAATACTACATAATTACTGTATTTAATTCCAAAATAAAAGAATGCAGCAAAGAAAAGGAAAATAATAATGTGTTAAAGACACCGAGTGACCCTAGACCGCAAGACCCAGTCATTATGATGACTTGGTTAACAAGGAATAAAGTAAGGGGATATAGACAGAGAAAATGTACAAAAGTCACAAACAAAACCCTATTTATTTGGACCAATAATTGTATTTTGGGATCCATTTTATTTTAGGGATTATTACCCAGCAGACCCTATAATCTTTATCAATTACCTCTACGATCTTTGAAACATCGATATTCCTCCCTAGACCCCGTAATCTTGCTAACCCTTACCCTACAGACCCTGTGGTTAACCCCCATCCATTTGCCCATTAAAACTAATCGGATTCCGTTATATTCGATTACATTATACCCATTTTGTTTGTCAAATTTACATTTAATGCCATTCCTCCTCTTCCTCCAGATATCGTTCCAACCCCCGTCGTCCCTCCCCCACCGTCTTCCTCGAAGCCCCGACCCCCGTCGCGTCGTCTGAAGCCCCAGCCCTACCTCCCCTGCTCCCCCCAACCCGAGCCGGCCTCCCCCCGGCCATCGCCTCATCCTACTCCCCCGATCACCAGGCTCCTGTTTGGAGTCCCTCCTACGCCCCACCACCTCCCCTTGTCCCCCACTCGACCCCCTTCCCCTCTAAGCAGCCGCCCCCGGGTCCTCGTTCCCCCAATCGTCGGAACCCCCCTCCCCCCGGGTCCCCGTTCCTCCGATCGTCGGACCCGCCCCCTTCGTCGGCTCCCCCTGGAAGGACAGGCAGCTTCTGCGTCAAAGGACCCCCCGCAAGCTCTGTGCCAAACCCCTCCCCCTGCAAACTCAACCCCCCACCCCCCTGAAGCCCCCTCCGCGTCAACGCCGCCCTCCCCTCCGTACTGGTTCCCCGCAGACTCCCGATCAGAAAGCCCCCCTTCCCGCTGACTCCCTCTCGCGCAAGCTCCTTCTCTTTTCCAGCGGTACGCGCGGAACTGGCCCGTGGAGAATCGCGGTACTAGGAGTGTGGCGATGGTGGCGACGCTGAAGGCGGAGATGGCTGAGAGGTAGAGGAGCTGCCAGATTGGCTAGCAGAGGGAGATGTAGTAGATCGACGAGAAGAAGGAGGTGACGATCATGACAACGATGGCGATGTAGTCCATCCGCCACAGGAAGAGGCTGAGCCGCTGCGAGTTGCAGCAGAAAAGGTTGCACACGCTGCTACACAGTAGGCAGAACATCGACCCCGCCATGAACACCATGAACGGCCACCTCGAAGCCTCCACCGCCGCCGCCACCCCGATGTCCAAGCCTCGTAGCTTGATCAACGCCGAGCCCTGATCAGATTTTACTTTTCTTGGTTAATTCTAGCCGTCCGATCATGGATGGGTTAGATTAACTTGTTTCTAACTCAAGGAAGTAAACTGTAGATGTGTCAATTTAACGGTAGGGTTCGTAGGGTAAGACGGAGTAAGTTTACGGGGGTGAGGGAGGAATTAAGATGTTTCAAATGTCATGGAGGTAATTGGCAAAGATTATAGGGTCTGCTGGGTAAAAATCCCTTTATTTTATTTTATTCTTTGACACCTCAAATAATATAACACTCAACATGAATAGTGTAGATAAAAATACAAAGGAAAATATAAAATTAATTTCACTGAAAAATTATGCACAGCTAGAACACACAAACAAAAAGCCGCAAAGAAAACTTTGCCGATATATATTCTCCATACTGTATCAAAATTGACCAAACTCATATTTATTATTCATAAAATTTAATAAGCTATTTAATGAAGGTGGTTTCATTTAATTTGGAGTTAAGATGCAAAAGTTAGGTTTTAGGCCCCTATTGTGCAGTTTATATATATTCTTTATATTTTTCACTTTTTTTTATAAAATTCTAAATATTATTTAAAATACATGTCCATAATTAAAATAAAGAAAACCATAAAAAAGTAATTAAAATCAATCAATCACTTTAAAACATAGATGAAATATACCTATATATACATACAAAGAATATGCACATAATTACTTAAATATACAACTAAATTCAAAAATTTGAAATAAAAATGCCTAAATATGTAATTAAATAAACTAAAAATATAAAACATACTAATAAAATAAAAAATAAAATTAAAATATATAAAATACAGGTAAATTTACCTATATATGCATGTGAATGTCAACATGTTATAAATAGTTGAGAAAAATAATGAAAAATATGCATTAAATACTAAACAAAATTATAAAGATTTTTTATTTTGTAACAAAAAAATAATTAATTGTTTTTATATTTTAAATGAATTTACAAGATATTTCTAATTCTCTTTTTCCTAGTTGGTCTATATGGACCAACCATTGCTCTTCAAATGTTGACCGGTAGTCAACTGTACTGACCCCCCATCCAACTTGTCAAAGTCTCGTTCAGGCTCGATTTCTTCGATTTTTCACACTTCAACCATGCATGCTATGCCTCGAGCCTTCCACTCCTCTGCAGCCCTCACCTCCGACACCTTCACCATCACCGAATCTTCACCAATCCCAGCTCCACCAGCACACAATCCCACCTCGAAACTCGTCGTTCACCTTCCTATAAAGCTTCTCCCTTCTCCATCCTTTTTGCTATGATCGTTCTTCTTTGATTTCTATCCCCTCAGCTCCAGTATACCACATCTCCTTGGTGAAAACAAGCGACTCAGTTGAGCTACAACGAGGAGGAGACCAGGAGGAGGAGATCCACAATCACCGTTGGAGCAGCTCCGGCAGGTCCTGCCTCTTTGGTCCTTGGCCGAGTCGAGGCTGTTTCTTATACTTTTCTAACTAACCTTATGTTCTAGGATTAATTTTATGCATTTATATCGTATTTTAATTAGTAGCTTGGCTTTAATTAGGAATCCCCTTTTAACCTGGAGCTTGAGCTCCATGCCAAAATACGACCGTTTTTTACCATGTCTTTGCCCCCTTTTTTTCCCACATCATACCCCACATGTTCTACATCATTCCCCCTAGCGTTCAACCCCGATCCTCCGTGGATAAGGCAAATTGAAGCTCAGCTCCCTCTCCCTCGCTGAAGCTTCACCACTTTCACCCTCAAGCCGCTTTAAGCTTCATCCAACGACCAAGGGAGTAGCCCTCGAGCCCAGGAGAATTTCTGTTTAGGTCCCCGCCTTCAAGGACCATCTGGAACCATGAATCGAAGGAGAATTACTTCCAGGTCATCTGGATCAAGGAAGCACCCTAGATTGTGCTCGATGCCATCTTGTGCTCATTGAAGTAGCCCTGCACGTGTGGAAGGCCCCCAACAACATTTTACCGCCGTCGGATCGAAGGAAGGCCACCGAAGTTGTCAAGAATTGAAGATCAAAGCAACCAAAAGCTGGAGTTCTTTGCAGTTCTTGCAGACCATCTATTAGCTGTTAGATCAGAATACAACCCAAATCTAATCTGGTCCATCCATTCTTTCTGAAGCAGTGCGAGCCCTCGAGTGTTAGATCAGACCTGTGGCACATAAGGGTGCACATGGATCGGATTTCATCGTATTTTGGCTTAATCCGTGTCCGATCCACACATAACGGATTTTTTATTTTTCCAATCCAATCCAATCCATTAAACATGCAAATCCAATCCAATTCAATCCACCAGATTACGGATTGGATCGGATTGGTTCGGATTTTTAATGCTCACCTAATCTATGATTAAGTTTGTAGCATAGTCGAACTCGACGTTCGAATAATGGTTCTAAAATTGAGATTATGGATAAATGTAAAGAAAAGAATACTTAATTTTTAGAATGCAATTTGACTTAATTTTTTTAAAAGCAAAAACATATATGCTTGTTATGAATTTATTACAATCGATCATTGTATAACTAAATAAAAATAACATACTCGTGATCCGTAAAAATCATAGAAGAATCATATTGACTTTGAATAAAATTGCAAGTTTGTATATATCAAATATGAACTACAATACACAAAGAAGATCTGGCTGCGTATGCGCACAGCTGGGACAAGGACGACATCCGACGGAGATATGTGTGCACTTGAGGGCGGAGATATGTGTGGCGCAGGTGAGTGTTTTGTTTGTAATGAGTCCTGAGTGGGTTTAGGCTTATGTAGTATTATTTTTAGAAGTCTGTTTCGTTTGAAAAATTGAAAGGGCATGAAGGACATTGCGGGTAGGTATTTTTTTCTAAACCGACTAGTAGGGTGAGATAAGGGGTTTTCCATCAAGTTGTGTGTGGTAAAACTTGAATGGGAATAGATTTAAGTTATAAAGAGACTAGCTTGGATATTTAGTCATAGCTTTCAAATAAAATGTACTATATAATATGCTTTATTGAGAATAAATAAAGTAGTATATATTATTATTTATTAACGGATTAACGGATTGAATCGGATTGGATTTTGACAATAATCCGATCCAATCCATAAATGAACGGATTTGTAAAATTTCAATCTGATCTAATCCATTAAACTTATAAATCCAAACCAATCCAATCCAATGACAACGGATTGGATCGGATTACGGATTTTATTCGATCCATGTGCACCCCTAGTGGCACATAAGCAGCGGTTGGATGAATGGTCGATAAGTGGGTAAAATTGCATATACCCCATCTATCTTTTTGTATTTCTTAAATAGTCTTGTAAATATTTTATTACGTGTAAAATTTTGTGGAGAAATTGCATCGAAGATCCTAAATCTTCTAGAAATTGCATGTTGATCCTTTACCAACTCAACTCATGTGGCCCCTCACGTGAGCTGGGTAATTTATACTTGTACCATGTCGGGTTTTTTATTTGTAGTTTAATCTAAAAATCAAGTTGAAGTTCAAAAATTCTGGTGTTTTTGCATGTGATGAACCTCCATTTAATCACCTTTATTCTATCATTTTGGCCTTAAAAACCCTAACTAATGCATGTAAATAGCATTATTTTGTACATATTAACATTCGTTATTTGTTCCATTTATTGTATATAAAATATTATTTTTAATGCCAAAATCATAGAATAAAGAGAAGAAAAGAAAAATAATAAAATACCAAAGGTATTTTAAGACCCCAAACCCCAAGACCAAGTCAAGAATTGAGTTGGTCGACAGGGAATAAAGTAAAGGGAGATAAGGACCAAGAATACAACAAAAACCCAACTTCTTTTATTCTTTTATAAAGCATTTTTGGAATGATTTTATTCTTTATTATTTATTCATCAAAGAAAGAAACTTTGTACATAAAAGTTGTAGATAATAATGTATAGAAAAATACAAAATTGATTTCATGCAAAAATAATATACAATGTACTTTTTATACACTTAATAAAAAGCCAAAATTCAAACTTCTCAGACCCATATCTTCCAAATAAAACTCAAAATATATCAAAATCATTCTAATTATATATAATTCTTAATAAGCTATTTAATGAAGGTGGTTTCATATTTTTTGGAGTTAATGAGTGAAAGTTAGGTTTTGGACCCTTATTGTATAATATATCCGAATAAAATATTCATTTTATTTATTCTTTATTATTTTTACAATTCTATATTTTTACAATTTGGTACTTATTATCTATAACTCATGTACATAATAAAACTAAAATAAAACCGCCAATAATACATTAAAATAAAAATAAGTATATAAAATATATAAGTAAAACACCTATGCTAATACTTGTAAATAAATAAAAGTGAAATCTATTCTTTTATTCTTTTATTCATTTATATTTTTATACTCTTAAATATTATTTATATTATACTTAAAATATAAAAATAAAATAAAACCAAAGAAAATACTTCAAAATAAGTAATATGTCTAAATACATAGATAAAATACATGTATTTATACTTATATAGTATATATCTCCCAATTTATTTAAGTGTGTATATTATATCATAAAAATATATTTATACACCTAAAAATAAGTTATAAATATATAAAATAAGAGAATAAAATAATAAAATAAAATATACAAACTAAAAGTAAAATAACCAAAACTTAGATGAATATACTATAAATATACTCTTATAAATTAGCGTGTAACAAATAACATTAAATAAATAAATAAAAATCATTTTAAAATACTACATAAAATAGTAGACATTCTATATTTTATATTCAAAAATTAATAAAATCAATTACTATTTTTTATTATTTATTTTCAAATAATAAGGCTATTTTGTCCTTATGTGGGTTGACGTGGCCCAATCAAAGCCCATGGATTACTGGCCCCTAATCAACTCCCCCGACGTCTCCAACTTTCGTCAGACCCGTCGAATCCCCTAATTTCAGCCATTTTTCCTGCTTCCCCCAGATCTCGATTGCCCTCGATCCCTTCATGAGATTTCATCCTTGATCTTCCACGATTCACGTCGACCCTATAGATCTCTTGTACATAGCATCAATTTCCCCTAATCCCTAAGTCAATAAGGGTGCGCATACTTGTTTATAAATATTAGCCTCCGACCTTCTACCTTTTCTTTGGTCATCGTCCAACCCATGAAGTCCCCGCCTCTGGCCTGACGTGTATCCTCATGACAGGAGGAGTCCCCTGGAGGGTCCGCATGGGTTGAGGGAGGAAGGAGGTGCACCCACGGTGATCTCGTCAACCACCTCTGCTCCCTGGCATCAGACCCAGATATGAGCTGCGCTTCTTGCATTTCCTAGGTAGAGTTTAATATTGTCCTTTATTCTTTGCATTTAATTCCATATTTTACTTAGTTAATTAGCCTAGGTTCGCTTGGGTACCTCACCGGAGCTCTCGAGCTCCGGCGTCTGTCCACCATCCCACCCGATTGTTTCCGACCACATACACCACCTTCACACCTTCCCTTTTTGCTTCTTCACTCTTTCCCACGCTCCATCCATCTAGATCCCCACCGGATCTACGATTCGAAGTCCCCTTCTTTCGCCTCCGTTGGACTTCACCAACTCCACAACACTTCCACCTTCTCCACCCAATAACTGCCTAAACCTGCTTGCTCTTCCACCACTAATCGATAGAACTCATTTGCAGATCTAGAGGAGCCCGTCTGAGGGCTTGAACGACTCCAGGAAGCACCTCCAGATACTGATGAATCCATGACTTGTTAACATTCTTTTTTCTTAAAACCCTTAACAAATATATGTAAATATTAGTTAATTTTCATCTTTTAATAAAAGCATACTCATGAATAAAAATGCATTTTTATGCATCAAAATCATGTAAATAAATAAAAGATTTAAAAAAAAGAAAATAAAAAGAAGGCAAATTGTAGATATATAAAGGAATAAATGGGGCGGCCAACATGACTGCCCCACCCCCTTATTTCAGCATTTTTTTATTTTTTTTCGAAAAATATGCTATGTATATTCATCCCTATATTCCTCCTATATGTCATTCGAATTTCGTTAGAAACAGAGACTCCTACGGCCTCCATCGAGATGGTGTCGATTTAAAAAATTCTGTTACCGTTAAAAAATGGCTGTCTGGATGGGGGGTGTAGGAGTCTCTATTTCTGAGGAAATTCGAATGGCATATAGGAGGGATATAGGGATGAATATACATGGCGATATTTTTTGAAAAAAATAAAAAAAAACGTCGAAAATGACGTGGGGGTAGCCATGGGGCATCCCCATTAACCTCATATATAAATATGTACAATATGACTTATAAAATAAATATTGCTGAAAGGTATATTTATAACCTAACCCCATGACCAAGTTAGCATAGATTGGTCGACAAATAAATAAATAGGGGGAGATAAGGAAAGAAAACAAATAAAAATAATCAATTTCACACTCTATGTACTCTTCATTATTTATCAATAAATATCAAAACTTTAATGATTTTTAATTAATTCAAATGAACATATTTTTCACCAACTCTTTTCCCAATTATTTCTAAAAATATATAGAAAATATAAAAATAAGTTTAAAATAATACCTTGTATATATGCCAAGAAATCCAACTTGTAAACTGTCAAAATCTCAACTTCCGAACATCATAAATTTCACATACGAACTCTAATTTCACTCTACTCACTTTAAAGTTCATAAAATATTATTCTCTAATTAATGAAGGTAATTTCACTAAAATCGGAGTCCGTTCGCAAAAAGTCAGTTTTGGGACCTAACCACAATTGGGTTTCTAGGCTATTTATTTTATATGGAACAATTTATTTATTATTTTAATGATTGTTTTTTGATTTTATATTTTAACCCTGATTTATTTCATAATTTTTGGAGACTACTTATTATTTTAAATAAATCAAAAACCCTAATTTATAGTTAAATTGAACTGTATAACTTATATCCATATTTATTAATATACTTAAATTAATTTATTAAAATCCATAAAAACTAACATATACTCTATTTATTATTCTAATAATTGATTAAATATAAAAATGATATATTATTTATTAACTTATTAAATTAAAATTCAGTTACCTATTTTTCAAGTATTATTTATATTTATTTATTAATATAATATTTATATTTCATAATTTATTTATTATTTATAAAAACTAATTATACCATAATTTAGATAATTTAATTATCTACATTTTTCATTGTATACTTATTTAAAATAATATTATTTACTATTTAATATCTATTTATTGATACTGGCAAAGCAGGTGTTGACACGTATCAACACCTGGTGCTTTCTCCATCAAGAACCCATGTTGTTCATATTGTTCTAACAACCTGACTTCGCCTAATTATTCCCATCGTCTTCTTCCTCCTAAACCCGATCTAAAACCTTTGTTGCATTCTCCTAGCAACCATCCTTCACGCCATCCATTGATATCCAACTAACCTCTATCGATTTCCTACAAAAATCATCAAACCTCGCCATTTCAAACCAACTTTCCTGAGCTACCAACTTCCAGAAACCCAACTAGCCGTCGACCCACTTTCCCCACCGTGCTCCACCCTGATTAGGAGGTGACAGCTCCATATGAGGCTCCAGCATGGAAGAAGGATCGTCGGAGGATAGTTCCAAGGCCCAAGTTCACCTTGTATCATCGCCGCACGCGCGCGTCCAGCTCTGGGAAGTTACCCCGTCGAGTAGTGACCTGCAGAGTCATATACTCTACAAATCCCAGGTATTCCTCCATTCTTTCTCTTTTTAATTCTCGATTTTTATGCCATAATTAGACCACTTAAGTGCGTAATTAGTCTCAACTAATCATCTTCTTAAATGCACACCAATTCACACCCTTTAGATCCAGTAGACTTCAATCAAAATCACTCTCCATCCCTCTCCCATTTTCACTTTTCTCATATTTTCTGGAAACAAATTATATATATATATGCAATTTCCCTAAATCTTGGTTGATTCTTGCACGAATCGAGCAACCAAACTCTTCTTGCAGGTACTCGTCACATCTGGAGCGAATAACTCATCATTTGGAGCTTCTTCTTCGAAAAAAAGAACCAAAAGGATACAATACAACTTCCAACCGACTATTGCATTCCAGCCACACCTTCATCGAGGTCTCACCACTGCTTCCCTCCACCTCAGAGCCAACTCACCCGTAGGCGAGCTCGAGGGGTGAAGGAGTCACCCCTCTGGCCCTGTAGGAGGACGTAACTCGCCTCCGTTCGTCGAAGAAAAGTCGGAGAAGGGAGCACCGTTGCCATCTGTGCAGAAGAGGGAAGAACAAATAGAACTGCCCAGAAGCTACAGGCTGACGACACGTGTCGGGAAAGGATGACCCAGATTTGCACAGAGATTCTAATTCTGCCCGTCAGCTCGAAACGGTGGAAAATTTGCATATTAAACCCAAGCAGCTTCTAGAATTCAAAACCCGCTCTAGCAATTTCTAGATTTGCATTTAGGTCCCTGTGCAGGGACCTAAATGCAAAACTTTTAGTTTTTCTTACAGTTTAGTCCCTGAACAGGGACCGCTTTGTAATAGGCAGTTAAACTTTTCTTTACATTTCTACCCCTGAACTGTATGGGTATTTTGGACCTTATTTTGACTTTATCTTTCCTTATGTTTCTAGGGTAATTACACAACTACCCTAGCTAAGTTTCTTGATAGTTTTCGCGTATTTTTGTTGTGTATTTTCTCGCTTAATTTTTGTAAAGTTGTTCTTGTTTGAAGGTTTTTTGTTTCATTTTCAAGAAGAAAATAACATCGCAAAATTCTCTTCTTTCCTCGAAAGTCGTAATAAAGGTATTTTGCCTCCTCGAGTTCGACCAAGGGAACTTACCTGGATAAAAATTAGCTTAAGGATAAAATAGGATAGCCGACTTCATTTCTCCTTCATTCTTTCTATTTCTCTCTCTCTCTCTCTTGTTTTATCCGGATTTTGTTTGATCAACTAGGGTTTCGAGCGATTTGTCTACATAGATGCTTTAATTATCGCTCGCAAAATTCTAGTCATCAGGTACTTGCATGCTCCAGGGTCCCATCGATGGACCCTGGAATTGTTTGACTCTTCCAACTGCTGCGGAAGCCTTCCAACATCCTCACGAGCATCTCAACAACAAATTTGGAGGTCGGGGATGCTCGATTTGCCCGATCGAAGTTCATCCAGGTACAATTCTTCACGAGTTCATCTAGGGACTTCTACAACCATTCGATCTGGGGTTGTTCTTCCCGTGCTCCAGCTGACGTTCGATCAGGAGTGCCATCGACTGTCGATCTCATGCGAAAGATCTAATCCAAGGCGTCAAGCACGATCCGTCATCGGGTCAGGAGATTATGATGTGTGGCAAGTGGTATACGGAGAGTCGTCCATCTCCCGCGCATTATGGGGGTAATTGCGTATCTTCCCCCTTCCTATTTTGTATTTATTAAATAGTCCTGCAAAATGTAAAGCTTAAATAAAATGGACATTGGAACCCCTGATGTTTATGGAAATTACAAATGGGTCCTGTCCATCTCAACTCTACGTGTAGTACCATGTGAGCTGGGCAAATTGCATGTAGATCCTAATGATTTTATAATTGTAAAATAATTCAATGAAATTTAATATATGTTGTATACTTTTGGCACATTTGAAGATGAACCCCTGTACTTATTGATAATCGCATCTAGGTCCATGCGAGGTCACCTCACGTGTCATCCCACGTGAGGTGGCTATTTTGCAAGTTCACCTTGTTACTTTTTGTATTTATTTTTGTTTTAAGCAAATTTAAAGTAAGTTGTATATTTTTGGAAAATAGCACAGAGGCCCCTAGATTTTATTTTATTTACATATATACCCTTCCTATCTATTTATTTTTGTGTGCTTGTTGGATTTATTTAAAATAGCTACGGTGCACCAAAAATATAAAAAATAAGTGTAAGCTCCTGATTGCTTGCAGTTTAACGCCATTATTTTAGTTTGCAATTTCGGATCTTTTTGATATTTATTAAAAATAAAATAGAGCACGTTTTTGTTCTATCTACAATACTA
Source organism: Ottelia alismoides (assembly GCA_037367405.1). Lineage (NCBI taxonomy): Eukaryota > Viridiplantae > Streptophyta > Magnoliopsida > Alismatales > Hydrocharitaceae > Ottelia > Ottelia alismoides. The sequence continues at coordinate 358,424 of JAZKJV010004338.1, read as the reverse complement.
AATACCAAAAAATAGAAAATTGTTTTGAAAAATTACAAAAAGTTATATGTTTTTTGGTGCAAGTTTATCAAATGGCGCTATTGTCGGGGAGCAACGTCGCATAGATGGGGACTATTTATTTGTTCATGCTCTCTTGTATATACATAATTTGTTTATTTATTTTAGTATTTATCTGATATTAATTGTGAATTGTCTGACACCTCTCCTTGTGTGAATTTGTTGCGAGGTACCACTGCACGAGGGAGGACTTCTTAGGAGGACCTGTGCACCCAAGCAAGGTGGAGCCGGCTTTCTGACTAAGTCGGCAGGAGAGAGAGCACCAAATGCAGACTTGGAGGGATTTTCAGAGACAGCTTCGTTTTATATTTTCTTTATTTTATTTTGCATGATATTATGTAATTCATGTGAGAGACACACACTTAATATGTAATAATTTGGACTCTCCAAACACTGCTACTTCATGAGGTCCAGTGCCCGAGGGATTGTTCCCTTGGGGGCCTCGTCGGATTTTATCGTGTTTTCATATGCTTTCTTTTTTATTTGTTTTTCACTTTTATTTTTTATTTATTTTGTGTGAATGAGCCCTAGCTTAGGATCTCCTTGCTCGATAGATTAAGGTCCAAAACCCTAATATATGTGCAAGTACATATAAGTATGCTTTTGGACTTAGTCAAATCATAATTGTTAATTATTGGGATTTGAGATCGCGTGCCGAGAGAGGTCGCATACAACACGTGTAGACCCGTTGTGGCGGGCATCGAGTGACATCGAAGACCATATCTTGGTCTCTCTTCTAAATAATTATCTTCTGATGCTTCACACTAATAATATATTCTGATCTAGGGCAATTTCATCGGCTTGCATTTGCATCTAGTGTAGGTTTCAATTCTATTCTGCATCTTGTATGGAGAGAGCTGGGAAGCACAATAAGTTTTCTGACTTTGCATGCATCACCGATTTTCCAACTTGCATGGCTTTTCTAACCTTCTCCCTCTGATTTTGATTACCTAGGATGCTAAATGGAATTTGAAACTTGTTAGGCCGTACATTGAAAAATAACAAAAAAGTGATAATCTAAATAAAAGCGGGACAACTAACTCTAGTGTACTTTTAAAATAAAACATAATGGATTCATTGCTTTGGGGAGAGAAACCCCCTCATTGTTTGTGCATTTTACTCTCACGTATACATTAAGGATTAGTGCCCCAATCCTAGGCCTATCTTCGTGGTTCTACAACTTTGTGAAAATCAACTTACTTTAAAAATGAAAAGATAAAAGACCACCATCTCAGTCTTCATTGTATTGAGTAGGTGAACACCGGGTTTTATTTGTACTCTGATTGCGATTTTAGATCCATTTACATTTACCATTCTTTGAGTTTGTAGATCCTTGAGCATGTGAGTTCTTATTTTTATTGAGTCCATCTCACCTCCCTTTCCCGTATTATTTATTTATTTTGAGTCATGATATCGAGTCTTGATCTTCATCGTCTTCTCTGGATTTTGCGGCTTTCTCCCTGCCCATATCACCCTATCTCTTGTCAGGTTCAAGAAGACTCCCTCCTTGACCCATAATTTTGTCTATATTCCACCTACATATCTCCCACCCTCCTCATCCCCTTCAGTGTCATCTCTTCTTTCATCGGGAATTGCTGCGCTGGTAGATAAGACGCGCATCGAGGTTTATGGATCACATTAATTGTTTGAGTAAGTTGGGCAGCGTTGAGGATGTTGAGATTGGTGTGCTAGTTTTGGTGGTTCTGACTTCTGATATGTGCATAGGGAATATTGAGGATTCTGATTTTTGGCATGATTACAAGGTGTAATTATTTATTGAGGATTTTTGATCTCGCACACTAGATTGAGAATGTGATTTATTTTGATGATCTGATGATTCCATGAGCTCCGACTGTACAATCTATTATGAGGTTCCTCCCGTCTTGATTCAGACGCTTGATGTACTATCCCTTTCAGTGCTTTAAAGCGACGATGCTTGGAACCCACATGATTCCACTCATCTTCTTGACAGATCCCTCCTCCATTTTCTAATAGTCCCATCCACCTTTAGCACGCAGAGGGTCCCTTTTGACATCTTGATCCATCTCAACTTTACTTGATTTGTGGGACCACATTGTGACTGCCATGTCAATCTTTTCTCCCTTCCATAGTCTTATGCCCTCCTGATGATGATGTATTGATCTTCTTTGAGGACCTGAGATTGGATGCCAACATTTCCCTGGTAATCACTGACTTAGTTTGCATTACTCCCCGTGGACTATCTGAGGGAAAATGCAACGCATTCTTTGCGATCGGTTTCACTCACTGCTTGTGTGTCCATCTTGGTGAGGCACGAAACTGAGTCGTCTGATTTGTGTTATTGGCCTCACGATCTGATTGTATGTCCGAATTGTCAGAGGACAAGATCAATTATTTAGCTGACTAGACTCCTTTGTGAGTTTTCTCTCCTTGGCGGTCCTCACAGGGATGAGTCACATTCTTCTGATTATTCCAGCTTAGCTCACAGTACTCTCCAAGGGTTATATGCGAGAGGCTGTGGCATTTTTTGGATCTTTCGGTCTCTTCTGTTGGGTAGCCGATCTGTCGCCTACCGAGACCGCTCCTGATGATCCGTCTAATGGATCCGACTCCTTTGAGTCCACTCTCCTTGATGACCCTCGCAAGGTTGAGTTCTATTCTGACTATCCATGACCTAGTATGCATCATTCCCCGAGGGTTATCTACAGGAGGATACATCATTTTGTGGGTACTCGGCTTCACTTCTGGTGTCTCCAATTTGGTGGAGCACGAAGCTGAGTCGTCTGATTTGTGTACTCAGTCCCCTCTCTAGTTGCATCTCTAATCTGTTGGAGCAAGGGACCGAGCTTTTTGATTATTCTGAGATCGTTGACTCATCTGAGCCTGCTCACCTTGATGACCCTCGCAAGGTTGAGTCATGTCTTATGATGTTCGGTGTATCCTTGACCTGTCGCCTTATGACCACCAGATATCATACCGCATTGAGAGTCTCATATTCTTTGCTTTTCATATAGACTTTGATTAGCCTGGAAAATTCTATACTGCTCACTCTTCCTCCATGTCTTATGGTATCAGCTCCGATCTCTCATTCCTTTCTTATGAGCCGATGATCCACTTCTCGCTACCGGTTCCTGGCTTAGTTTTTGATCTATTTTCCGCGGTAGCTAACACCCACGTGATTGTATATCCGAGTGTCTTTTCTCTCTCTGACTTTGTTATCGTTCTCACAGGGAGACGATGATGAGTGTACGATATTCGATTATCATATACCGTTCTACAATCAACCATTCTTTACCTGTTGTATATATGTGTTTTGTCTTACATTCCTTCTTTCTCCCGTATGCCATGTGTACCCCAGATCATCCGCCATATCTGTATGTCTATACTTGGGACATACTTTGTCCTAAGTATAGGGGGTGCACCCCCGTGTTGTTCTTTCTTCGTTCTGTTTCACCACTCTTGTTGTTACCTAGACTTAGGGATCTTTTACCCTAAGTATAGGGGGAGCAATGTGTACGTTCTCTTCTATCTTTTCATCTATCTTCATCTATCTTTTCTTCTTTTCTTCTTTTCGTTTTCATTTTTCTTTTTCTACCAAAGAGCTGTCGTCCCTTTTTGTCAAGTCTTCTATACTTAGGATGTACTTTGTCCTAAGTATAGGGGGTACAACCTGAGTTCTTTCGTTCTTTAATCCCTTCCACTGTCTCCTCTCTTATTAATTCTCTCTGATATACTTAGGGATATCTCACCCTAAGTATAGGGGGAGACAAACCAAGGTGTGATATGTTCATTCCCACCCTTTACCCTCCCCGCCTTGTGCACAACCTGCTATACTTAGGATTATTTGATCCTAAGTATAGGGGGACGGTCGACTTCTCATTCATTTATTTCTTCGTTCATTTAGTCATTTATTCTTTAGGCTTTTCTATACTCAATACAAGTTATGTCTTCTCTTTTTCTCTCTGATCTATGAGGACATAGCTCAAGCTAAGTATAGAGGGTCGTATACTATATATATACTTTAGCGATATCTCATACTTTCATATTTTAAATAATTATGCTAATGCATTTTATTTAAATAATGCATATTATTCCTCAAATTCTTTTTGTATATACTGATTAGTAAGTCAGGTTAAAAATATTTTCGCAAAATGATTTGAAAAATGGTTTGACCCGTTTGGAAAACTTTTTGTAAAATGTTTTCAACCTTTGTAAAAATACTCCCATTTATAAAATTTCTTTTTGTTTGTGTAAAATAAAATGTTATGAAAACCTATTTGCAAATGATTTTGAAAATGGTAGCAAAAATGTTTTGAAAAATCTATATATTGTTTGAAAAATCTTTGCAAAATCGCTTTCAAATGTTGTAAATATTTGCGAAAATTACTTTGTACTATAGTTTTAGAATTATTTTCAAATAAGTTTGAGGAATATATGCATCACCAAATATATATATAATAAAAAAATTTTATAAATGATGAATTCTTTATCAATTATATATACATACCTATAACAATAACCAATATTTAACCTGTGAATTCTTTGTATTCTTAATTCTTGTAAATAAATAAAAAGAGGCACGCCCGTGTAAATAGCTGCACATATTTCTTATTTTGTGACAAAAATCTTTTATCTTTTGAAAAATTGCATAATAAAAATATTTTTATTGCATTGTACATAGAATTTGCATAGCATGCACATTTTTTTGGATTGAGCTTGATGTTTGAAATAGTCCATGTAAAGTCGAAGATTGGAGCTTGGTTAGACCTTACTGCGTCGAACTTCACTGGAACCTTATGGAAACTAGATTTAAGGTACTTCAGGTCTATTCAAACTTAATTCTTCGAGACTCAAGGTTGGGTTCAAGACACCTCAACTGACTAACTAGAACTTTTTGAGACGCACACATGACTCTTGTCGGCCATAACCTAACTTGGACATTTGCACCTTTCACTTGGCTCAACTCAATTGGAGTGGTGAGGGGATTGGATTTGATGGTTTGAGACGCATACGAGTGGAAACATTCGTCCTCATCTAGGGTGGGAAGGGCACCCCAACCCATTCAGTAGCCATGAGGTCTAAAGACAAGAGAGTGTAGGTTGCAATAATGCTTCAAAAGAGGGATAATCTTCTGGCTCAAGAGAAAAAAACTCCTTATGTAAATGATGCTATATATAGTATTCAAAAAAACTCCAAAAAAGTGGACATGCCTGATTGAAAATAAAATGCCTGCAGGAGTGTACATATTTGTATAGTCAATAAGCAAGGTTGAGCTCCAAAGTCATATCATATGAGCCTGCAGCAGGATGATATGACTACACTGGTCATGCATCCCACGATAGGTAGCTACAATGGATACCCTCCATTCTTCTCTTCACCTCCTCCTCTTGAGTCGGATGCACATGAACTTAGAAGGGAATACCCCGCTCCTCGAGGAAAGAGTTGCTGGATTGGAGAATCATTGGGTTGTCATTTTGGAGAAGTCAGTTCTTTTGTCATTTCAGTTGGGGAGAGCCATTATCACTTACAGTGTACAAGTCAGATTCATAGTCATAAGGGTTTGCATACAATGTAGGCTAGTTCTGACATGGCTATTAAGGTGGTTTGAACTGAGTTCTGTGGCTCTCAAAGGTTGTTGTATTTTAAATTTAGTTCTCGACCAAGTTCCACACACATTTTCGCAACAAGGTCTGACATGAGCTCCAAACTTTGATTTTGTGAAGATAAGTTTGAGAATTAAACTTAATCCACTTTCTTTCTTTTTCTTTTCTTTATTTTCATTTTTTGCACTTATTGCATAAGTGTTTGCTATGGACTAGCAAAGGCAAGTATAAGGGGGTGATGAATCTCCATTTCATCACCTTTATTCTATCATTTTGGTCTTAAAAACTCTAGCTAATGCATTTAAATAACATTATTTTGTACAAATTAATATTCATTATTTGTTCCATTTATTGTATATAAACTATTGTTTTTAATACCAAAATTATATAATAAAGAGAAGAAAAGAAAAAGAATAAAATACCAAAGGTATTTTATGACCCCAAACCCCGAGACCAAGTCAAGAATTGAGTTGGTCGAAAAGGAATAAAGTAGGGGGAGATAAGGGCCAAGAATACAATAAAAACCCAAATTCTTTTATTCTTTTTAACAGGTCGCTAAATACGATATATAATTCGGTCACGTTGTAGCACGTGTACTTAGCGATTCGGTCAGAACCGAGAGAAGATCTCCGTGAAGAGTGTCTCGGCTTTAATTTATATCCTGGGCAAGTCCGTGGTCGAACTCAGGGAGACAAAGGAACAACTTTGGGGTTAATTTGCAAATTTAAGACTAGATTTCCAATGCGGTATTTTTTTAGATTTTTTTATGCAAGTAGAATGCCAAAAACAAAATGCAGGTGAATTACAACACTAAGAAAACATACAACAAGGCCAAATTAATTTTAATGTCAAATTAGTCCAATTCAGCCAAATTATATTTTTTCTAGAGTCTTAATCCAGTGAGGAACACAAAACATATTTTTTTGGAATTTTAGGACTTAAAATGCAACAATGAAAAATGCACACTTTTTAAGGGTCTTTTTTGCAATTTATCATACAAACAGAAAGCAAAAATCATGAAAAAAATACTGGAATGAAAACATGATGCAAGGAAGCTACAGTAATATTTTTGGAATTTTTTGACAAAATATAATCTTTTTATGTATTTTTTAGTGGAAACAGAGTGACAGTGAGTAATTAATTCCTAATTAATCCATATGATAAAAATAATCAGAATGCGAATTATCTCAGAAAGATATTTAGAAGTAGAAATCAGGAGAGTTGAAATTTTGCAAAAAGGATTTACGTGGATTTAATTAAAAATCAAATACTAATTTCACTGTATGATTTATTTCAGGCACAAGACAACTCCATTTTAGATGAAATTTGGTCAGAAAATTAATCACATATCAAGGCATCACTTATAATTTTTGTGAAATTTTTAGAGCAACCGTGTGTGAGATATAATTTTAAGAGTCCAGATTGGGTAAAATATGCAGAATTTCAGTTAATCATTTTTAATTAATTACACATGTAACATAAAAATCCAAATAAATAGTCAAAAGATACACAATTAGTTGCTCAACACAGTACCACTTTTCTTTGACAAAAGATACATAAATAATGTCCAAATTAAAAGTCAAACACAGGGGTATCTTTGCAAACTAAAAATTAAGAATTACAAAGCAAGTTCTGTACAGGGACTCAATTATAATTACAGAAAATAAAAAAAATAAAGAACGCAATTTTTACATTAAAAAAAAGAAAGAAATTGACCTTTCTTCTACCTTTGTCTTCGCAGGTGAAGAACCCAAAATGGCAAGGGGTCGGCGGCCTTCGTCGGCGGAGGGACGACGCGCACGTCGGTGCGCGGAGGAGGCGGGATGGCGGCGTGGCCTTCTGGAGGTGGCTGCGGGCTGAGGAGAGGAGCTGCGGGCGAGGGCAGCCACGCGCGGCCGGCGGAGGCGCGAAGGGTGGCGATGGGCGGCGCTGGCGGAGGTGTGGCGGTTGAAGGTGGAGGGCGCGGGGCCGCGACGAGGGCTGGCGATGGAGAGGACGGCGGAGGGGCGCCGCCTTGCGCGGCTGGTGGCGGGGGAGGCAGCGGCGGCGCCGCTTGAAGGGATTGGGGAAGGGGCGGCGGCGGTGGGAACCTCCCCCCACCGCTGCTGCGTGTAAATTTTTTTGTTTTTTTTTATTTTTTTTGATTTTTTTACTGCTGTAATAAAAGAGAATTTTTTTTGTTTTAATTTTTTTATTTTTTTTAATTTTGATTAGACAGGGAATACAAATAAAAAATGATAATGAAGGGGAAAAATGTGGTGATAATAAACTAAAAAAATGGGAAAGATGATGGTGTGATGGTGGTGGTGGAAGGATGATGTGTTGTGTGCTAAAAAAATTTGCAAAAATAACAAGATGATAAAATTACCTACGATGAACGCGGACGCCTATGAAGTGCTCTCGTGAGCACGGTCTTCGCTCAAATCGCCGGCGTGCGATGAGCTCGAGCAGCGCGCGATTGCGGCTGCGATGTTGGCCAAAAAGCCAACGGATCACACCGGAGAGAGGGCCGTCGTCGATCGACCGCGGTTGCATCGCTGTCACCGATTCAACTCTGGGAACTTGGCTCTCCTCACATAAAGATGGATCAAAGGCAAAATTGAGGAGAATGAGAGGTATATAAAGAGAATGGAAGGAGAGGTTATTAAAGTGGTGGAGTTGAATGGGAGGTTGATTTATTAATGGAGTTGAATGGGAAGTTGGGAAAAAATGGTGGAATAATGGAGTTGAATTGGTGGTTATTGTAGAGAATGGAGATTAAATAATAAATAAATAAATAAATAAAGTTGTCTACTTTAAATACAATAAAATAAAAAGAGAAGAGAAATAGTGGAGAAATTACAAAAGAAGACAAAACACCATGTATATTTTTTTTACTTTTCTAATATGTAATTTTTTTGTCTTTTTAATAAGAGATATTTACAACGAAAAAAATACAATAAAATACTACAATTAAAATACAACACAAGTATGATTTTTTTTGTATTTTTAGTAATTAAGAAAGATACAATAAAAATTAAAGAAAGAATGAATATATACATGGTATACATTGTACATCTAGGTCCCAAAACCCAACTTTTGCAAATGAGCTTCGATTTTAATGAAACCACTTCCGTTGGATAGATAATTTTCTAACTTGAACTTTAAAAGTGAGTTTGGTGAATTTGGAGTTCATACGGAGCGGGAATTTAGCTTGGAAGTTGGTCTTTACGGCTTTTTCCCATTGGGATCTAGGAGCATTTATTTGAGATGAAATTTGTTTGTATTTTTGTATTTTTATATACATTTTTATAAACAAGTTAGAGAAAGAATTAGGTAAAAAGGAGTTGAAATGAAATTATTAAAAATCCATGAAGTTTTGTGCTATTTACAAGTATAAAACTCCTTTATTTTTGTGGCTTTTTAGTGTTAATTCATTTTGTACAATCTTATATACAATAATTAGTGTATTTTATTTACAAGACTTATTTTGTTAATTTATGGATTTTATGGACATTTATCTGGGATTTTACTCGGGGATTTCGCTAAGATCCAGATATTGAGATGATGAATCGTGGATTCATCACTTTTACAAAGCATTTTGGGATCGATTTTATTCTTTATTCTTTATTCATCAAATAAAGAAACTTTGTACATAAAAGTTGTAGATAATAATGTATAAAAAATACAAAATTGATTTCATGAAAAAATAATATAGAGTGTACTTTTTATACACAGAATAAAAAAGCAAAACTCAAACTTCCCAGATCCATATCTTCCAAATAAAAAATCAAAATGTATGAAAATTACTCTAATTTTATATAACTCTTAATAAGATATTTAATGAACGTGGTTTCATATTTTTTTGGAATTAAGGAGTGAAAGTAAGGTTTTGGACTCTCATTGTACATTATACTCGAATAAAATATTCATTTTATTTATTATTTATTATTTTTACAAATTTTATATTTTTATAATTTGGTAATTATTATTTATAACTCATGCACATATTAGAGCTAAAATAAAACCACCAATAAAACATTAAAATAAAATAAATATATAAAATATATAGGTAAAACATCTATGCTAATACTTGTAAATATTATTCACTTATATTTTTATACTCTTAAATATTATCTATATTCTTTTAAAAATATAAAGATAAAATAAAACCAAAGAAAATACTTCAAAATAAATAATATGGCTAAATACATATATAAAATACATGTATTTATACCTATATAGTATATATCCCTACTTATTTAGGGTTTTTTATCAGTTGTACCCCTCTGAGATATTCCAATATCAGTTATGCCCCTCTCTTTTTGGAAATATCAGTTGTACCCTCGACTTCTTGTCAATCTATCACTTGTGCCCCTCGGGTTAGTGACCGTCCATAACCAACACAAACAGACGTTAACTTTGAGGACACAGATGGAATTAAATTAAAAAAAGTCTGAAAAATCTAATGCATCTTCTTCCTCCTCCTCCCCCATCTTCTTCCTCTTCCTCCCTTCTCTTCCTCCTCCCCCATATTCTTCCTCTTCCTCCCTTCTCTTCATCCTCCACAGCTCCTCCCTTCTCCACCTTGAGCTCTCCTGCAGCCTCCCCCGAGAACCTGCTCCATCCACGCTCCTCCCCACCTCCATCCCCATCCTCCTCCTCCCCCTCCGCCCACCGCACCTCCCTCTCCACCCCCTCGCATCTCCCCTCCGCCTCCAGATCTCCCCCCATCCCCCTGACCTCTCCTCTCCCCTCCGCACCTCCCTCTCCGCCCCCCGCACCTCCCCTCCGCCGCTAGCACCTCCCCTTCGCCCCTGCACCTCCCTCTCCACCCCCGTCTCCTCTCACCGCCCCCACCTCCCCCACCACTGTGAGCTCCTCCCCCCACATCCCCTCTGCCCCAATACCTTCCCTCCGCGCCTAGCTCCTCCCACCACCCCTGCACCTCCCCCTCCACCCAGAGCCCCTCCACCTGCACCTCTCCTCCACCTCACACATCCCTCTTCGCCCCAGCTTTTCCCCCACGCTGTGTCATGCCTCGCCACCACCTCCTCCTCTATAAAGGGGCATCTTGCTGTCGCAGTCGCAAAGAGGAGGTCGCTGCTTCAGATGATCGCAAGGGACAGGCTGTTGGAGGAAGAGGAGGAAGGGGAGGGGAGGAGGAGGCTGTAGGTTGAAACATGAGAACTTTTAGCATTTGTTTAGTTAGGATAATTTTTTGATTAATTGATTAATAAAAACTTGTTGAAAAATTCAATAAAATTCACCATTTGATCCACAATGAGTGTTATATCTGTGAAAATGTAAAAATTTTAGCGATTTAATGAATGCATGAAGGTGTAATTAAGAGAGAGAGAAATTATGAAGAGAAAGGAAGAAGAACAAATGGAGGAGGAAGATAATGAAGAAGAAGTCTGGACAATTATACCCCTCTTAACTGCACCATGGTTTGAAAAAATCATGGTTAAGTTCAACTCATTGACGGTTAGACTAATGGAGGGGCACGACTGATAGATTGGCAAGAAGTCGGGGGCACAACTAATATTCCCAAAAAGGGAGGGGCATAACTGATATTGGAATATCTCGGAGAGGCACAACTAATAAAAACCCATTTATTTAAGTGTACATATTATATCATAAAAATATAATAAAAATATATTTATACACCTAAAAAAAGTTATAAATACATAAAATAAGAGAATAAAAATAATAAAATAAAATATACTAAATAAAAAAAATAGCTAAAATATAGATGAACATACCTATAACTATACCCTTATAAATTAACTTGTAATAAATACCACCAAAAAATAAATAAAAATGTTATTAAAATACAACATAAATAAATAAACATTTTTTATAATTTTTATTGAAAAATTAATAAAATTATTTACTGCTATTATTATTTATTTTCGAATAATCGAGCTATTTTGTCCTTATGTGGGATGATGTGGCCCAATCAGATCCCAAGGATTATTGATCCCCGGTCAACTCTCCCTGGCACCTCTGACTTTCGTCATACCCGTCGAATCCCCCAATTTTAGCCATTTTCCGGCTTCCCCCAGATTTCGGTTGCCCTCGATCCCTTCATGAGATTTCATCCTTGATCTTCCAGGATTCACGCTGACCCTGTAGATCTCTTGTACATAGCATCAATCTCCCATAATCCTTAGGTCAATAAGTGTGCGCATACTTGTTTATAAATAATAGTCCCCGACCTTCCTCATTTTCTTTGGTCATTGTCCAACCCTTGAAGTCCCCGCCTCCAGCCTAGCGTGTATCCTTGTGACAAGAGGAGTCCCCTGGAGGTCTACGCAGGCTGTGGGAGGAAGGAGGTGCACCCACGGTGACCTCGCCGACCATCTCTGCTCCCTACCTTCGCCGGCAGGTATGAGCTGCACATCTTCATTTTCTAGGTAAATTTAAATTCTGTCTTTTATTCCATGCATTTAATTTCACATTTTGCTTAGTAATTTAGCTTAGGTTAATAAGGTTTCCTCGTCGGAGCTCCGCTCCGGCCACCTTCTATTTCGCCGTGAACCGCTTGTCTCCGACCTCTACCAGACACCTCACTACATTCCCCAGCGTTTCTACTTCATCTCAGGCATCTCATGCACCCGGATCCCTCGTAGATCCGGAGATCCGTGTTTCCCCTCATCCGCTCGCTGGAAACACGCTGCCACACCCCATCAATCGTTCACCCACGTCAACAATAGCCCCCAGGACCCCTTTATGCTCGTGCACATTTTTACTTGCAGGTCCTGTACGCTCCAGACCCCTTGGGGGTCGATTTTTGACCAAGCTGGAGATACATGGAGTCCTTTATTTTCCGATCTCGCTAGCCATCAATAGGGCTCCGACGTACCTCCTGAAGCCATCATCAGACACAGAGGAGCTTGGGCAATGTTTTGCACCTCCTGTGAGCATTCCAGGTGGTCGACGTCAAGAGCTACACTGGATCGAAGCTCAGAGGAATGAGGGTTCTTCCCTGTTCTTTCGAGTGCCTTCAGATCCATCGGATCAAACCCTATCTTCATACCCTCCAGACGCTGTTGGATGCTAGCGCCCATGATCGTTGATCTCCTACGTGGGGATCGAATCTTGATCGTCCAAGACCGAAGCGTCATCAACCGCGCAGATCACGCCATGTGTATAAGTGAAGCTCATACGACTGCACGATCACGCATAAGATTAGGGTGAATTGCACCTCTAGCCCACTCAATTTTGTATTTATTAATTAGCCTTGTAAATAAAGTATTGTGTAAATTAATGGGTAACATTGCATGTAGATCCCAATCTTTGTTTTATATTACATCTAGGTCCATGCCAGGTTACCTCACGTGTCGTCCCACATGAGGTGGCCATTCTGCAAGATCACCCCTGTTACTTTTTGTAATCATTTCTAGTCCAAGAAAATTTAAAGTATGTTGTATATTTTTGGAAAAATTGCACAGAGGCCCTTGAATTTTATTTTAGTTTACATATATGCCCCTACCAACAATTGTATTTTCATGTGCTTGTTGGATTTATTTAAAATAGCTATGGTGCTCCAAAAATCACAAAAATAGACTCCTGATTGCTTGTAGTTTCATGCCATTATTTTAGTTTGCAATTTTGGATCTTTTTGCTATTTACTAAAAATAAAAAAGAGCACGTTTTTGTTCTGTCTATAGTATTCAATATCAAAAAAAATAAAAAAATGCTTTGAAAAATTCCAAAAAAAATTATATATTGTCTATTTTATCATCTCATAATTCCAGACCAAAAATCCCTAAAAATAGAAAAAGGATACCCTTAAAAATTAAAAAATCCAAAAAACCTTTATAAAAATCTATAAGATTCCTAAAAATCCCCAAAATACATTTTTTGTTTTATAATTTTATTTATATCATTATTTATCTATTAAAATTTATTTGAAGAAATTTGGACCTATTTTTCTATTTTCCCCTTTATTTCAGTTTCGGCTATTTAATTCCTATTTTAGGGTATTTTTTATTTCAAAAATATAGAAAAATTAGTTAAATTCAATAAAAAATCTCAAAAATAATAAAATATTATTCAAAACCTAAAGGTATTTATTTCTGCAATTTTTTGTATTTTTAGTTATATTTATACTCTTATATATCTTATTGTAAACATATATATTAATATATATCTTATATTAGGTATTTAAAAGAAACATTGAAAAAAATAAAGCAACAACAACAACAACAAAGCCTTTTCCCACAATTAAGTAGGGTCGGCTACATGGATTCTTCACCTCCATTCAGATCTATCTTGGGTCAATCTCGGACTTATATCCAAAAAGCTAAGATCCCTTCGTATTGTCTCTTTCCAACACTTCTTGGGCCGTCCTCGCCCTCTCTTAGCCGGCTCAACATCCCAACACTCGCATCTCCTAACCGGTGCATCAGTTGACCTTCTTTGCAAATGACCAAACCATCTTAAGCGGTTTTCTCGCATCTTATCCTCGATCGGAGCTACACCAACTTTCTTTCGAATTGCATCATCCCGAATCCGATCTTTACGTGTATGTCCACACATCCATCTTAGCATTTTCATTTCTGCTACAGCCATTCTCTGCACATGTCTATGGTTCACAGGCCAACATTCAGAACCATAAAGCATAGCAGGTCTCACGGCTGCTTTGTAAAACTTTCCTTTAATTTTTAAAGGAATTTTCTTATAACCAGTATGTTTGCTTAAATCCATGTTTAAAAGATCCGAAAAAAAGCAAAATAAAAAAATATTAAAACAAAAATAAAATAAAAAATTTTTAAAAAATACAAAATAAGAAAAACCCACAAAAATAATAAAAATTGGACTAGAGAAAAGGACAAGTTTTTGAGCTTCATTGCCCCTATCTACCGTTTGCTCCCTAGGTTCGACCTCTACACATGCTTACACCTATACATATGTTGCAGAGTTATAATAAATTTTAACTCCACACATTTATTTGCTTTTCACTACTTTATATATTTGTGGGTTGATTGTTGATTGGTTGAGGTTTCATTTGAGGTCGCTCCGACGACTGTTGATCTGCCTTGTGGATTGACAGGACTTCGACAAAATCTCTACCATCAGCATGTACCCTGCACTTTTTATTTATATTACATAAATGCCCCTACCAATTTGATTGATTTTTATTTTTTTCATTTCTATTTTCTAAAAATACTTTCCATGCTCCAAATATTTTGCAAAAATAGATGGAGATGCCTGATTGATTGCTCATTCGTGCCCCATATTTTATTTGGCATTTACCACACATTTTCTATTTATTAAAAGTCAAAGAAGCACTTTATATTCCCTATTAGCCTTAGAAAATAAAAAAAATTATAAAACCTCCCTTTAAAATTCCAAAAAATAACTACTATTTATTACCCTATTTATCACTACAGATCAAAAATAAAAAAAATCAAAAGAAAACCCTAAAAATTACAAACCCTTGCTATCCCTAAAAAATTACAAAATATTAAAAAAATCCAAAAATTTACCTTTTTATTGTATATTTTTATATATACATATTACTATATATAAAAAATAGTTTTGAGAAATTTTGGACTTATTTACTATTTTTAAATCTCAAAACAATTCGGTCTATTAATTTATTCCTTGATTTGGGATACTTTAAATTTTAAAAATACATAAAAAATTAGTAAAAATCATCACAAATTACCGAAAATAGAGGAATATTTGTAAATCACAAAAATATTTTATTTTGTAAAATTTGACTATATATATCTGCTTTTATAAATAGAATATCGTGTGTTGTATTATATACCTATATATTGATATAAATAGTTAATAATAATTATTATTGAATACCTAAATATATTTTTAAAACCCTTTAAAAAGTAAAAAGGTCTGCTCTTATTTTATTTTATGATTTTTGTATATTTATTATATTATATGTATACCCTATATAATACATATTATTCATATATTGATATCTGAGTAAAATGTGGCTGCACCTTGGGAGAAGCCAACAAGATGCTCCCACTCCCATTTTCCCACCATTTTTTTATTTTGTTTGAAAATAAAAATATGTATATTAATCACTATATCCCTCTAACATACCATTAAAATTTCGTCATAAATAGAGACTCCTACACCCTTCATCCAGAACAGGTAATTTTAATGGTCTTATAATTGCCGTAATCGACTTGTTCTGGATGGAGGGCATAGGAGTCTCTGTTTCTGACGAAATTTTAATGGTATGCTAGAGGGATAGAGTAATGAATATATATATTTTTATTTTCAAAAAAATTTAAGGGGGGGGGGGGAATAGGGGTGGGAGCAGCCACATTTTACTCTTGATATATATACTTATTATATATTAAAAAAAGAAAGTAAACATTAGAAAAATATAAAAAGGAATTTAAAATTTTAAAAACAAAAATTTAAAATAAAATTTAAAATAAAAATTTAATAAGTAAAAACACCACAAAAACATTGAGTAAGTGAATAGTGTGCACATATATATACTTTTACATTATTATTTATTTATAAATAATAATCTTTGCTACACCGACTCGTTCCCTGAATTCAACTCCCTACTCATACTTGCTCTATACACATTTATTCGTAGGGTTTATAATAAATTTTGACTCCACATCCACTTGATTTTATTGCTTTATTATTTGTTGTGGGTTAATTGTTGAATTTATGGTCGACCTTCGTGAGCGGTCATCACATCGACTGTTGGTTGTGTGGATCGCATGACCACCTCCTTGATAGTTGATGGTATTTCAAATGACACCATTACCGAGGAGCAACCGAGTGTAGAACTACTTGTACATTATACTGCTTATTTATTTTGTCTTGTATTTCTCATTTATTTTTGATAATTGATTATATGTTTTTGACCATCTTCCTTTGTTGAATTTCTTGTAAGGGACCGCGTGGCGACGACTACTTATTAGGATGTGGACGCATCGATGAATACTCATTCATCACTCTTTATTCTTTTATTTTAGCTACAAATCTTTGCAAAACACCATGCATATAGTTGTAAATATAATAAATTACCAAAATGCATGCTTTTGTTAATATTCAATAATTAGCATGTTTTTGTGCAAAAATAAAAGAATAAAGAAGAAAGAAAAAGAAGGAGATATTTAGAATAAATATCGAGTGACCCGAACCCACGGGAGGGCCAAGCAGTGGCCTGACCGCAAAATAAAACAAGTAGAGAGAGATAGGGCCATTCATCCATGTGTAGTCCTTCTTATGTATATATTTTATTCTCATAAAAACAAAAATAAAAATGTGTTTTTCTTAATTTGTAAATATTTCTAGAAATAAAATAAAAATGAGAAAAATAAAATAAAATAAAAACAAAATAATTTCTCTCTCTTCACATTGTACATATACCATGTATATATGAATAACATACCTATTTATTTCATCTTTGTAATAATCAATAAAAATAAAATAAAAATTATTTTATATCCCACATTTTATGTTGTAAATAAATAAAATATAAAATTGGGGTTTTTATACAAAAAGAAGAAATAATAAAAATATAAATATAAAATACATAGGTATTTTAGACCTGTATATAATATTATATTATGTATATACATTAATTTATTTTTCAAAAAAATAAATAAAAATAATTTGGAAAATAATAAATATTTTTCATTTTGTAAATATTTTTAAATAAAATTGTTTTCTATTTTTAATTTAATTTATAAATAATTTCGATTTGGAATAATCTGATTGGTCCACAGGGGACTGTTGACCTCCGGTCAACTCCCCCCTGGACCACTCCTTCCGCGGATCTTGGGTCCAGCCCGATTTCGCCGATTTTTCTCGACTTGGTCCGCCTTCCTTTCTTCTTGATTTGAGGTTCCGACTATCGAAGGATGATCCGCGATCCACGCCTACCAATTTCCTTAGGGATCCATCCATCGATCCACGTGCTTCACTCCCATCTTCTCGAATCCCCGCTAAGTATATAGCTTACAAGAGCCGCCATTTTCACGCATCTTTGCCATCATCTTCAGCTCTTGGGACCTCCATTCCCTTTCCTTGAGTGACAGCTAGAGAGAGGGTGTTGCAGCGAGGACCGAGGCCTCTAGCCTCAGATCCGGTGAGCTCGAGCCTCTGAACGCGTCGCACCATTGAGGTGAAGACCCTCGGAGGTCCAGCACCTCCAGTCCAGACGATTGCCTCCATCAGTTAGGTTAGATCTTCTTTAGTTAGCTTAGATTTTCGATTTTTCATTCTCCGACGAGCAAGCTTTCATTGGACCATCCCGCGTTCTCCGACCATCCATTTTCGAATCCGACGATACCATCACCTTCACCAGACTTTGCTCCACCTTCTCCGCCCTTGATTCCCCCTGGTTCGCCCCGGAATAGGTCCATCACTCTCCTCCACCGTCGCCTCACCGGAGAGTCTCGCTCCGCCTCGCCTGTACACCCATTTCACCTGTAACCGGGTCGAGGCAATTTGCCCTCGACCCAGCAGTCTTGTTGTGCATGTTTGAATGCTAGAGGGCTTCATCTGGATGTCCAAGCATCAGAGCACAGCTGCTCTGGTTCGTTCACGTCGCCGGGGTCCTCATCAGAGCTGACTGTTAGCTGCAGACCACCGCTAGGAACGTTTCCCCCATCAGAGCAGCATCGGAGGAGCACCCATGCGCGTGTATTGGCCAGTCGATGTTGGCCGGCGAGCTGTTCTTCACCGTTCTCCCAGGGAACCTTCCAGCCGTCGGATCGAGCGTCTCCACCAGTTTTGATCGTGACCTTCCATCTACGGGGAGGCCTCGTTCGTCGGATCGTCCTGAAGATCAGATCTGGTGCATTGATCGCCGAAGGGGTATCACCTATTCTACACCGTCCGATCATAAGTGAACCTCCTTCGGTCTTTGGATCTGTAATAAAGGGGTAAAGTACACTTAGGCCCTTAGATCTTTTTATATTTCAGTTTAGTCCTGTAAATATTTTTAGAAGTGTTTTTATTTTTGGACATTCTGCACCTAAGACCTTGTGTTTACTTTATTTGCAATATAGTCCCTCTGCGTGTGCTACACGTGGTCTGTCATGTGTTTTCTGGCATATTTGCACATTTCCTCTTGAAATTTATGGGTGTTGCTGTTTGAATTTTTATTAATTAGAATGATATTTATGCCCTTGTGTGTCTGAGTCACGTGCTGCCCTCGTGCTTTTCTGGGATTTTTGCAATGGGGCCCCGAAGCTTTTCATGCATGTTATCCTTTAGCCCTTGGAATTTAATTTCTTTGCAGATAGGTCCTTGTGTGCTGTAGGGTCTTGATTGGCATGAATAAAATAGCAATTTTCCTCCAAATCTCCTGAAATTTGGATACGTGGCCCCTTCTACTGTGTAAAAATTTCAATGAATTTTTTGGGGCATTTTTGTTTTCATTTTATATTTTTAAAAATTAAAAAACATTGAATTTTTCTACTATCTAATTTGAAAATCCAAGTAAACATATTAAAAAGCCTCTAAAAAATAAAAAAAATTACCTTGTGTTTGATTTGCTGTCTTTTTGATTCTGTGAAACTTTTGTGTGATTTGGATTTATAAAACCTTAAAAATCTAAAAAACTAAAAAACTTATAAAAATCATTAAAATTCAGAAAAATTAAAAAAATATAATTTCTTTTTCTGTATTTAGGTTTTTATTTGTAGTTTTCATAAAATTATTGCTAGACTTTTATAGGCTATTTTTATATTTTTAAATAGCCTTTAGAGTCTGGCTGCATAGTAGCTTGTAGTTTTGCTCTTATTTAATTTTTAGAAAATTCCCTAAAAATCATAAAAATTTGAGAAAATTACCAAAAACACTTAAAAAATTATAAAATCTAAAAATATTTTTATTTTAATTTTCTGAATTGTTTTTATATGTTGAATAAATATTTGATTGTGCCTTTTAGGTTTCTTTATTCATTTTTATTGATTTTAAAAATCACAAAAAATTTAAAAAGATAAAAATCCAACAAAATTATTTTATTTCTTTTTATTTTGATTCTCGACTACTTTGTAGGACTTGTCCAGTCTATGCTCCTTGATTTCGACCCTGGTCTCTATACCAGGTTAAATAAAATAGCGAGACTGCTATTTGGCCTTGATTGTTTGATTTTCTTATTTGGTGGTCTTCGAATTTCTTGTTGACCGAGCTTCGTGGTTCGGGTCGCAATGACCCTTATTTATACCTTTACCCGGATCACAAAAGCTGCGTCATCACGCACCCGAGCCACGGGGAGATTAACACTTCTCCTAGTGTGCCAATTGGAGAGAGCATGAGAGAGACATATTGAGAAGGAGAGGGGCAGATAACATAACACTTTTCTTTTTATTTTTTGTGAGAGAGAGTTTTTGTTTTATTTTTGTAAATTAAATTGTAATTATTTTGCATATTTGGACGGTTCTAATTCGGGAGGTCCATTTCCCAAGTGTCTGTTCACATGGGGCCTCGTCAATTTTCTCGTTGTTTTAATTGCTTTATTTTATTTTGTTTCACATGTTTTGAGTTTTCCATGGCCATCTTAATGATCATACAGCTGTTGATTCAATTATTGAAACACAGAGGCTGGTACATGGATGAATATCTAAAGAGTTAGATTGAGGACTCATCAAGCACCGTCATATGATTTTTAAGAGAGGTTCTCCAACCTGAGAAGGAGATGACAATCCTTTCTCTAAAGGCTGATATCTAACAACTCTCTTGATGTAGATCCTCTGCATATGAATAAAGATTCAGAGTTTTTACATAAGTTAGATCAAAGAGTCGACTTAGCGAGATCGAGATAACCAAAGACCTATGATGTATGTTGTCACGATATATGCATGCATCCTCTGACCAGAGACAGATGTGTTACTATATGTCTGACTATGTACGTTTGGCAGACTGATACGTCGATGGCCTAATCAAGGCCTATACACCGGTGCATTGGTGTGAATATAAGGGCATATGAGTAATACGATCTCTCAAAGGGATCACAGAGGTTCATTACTGAACCGGAAGGCATGAGCTCACTCATGAGATATTGGGATCAAATTCTGTGCACGGTCGTCTCGCTTTAGAAGCTTGACTGAATTTCTAATGTTTTATATATGTTTTTGGAAAGTATATGATCAACACATAGGTATGATATATGCTTTTGGAAAGTATATGATCGATACCAACTCCCAATGATCAAATGAGAAACTTAATGATAAAACCCTGAAGAAGACAACCAAAATAGATCTAAAACTTCGAGTTTATTCTAGGTCTTTTAGTATGCAGGATGTACATGTTATTAGGAATACCTGAGGGTGATGTAATCATAAACGATTGTATAACCATGATGCTTCCATTTTGAGGGAGTGATGAAACAAGTCTGGATTTTAGTGACTTCTCCCAATAGAGAAGTGATCTAATCTTTGTCCAAGTGTTGGACAATGATATGAATGTGATTCGGATGCAATGAGAAGATTAGATTCAAGGCTTTGATTTAATCGAACATCTATGGGAGGTCCATGAGATCTGGATTTGAGATGTAATCTTAATATTCAAGTCACTATAAGTGGAACGCACAATCACCCTGTCCCTATCTCCAAGTATCCGCGGAGAAAGCGCATTATCCTTGAAAGAGTTCAAGAATAGTTTCACTGTTGATATATGTATCCGAGCATTGAGTAAATTGATAATTAAATGTGATTTAATTATCATGAATAATATGGATATGATTCATATTATAAGGAGAGTTATCTAGATAATTAAATGTGATTTAATTATCAAAGATGTGAATAATGATTAAATGTGATTTAATTATCATGGATATGAGTAATATGGATATCACTATCCATATTAATCATATATATTATAAATGTATTTATAATATATAAGAGAGAGCTATTTGTAAATAGGGATAATTACACCCATGACCCTGAGTAATTTCTCAATAACATCATAACCCTGTGAAATCGCGAATTACACTCAAGACCTCGAAAAATGCTTAACTCTTACATGGCATAGCCCTGTGTTAGTTGCCATCTATTTTGTCCGTCAACTCTCACAGAAAAAGTTACATGTTACCAATTTTACCCCTAAAACTATATCACATTTATTAAGTATGCCATTAATATAAAATTTCTAAGAAAACAAAGACATCTGGCTCGTCACCGGATTCATCATCCTATTAGAGATAACAACAAATAAGAGATAACAACAAATATCAGGGCTCCCCAATGCCTCGAGCTCGTGCTCTTTGAGGCCCTTCCTGAACCATGGATCGTTTAGTATCCCCTCGACATCGATTCTCGTCACCGGATTCGTATCGAGAAGGCGGGAAATCAGCCTCTCCAGCTCCACAGACATCAAGCTGGGGCATTTGTAATCTCCTCTATATATCTTCCTATGCATCGTCACGAGGTTTGAATCATTGAAAGGGAGATACCCAACTACAAGCACGTACAGAATCACCCCGCACGACCACACGTCAACCTTCGCCGCATCGTACCCCTTCTTCACGAGGATCTCCGGTGCGACGTAAGCCGGTGTCCCGCACAATGTGTGGAACATCACATCCTTGCCAACTGCCTGATCGGCAATCGCTCCAAGGCCAAAATCAATGACCTTGAGATCACCTTCATCATCGACGAGAATTATGTTCTCCAGCTTGAGATCGCGATGGTAGACACCGCAGGAGTGACAATACCCAACTGTCGCTACTAGCTTCTGGAAGTAGCGGCGGGCGAGGGGTTCGTTTAGACGGCCACTCGAAGCAACGGAAGCAAAGAGCTCGCCTCCCTTGACGTATTCCATGACGAAGTAGATGTTGTCGCAGGAGGCAAGAACCTCGAAGATGCGTACGCCGTTCGGGTGGCGGAGGCGGCTCATAATGGAGACCTCCCTTTCGACGTTGGATGTGAGGCCGCTCTTCAGCACCTGCTGCTTGCTGATGCACTTAATAGCCACCAGTTTCCCGGTAACGGTGTCGCATGCACAGTAGACCTTTGCAAAGGAGCCGCAGCCGAGGAGCTTCCCGAGCTCATATTTGCCGAACAAGATCTTCGATTTGGCCATCGGGGGATTGACCGATTGCGCATAGCCCGCCTCCCACGACGCCCTGCGCACCCTCCGACTCCGGCGCACCCTCCGTCTCCAGGCAGAGAACAGGAGGGTGTGCGGATCACTGCCTGGAGTCGGAGGGTATGCGGGCGTCGGGGAAGGTCGGAGCCGGAGGGTATGCAGGCATCGATGGGGGTGAAGGGGGGAGGTCGGAGGGTGTGCGGGCGTCACTGCCTGGAGCCGGAGGGTGTGCGGGCGTCAGGGGAGGTCGGAGCTGGAGGGTGTATGGGCGTCAGTGGGGGTGAAAGGGGGCGTCATTGCCTGGAGCCGGAGGGTGTGCGGGCGTCGGTGGGGGTGAAGGGGGGAGGTGGTCCGAGGGAGAGGGAGGTGAACGAAGGAGGAGGGGTCTGGAGGAGGAAACAAGGATTTTTTTTGTTTTTTTGTTTAATTCTCAGCCTTTGGATTGAAGATTAGTTAGATTAACTCAACAACTTGGTTGAGTCAACGGAGTAGATTAACGGAGGGTTATGGATGTGAGACGGAGTATTATTCAGGGTTCCTCATGTAATTCACGATTTCACAGGGTTATGAATGTTATTGAGAAATTACTCAGGGTTATGCGTGTAATTATCCCTTGTAAATAACATTTATGAAATATCTGTTGATGTGAATTGGATTCACATTGGATAATTAATTGAAAATGTAATTTACATTTTATTTTGGATTATGAATGTGATTCACAAATTTCCAATGGCATGATTATAGTGTTCACAAGATAATTGTAAAATATTATTGTGAGATAATATTGGAGATTTTCGTGAGATTATGTAATCTCATGAAATTGGAAGAAGATTGCCATCACCAACAAAGGTGGTGGACGGGTGATGAATACTCATTCATCACTCTTTGTTCTTTTATTTTAGCTAAAACTCTTTGCAAAACACCATGTAGATAGCTATAAATATAATAAATTATCAAAGAGCATGCTTTTGTTAATGTTCAATAATTAGCATGTTTTTGTGCAAAAATAAAAGAATAAAGAAATAAAGAAAAAGAAGGAAATATTTAGAATAAATTGAGTGACCTGAACCTAAAAGAGGGCCCAATATGGGTCTGATCGTCAAATAAAATAAGTAGAGAGAGATAGGGTCATTCAACCCTGCCTATATTCCTTTTTACGTATATATTTTATTTTTCATAAAAAAAAATAAAAATATGTTTCTAATACTTTGTAAATATTCCTAAAAATAAAATAAAAATCAGAAAAATAAAATTAAAATAAAAACAAAACACTTTCTCTCTCTACATTGTCCATACCATGTATATAAGAATAACATCACTATTTATTTAACCCTTGTAAAAATATAACAAAAATAAAATAAAATTATTTTATATCCTAAATTTTATGTTGTAAATAAATAAAATATAAAATTGGGGTTTTTTACAAAAATAAAATAATAAAAATAAAAGTATAAAATACATAGGTATTTTATACCTGTATATAAAATAATATAATGTATATAACATAATTTATTTTTCAAAAAAATAAATAAAAATCACTAAAAAATAGTTTGAAAATAAATAAACATTTTTTATTTTGTAAATATTTTGAAATAAAACCGTTTTCGATTTTGAAATGAATTTCCAAATCTTTTTGACCCTGATTTTTGTGATTGGTCCATGGGGGATCGTTGACCCCTGGTCAACTCCCCCGCGCGGGTCCCCTCTTCGCGGATCTCGCTCACCGACCCTATTCCTCCCATTTTTCTAGAGCAGATCCGAGACCCTTTCTCCCCGATTTCTTCACCCGCCTGTTCTCCATGAATCGAACACCCTCGCGGATCCCTAGGAGAGATCGGATCAGCCTTGGTTCTCGCGCCCATGCCCGCTCAACCTCATCACCTGGGAAGCATATAAAAGTCATCATTTCACCCCCAGCTCGTCGGCTCGCGCCGCAAGTCTTTCTTTTGCCCTAGACATCTTCCCTTAGGTGACAACTACCGGATGCTTGCTTTGGTGGCCTGAGAGAGTGCCTGCAACCATTGCTCGCCGAACGTGGCCGGAGCGCCATCACATATGAGCCTCCTAGCCCGCCGCAGCTCGGTCGAGGCGACGACCCCCTTCGTCGTACCATCCTAGAGCTCAGGATCGATTTGCGCCAAGTTCCGTTTATCTTCGATTATTCATCTGCCGCTCAGCTGGCTCCGCCCTAGTGGTCGGAGCTCCATCTACCCCATCTAGCCGTTCAGATCACTTCCCCGTTTCATCGCCATCCTTATCCCATAGTCTGATCACCTTGAGCTTGGATAGTCGAGCCAAGATCAAGCTAGGCTCCTTCCTCCGCCTTCGCCGGAGCCGTCCTCTGCCATTCCACGTCGCTTCTCTTTGCTGTTCGTTCAATAACCCCCGTCGGAGCACTCCTCTGAGCTAAAGCTTTCCTTTGCAGGTCAATAAGTGCAAGTTCACCCCCCAGATCGCCTCTCACCCACTTCACCGGAGTCATCCAGGCCCCTTGCCCCCGTCGGAATGTCTGGCCGTTGACGACTCCATCCGCCACCGCCACCGCCACCAGACGCGGAGGGGTGACGTGAGTCGAACCCCTCCCTCTGATCGTCCGTCAGCCATCCGGAGAGCCCCCAGTTCGCCGGCGAACTTCGCCGAGGAGATGTTCATCCAGAATCATCCTCCACTGTCGGATCGCACATCATCTCCAGATTCCATCCGGACCGTCCTTCACTTGCATCTGAAAGACCATTAGATAGCAGATCTAACGGCCACGTACGCCCCACGTCCGCCATCTCATCAGAGCCATCTGTTCTTCCAGGTGTCAGCGCCAACATCGTAGATCCGCTTCCATTCAGCGACCGCTACCTGTCCACCACGTGACCCACACGCACCTTGGCTGGTTAATTTGCGTGCAACCCCCTGTAGTTTCTTTCTGTTCGTGTTTAGTCTATTAAATAAATAGAATACTGTGGACAGATTGCATGTGAGACCCTACTGTTTGTCTGATTCACACTTTCGTCCTATTTGTATGGGAACACGTGCATCGACACGTGACTTTGTGGGTTAATTGTATATTTCCTCCCGAATTTTACAGCTGTTACTGATTGCATTTTTATAAATAGGAATGATAGTTGTACCCCTGTTAGTGTGAATTACGTGCCTTTCTCATGCCATTTTGAGCTTTTTGCATTTTCAGACCTGTACTTTTCTTGCGTGTTATTGTTTGATTATGGAAGTTAGTTTTCTTTGCAATTTAGTCCCTGTGTGCTATCCATATTTGATTGGTTGAATAAAATAGTAATTTAACTCCAAATCTCCTGAAATTTGGACACGTGGCCCCTGACACTGTGTAAAAATTTCATGAATTTTTGGAATATTTTTGTTTTGATTTTCTATTTTTAAAAATTAAAAAAACTTTCTTTTTGCTACTATCTAACTTGAAAAATCAAATAAAAATATTAAAAATCCTCCACAAATTCTAAAAAAATTGTGATTTGTTTATTTTGTTGCCTTTTTGAATCTGTGCAAGTTTTGTTTGATTTAGATACATAAAAACCCTAAAATTGAAAAACACTAAAAACTCATAAAAATAATTAAAAATTTTTAAAAATTCAAAAACTTGCAATTTCTTCTCATGTAGTTAGGTTTTTATTTAGAGTTTTTCATAAAATTATTGCTAGATTTTTGTAGGCAATTTTTCTATTTTTAAATAGCCTTTAGAGTCTGGCTGCATAGTAGCTTTCATTTTTATAAAACCAATTAAAATCATAAAAATTTGAGAAAATTACCAAAAAACACTTGAAAAATTATAAAATCCAAAAATATTTTTATTTTAATTTTTTGACTTGTTTTATGGTATAAATAATTCCTTGATTGTGACCTTTTCCCATTCTTTTATATTTTCTTTATAAATAAAAATCACAAAAAATTTAAAAATCTAAAAATCCACCAAAAATATTTTATTTCTTTTTATTTTGATTTTTTCTACTTCGTAGGCTCTTAGCCAATCCGTGCTCCTTGAGTTCGACCCTGGTCGCTATACCAGATTAAATAAAATAGCGAGACCGCTATTTGGCTTGATTTGTTGATTTATTTTATTTGGTCGTCTTCTAATTTTCTTGTTGAGTTCGACTCGAGAGGTTGAGGTCACAACGACCCTTAATACCTTCTCTCCCTTAGTCTCTCGGATTTTCAGCTCATCAACGGCCACCAAATCCTAATTGGATTGGGTGGCCATCCCCCCTTGTTATGGTAGGATGACTATCTTCTTCCCAATTATCTATAAGGATAATTGATTTAATTTGAAATTAATTTATATTGATTATTTAATATATATTAAATTAAACTAAATTAATTATTGTTGTGTTTTCACAACACAATCATAGCCATTAAAAGAAACACAAATCAATCCCAACCATTGATTTTGTATTGTCCATGGATTGAGATCCATGGACTCCCAAAATACAATATAAGAAGAGGCAACCCTTGCTCTTCATTATACAACAAAAGAGAGAACAGCATATGCTCTCTCCACATGCCGTCTCTCTCTCTCTCTCTCTGTCTCATTGTGACCGTCCACCTTGATGCCCTAGAGAGAGTTGCCTTTATCATTGTCACGTCGTTGTGCCGTTGCTTCGACCACTTGTGGATCTCCATCTCCTTCGGTGTTCCTCGCACGTGAAGAAGACGTCGGATCTCGTGTAGAGATCATGAGATTCATCGCTTGGATCATCAACATGGATTGTGAGGAGCACATGTTTCATCAATGCGCTCTCAAGCGTCTCCTCTATTGGATCGAACTTGAGATAGGAGGTCTCTTCTTTTAAAGACTCGATCGCAACCATGCTTTAAGAGGTAAACCTAATACTTGTTAGTGGTTTAGATGAAATGATCCGAGAAGTGCTGTTGGATCATGTGGTTTCATCGTCTAAAAAATTTAAATTCCACTGCCCAAAGCAACTAGTGCAATTAGTTGCTCCTAATCGCATACGATGTGATCCTCACGCTTCCGTGATGCACTTAAGGATTTTTCCATATCCTTCAGATATTCCTTAGACCAGCCAGGTCCAACACCCTTTTGGGGGACTTACTCTCGAGAGCCAAAGGATCGTAGATGCTGCTTGTGTCGGTTCGCATTTCAATGAGGATAAGGACGTTGTCTGATAGATTTTCAAGGAAATGGCTGAAGGAGAGGCTGCCTTTTCGTCATCCCACACATACCAGCTCCAGCTACAAAATTTCCAGAAGCCATTTCATATGGTGACATCACATGATCCAGACAGGGACAAGAGATCTAAATTGAGCATAATTGGGAGCTACCTGTCCAAAGTGGACATAATTGAGAAATGATCACATGCTATGATCGAACAGAGGACATAGAATTTGAAAAAATTGAATCAGATCACCAAGTTGTTGGAGCTCCTGGTGTGTACAATCAACTCTTGCCAATCATTTTCTACATCAGCCACGAGTCCTACCAAGACGAAGAAGCCTTCATCACCTCAAACTCCTCAACAGAGTCCAGCGTAGCTGGCGGTCCAACAGATATACTATGTGCTATCCCTCGAGCCCACTTCGCCTCAACAATTGCAGCAATAGTTGGTTGTGTACCAATCGGAGCTCTAGATTCTTTTAGATCCATGTTCTACATCTACCTCTCATTCAAGAGGTGAATGGTGTATGGTCGAATGATTCACAACTGACCCATCTAGGTTGACATCAACATGACCAGCATTTAGGAAGTCATCCATTCCCTCAACACCAAGGAGGGAGATTTGTCCAGAACGAACAACCTCATCATCATCAGTCTCTACCATATCAGAACAATTGGAGATAGAGTCAGTACTATCAGTCGCAATACCATCAGAACCAACCATACCAGTAGTACTCGATTGTTCCATATCAGCATCAACCTCCTCCTCATCATCAGTACCAGCCTTCTCCTCAACACAATAATCAATGTTCCTATCAGCAACCTCCAAACCATTCCCAGTCTCAACGAGGACATCACGCTGAACCATCCGAGGTTGCTCCCGCGAACCCTGCCTTGGACTACTTGGCTCAACTAGTGAAGAGCCTTGTATAAATGAGCAAGAAACTCGATGACCTCACCACCATCAAGACTCCAATTCTGGCACAAGTGGAGGACAACCCCAAAAATTTCAGAAAGAGAGCATGCAGTTTGTGATGTCGTATCCTATCTAACAGAGTCAGATGTACATAATTTGTTTTTATCTAATGCCATCATTCTCAGGAGAGGTAGGACCTTGCAGCCGACTGTCGCCATGAAGGGGAAGAATAAAGCTTCACCTGACATATCATCATCTTCCGCATCATCCGATCTAATAGCCAGGTCGAGTGAGAAAGAAGAAGACAGAGACACACCAGAGCCAAAAAACAAAAAAAAATCAGAAAAAACAAAAAATACTAAAAAGATAGCAGCAGCTGAAGCGATGCCATGCTAGAAGTGGAGACAACCACTCTAGTAACCAATCCAGTGCCACTCGATGGAGTTCCGCCTATTTTTTTGGATGCCCAACTCTTTGGATGACCATGTCCCTTTTAGTCGTCCATTTGTAAATTTAGACGCGGACATTGGTTTTGATGTAAATAAGAACACTACTTTTGATTCTGTAAATATTCCTTTTCCTGAAACTAGGTAAAAATCCAAAAAATCAGAAATTTGATAACCACCTTTTCTGACCCTGATGTGGTCGAGATTATTTAGAATCTTGTTCTAGAGATGCCTCTGTTAAAATGTCTCAAGTACATGACAAATATCAAGAAAGGACTGAAGGAAACATGTACCTCAAAGAGATAATGGAGATGAGCCAGAGAAAGAAATATGAAACATATTCTGACCACGACGATAATCAATGCAATCAGTAATCTCCCGAGCAAAAAGAAAGACATGGGAGCTCCTCTTGTTAGATGCCAAATGTTCTACCAAGAGTTCGATTGAAAACTTTTTGATGGCAGTCATCAATCAATCTGATGCCTACTTCACTGCTCAAAGAATTTGGGCTGGGATGACTCTAGTCTACTCAAATGATTATGCAGTTTGCAGATACATCCATCAAGTGGCCCTGGGGCATTCTAGTGGATGTCATCATCACAATTCAAGTAATGAACTTCCCTGTGGACTTCATAGTATTGGACATGGACACCTCAGCTCCTTTACTGCATACCCTAATAATCCTTGGACGACCACTCCTTCGAACAACCGAAGTAGTGGTGGACTATGACACTAGATAGATAACCTTTAGTTCTAGTAGCGAGAAGGTTCCCATTGAGATGATCCAAGTGCCAAACTATCAGATTCTGCATCAGATTAGAGCGAGCCGACATAGAAGAGAAGACAAGACTGTGACTTTTCGACTGAGATTAGAGATATCGACCTTTTCATGGATGATATTAAGACCCATGAATCCATCTCCATGGAGGAAGGAGTGGGTAGCACAGTCTAAGTCCCCGCTATCTTTGAAGATGAGATTTTTGCATGTTTGCTTGATGAATTCATTATTGGCCAACTGTCTTGGTAGTGTAGGAGGAAATCATTGATTTTTTTGTGAACAAGATTCTATCATTGAAGATTTCAATGTAGCACTGCATTCAGATCTTGAATTACCTATGGTGGACACTTCACAGTTGAAAGATCTGACACCGCCACCCTACACAGTTGTTGAGGTCAGGATTGAACTGATTTAGACCCCACCTGAGCTCAAACCACTTCCAACAACAATGAAATACGCCTTCCTTGCGGATGCACAAAACATGTTCCCAGTGATCATCAATTCCCATTTGACCAAGGAACAAGAAGCTCGTCTACTCAAGGTTCTAGAAAGAAACCGGAAGGTGATAGGTTAGAAAATTCTAGATCTCCATGGAATCAATCCTTCGTTGTGCTTGCATCACATATATCTTGTAGAAGATAGCAAGTCGTCCCATGAATTTTTGTGTAGATTAAATCTAATTCTGCGGTATGTTGTTATGAATGAAATTACCAAATGGTGTGATGTGGGATTCACATATCCCATCTCCGACTCAAAATGGGCGAGTCCCCTACATGTTGTGCCAAAGAAATTAGGGATCACCATTATAAAGAATGATAAAGGAGAGGAGCCAATCAGAGTTCCAACTTCTTGACGTGTCTATGTGGATTATAGACGTCTGAATTTAGCGATCAAGAAAGATCATTTTCTGCTCCTCTTCATCGACCAGATAGTCGAAAGACTGACCACAAAGGAATACTTCTATTTCTTAGACAGATACTATGGTTATAATCAAGTCATAATTGCTCCTGAAGACCAATTGAAGACCACCTTCACCTATTCATTTGGGACTTATGCCTTACGCAGAATGTTGTTTGGTTTGTGCAACGCTCCGGTGACATTTCAACGATGTATGTTGGCGGTATTCGTAGATATGATTGACAGTTTTCTTGCGGTTTTCATGGATGATTTCTGGGTCTATAGAGACAGCTTTGATAAATGCCTTACTTATCTAAATCGAGTGCTGAAAAGATGCTGCAAAGTGAACCTGGTGCTCTCAGGGGAAAAGAGTCACTTCTGGTGACTGAAGGGATCGTACTAGGCCATGTCATATCTAGACATGACATGAGAGTTAATCCTGCGAAGATGGGCGCCATTTCCAAACTTGAGCCACCTACAAATTTGAAGCAAGTCCGTCCATTTCTTAGGCATGTTGGATTTTACTGAAGATTCATTAAAGATTTCAATAAAATCGCACGACCGCTAACTGAACTTCTAGGCAAAGAGGAGGATTTCATTGTCGATGCTAGAGTCCTCCAAGCCTTCAACCAGTTAAAAGAATTGATCACTTAGGCCCTTGTCCTTCAATTGCCGGACTAGTATATACCATTTTAGATCATGACAGATGATTTCGATTATGCCATTGGAGTTGTTGTGTGACATAGAAGAGACAGTCTTCCATTTGACATTAACTATGCTAGCAGGACATTAGATGAAGCTCAGAAGAATTATACAGTCACTGAAAAAGAAATGATAGCAACCGTCTTTACCCTAGAGAAGTTCAGATATCACTTGCTTGGATACTAAGACATACTATACACTGACCATTCCGCCATCAAATATTTGCAAAGCAATAAGGATGCCAAACCAAGTCTCATCAAATGGATCCTTCTACTCTAGGAGTTTGACCTTGAACTCTTAGATAAACCTAAAATAAAAAATGTGGTGTCAGATCACCTTTAATGACCATCAGAGCCAGACACTCTTGAGAAGAGCTTGATACCAATTACAAAGACCTTTCTAGATGAAGCAATCTCGTCAGTCACCTCACTCCCCTAGTTCAACAATATTGTGAATTATCTTGTTTTCAAGAGAACTCTACAAGATTAGCTGAAGTTGAAAGTTGACAAATTTGTGTAAGATATTCATTTTAATTAGTGGGAGGATCCTTATCTCTTTCGTGAGGTGGCATATTGCATCTGGAGAAGGTGAATTCCTCAGGACGAAGTCCACAGTGTCTTAGAGCATTGCCATAATCGAGAATCAGGAGGACACTACTCTGGGAAATGAACGGCAATGAAAGTGCTCCAATGCGGCCTTTGGTGGCCAACTCTATTCAAAGATGTAGAAGACTTTGTGAAATGCTACACTGATTGTCAGAAGATGGGCAGAATCATTGGAATGAGAGACATAATATCCCTGAAGTACATTCAGATTTCAAGCATATTTGATGCATGGGGGAATTGATTTCATAGGCCCATTTCCCAATAATCATGGATTTGAGTATATTCCACTCGCTATCGACTATGTCAGTCGTTGGATGGAGGCTATCTAAACCAGAGCTACCAAAGTCGCACGGTCTATCTATTCTTGAAAGAACACATCATTGCAAGGTTCGAGATTCCAAAGATTCTGATATCCGATGGTGGTAGTCATTCCATCAACATAGAAGGGGAGAAGCTGACTCATGAAGACTACATTGAACATCAAGTTGCTTCTCCATACACCCACAATCCCATGGCCTGGAAGAATGTTCAAATAGGGAGATTAAGAGAATTCTTCAGAAGCTCGTACACCCTGACGGGAAGAACTGGTCTCAACTTCTTGAATCGGTTCTTCGAGCCTATCTGACCATGTCCAAGTCACCTTTGGGATGTCTACGTACCACCTTGTCTACGATAAGCCATGTCATTTGCCTATTGAACTAATTCATAAATCTTTATGGGTAATACATCTCTGTAATTTGGGTTCCAAGAAGGTAAGCACGAACCATAAGATTAATCCGAACAAATTCCTTGAATTCTGCGACTATGCATGTGACAATAGCCTGATGTACAAGGAGAATGCCAAGAAGTGGTAGGACAAGCATATCCACCGAAAGACTTTCAAATCGGCTTAGAAGGTTTGGTTGTTAGATGCAAAGCTAAAATTATTCCTAGGGAAGTTGAAGAGCAAGTAGACATGGTCTTTTTAGTGAAGCATGTGCTCGATAATGGAAACATTGTTATATCCAGTTTGTCAGCTACTGCACAACCATTCATGATCAACGGACATCCACTGAAGCCATATCTTGAGCATAATACATTCATGTCCATTGTTGATTCTATATTGGTCTACCAGGAAGAGCGTAAAGCCACAACATTAATAGATTCACATGAGGAAAACAAAAATATTTTCGACTAAATCAATCTTTTCTTCTTTTCGAATTCAGTTCTTTCATTCTCCCAAAATCTTCACTCATCCCATTCATCATTGTTATACTTAGGATATGCTTCACCCTAAGTATAGGGGGATGAGTGTATATGGGTATTCATTCTTTGATCCATCGCTTGTCTCCTCAAACTCTTGATATTCTCTCTATACTTAGGGATATTTTACCCTAAGTATAGGGAGAGCGAGGCCGAGCCGATGATTTTATTTGTTCTCATCCTCGACCATCCCTGCTTTTTACACATTTTGCTATACTTAGGATTAATTAATCCTAAGTATAGAGAGGACGATCGACTTCCTATTCTTTATTAAGTCGTTGTAGTATCGACTTTCCCATAGTTAGCACGAGTTATGTCTTCCTTTTTCTCTCTGACCTATGAGGACATAACTCAAGCTAAGTATAGAGGGTCGTATATATGCTGCATATACTTTAGCCATAAACTTCTGTATTTTTAATAATATGGCTAATTAATAAAAATTTTAAACACAAATTAAAATTCTATGTAATTACGGTCAATAAATCGGTTAAAAATATTTTTCAAAATGTTTAAAAATGGTTGAAAAGTTTTGAAAAATCTTTTGTAAAACTATTTGAAAAATATTTTGTGAAATGTTTTTAAACCTTAGTAAAAATATTTTTTTTGTAAAAATTTCTTTTATTTGATTGAATATAATATTTTGAAAATCTATTTGTAAATAGTTGGAAAATGGTTGAAATACTTTGAAAAATCTATACATACTATTTGAAAAATCTTTGCAAAATGATTTTTAAAATTTGTAAATATTTGTAAACTTTTTTTTCGAAATTATTTTCAAAATTAAAGTGTTCAAAATATTTTGTTAAAATATTTTCAAATTATTTTGAGAACCTTGTACATAATTCAAGAAGATAAAATTTCCTCACAAACTCTGCACATAAAACTTGTAAGTAATAACTAACTTAATTTCTGTAAATACCTAATGTAAATTCTTCATCATAATTCTTATAAATAAAAAGATGTATCTCGTGTAAATATCTGTACATAATTATTTGACTAACTCTCTTGTTTTTCAAAAATCATTAAAATAGTTCAAAATAAAAAACCCATAAAAACTTGCAAAAATATGTTCAAAAATTGCATAAAAATTTGCAAAACTTCTCCAAATCTCTACAAAAAGTTCAAAGCCAAAAATTGCTCGCAAAAATATTTTCTTGCATTGTACACAACATCTGCATTTTTCAGAATAATCAAAACCATTGAACAAGTCTAAAATAAAGTTTGAAGATCGGAGCTCGGTATAGACCTTAATGCACTTAATTTCAAAGGAACCCATTGGGGACTGTAATTAGGGGTACTTCATGTCACCTTGACTTAATTCTTTAAGTTCTATTAGACTATGCTCATGAGTCAATTTAATGCATCTAAATATAACCCTTCATATCATCCGTAAGACTCTTGAGACAATGGCTTGATCAAAAACCTCACACTTAATACTTAGCTCAACCCAGATGGATTACTGAAAAATCTTGGAGTCTAAGTTGGGACGATGCTAGGCCGCTTTGTCAAGGATGGCTCAATAACCATTCTTGGGGATTGCCGAAACCTGTACTCTATCCCACTTCTTTTTGTAATGATGTTCTTCTTTTTGTAATGATGTTATCTAAAGAGTGGATATGGATTCAGAAAATGCTTCGTATGAGGAATTGACTACCGATGCAACTTTTTTTAAGATCTAAAAAAATAGGCAGAACAAAAGATGTTATATCTGCCATGGCACAAGCAAGAATGTAGAGCAATGCAAAATCAAAGAAAATATCCAAAGAAGCCTATACCAAAAATTCTAGAAAAATCCGAACTTAAGAAAAAACATGCTTATCGGTGAAGACTCGTTTACACTGACCAAGCTTCACAAGGGAATGAAGACTACATCGGTCCATTCCCACTTCTTTTCCCCTTCTTCTTGCTTCTCCCCCCATTCAGTTGTAAAGATCGACAACACCTGACCTTAGAAGGGAATATCTGTCTCCACGAGGACGAGATACCAGAAGAGTAGACTCTTTTTGGTTTAGTGATTTGTTTGGGAAGAGCTGAAAAATTCGCACACATGGTTATATTATCTCAAGGTAGCAAGAGTATACAACTGAAAGAGTGGTTATGAGCATACAGTGAAGAGGTCTGGATAATAGGATAATGTAATCTAAGGGTTGTTGTGTCACACTTCCTGACCTAAATACGAATCCAAACAAACAAATAATCCAAAGGTCTTCTCTCAGTTCCAAACTTTGACTTTATTAATACAAGTTTAAAAGTAAAAAATTATTCCAAGTTATTTCTTTTTCTTTTCTTATTTTCTTTTCTGTACTTATAGGCATATGTGTTTGCTAGGAACTAGCAAAGGCAAGTATAGGGGGGTAATGAATCCTCACTTCACCACCTTTATTCTTTCATTTTAGCCTTAAAACCCTAGTTAAATGCATGTATATATCATTAAGTTGCCAAACTAAATATTTTCTAAATTGTATACAATAATATACAAAATACTACATAATTATTATGTTAAATTTCAAAATAAAGAATAAAGGAAAGAAAAGAAAAAGAATAAAGTGTCAAAGACACCAAGTGACCCTAGATGTGAAACCCATATTTTTGTCCTAAATTATAGAGTATTTTCAACATCCAAAAAATTTAACTATCTACGTCATTTCATATAGCTCATCGAGAACTTTCCAACGAACACAAGAACATCAAATTCTGACTTTCCTATCCTAGAATATTGATGTTTTATGTTGGATGATCGGGATCCATATATGGATCCGAACTGGATCTGAATTTGGATCCATTTTCACCTCTCCTTCTATAAATAGGATATGATAGGATGATCTCTCAAAAACCTAGCCACCACCATCCTTCTCCCTCATTGGAGAGCCACCACCTTGGCTGGATTAGTCGTAGGAGAGTCGTTGTCCACGTTGGAGAAGGTGCTTCGATTAGAGATCCGTGACCACCATCGCGTATGAAAGATCGAAGTCGCCATTGTGCATGCATTTGCACTGCGATCAAGCGGCTGAAAGACCGTTTCCATGCGAGAGGAATCCTGAGGGAGCATCCTCAGAGTTAACAGTGAGTACCTCCCTCTTGATGTGGATTTCCACATATTTTGTTCCCTTATGCTTGAAGATGCTTAGAGCTTTGGTTATTCTTATGATGTATTTCATATACTAGTAACAACCATTTATTTCCCCTCCTTGTTGTTGGATTCACATGATTTTATCAACACATGTTTGACTAATCATAGCATCATAAGAAGCTTTTTGTAACGATGTTCCCTTTCCATCTTATTATTAGTTTCACACATGATTTTCGTTAAATATATGTGCTTGAAAAGCCTTTAGAAGTTTAGATATCTTTGTGCTTTGATCCGCTTAGGTTGCCGACACCTTGGTTGTTCAGGGTTCATGAGTACCATTACAATTATCGTTAATTTTTATTCTAAAATGATACGATATGGATCAACTGGCGACAATAACCTCTCCTCATGCTATACGTTTTTTCTTCATTGCATTGACTTAAAAAAGTTTATGATTAGAATCTCTATTCCTCAGCAGAGGACCTGCATCAAGAGGAGGAGAGCCATTTCCCTTCGGCGGGCCCTAGTGTCAGTCCACCATTGCCTCCTCATATAAAAAACCACAAGCCCCCAAAAGGTTCTGGTGTCACCTTCCAAGACCCCCGAGGGGACTACTTTCCAACCCTATCAACCTTTAGATAAAGGATTGCCATCTCCTTCTCATGTTGATTAACCGAAAGATACACGGGTCTAAATGTCTTACACAAGGCATAGACAAAGTCGCTGCGACGACCCTCGATAGTTCCCGGCTAAATCAACAATTAACCCACAACAATCAAATCAAGCAATGAAAGTAAATGTGGAGTTAAAATTTATTATAACTCTACAATAAGTGTGTATAGTGCAAGTATATGTAGAGTGTCGAACTCAGGGAGCAAGCAAGATAGATCAAGGTAATGATGCACAAAACTGTGAATGTGATAATTTGTCTACACTATGCTATTTTTTGTGGGTTTTTATTTTTTTGTATTTTTTATTTTATATTTTTGTATTTTGATTTTTAATTTTCTGATTTTCTATTTTCTTTTTATATTTTATATATTTTTCCTTTTTTATTTCTTTTTCAATAATGGAGTAAATATACAATAAAGGGAAAAAAGGGGTATAATACATAGAGTAAAATAGGTAAAAATAGGCAATAATCAAGAAATGATGTATTTTTGGGCTTTTTATAATTTTATGATATTTTTGTGATTTTTCTAAAATTTTCCTAATTTTTTTAGTATTTTTAAAGTAAAAAATACTGAAAACAGTGTAGAGAATAAAGGGGCTGAAACTAAAATGGAGAAATAAAATATCAAACAGTAACAAAAATCCTCCAAATTAATTTTAAATGAAAGCCTATAATTCATAGAAAATTAAAGGCCAAAATTATTTTTTTAAGATTTTTGTGGAATTTTTTAGATTTTTATGAAGTTTTTAAGGGTTTTCAAATTTTTAGGGTTTTTACTTTGAATTCTTTAGTGATTTTTGGATGAAAGTTAAAGGACACTGAAATACATCAAAGGTATTTTTTTGGTATTTTTAAAGGGGTTTTACTATTTTTTTGGTATTTTCTAATGCAGATAGTAGCAAAAGTGCATATTTTTTATTTTTTATAAATATGAAAATGCAAGAAAAATGCAAAACAAAAATATGGCGTGAAAGAGCAACTAAACAAGAGGTTAACTTGATTTTTTGGTGATTTTTAGAAATTTATAGATGCATGAAATAAATTGAAATAATAAAGAGAAAATACACTGTTGGCAAGGGTATAAATGCAAATATCCAAAAGTTCAGGGGCCAACGTGCAATTTTCCACAAAACTTATAACTAATAAATCAATTTCCAGGACCAAATGCAAATACACAAACCCGTAGGGGCACGCCTGCAAAAATCCCAACCCCCGCACGTGCCTAGCACGTGCTTGGGAAGGACCTATGTGTAATTATTAAAATTGAGGGGCATACTTGCAATTTTTCCAAAAATAATACACTTAATTAAAAAGTTCCTGGACCTAAATGAAATAACAAAAACCTTAGGGAGTCCTTTGCAAAATTTCCCCACCCCACGTGCACAGGTCACGTGAGGTGACGTGGATTGGACCTAAATGCAAACATGAAAAGTCTGGGGGTCCCAACGCAAATATTACAAAATATTTATAACTGCAAATGAAAGTTTATAAACTAATAAAAAAATCGACAAAATGGCGAGGGCTGAAGTACAAAATACCCATGCCTAAAATCCTCATGCGCGATCGGACGGTTGGGAAGCGTTCACTTGTCCACGAGGCGCGCACAACGGTCGATGACAGTTCGCGGCTAAAGGTCACGATTAGATCCCCTTGGCTGATCTGACGATTGATGCGAACGAAGATCCAACGGTGGCTGCTCGATCTGGAGTGGCGGCCCGATCCAACGACGGAGAGCCTTCGACGAGGAACAAGGAAGCAACACCAGTGAGGTGAGCTTCCCCGCTCCAGATCTCGACGCTCCGGCGTCCTTTGAGCTTCAAAAGTGGCCGGTGATGCTCCAGGGGTCCTCGTCTAACTTCTAGGAGCTCTAAAAGACTCTGGCGTGGGCCAGAGCTCGCGGGAAGGAAAGGCGGAGCTGGGTGGCTCCTCTCGTCTCCGGCGAAGCTCAAAATGAGCTCCAGATACTCCTCAACGCGTGTGGACCTGCAAAAAGGGGTGAGAGGGTCCAGGGCAAAATGCCTGGACCCCGTGAAGGTGAAGCGTGGAGCAACACGAAGGGTACTCAGTCGGAGGTACACTCTGGCGAGGTGCTCATGAGGATGATTCGATGGGCGAAACGGAAAGGTAATCGGGGGGATATGATCCTAAGGCTACGGAAAATAAAAAGTGCGAAGAAAATAGAAGAAAAACGTCAACCTTGAAGGGGCTATACCTGAGGTAGGAGCTACCTCGACGGCGAGCTTGCCGGAGGTGGTGGAGCCGCTTCAAGGCCTCCTCGACTCGCCTGAAGGTATGGTTGCAGAGCTGTCACCTCCAGCAACATGGGACATGCCAAAGGGAGGAGGGTTGCTAGCCAAAAAGGGTTCAAAAATGGCTCGAAAGTTGGAGGGGCAAATAAGTAGGGTTGACGGAGTGGTGCTGGCGCTCCAAAGACCGAGGGAGATCGCTCGAATCAACGCTTCTCGGCCCTAGGAAATCCTATGGCGTGGAAGATGGATAATCGAGGATCAAAAGTCGTGAAGGGGTCGACACTAAAAGATGCAAGATAGGTCCTTGAAAAATCCATGAAGATGAGACAAAACTCAACTCTGACAGGGCTACAGGAAGGGGGTCAGACAGTTGACCCGCCGGTCAACGGTCCAGACCACCTGGTTGGTCCACGTGGACCAACCAGGAAAAACCTCCTGAAAAAGATTAAAAAAATAATTTAAAACTAGAAAACAAAGTTATTAATTTTTGATTATTGAATAAAAAAAGTTTATTATTTTATGAAGTATTTTATTAAGATTTTTAATCATTTTTAGAGGTATAAAAAATACAGTTACTTTTTAGGCTTATATAGGTATATATATCTATATATTTTAATATTTTATTTTTATTTTGTATATTTAATTTTATTTATTTTGTGTATTATTTTGTAAATTTATAAAGTGTTTTTATATACTTAACTATATTTTTATTTTATTTTTTTGAAATGTTTTATACATTTAAATAAATAGATGTATGTTCTTTATAGGTGTATTGATTGGTATTATACCTATGTGTAATATACAAACATTTTATTTTGTGTTTTCTTTGAGTTTTTATTCCTATTTTAATATACAATTTGTTATAAATAATATTTACAAAATTATAAAAATATAAAATTATGAAAATAAAGAACAATAAATAAAATGAATATTTTAATCTGTACAAGTATACAATAGGTGTCCAAAACTCAACTTTCAAACTGTAGCTTCGCCAAATGCGAAACCACCTTTATTAAATAGCTTATTTAAAATTATCTACAATTAAAGGTGAGTTTGACGCATTTTGAGCTTTTATTAGGGAGATACAGGTCTGGGAAGTTGGGATTCTGGAATTTTATTCAGACCATAACTTTTTATCTGTACATTATTTTTGAGTGGAATCAATTTTGTATTTTTCTATATTTAGTTATCTACAATTTCATGTACAAAGTTTCTTTATTTGAGGTATAAAAAGTGGAACCAAAAATAGGTCCCAAAATAAATAAAGAATGAGTGAAATATAAGGTTTTTTTATTGTATTTTGACCCTTATCTCCCTTACTTTATTCCTTGTCGACCTATTCATCTAGATGCCTAGGTCTCGGGGTTTCGAGTTATAAAATATTTGCAATATTTTATTATTTTTCTTTCTATTTATTTATTCTATAATTTTGGCTTTAAAAACTGTATTTTATACATTATTTACATACACATGCATGAATGCTAAGATGCACTAATTAAGGGTATTTATATGCATTTGTCAGGATTTTTGAGGCCAAAATGATAGAATAAAGATGATGAAATGTGGATTCATCAATGGCGTTTGATGAGTCCTCAATCCAACTCTTTAGATATTCATCTAAGCACCAACCTTTATGATTCAATAATTGAATCAACAACTGTATACTCATTAAGATGGACATGGTACATAACCCTAATTGTACTAAGGGACCTATTGTGAAAATTATTTATTCTTCATTTCAGAACATGGAATGATATTCGCAATAACATTTATTGCATAGTGGCTCACCGTGGGCTCGTATGTCCAACAATCTCCCACTAGCCCAAAGAGCCATTAATGGGATAATCGTTTAAACCCACACTCATGTAACAATAATAGACTATTTAGAAAAATAGCTAGGTAAGCTGACCAGTCACTCTGTTCCTAAGAGACTACGCCAAGTCCTTTTACGACACTTGCATTCTCCTAGTTACAGTGCTCGCATCCAATGCGAATGTTGCATCTTATGCTACTAATACTCAATATTGTCAGTTATAGTGTCCTGACACTATAACTCAATAATCATTATAACTAGTATTTCCATTATCCTTATCAGAATACCTTTATTCCTGGAGATCCCTGTCTCCTAAGGTATTTGCAGTTAAGACCTTTCAAATCTCTATATATAAAGTCTTAATTTCTTGAAGACAAGACTTTGAGATCACTATCTCTAAGTCTTGTCATCTTTGAAGATATTGTTATTAATGTAATCAAGTGTTTTATTTCCATAGTAGGATTAGTAATAGTTTATTACTCCCACTGCATGGTAGACATCTGACTTTTGTACATATCTAACATACACTGAGCTTCTCAAAGTTGATGCACTAGGGAATATAGCTTTGGTATTCACATCCTCAACTCTTTGAGGTGCTATCCCGCTAGATAATTCAGTACCATATCTCAAGGGAAAGAAGCCTTTCTTGGAATTTTCCTGAAAATGGAAATGTCCAAGGTGTACCACTAATGTGACGGTCCCCATACCCTCTTCTATTTGCTTCTGAACAATTTTAGGACTAAGATCTAAGAGGCATCCTTGAGATCATATCTCAAGGTATGGAATAACTAGTCCATAAAACACTTATTATTATGCTTATATCATTCTAAATGATTAGGATATTATCTACACTTAGCACGATGAACACAATGGCACTCCCACTAAACTTCATACGGTTCATTAAGATTCTATATAAAATCATAACATTTATAATTTCATCAAATCCAATGTTCCAACTACAAGAAGCTTATTCAAGTCCATAGATGGAGTTCATTTAGCTTGCACACCTTGTATTCCTCATCCATGAAGCCACCATGGGGCTACTTCATATAAATATCCTTGAAGAGGTATACATAGAGGAATGTAATCTTGACTTCCATCTTGGAGATGTCATAGTCAAGTTCTGTAGCTATAGTTAGCAATATTCTGATGGTTTTAAGCATGGCCACTGAAGAGCAAGTCTAATCGCAAGCACTGTCTTCTCTTCATGTGTATCTTGAGGATACGAGCCGTGTTTTAAAGATTCCTACCTTCTCATCAGGTTCCCTCTTTCTCCTGAAGATCCATTTACACCTTAACAGGTCTTACTCATATAGGTGGATCCTCGAGAGTCCATATACAACACTTGTATATGGAGTTTACTTTAGACTTTTATTGCTAACATCCATCTCTCCATGTCATGATATTCAGAAGCTTCTTCATATGAAGTAAGATCATTTGTCAGATTTCTCTGACACATGGAATCAATCCTCAAACTCATTTGAAGATGTATGGGTGTTTCATCTTTAATTATCCTTTTAGTTTCCGATTTTAGGAGCCTCATTATCTTTTCAAGATTAAATGAGTACCTTCACTTCATTTTCATCTTGATTCCCAAGAAAGCCATCCTCTAAGAATCATATCCTTAGAGATGAAATCTTTTAAGAATCTCAAGGTCATAAAGTAGGTATCCGATACCATCCTTTATTTTCCTAATGAAGTAGCACTCTTCATTGCTATATTCCAAATTACTTGCATGGAATCTCATTAAGGATATATATTGTGGTCTCTACTACATATATACCTGGAAACTGAGAGGTAATTATGCTAAGATTCATCATTGATCAAATCATGTTACACATGATCCAATTGCATCTACCTAAAACTCCATTGAGTTTAGGTGTATTAGGAGGAGTGAGATAGGAATGATATTCCTTTCTCCGTAAGGTATTCCTTTGAATTCATCTAATAGGTACTTGCTACCTAGGTTAGACCAAATTCATTTCGTCATCCTTCAAGCTTTGATTCTAAACCAAAATCGTGAAATCTTTGAATATTTCAAAGGTTTCTAGGGTGAAGGGAAGAAATCTCATATCATAAATAATCATCGAATGATATCACGTATCATCAATGTTTATTGTGATACATATGATATGCATACATCAATATGTATGAGATCTTGAATACCTTGACATCTTACACCATTCCCAAAGAAGGGTGTATTGGACATTTTCACTTTTGAATACAATATTCATAAGTATGTAAGTTTTGAACCTTTAGACAATCTGAAGTTCAATATCTTACTAGTCTATTGATCACATCAACAAACACATGTCCAAGGCTTGATGCCAGATCATTGTCAAATGATATTCATCCTCCTATTGATCTTTAAAGGATTAATTTTCAGTATTAGAAAAGTTAATGAACCATTCATTAATTTTCTAATTTAGTAGAGTCCTCTAGATATTAGATTACTTTCTGAAATATATCCATCATAACTCTTTATGATAGATTTATTTCAGAATTCATGTTTATTTCCAACATTTAGAAATAAACAAAGAGTGTATTCTAATATCTACGTCATAGAGACATTCTCTAAGACTAAGGGCTCTCCCACTGAAAATATGAAATCTATTTATCCAATAGAGGTTGTTGCAACAATTGCATCGACATCCATGTGGATGACTATTAAACCTTAAGATCTAATTTTCTAGTCTTCTAAAACATATGCAACCGATTGCAAGTGTTATTAGAAGGAATGAGATACAATGATTAGACTTTGATCTTATCAAATAAGAAAGTTAATTTCAATGATTAAATGTAGATTATTCCGATCCACTATCCGCGTCCTTCTCTAAGGATCCTAGATAGTCTAGATAGTCACACCATTAGTACATTGGCTTATTGTAGTATTGGATGTCATATGTGTGGAAAGCATAGAAGTACAGTCAACTCTTTGACTTTCCTTCTAACTTGGGTCCAGCCCATGCTTCCACTGCGCTCATTTTATCTATAAACAAACATTGCTTGAGATAAAGGATCTCTTATGTTGAATTCAAAAGATTTCAATATAAGAGTACTTCAACATTTATACATGCTTCATTCAATTCATATAATATGAATATTATGAAGCTTCATGAATGACTTAAGTATAGATAGTAGAATGATGACACTCATCATATCTACATACATCTCAACTCTTAAAGACTTTGGTTCAGTAGGTACTCAAACATTTTGAATACATCATCTCTTATAGAGCCACCATTCTGCATGATGCAGTGAACCATGTCATTCACGATTAAATGTCGAGAGCACATATGTTCTCCAGAACATCTTCTTCAATTTTTATAAGGATTATTTCACAATTATGATCATCATCGACATGTCACTTC
Organism: Ottelia alismoides; assembly: GCA_037367405.1. Classification (NCBI taxonomy): domain Eukaryota; kingdom Viridiplantae; phylum Streptophyta; class Magnoliopsida; order Alismatales; family Hydrocharitaceae; genus Ottelia; species Ottelia alismoides. The sequence continues at coordinate 313,861 of JAZKJV010004338.1, read as the reverse complement.
CAAAGTACATTCGATGAGAGATCAAGACTATAGAGACACACAAACCCCAGGTTGTTGTCATATTCTCTATTTAATTGTCATTCCTCGTTATTATGAGGAAACTTGTAAATAGCAACCAGATACATTATGTATCCAACTGCAAGTAAAATATCTTGATTATGGATATAATCCATGATATTTTACTGGTTATTATTGAGTATAGTATTGAGTGGGTTTAATGAGGATAATCTGAAATGAGATAATTTGCATAAATACATATTTTACTTTGATTTAGGAATTTTTATATCAAAGTTGTCTTTCCTTATCAACACTGAAAATCCATTCCCTTAATCAACAAGATCTGAGATCTCCTTCTTACCTTTGTTACATCCCAATAATATGAGAACTTGCAACTCGAATAAAAAGAAGCGGGGACACATTCCGCCTTGCAAGTCCAACTTACATTCCCAATTCGATCTTTAACACCTGAGCTCACCACCCCTAAGGTGATGTTGACCTGTCATTAATTGAACCAACCGTCAACATGATTAGAACTTACTTTGCGCAATCCAATATTACCTCAATAATATGAGGACCCGATATTGGGGTCAGTATGCATACGACCTTATTCTTTCGAGAAGCAAAGATGTAACGACCCATATTCTATTAATATAGACTAAAATAAGAATAAGATGATAATGATAGTAATAAGAGATATATCTAATAAAGGGGGAGAGAGAGAGTGTGTGTGTGTGTGCATAAGGAGTTAAAGATGGACGCAGTCACCAATATCATGGAGATTGTGATTTTCTATTTTGGGGTAATTGGTCTAATTACGTGTTTAGAGAGAGATCGAAAAAGAGAGAATGAATGAACGAGTGAGATAGAAAGAAGGGAGGTATGCAAAGGAGGAGAGAGGTATGTGTATGATATTTTGGAGATTCACCATGTTGTGATACCTAATTTAGGAAAGTTGATCTAATTATTTTGTCAGGGAGGGAGTGTGATAGAGATACAGAGAGAGAATGAACGGGAGAGAGGGATAGATCAAGAGAGAGATAAAGAGTAAGGGGAAGATGAGCAACGGCAACCTACCATGCCAGCACCGCCTCCGAATCTGGCATTGGCAACCTTCCCTATCGTTGTCTAATTTCATAGATCCAACAGAATCGAAGGAGCGTCGACGTGGACTGCGACGGTTCGGATAGGCAGAATCGAGGTGTCTTCACGAACGAACTTCTCGCGTTGACGAGGTATGTGTCGAACACTTAGGCGATGCAATCAATAGATGTATTCGTAATCTTGCTCGTTAGTTTTAAAATACATTGATAGTAATATGTGATTGCTAACGAAAGATACAAGCGGACTGTTTATACTGGAAATGTGCCTTTATATAATTCTTAAATCTCTCTACATGTTCATTTGACATTATTGGGATTAAATACAATATTTTAGCCGTTACTCACACACACACACACACACACACACCTGCACCTTAGACTCAAACATCATATACATTATTTTAAATAAACCTCGTAGATTTCAGGAGATTGGCTCCCGGGTGCATGTATTAATTGTGCAATATCATTGATAGGCAATGAACTATAATCATAATTATATGAGGGGAAAAGGGGATAATTACTGCATATATATAATTGTGGTCATGGATGAGACCTTTGTGTTGTTATTTTGAGTAAAATTGAGAGTTTATCCGTGTAACCATAAGTTGCATTGTCCTTTTATTATTGTCATCTGTAAATAGATTTTTTTATAAAAGCGTGGCAGCTATTAATTCCTAGGTATTTGATATAAACTTGTCACGATAGGATTATATGTATGTATATGTATGTATGTTTGTATGCATACTACTTGGTTTATACTACAGATATGTGTCCATAAGTATGCTTTACATAATAATTGTCAATGATGTTCATCACATCTCAACATATACCATATTGACACGAAAGTAAATAGGCGGTAACCATGGCATTATTTATTAGAATTTCAAATACTATTTAATAAGGCCTTTATAGTTTTGTTATCGTTGAAAAAGTAAAGAATTATGGTTACCATTATAAGATGTTATCTTAAGCATATTGTATAAATTGATCATTAATATGATTCTAAAGTCATTAGAGTTGACTACAATTATGTTGCACCAACTTAAATTAAGGAGAGTTATTATCTCTTCTATACCAAAAGATTGGTTGGTGAAAAGGAAAGAATGTATATGTATGTATGTATGTATGTATGTATGTATGTGTGTGTACACTATATATTTGTACAATGAAACCCTCTTTTGTTAGTGGAACGAAAAGGGTTCACATGAACTATATTTTATGGAAAAAAAGGAAATAATATTTAAAGGATTAGTATTTCCTTATCAATGAATAATGGCACTTAAATGGTATGCGGAGCTAAGTACTACACCTAATGTGGGAGCGACCTCTAGAGTCTGTGTATCGAAGGCCTAAAGGGCAACACCTTCCGAGGGTGTCGGGTTCAGTAGAACCTAGTGGAAAGTCCATCATTGACTCAGCGCTGATGTCATCATGTTCTATGTAATGATTGAGTGATCGCTTGTGCCAGCGGTAAAGCCACCAAAGCCGCCCAATAAATTATGAGATAAGATAAATCCATAATGAATGAGCTAAGTGCTTACGAGTAAACCACATGCTTATTTGAAAGTTAAGTATACATGTGCAATTAGATGAAATGCTAAGTGTATATATGTAATTCTGTTATGGTTTTGGGTGTATGTGCAAATATAATTAACCTTAAGGGTATATATGAAAAGTATGGTAAGCATGGCATGAATATAAAAAGGAACACCCTTTGTATGCATAATTATGTTTATGAGTGATCCATATGATGCTATTGTATGACAACAGTCAAATATTATATTCACTATCATAAGGGTAATTTGGGAATGAATATGCCATGACACTACTTTTGTGTATGATATGTTCTTTAAAAAAGTATATAATTATGATGATGAAAATGAGAACAAGCAAACCTCATTGTTAGGATAATATAAGGACTTATATGTGACAATTCACAGCAATAGGTGTATGGGTGTAACATGTAATTTCATATATGTAATCATCTTTATATAATTATTGATATGGTAAATTTGACAAGAGAAAAATAGTGAAATCCATGCGTATTATGGTATGATTAAGATCATATTTAAGAACTGTATTCATGAATGATGCATGTTATGAACATTATTCCATGTTGTGGAATATAGAATATTCATAAGGATCCATTGTAGAAATTATTTATCCAGCTAATTATCTATGCATGGAGTTATTTGTAATAGCATAAGGAGACTTGATTTTTCGCTAGCTGGCTTGACCTTTTCTCGACACATACTAAACGTTAAGCTCATACCATATATTCTCATTTTTTTGTTGGTCATGATGAAAATAATTTTAGATGCAGTTAGAGACTTGTTGAGAGGACTGAAGGAAGGATATCATTGTGCCCATGGAAACCAAAGATCTTGGTGTTGTAATAGATATGCATATTTTTATGGATAAGAAAATGTACAGATGATTCCTTGTTGTAAATGTGATAATATTGATGTTCAGGAGTAACACTCGGATCCGATGTGGCATTTGATATGTTTCCGCTAGTCACCGAGGATTCGGGCTGTTACAGGTGGTATAAGAGCAATAGTTCCTCTGGACATAAGATATTCAACATATATTGCACAAGTCCTTTAGTTATAGAAAATTGGAAGGTTGACCAATATGGAGATAGAGCTAGTCTTGGAGATTTCTAGTGGTCCCAAAGATAAGAAAGTGATTATAGTGGATCAACTGGTTCCAAATTAGTTATTCGTGGAGAAATGGAAAAAAAAGAGAAGCATACAAGTATTTTGGTATTGAATGATCACCGGATGTGTGACTCGTTTGGCTAATAAAAATAATGTTTCTCATGTATGACTTGGGATTTTAGAAGTGATATGAGAGTTTTAGATAAAATTGTTGATGATCTTATGACCATCCGTCCTAAGGAGATATGACTATCCATTCGAAAGAGTCATTGACTTCACTATAAATGTGCTAACTATGAGTACACCCATTTGAGTTGAAAAATAATTAAGGAGACAATTAAATAAGGGATTAGTGAGGCTTGGTATTTTCCTAAGAGTGCTCTCAATACTTACACTCCAGTGATTACTAAATAATATTACCATAAAGATAGAATATTTCCTTCTTCATAGATGATCAATTGCAACAAGAAACAATATTCTCCAAGGTTGACCTTTAGTTAGAATGCTATTAGTTTACAAATGAGAACGTAGGCATATCAAAGACTGTCAAGAATACCTATTGACACCTTTTGACCTCACAAAGGTGCTGGCTACATTATGTTGATGAGTCGGGCACTTTGAGGTTAACTAGGAAAATTTGTGATGCTTTGTGTTATTATTATCTCAGATATCTGATACACTATCTGTCCAATTATTGATACAATTATTAGACAATATTGATGACATTAAAATCATTTATGATCTTGCATGTATGATTAGGTTTGGACTTTGGAACATGAGCCACTTAGGTTATCAATGGTACATGATTGTGTCACTAGATCTAAGTGATGTTGTGGGATGAGACATTAATGTTGGTCAAGATTATTATTTAATTATAGCTACTACAAGACATGTAAGTTAATTTAATGAATATTGATTTCGTGATATGTTAGTTGCTAGTAATAGGCACAATCCTTTTACATATTGTCTATCCCATCTTAAGTTAGAGATGTCTTATTTGTATATACCATAGTTGTGCACCTGGGTAAACTATTTTCAGTGAGTGACAACCCACAAATTGACCCTTGCAGATTGCTTTAAACCTCTAGTTGGGTTAATTACTCTTGTGTGTTGGGTGAAGATAAATTGTTATGAATTTATTTATCTTGCTATTATGATCTTGAAGGAGGAAATTGTCCTGTTGTCGAAGAGGTCCTAGATACAAGGGAATGGCTCTAAAGTAAGAGCACAAGAAATGTGATCCCATAAAATGTGGAGAGCAAATAGAAGAATGGAGGAATGGCATTTGAGTCAAATATCATGGGATTTTTTTAGAGCCTCTTGACCAGTAAATTTCGGGACGAAATTCTTTTTTTAGTGGGGTAGATTGTAACGACCCATATTCTATTAATATAGACTAAAATAAGAATAAGATGATAATGATAATAATAAGAGATATATCTAATAAAGGGGGAGAGAGAGAGTGTGTGCGCGCGCATAAGGAGTTAAAGATGGACGCAGTCACCAATATCATGGAGATTGTGATTTTCCATTTTGGGGTAATTGGTCTAATTATGTGTTTAGAGAGAGATCAAAAAAGAGAGAATGAATGAACGAGTGAGATAGAAAGAAGGGAGGTATGCAAAGGAGGAGAGAGGTATGCGTATGATATTTTGGAGATTCACCATGTTGTGATACCTAATTTAGGAAAGTTCATCTAATTATTTTGTGAGGGAGGGAGTGTGATAGAGATACAGAGAGAGAATGAACGGGAGAGAGGGATAGATCAAGAGAGAGATAAAGAGTAAGGGGAAGATGAGCAACGACAACCTTCCATGCCGGCACCGCCTTCGAATTTGGCATCGGCAACCTTCCCTATCGTTGTCTAATTTCATAGATCCAACAGAATCGGAGGAGCGTCGACGTGGACTGCGACGGTTCGGATAGGCAGAATCGAGGTGTCTTCACGAACGGACTTCTCGCGTTGACGAGGTATGTGTCGAACACTTAGGCGATGCAATCAATAGATTTATTCGTAATCTTGCTCGTTAGTTTTAAAATGCATTGATAGTAATATGTGATTGCTAACGAAAGATACAAGCGGACTGTTTATACTGGAAATGTGCCTTTATATATTTCTTAAATCTCTCTACACGTTCATTTGTCATTATTGGGATTAAATACAATATTTTAGCCGTTACTCACATATAAATATAAATATAAATATATATATATATATATACCTGCACCTTAGACTCAAACATCATATAAATTATTTTAAATAAACCTTGTAGATTTCAGGAAATTGGCTCCCGGGTGCATGTATTAATTGTGCAATATCGTTAATAGGCAATGAACTATAATCATAATTATGTGAGGGGAAAAAGGGGATAATTACTGCATATATATAATTGTGGTCATGGATGAGACTTTGTAATGTTATTTTGAGTAAAATTGAGAGTTTCCCATCAAAGTGAAATTAGGAATCATGATACCGTAAGAGAGATAAATTCTTATATTATCCGTTTAACCATAAGTTGCATTGTCCTTCTATTATTGTCATCTGTAAATAGATTTTTTTATAAAAGCGTGGCAGCTACTAATTCCTAGGTATTTGATATAAACTTGTCACGATAGGATTATATGTATGTATATGTATGTATGTTTGTATGCATACTACTTGGTTTATACTACAGATGTGTGTCCATAAGTATGCTTTACATAATAATTGTCAATGATGTTCATCACATCTCAACATATACCATATTGACATGAAAGTAAATAGGCGGTAACCATGACATTATTTATTAGAATTTCAAATACTATTTAATAAGGCCTTTGTAGTTTTGTTATCGTTGAAAAAGTAAGGAATTCATGGTTACCATTATAAGATGTTATCTTAAGCATATTGTATAAATTGATCATTAATATGATTCTAAAGTCATTAGAGTTGACTACAATTATGTTGCACCAACTTAAATTAAGGAGAGTTATTATCTCTTCTATACCAAAAGATTGGTTGGTGAAAAGGAAAGAATGTATATGTATGTATGTATGTATGTATGTATGTATGTGTGTGTGTACACTATATATTTGTACAATGAAACCCTCTTTTGTTAGTGGAACCAAAAGGGTTCATGAACTGTATTTTATGGAAAAAAGGAAATAATATTTAAAGGATTAGTATTTCCTTATCAATGAATAATGGCACTTAAATGGTATGCGGAGCTAAGTGCTACACCTAAGGTGGGAGCCACCTCTAGAGTCCGTGTATCGAAGGCCTAAAGGGCAACACCTTCCGGGGGTGTCGGGTTCAGTAGAACCTAGTGGAAAGTTCATCATTGACTTAGCGCTGATGTCATCACATTCTATGTAATGATTGAGTGATCGCTTGTGCCAGCGGTAAAGCCACCAAAGCCGCCCAATAAATTATGAGATAAGATAAATCCATAATGAATGAGCTAAGTGCTTACGAGTAAATCACGTGCTTATTTGAAAGTTAAGTATACATGTGCAATTAGATGAAATGCTAAGTGTATATATGTAATTCTATTATGGTTTTGGGTGTATGTGCAAATATAATTAACCTTAAGGGTATATATGAAAAGTATGGTAAGCATTGCATGAATATAAAAAGGAACACCCTTTGTATGCATAATTATGTTTATGAGTGATCTATATGATGCTATTGTATGACAACAGTCAAATATTATATTTACTATCATAAGGGTAATTTGGGAATGAATATGCCATGACACTACTTTTGTGTATGATATGTTCTTTGAAAAAGTATATAATTATGATGATGGAAATGAGAACAAGCAAACCTCATTGTTAGGATAAAATAAGGACTTATTTGTGACAATTCACAGCAATAGGTGTATGAGTGTAACACATAATTCCATATATGTAATCATCTTTATATAATTATTGATATGGTAAATTTGACAAGAGAAAAATAGTGAAATCCATGCGTATTATGGTATGATTAAGATCATATTTAAGAATTGTATTCATGAATGATGCATGTTATGAACATTATTCCATGTTGTGGAATATAGAATATTCAGAAGGATCCATTGTAGAAAATATTTATCCAGCTAATTATCTATGCATGGAGTTATTTGTAATAGCATAAGGAGACTTGATTTTTCGCTAGCTGGCTTGACCTTTTCTCAACACATACTGAGCATTAAGCTCATACCATATATTCTCATTTTTTTTGCAGGTCATGATGAAAATAATTTTAGATGCAGTTAGAGACTCGTTGAGAGGACTGAAGGAAGGATATCTTGGTGCCCATGGGAACCAAAGATCTTGGTGTTGTAATAGATATGCATATTTTTATGGATAGGAAAATGTACAGATGATTCCTTGTTGTAAATGTGATAATATTGATGTTCAGGAGTAACACTCGGATCTGATGTGGCATTTGATATGTTTTCGCTAGTCACCGAGGATTCGGGCTGTTATAGAAGAGCCCGATCCAGATGTGCTTGTATGCAGGAGTTGTCACTTCGGACATGCATCTCCTACAAACAATCCCCGGCGATGGAACCCTTCACCTTGATGGGAGACCATGGATGTCACTTATGTAATCCTTCATATCATGTTAAAATTCTAAATAATTTTTATGAATCATATACACATAATTAATTCTCCCAAGGGAAATAACAAATCTATTCATAATAGAGTGTTTTAATTGGATCTAATTAATTTAATCATATTAAATCAATTATCAATCCAATTCAATCAACCAACAAACTTGATTGTTACTTGAAGGATGGTATTATCTCAACATACGTATTATTCGAATTTTAATAATTAGAAAAATACACCACGATCTATTGAAACATTATCTCTTCCTTACCCATTGTCATGGAAAATACTGAAGGGAGTGAGATAGACCGCTCACGGAGCAACCTGTTACACCAACACTCCCCTACTAGACACCATATCCGCCTCATGTCAGGATAATGCCAATTGATCACTTCGTACTAGATATGATAATCGATCTTTCAACCGGAGTTATAACATTTAATAATAATCAAAATTTTTTTGATTAACATTATAAAGAGCTTTGCCAAACAAATTCCCAATCCTATTCAAGCATCAATGTTTGTTGGAAGGATCATGTAACCAATTGTGATCTAGATCATATCTAATCAAATTTAGTTATGGTAAATGTCATTTAAAGAAATAATCATCATATTTAAATATTTCATAAATATTCATCAATAATTATTTCATAAAATTAACCATTAATTCCCATTAAATTAATTGAATGACAACTACAAGGTTCATGATCAAGTATGTAATTTCCAGTAGTAACTCCTACTTACTAAAATTAGCATACTTCAATCAATTTAAATCCAAATCAAGCAAAATAAGTTTCTATAATTTGCTAATTTGATTTAAAACAGAACTCAAGTGATATTCACACATTTCTAGGCATTTAAAACTGTAATTAACTATTTAATTATGTCAAGATTCATAATCCCGAAATAGTGGATACATGTTCATTAAAATGATCATAACTTGAGCAATCGGATTCTAAATCTTACAAACTCAAATCCAACAGCTTCCTTATTTAATGGAGATCACTATCAAATGGTAATTACATGTTTAAACACTTTTAAACGGGGTGAAAAAATGCACTAAATAGGATTGTGTGAATGAAATGCGATGAAATATCACACAACCAAAAATTACCCAAGTCATCTTCAGTTTAAGGATCATATTCTAAACCTCTGCCCTATGGATTTGATACCACTTGAAGTATATGGAAAATTCTTAAGTGCATCAGGAAGCATGAGGATCGCATCGTATGTGATCAGGAGTGACTATTCATACTAGTTGCTCGAGGCAACAGAATTTTAAAAAAATTTAGTACGATGAAACCACATGATCCAAGAACACTTCTCAGATCATTTCATCTAAACCACAAATAAGTATTAGGCTTACCTCTTGAAGCATGGTTGCAATCAAGTCTCTAAACGAGGAGACCTCCTGTCTCAAGTCCGATCCAATGGAGGAGACGCTTGCGAGCACGTTGATGAGACACATGCTCCTCACAATCAATATTGACCGATCCAAGCGGTGAATCTCCTGATCCCGTCAAACAAAATCCGAAGTCTTCTTCACGAGCGAGGCACACCGAAGGAGATGGAGATCCACAAGCAAACAATTCGGCAACATAACGATGCTGCTGCGGCGATGACGACTCTCTCTAGGGCTCCATGGTGGACGACCACAATGAGAGAGAGTGAGAGAGTGAGAGAGAGTTGGCATGTAGAGAGGGAGGGAGAGAGTTCAATTCCTCTTGAAATTATGTGTGTGTTTTTTTAAAGGCAATGGCTACCCTTTTCTTTTATACTAGTTGGCTGTATATGGATCTCAATCCATGTGCCCTCTTAATCCAATGATTTAGATTAAGAGGTTATTAATCAATGACCATGATTTGTTGCTACAAATGTGCAAAAACTAATTCAATTAAAATAAATTAATTATATCCCTTTATCAAGATATAAATTAATTTATTTTAATTTTAATTATAATAAATATATAATAAGGGAGGCAAGCACCACCCTAAAAAGAGGGTGGCCATCCCCACTTTGACTTGGTCGATGTGGACGGTCACCTTGTTGTTGATTTTGCCTTCTTTAATATATTTTTATTATATAGAATAAAATACAACAACTATTATTGCATTGATCTTCATAAAAATAATTCCAAATTAAATTTGTGAAAATATCAATCATGTCATTGATAAATATGAATCATATTCATATATCAAACTTAATATGTAAATTAGATTTACAATTAATTGTTTATTGTGAATCTAATTAACAATAATACATAATTTGTAATTCTATTTACAATTAAAGTTCTCCATCATATTATAAATAATATTTATAATATCCATGATTATTGAGGATAGTGATATACAAATTAATCACATCCTTGATAATTAAATCATATTTAATCATCTTGGATCTCTATTCTCATGTGCCCAAATAACATGAATCACATTCACATTACATCTTTGATAATTAAATCACATTTAACTGTCTTAGATAACTCTCTTTATAATATGAATCAAATTCATATTATTCATGATAATTAAAACACATTTAATTATCAAATTTCTCAACGCTCGGATACATATATCAACAGTGAAATTATCCTTGAACTCTTTCAAGGATAATGCACTTTCTCCATGGTTACTTGGAGATAAGGACATGACGATTGTATTGTTCCACGTATAGTGACTTGGATATTGAGATTAAATCTCAAATCTAGATCGTACGGACCTCTCATAGATGCTTGATTAAATCAAAGTTGTAAACTCCAGAGAAAATGTTTTTGTGTTTTATATGTTTTAAAATGTTTTTGGTAATTTTTTCAAATTTTTCTGATATTTTTGTGATTTTATCAAAATCAAACAGTGGAAACAATGAAAAACAGTACACAACTAAGAGTATTTTGTAACTTAAAATTAATTTAAATTCTTAAAACTCCGAAAACTTATTTTTATGCTAAAGTATAAACAATTATCTACCATGGAGATTGAAATCAAAATTTTTCAATTTTTCTAGAATTTTCTACAATTTTTATAAGATTTTTAGTTTTTTCACAATTTTTTGGGGTTTTATAAATGTTTATTGAGTAAAATTTGGAAAGAAAATAAAGGGGAATAAAATACACTACAGTATTTTTTTGAAATTTTTAGACAAATTTTCGAATTTTTATCATTTTTTAAAGTTCAGGTAGATAAAAAGACACTATTTTTGATTTTTTAAAAATATCAAATGATGCTGAAATGCGATGAAAAATTTATAAAATGTTTAAGCACATAGCAGGAGTATTCACAATTTTTTTCGGATTTTTTAGATTATGAAAAACATTTATTTCAGTCGAACGAGAAAGCAAATTAAATGTATGAAATACATGAACATAATACAAATATTTAAAGTTTTTGGACTAAAATATAACATAAATAAAATACGTGATAAAAATTGCAAATTACCCAGTGGGGGCGGTGCTTTGCACATGATGTTCTAGAAGCGGGGACTTTATTGCAATTATGGAAACTTCCAATGGCTACTTTGCAATTCACCCATTTTTTTATTTTTAAAACTCCCCCTAGGGCTTCCTCGTGTGCTTTGTTCTTTCTTCAAGGGGAGAAGTGGAGGGACCGCCGCCGTCTTCAAAGGAGGGGGGGTCAAGGATGCACGCTGGAAGGATGGTCGTGCGGACACGCGACGAGTTTGACTTCGCGCGGGCTGGCAGGCACTCGGGTGGAGGAGGAAACTCTGGGCGGCGCCACTGCGTGCGGGTGTAGGGTGATGTGGACACAGCGTGAGAGGCACTACGATTCATCGTGGTGTAGCAGCTTTGGGAGGCGCGTGCCTCACACGGAACGCACGATCGGATCGGGCGGCAGAGGACTTCAGGAGGTCGGGGATGCAACGATGGACGGTTGGGAGCACCGGAGATGGCGCTGCTTGACGCGCGGTGGCACGAGCACGGAGGAGGCGTCACCTTGCGCGTCGGGAATGGTCGTAGAGGGCGGTGTTGCAGAGCTGCTGATTTTTTTTATTTTTTTGTTTGTTTTTTAAATGTAAACAAAAAACTGTAAATGCTTTTTATATTTTTTTTGTTTTTTAATTTCCTGCAAAACAGATGTTAGAGAAAAACTGTAATAATTTTTTTATGTTTTTTATTATATCCTCCAAAAACAAATGGTAGAAAAAGAAATACATATTTGTTTTTTATTTATTAACAAATGGGGATACATGAATGGAGCGAGTCTGGGAGCGGTGAGAGATAGATCCGGATCTCCGACCACCATGCGTGGTCGGAGGTGATAGATTATGTGAGATACAATGTGAAATGTGAGGATCGGAAAATGAGATGGTAATTGGATTCAGACGTCAAATGTGGAGATGGATAATTTTTTTAGAATTTTAAGATCTAAAGATTAATCATGACATTTTCACAAAAAATAAATCTAATATTTATTTAGGAAAAGTGATGGAAAAGAAAATGGATCTCACCTCGAGATAAGATACATCGTGATGGCCTCGACGAGGCCGACTCATTGTCATCGGACGGCTCAGAGACTGGTCACCCTTCTTCGACAAAATTACTCTTGGAGATCGTGCTCCTCTCCACCAAAGATTGATCAAAGAGTAATGAAGGAAGAGGAAGCCAATAAAAAGAGAAGAAAAAAATAAAAAAGGAAGGTATATACAAACGAGGAATGTATTTAATAGTGAACTAAATAAATAAATAAATTACAAATTTCGGAATTAAATAAATCAAATCAATAAATAAATTTATTAAAATTAATTAGCCACCTTAATGATGGCTATTAATGCTATAGAATAATTATCTTTGTATACAAGGTATGTTTTCAAATCAAATAATGAATAAATTAAATAATTTAATAATTAAATATAAATTTTATAATTAAATTAAATTAATTCATTAATGTTAGATATTTACTTTTTCGATGATTTATATGTAAGGAAATTAGTTGTATACAAATATTATGTACATATAATACAATATACACATGTACAAATAAGGAAATAATTTTTAAATAATTTTAATTATTATTTTTTTATTTTTAATAATGAAGATAATATTTACAATTATGTACATTATGTATAAAAAATAAATATGAATGAATATATACAATAAGTATGTGGTAAAACTGCACAAACTACCCCAGAAAACCGACTTTTCAACCGTAACTCCAAAAATTATGAAATCACAACCATTTGAAAGATAATTTAATTTAGAGTATAATGGAAGTGAGTTTGATTCAATTTAAGTCTATATGGACAGAAATTGATTGTTCAATTGTCACTTTACAGTTTTTTCTGAGTGTGATTATTTGTAATCTGTACATTATTTTATTTTACAATTATTTTTATCATTTACAACACATTTTATTTACAATTTTATTTACAAAAATATTTAATCTGAGGTCAATTTACAGACAGATAAAATAATGTAAGTTTTGTACGAATATACAGGGAAAAAATGTACAAATTATTTTTGGATTTTTGAATTGAAGACCCTATCTCCTCCGACTTTATTCCTGGTCGATCAGGTCAAGTCTTGACCTTCTCTGGGTTCGGGTCAGTCTGCATTTATTCCATAAATACACCCTTCATTTTTATTTTATTTTTCTTTTCTTCTTTATTCTTTTATTTGAGTACAAAAAGTGTTAAAAATGCATATTTAACAAACACTTGCAAAATGGTAATTTCATGAAATTAGTGGGTATTTACATGTGTTTGACTAAGGAAATGAAGCTAAAATAAAAGAATAAAGATGATTAATCATGGATTCATCACCGACTCCCAATGATCAAATGGGAAACTTAATGATAAAATACTGAAGGAGACAATCTAAATAAATCTAAAACTTCGGGTTTATTCTAGGTCTTCCAGTATGCAGGATGTACATGTATTAGGAATACCTGAGGGTAATGTGATCAATGAATGATTGTATAACCATGATGATTCCATTCCGAGGGAGTGATGAAACATGTCTAGATTTTAGTGACTCCTCTCATAGAGAAGTGATCTGAATGTTGGACATTAATCTGAATGTGATTCAGATACAATGAGAAGATTAGATTTACGACTTTGATTTAATCAAACATCTATGATAGGTCCCCGAGATTTGTATTTGAGATTTGATCTCAATATCCAAGTCACTATACATAGAACGTACAATTGTCCTGTCCTTATCTCCAAGTATCCGTGGAGAAAGCATATTATTTTTTAAAGAGTTCAAGGATAATTTCATCGTTGATAATGTATCCGAGCATTAAGGAAAATTGATAGTTAAAGTGATTTAATTATTTGATTCATATTATTTGACCATATAAGGAGAGTTATATAAGATAATTAAATGTGATTTAATTATCAAAGATGTGAATAATGTGAATGTGATTTATATTATTTGGGCATATGAGAATAGAGATTCAAGATAATTAAATATGATTTAATTATCAAGGATATGAGTAATGTGGATAAAACTATCCATATTAATCCTATATATTATAAATATGATTTATAATATATTAAAGAGGGCTATTTGTAAATATCATTTATAATTTAAATGTTTATGTGAATTGCATTCACATTGGACTAATTGAAAATGTAATTTACATTTTATTTTGGGTTGTGAATTCGGTTCACAATTTTTCATGGCATGATTGCAATGTTTACAAAATAATTATAATTTTTTTTTTGAAATTATTTGCAACAAATGTTGTTGTAAATTTTGGAGACATTCATGGGATTCAAAATACCATGAAAAAGGAAAGAGGAAGCCATCCTTCCATATGGAGAGGGTGGACGGTCACAATTCCTTATGGAAATTGGTGGCCATCCACTCTCCTTATGGAAGGAGGCTTGCCTCCTTCTTATTCTCCAAGAAAGATTGATTTAACGAAAACTAATTTATATTGATTATTATTCAATATATTTAATTTAATTAAATTAATTATGATTGTGTTTTTACAACAAAATCATGGCCATTGAAAGAAACACAAATCAATGTGAACTATTAGATTTGTGTTATTCATGGATTGGGATCCATGGACTTCCAAAATATTATATAAGAAGAGGCAACCCTAGCTCTTCAAGAATGAATACATAATATGCTCTCTCTCCCTACATGCCAAGCCTCTCTCTCTCATTCTAGAGTGTCCGTCCTCTCCAAACCCTAGAAAGGATCGCTCGTTGCCTCATTGTTGTTCCACTGCTTCGACCGCTTGTGGAACTCCATCTCCTTCGGTGCACCTCGCTCGTAAACAAGATGTCAGATCTCGTATGAGGAGATCAAGAGATTTGACTCTTGGATCATCAAGATGGATTGCAAGGAGCATTCATTTCATCAACGCGCTTGCAAGCATCTCCTTCGTCGGATCAGACTTGAGACATGAGGTCTCTTCGTTTAGAGACTCGATCACAACCACTCTTCAAGAAGTAACATTAATACCTACATGTGGTTTAGATGAAATGATCCGAGAAGTGTTCTCGAATCATATGGTTTCATCTCATAAAAAAATTTAAATTCCGTTGCTCTGAGCAACTAGTACGACTAGTCGCTCCCCATCGCATATGATGCGATCTCCATGCTTACGTGATGCGCTTGAGGATTTTTTCATATCCTTCAACATCAAGATCATTGTGGTAGTACTCAAATGATGATTAAATTAATAAATAAAATTAGTTTTCATGTCATCCCTTGAAATTTAAAATAATTGGTATATTCTAGTTTCTACAATATACACATATGTTACTAGATAAAGTTGAGTACTCATACGTTGTGTACCTCTACATTAGTTATTATAGTGTTTATCTCGTTACTGGGCAATTGCTCATAACGTTGCCCTCGTGTGATCCCAACATGTGTAGCTGAGCAGCAACCGCAATAGTAGCATCTTTTGAGGAGTTTGGACCTTTCACGTCATCTTGCACCAGATGGGGTGCGTTTTACTTAGATTAAGTTATTTATTTCTGTAATTTTTTATGTTCTATTTGAGAGACGATGTAATGAGTTATTTGGAGAGCTTCTTCAAAAAATTTATAACTACAAGTTTTATCTCATTTGTGGACGTGGACTTGATGATTATTATCAATGAGAATGAATGTTGAAGTTACACTTAATTATTTATTATTCTCTTGATGTTATATATATATATTTCAAATGCTAATTTAATGTGCATAAGAAGGTTTACTGAGTATCAAAGATCATGGGCAAATTTGGATCGTAGATCCGACGCTCCCGTCCCGACAGTTTCGTTATCCGGAGGGGCGATACGTCACACTAGACCCCGAAACCCAGTCATCATGATGACTTGGTAGATAAGGAATAAAGTAAAGGGAAATAGTGTAGAGAAACTGTATAAAAATCACATACAAAACCCTATTTATTTTGTACCATTAATAACATTTCGGAACCTATTTTATTTTAGTATTTTTACACCTCAAATAATAAAATCCTAAACATGAATATTGTAGATAAAAATACAAAGGAAAATATAAAATTGATTCATTGAAAAATAATGCATTGTGTGCCTGGGATAAACAAAACAAAAAGCCGCAAAGAAAACTTTGCAGACCAAACTCACCTTTATTATTCATAAATTAAATAAGCTATTTAATGAAGGTTATTTCATTCAATTTAGAGTTAAGATGCAAAAGTTAGGTTTTGAACCCCATTGTGCAATATACATGTATATTATATTCAATATATTCGTTCTTTATATTTTCACTTTATTTTATTTTAATATAATTGTAAATATTATTTAAAATACACATCCATACTTAAATAAAATAAAACTATCAAAAATTAATTAAAATAAATCAATTACTTTAATACATAGATGAAATATACCTATATACATATAAATAATATGTACATATTTAATTAAGTACACAACTAAATTCAGAAAACTGAAATAAAAATGCCTAAATATGTAATTAGATAAACTAATCATATATAAAATACATGTATATAATAATAAAATACAAAATACAAAATAAAGTTAAAAGGTGTAAAATACATGCAAATTTACCTACATGTACGTGTGAATATTAACATGCTATAAATAGTTGTGAAAACATAAATAAAAATATGCATTAATTGCTACACAAAATTATAAATATTCTTTATTTTTTAACAAAAAATAAATAATTAATTTTCTATTTTAAATGAGTTTACATGCTATTTCTAATTCTCTTTTTCCTAGTTGGCCCACATGGACCAACCATGGCTCTTCAAATGTTGACCGACAATCAACCGTACTGACCCGCCCAATCGACTTGTCATAGCCTCATGCATGCCCGATTTCTTCGATTTTTCATGCTTCAACCATGCACGCTTCTGCCTCAAGCCTTCCACTCCTTTGCAACCCTCACCTCCGACACCCTCACCATCACCAAATCTTCACCAATCCCAGCTCCACCGGTACACAATCTCATCTCGAAACTCATCGTTCACCTTTTTATAAAGCTTCACTCTTCCCCATCCTTTTTGCCATGATCCCTCTTCTTTGATTTCTAGCCCTCAACTCTTGTATACCACATCTCCTTGGTGACAGCAAGCAGCTCAGTTGACCTGCAGCGAGGAGGAGACTGGGAGGAAGAGATCCACAACCACTGCCGGAGCAGCTCCAGCAGGTCATGCCTCTTCAGTCCTAGGCCGAATCGAGGTCGTTTCTTCTGCTTTAGGTTCTGGGATTAATTTTATGCATTTAATTTCGTATTTTAATCAGTATCTTTTTAATTTCTTCTTCCCTTTGAGGTTTTTATGGCAAGATGAAACTCATATAAAACATATAATGACTTTGACCGGAGTCTTGAGGACGAGACTCCCTTTGAGGTTTTTTATATTTGTGACACCGGAATCCGAAATCGAACCCAATCTGATTATGGTCCATATGATCCGATAAAACTATTGATCAATATTAAATGATCTAAATCGATTGATAGATTATAAATAAATATTTGTTTGAGATCAATCGATCAAAAATTAATCGCATTGTATGGTGTACCATCAGAAAAGCTGTGGCGTTTAGAAACCGTAAAAATAATCTGAGACCATTATAAAATTCATCTCGATGAAATAAGACCAATGAAATTGACCATTCGTAAATCGAAGGTTATTTGATCATTTAAATCACAAAAAATGACCAAATCAAGACCGTATTTCATATTTTTTTTATCCTTCTTGGATCAAAAAAGTCTGAAAAATATATCATTTGATCATCATGCATTGACGATCAAAATGAGATATTGTACCTCTGAATTAGAGATTCCAGGTGCAAATACGATGACTTTGATATTCCAAATAAAAGAGAGAATGAAAAAACATAAATAAAATTTAAATAAATTCAGACTTTAGCAGACAACAGTAGCCCTTGTGACTTATCTCTCCCTCCAAGTGACTTCACAAACCTATCCACTTGTCAACAATTTCAGCTCTCCCCCTTATAAATATTACCTATTTTCCCTCATAAATTTCCCAAGTTCTTTCCTATTCTCAACTGAAGGAAGCCTCCCCAGCCTACTCCTCCTTGTTGCACAACCACAAAGGGGCTACTATTGCTACAACAGTAGCTGTTGTAGCCAAGCTGCTACTGTCCAAGCAGCTGAACAACCAAGTTGATGCCAATTCTTAGCTCTAGAAGCCTCCGGGTAGCTCTCCATTTGTTGTTGCTGTTTGCAAGCAAGCAACTAGAAGAGTTGTGCATGCTTTTGTTGCTCAAACAATAGCTGGAAAGATCAGTAAAGGTGCTAAAGCTGCTTCAATCAACAACTATCCTACTCCTCCCAAACAATTGCTGAAGCCAAGCAGCTGGAGGATCATGTGCTGCAACTCCCCTATCTCTTGGAGCTGCTGCATGCAGAAGAATTAATCTCCAAACCTTGGAGATCCAAAGGTACAAGTTGATCCTCTCCTTTGCTACCATTTATGTATTTCTACCCACTCTAAATCCAATATTGGGGGTTTTCTACACAATTTCGATTGAGTTATTACTCATGTTTTGGATTTAACTAGATCTCATTGTTGAATTGCTTCCTTAATTTCTAACATGTCTAAGAGTCCTTGGGAACAATGAATATTGAAAAGATGGTGTTATATATTTTTTAAGCTTGCCTGGAGGTCAATCTAAGTAAAATCCCAAAGTCTCCAGTCCAAATAATTCATGGAATGCAGGTATCTAAATGGCATGTAAGCCATAGTCTATAGTCTATGTTCAACTTTGGGTTAATTAGATAAAAGGTTCACATCTATTTATTGATTTCCAATTAAGATCTTGATTTTTGAAATATTTCAAATACAGTTTTGAGATCCTGATTTTTGAAATATTTCAAATACAGTTTTGATCTTCTGATTGTAGGGTTCTATATTGGACTTATTAGTTATTAATCTTAAATGAGTAGATATTATATCCTCGAAAGTTTTCTGAATGAATCTGTCAAGTGACTTTTGACTTATATGACTAAAATTTCCAACAAAAATCTCCAAACTTTCAGCCTGAATAGCATGGAGCAAAAAAAGAGAATAGATTTGTACTAGGTTCACCAGATTCATAAATAGAATTCGATTTTTTCGAGAGATATTAATCTTCCTAACTAAATACAAAATGAAAGTAGAACTCGAGTTAAGATCAAGACCTCAATTACTAAAATTCCTCCTTTTGTTGTTGGGTTTTCAAGTTAAATCAATTATGTTTTTTAGTGTTCAAGTTCTTTGGTTTGAAAAACATTCATATGCTTATTATGGTAACCTGATGAATCTCAGATTCACCACTCTTAAAGTCATGAATTAAGCTCAAATCCCTAAAATTCATTGGCATTTCTTCATTTTTTCTGCATAATTAGCATTCATGCATGTATTGATAAGAATTGCATTTTATCACTCATTATTGCACAAAATAAGAAGCCAAAAATCCTAGCCAAAATGACCTGTAAAATAGCCAAAATTCCTTGATTTTTAACTAATTTATGCTAACTCCAAATGACCTGAAACCACTTCCACTGTGTACATATTACTAACAAGAATAAATGAAAAATACAAAAAAATCACTAACCTAAATAAGTGGACCCAAAACCCAAACCCTAATTTTAGGATTTCCGGACTAAAACCTCGATATCTTCCTCATACACTGTCCGATTTATCCTACTCATTTTTGAACTAATGTACATTCAAATACCTTCAAAACAAGACCAAGTTCAAGTGAATCGGAGCTCATATGTGAAAGTTGGGTTTTGGGCCTCTTGTGTACATTTTGTATTTTAACAGTATTTGACCTATTATTTTATGTACATAATTAACTCATTTTATTTTCTTTCTTTTTCATTTATTTTATTTGATAAAAGTTTTATTAAAATGCGTAAAAAACCCAAATCTAAAATGAGCTTGAAATCAAAGAAACTAATCGAGTCTGAGTCTTAACTAACTATATGTACAAAAAAGGTCTTTTCCATATTTTATTTTATTTCTTCTTTTTCTTACTTAATAAAAATCCAAAAAAAATAGATTAATGTGTAAATATTTATCTTTGATTTTATCATATTATTTTCTGAATTTTTGTCTAGTTTAAAAATAATAAAAAAAATTAGAAAATCCAAAAATCAAGGTATTCTATGTACATGGGATACTCCAAAAATAGCACTTTGTGCAAATGATCGATCTTGATTTTGGTGTCTTCATAAAAGTTATATATCTCATCGAGACGAGCAACTTTTGTGAAGAACATTTTTCGATTCGAGGTCGTTTGCTATTTATTCCAACATTATCTTTGTATTTATTTTTCGATATTGCTAGGGCTGACACGTGGCAGCTCCTGGAGCCGCCATGTGTCACCCATTTTAACCTTTATTTTCATTTATTATATTAATTTCTTTAAAAATAATAAATAAATAAAATAAAAATAAAAAATACGCCACGTGGCAAGATCTGGACCGTCTGATTTCGGCCGATCAGACGGCCCCAGACCCGTCGCCTTCCTCCCACTTCTTTCCCAATCAAGGGCATATGCGGTACCGCCCAAAAACCTCCTCCACCTCCCCTTTCCTTCTACGGCCGCCCGAACCTCCGACATCCTCGCCACCCGCCTTCCTATTCAGGTGCCGCCCTCCTAATCAACCATCGATCAAAGATCCTCGTCGCATCTTCGACCCTCGTCAATCTCCCTCAATCTCGCCAAATCCCATCATATCTCGTCGCCTCTTCTCCTGCCATCTCTTCCCCCTCACCCTCTGCTATAAAGGACCACCACCGGCACATACTCGCCGCCCATCCACCGATTGCATCATTGATAAAGGCGTGCGGTGGTGACAGCACTTGCTCAGCCATCTCTACCCCAGCGAGATCCAAGCTCTTTGAGCTTGTCGTAACACCGCACATCTCGTGCGTTTGCCCATGCTCCAGCATCATGCTGTTGAGCCAACATCTTCCCCATCACCGTCAACTCACCTTCGACAGCTTCTCGAGTTTGCCTCCAGAAGCTTCGTCAACGCCTCCGCCTTCATCTCCGTCTGCCAGCTCTATGATGCCCTCTGCTCAAACATCAAGAGGCTTCACAACTCCACCGCCAAAAACGACCATGACCACTTCGTTGTCCCCAACTCCAGCAAGAGCTAGCGACCTCCGCCGCTCTGGAGCCGCCATTGGAAGCACAACCCCCGCCCGCGAGCCGATCAACCATCTGAGCTCCACCAAAAGACACCTCCCCTTCTCATATGATTTTCACGTATGGGGTGGAAAAACTACAAAAAAGCCCCTGAGATCGGCCCGATTGGCACCGAAGTCCCTAGCCCAGGCATGTGTCCTACTAGAACTTTTGCAAAAGAGGCCCTCCAAGTTCCGATTATTCATAGAAGCGCCCCTCCACCAGAGGCGTGATGCTCTGGAAATTTGGCAGATTCTCCCCCAACATTTAGGTAATTACGGAGTTGTCCTTCTCTGCAGTTTCTATTTTTTATTTAATTGTTGTAATTTGCACTGATACCCCTGTGTTCTTTGTTATTTTAGACCTCTTTATTGCATCATTTTATTTATTAAAAATATGCATTTTGTTCTACAATTAATTCTCCACATCATGGCATACTTGTGATATTTTTGTGGTCTGTTGATAATTATTAATTATCATTTTCATGGAAAATTGCATATTTTACCCATTCCGTGCTCATAAATTCATATTAAATTAACAATTGCAAAAAAATCACTGATTCGAGGATTAATTGTGTTTAACATTGTGCCCAAAAAGAATTGCATTTGCATACATGATTTGCTCTGTAAAAATCATTTTGCATATTTTGATCTTTAATTTTTAATAGGTATTAAATCTCATATTTTTAAGGTTTATGATTTTTCTGAGATCAATCACCTAGTGATAGCTCTTGGATAATTTTATCCCTTGAAAATACATAGGTTTAATATATATATTATAATTAATTATTGAAATTCACTTTATTTGCATTCATAAATTTATAAAATATTTATCTTGCATTAAAAAAATCCAAAAACATTACAATGCATTCATTTCATCATAATTAACATCTCGACCAATTTAAATTTTCCGGACATCATTTGATTGATCTTTACATTTTAATCCCTAGAATTGGCCACATTTGCATTTGCATCCCAAAATTTCATTAAAAATACCAAAAAACGACCGCATCGAAAACTGTGCACGAACTTTGATAGACAAATTTCTAGATTGTTCCTTTGCCTCCTTGAGTTCGACCTTGGGATTTGCCCAAGTAAAATAAATATAAAACCACTTCGAATAAAATTGAATATATTATTGTGGTTATTTCTTGACTGATTCTGAATTCCTGCCTACAATGAAATGACAAATTTAAAGCTTAATACATGCAGATTAACTAGAGAAATTTAGGACTCGTCAGATGGCGCCGTTGTCGGGGAGGCAAACGGCTTAGTTTTTGTCAAAACTTTTTTGTGTCCGATTTCCGCATTCGTGTAGTCTGACCCCCGAATCTTCACGGTCAAAATTCCATTTTTTTCTACATTTATTTTTATTTTATTTGTCCGAATTTATTTTCTGTTTTTATTTTTTTTTATAAATTTTGAGTCACTCTCTTACATTCTCTCTCTTATTTTTCTTACGAGGTACTCGACATACGTGGAGCGGTTTCTTACAAAACCGATGCATCTTCACCGACGCTTGAAAAACCACAATTAAATTAAGATCGAGTCGAATCATAAGAGAGAGTACAATCTAGGATTTATTTTCTGCAATTTTTAAAATTTTGTAATTAATTTCTCATTTCTAGCGGTGTCTGTTTGGACTCTTGCGTGTGTAAAAAGACCTTGAACTTTTTCTATGGTGTGTCGTGGCCTGTTTCACTCTCCGGTGAGGGTGGGGCCTGACTTGAGTGGTTCGTAGGTTAGACCTGCACATATGGATATTAGAGCTTTTAAATTTATTGATTGTGCTCGTAGAACGCATGACCACACTTCACTTAATTGAGATGCACACTAGATCGTTCAACTTAGTTAAATTTAACTCATTTCTTCTCGGCTAATAGAACTTTCTGCTAGGTGTGGATTTTATCAGCTTGCATTTATTTAGAATAATCTTTCAATTCTTGTATTACATCAGATATGAAGATTGAGAGGAATCATTGTAAGTCTTCTATCTGAGCATACATTATTATTCACGTGCATCGGCTTTTCCCGAATTTCTCCCTCCTGTTTTATCACATAATTTTAAAGGAAATTGGGACTGGACCGTGGACGTGCATTTATGCTCACCTTAAATTTTCAGTGATCGCCTAATTAAAATTAGGAATGTTAAATATAACCGATTTTAATTAACTCATAAAATCAAGAATTTTTGCAGGAGAGGAACTCCGACCTTAGATGCATTTATTTTTCTGAGTGAACGAGAGACGACACTTAAGGTTAGAGCCCGGCTCTAAAATTTTCGTTCAGACTACTGATTCTAAAAATGATTAGCTACTTCTCAGTGAGGATCTACGGGTAGCCGGTAATCGCTATGGATTTCCTTAGTAGAGTGGGTGATTTAAAGGACATTGTGTAAGGCTCCATCCTTAAGTAACATGGGTAGCTGTTTTACAGTACGTACTTACATCCATGCTAGCTGAAAGTGGATGCAACTAGTCGTAAATTCGGGCCAGTCTTTAAGAAAATTTTGACACCTAACAACTCATTAGATTTTTACAAGATTGAATTTATAACCAACTAAAATTAAAAAGATAATTTGTCGGACTCTTATGGCTTCATTGTGTGAGTTGGTGAACCTAGGGTTAGATTTGTGTTTGCATTGTTGTGCGTGAACCGATTTCGAAGACCAAAAACCACACATTTGTGCCATCGATCTCCTTGATAAAAATTTCTTTTGAATATCCTGTGCACTTGCACCGAGATCAACCATGTCGATTCATCATCAACCTCCTCTGACAAATACAGAACAATGGTCTGAGTACCCATCTGATCTATATTATGAAAAATGATTTTTTCTTGATCATGTCCAAATCGTCTAAATCCTCTTCTTTCAAGAATTCTCCAACATTTGCGGGAGACTTTTACTCTCGGATGAATCCGCCCCTCGATAAATTCCAAGTCATTCTACTCGAATCATCTGATCAAAGTCACCACGACATCATATTTTCCCACTCCACCACTTGTGACCACATATGATCAACTGCCATCCTGGACTGAACCATCTTATTCCCAGTTTCTCGCTGAAACTAATTAACCATTTCAAGATCAAATCACTTTTGAGGCTCATGACTGGTAGAGAGACTAATCCCGATCACACCAGATGGAGAGGCTCGCACCTAAGGATCATCAGTGTTGGATTATCCGTGACGATCACATCAACATTGACAACC
The DNA here is from genome assembly GCA_037367405.1 of Ottelia alismoides. Taxonomy (NCBI): domain Eukaryota; kingdom Viridiplantae; phylum Streptophyta; class Magnoliopsida; order Alismatales; family Hydrocharitaceae; genus Ottelia; species Ottelia alismoides. Next base: position 288,697 of record JAZKJV010004338.1, on the reverse strand, counting down.
CCGAATACCATTCCTTTGAGCAGTCTACACATATAGAGGACAAAACTGATGATTTCGACACATATAAATCCTGTATGACTCCATTGTTTGGAGATATAATCAATCATGATCATGGAAGTAGACTCTACTCAAACCAACATTACATATCGGAGTCACGGTATGCTGAGTATGAGACCTACAGATTCCCGCAAAATCCTTCCACTAAGCAGACTCCTTCCATAATTTTTGAGGAGAAGTTTTCAGAAAATAATAATCATATGTTGGATATTCCAAGAGACTCTCCTCTCATCTCAAACAGGAAACTGGAAGATGAAATTACTGACTCTCAAATTCAAAAACAAGAACACACACCAACTGCTCCCATGATTGGTCATGAAAAGATTTTTAAGGGTGATATTTCGAGGCTAAATAAGAAATATGATTATTGAAGAATAAATTTAGAAAGTACCGACCGACTAGTTTCACTCTATGGTAGCTCAGATATAAGAATGGATGAGGAAAAGATTGGATCTCATATTAAAAATTCTGTGGATATTCAGAAACCTAGAGACTATTATCACCCTAGGGACGATCCTGACAACGACATCTCTACCTATTACTCCCCTAGGGATAAATCTAATTCTGACTCTGATTCTAACTTGGCATGTTAAAACCCCTCATCATCTAGAGAACACACCACATAGAAAATACGAAAAAAATTGAAATATCAAAAACACCATAAAAATTGAAAATCCAGAAAAATACATAAAAATTGAAAACTGAAGAAGATATAAAGAATTTGGATCCTGCTCTAAGGGAAGCACTGGAGAAAATACTAATTTTTGAGCTTCCCTTTATACAGGCCATTGAACACTTCCCCGGCCTTAAAGGATTTGTAATGAACAAATTAATGATGAAAAAGTCAGGCAGGATAAGAACAAAGACTGAAAGACATATCTTGTCAATGGCCACCTCCTTGGTGTTGAGGAGAAAAACCAAGAGCCACATAGTGAAGCGATTGCCCAGATTTGACTGTGGAATTAAAGACATAATATTTACCCATGCTCGAATCGATGATGACTCACCAATCAATATCCTCCCGACCTTTGTATCTGATGAGCTCAAACTCAGACCTATCAGAAAGATAAGAGAGATCGTTCAACTGACTGATTGATCTATAAAGCGGTCGAGAGGAACAATTTCCGTCATCATTACATTCCAAGATGCTCCGCTCAAAGTGGACTTCACGATCGTTGATACTGAGCATCAAGGAGAATTCACTCAATCTCCAATCTTTCTCGGAAAGCCATTCTTCTCATTGGCTACGGCAATTATTGAGTGTAAGACTCGGGAAATCAATTTTACAGCTTTGGGAGCACTTCGATCTCAACAAGTCTTTGAGGAATCATGATTTTCTGAGGCAATCCACAAAGCCCTCGACAGCCGTAACCATCAAGCAGTAGATGAGCCCTACCCCGTTGCTACACCTAAGATAGAGGCTGTTGATGAGACTATTGTTTAGAGACTCTCCTCACTGTTCCATTTCCCGCTACTCTCACCATGGAGAATCGAATATATGACTCATATGATCCTGCGACACATCCTGAGTTGGCCGAAATCTCCTCGGACCACTTTGATCAAATCAACCTGACACATGAATGCACCAACATCAAGTCAATTGAGAATGAATCTGTAGAGAATCTCCCCACTATTCCATTTCCCACTGCTCTCACCATGGAAAGTGTTTCTTATATGATCTTGAGACATATGCATGAGCTCACCCCGAGTCAACCTTCTCTGACTACCTTAACCAAATCAATCCAACTCAAGAGTGCACCAACATTAAGAAAATTAAGAACAAATATGTGGGGCGAACACCGAGCAATGAGAACAATTTCAATGGTTATTCATCTAGAGACTCAAGTGTCAACACCTCACTCCCAGGACCAACACCATCACGAAACAAAATGGCCGCTCCTTCATTTAAAAAGAAAGTCGCCTTTGACCTTCCGGAAGAGGAATCGTTTGATGATCCCTCATCAGGTCCGGAAAGGGTAATCTACATGAGTGAGGTATGTTCAGCAATCCTAAAACCCTATCTGCACAAGGATCTAAATTTCGATTCTCGATGGACGACTCATGTTCCTCACTATTATTCATCCAAAGCAGATTCTCCTGGTCTCATTAAATTTACTATAATAATTTCTTATGAGCTGGTGCTTCAGAGTATTCATCATCCGAAGATGAATCGCTTGATCATAAAAAGGAACAAATTCTGAGAAAACAACAGAAGCAACTAAAGAATAAGAATATCTGGAGTGCCTACACTTTTAAATACTATTCATATGAGGATAACTCCGACGATGGTTATCTTTCATCTGATTCATACACTTAATCTACTCTCCAGCATGATTTCTCTGAGTACAACACTGATAATGGTTGGGAATTGTATGCTTCATCTCCTTCTTATCATTACGATCTCCCACCACAGGCTCACAAAAAGATCAGCTGAAAACCACCTTAATCATCAGCTACCCTCCCTCCCTCTCGACCCCATCAGTCTCCTTGTACATATTCTTCCTCTACTTAGTCCAAGGCCTAAGTATAGAGGGGAACTGATGCCATATGTACATACCATTCTCCCCAACTCACGATCGCCTCATTTCTACCCTTCTTCTATACTTAGGCTGACCTGAGCCTAAGTATAGGGAGAACTGATGCTCATCTGTATATACTCTCCTCATTCATATATCCCAACCGCATCATTTTCGCTCTTCTTCTATACTTAGACTGTTCACAACCTAAGTATAGGGGGGCGGTCCGATATATCTTTTTCTTTTTATTTTTCACTCTCTTATTCTTAGCCCAAGCTATGTCTTTTTTACGCTTCTTGTGCTATGAGGACACAACACTTGCTAAGTATAGGGGGTGTATATATACTGTGTATATATTTACCCATATATCATACTTTCGCATAAGTCTATATGTATTTACAGGGTGGGTAATTAACTTGAAAAAAACAAAAAAAGTTTTTGCTACTAACACTGACTGTATCTAACCTAAAATTTTGGAAAAAATAGCTTCCTATTCATTTCTGCATAAATTTTTTCCTTGCATTAAAAAAATAAATAAATAAAATTTCAAAGCACAAAAGTCAAAAAAATTTGTGTCTGCATTTCACACACCTACACTTCATCCAACATTGCATTCTTTGCATTTGTGAAAAGTCCTTGGGTTCTGAATCGAGTTATGAGAAGAAACCGAGAGTGGTCTGGACTTGACCTTAATCCACTTAATTTTAAGAGGAACTTCACCGAGAAATAAGATTTTAGAAATGTCAAGTCTTTGACTTAATTCTTCGAGTTCCGTATGACAATGTACAGAGTTGGACTCTTAGTGTCTAACTTGGTCTCTTCATTCTGGGTATGACTCTGGAACAGGGAATTAATTTGTACTCTCGCACTATGCACTTAGCTCAACTCAGACGGGGTATTGGAAGACTGTGTGAGTTTCTTTTCTGGTAGCGTGGACATCTAAAGATCAGAGTACGGGTTGAAACAAAGCTTCGAAAAAGGGATGGATGGTTGGGCATAATTTTTTCTAGGACCCCAAAACATGCACGGAAAAAAAGATCCCATATTCATAGGGGCACAACAAGATCCATGCAGAGCTACAAAAATCCAAACACAAGGAAGCCACTGCCGAATAAACATTTGACCAAAAAGGTCCAAGCATCAAGAAAACCTGCAGATCTTAGTAGAGACTTGGCTAAACTGGCCGGATTCACAAGGAGAGGTGACTACACTGGCCACCCTCCAGTTCTTTTCTCCTTCTTCTAATTTCTCCCTCTATTTGATTGTGAACACAAGGCGACCGACCTTAGAAGGAAATGCCTGACTCCCAGAGGACGAGTTACTAGAGATGAGTTTTCCATGGTAGTCCAACATATGGATGGGAAGAGCTAAAACCTTTCATACACATGAGTCGATTGTTTAATGTTCATGGGGTATACTTTGGGAGGAGGATTGATCTAAGATGACTTCTGAGCCGAAACTGTGATAATGATGTGTAGAACTTGAAGGCTGTTAATTTTAAGGTTCTAAGTCTCATAGGATTCCGCCAAACTAATAATCCAAAGGTCGGGTCTAGTTTCATTTTCACCTTCAGCTCATAGTCTTGGTATGGAACCCAATCTCATTTAACCTCATTGCATTTATTTTGATGCTAAGGGACGAGCATGGTTTAAGTATAGGGGGATGATGAATCTCAGATTCATCACTCTAAAAGTCATGAATTAAGCTCAAATCCCTAAAATTCATTTTCATTTATTCTGCATAATTAGCATTCATGCATATATTGATAAGAATTGCATTTTATCACTCATTATTGCACAAAATAAGAAGCCAAAAATCCCATCCAAAATGACCTGTAAAATAGCCAAGCTTCCTTGATTTTTAACTAATTTATGATAACTACCTCCACTATGTACATACTACTAACAAGAATAAATGAACAATACAAAAAAAAATCACTAACCTAAATAAGTGGACCAAAAACCCAAACCCTAATTCTAGGATTTTCGGACTAAAACCGTAATATCTTCTTCATACAGTACTCGATTTGATCCTACTCACTTTTGAACTAATTTACATTCAAATACCTTCAAAACAAGACCAAGTTCAAGTGAATCCGAGCTCATATGTGAAAGTTGGGTTTTGGGCCTCTTTTGTACATTTTGTATTTTAGCAGTTTTTGACCTATTCTTTTATGTGCATAATTAACTCATTTTTTTATTTCTTTTTCATTTATTTTCTTTGATAAAAGTTTTATTAATATGCATAAAAATCCAAATCCAAAATGAGCTTGAAATCAAAGAAACTAACTGAGTCTGGGTCTTCACTAACAGTTTGTACAAAAAATGTCTTTAAGTATTTTATTTTATTTCTTCTTTTTCTTACTTAATAAAAATCCCCAAAAAATAGATTAATGTATAAACATTTATCTTTGATTTTATCATATTTTTTTCGGATTTTTATTTGTTTTAAAATAAAAAAATAGAAAACGCAAAAATCAAGGTATTCTATGTACATGGGATACCCAAAAATATTACTTCGTGCAAATGATCGATTTTGATTTTGGTGTGTTCATAAAAGTTGTAGGTCTCATCGAGACGAGTAACTTTCGTAAAAAAATTGTTCGATTCGAGGTCGTTTGCTATTTATTACAGAATTACCTTTGTATTTATTTTTCGATTTTTCTGGGGCTGACACGTGGCAGCTCCTGGAGCCACCACGTGTCACCCATTTTTAACCTTTATTTTCGTTTATTATTATTATTTTTTTAAATAATAATAAATAAAAAATGCACCACATGGCACGATCTGCATTGTCCGATCTCTTCCGATCAGACGGCCCCAGACCCGTCGCCTTCCTCCCACTTCTTTCCCAATCGAGGGCATAGGCGGCGGCACCCGCAAACCTCTGCCACCTCCCCTTTCCTTCTATGACCGCTGATGAATATATGATTCATCACTCTAAAAGTTGAAAATAGAGCATTTTTCCTGTGTAATTAGCTGCATATTTCCACTTATATTGCATAATTAACATTCATGCATGTGTAAATAATATCCGTATTTTAGCATTCATATTTGCATTAAATAAGGAGCCAAATGCACTTGTAAATATTCACTTGTATATAACTAAAATCACCCATTTGTATATATTTTGTACTAACTCCAAATTTAATAAAATCAACTTTGTAGTGTATATATTACAAACACTAATAAAGGAAAAATATCAAAAAATACTAACTTGTAAAATACTCCAATAAAACTCAAATCCAAGTTTGAAACTATCAACCTTAAAATGTACGTATCTCTGTCATACAATGTCCGATTCAAGTCTACTAACGTATAAAGTAATATACATTCAAAGACCTTCAAAATAAGACCAATTTCATAAAAATCAGATATCGTATGTGAAACTTGGATTTTGGCCCCCTATTGTATATTATATATATTGACCTTTTTGCCTTTGTATTTTATCTTTTTATTTTTTAATTTTAAAAATATAAAAAAATTATATTAAGTTGTAAATATCCCTTCCATATTTTCTCTAATTTTATTTTGATTGTCCCCTAATTAAAAATGACAAAAAATTGCAAAAGATAAAAATACGGTATTTTATATCTATAAGGTACCCCCAAAAATACACTTTATACATATAGCTTATTTTGATTTTCAATCCTTCACAAAAGTTGTAGATCTCATCGAGACGAGCAACTTTCATGTTGACCACTTTTTGATTTGACCCTATTGTTATTTCTTTTCTATTTTCTTTACAATTAATTTTCGATTTTTCTAGGTATGAAGCTCCCGAGCCACTACGTGTCATCCTTTTTTATTTATTTGTTTCTTAATTTCATATTTTATTTTATTTATTATTCCTTTTATTCATTTTACTTTTTTATTATTTTTATTTATTTTATTTTATTTCTTTTCCCTTCATTATTTTTAGTAGCCTACTATTTACTTCTTTTATTTTATTTCCCCCTTTTTTACTTTTTCTCCCTCTACTTGTTCCCTACTCCAAGCCATTAACTCCCCGCTCCGCCACTTTTTCCATCTCTTTTTCAACTTCCTCCTCCTCTTCTTTTTATTCGCTTCTCCCCCTTCATTCATAATTATCCAACGTTCTTGAGAGAGAGAGCCCCAAGCCCCTTTGATGCGTCATCGGTGATAGCTTCGGCGCAGTAGGTCGAGCGACGACAAGGCTTAGGTGAGATCCGCAGAGCACCGCCCACGTAGCAACAACTTCTCCAAGCTCGCTGTCAAGCTTTAAGGTCGACATTCGTCCGACCTTTCGAGGCAACAACTCAGGACGAGCGTAGATCCCCACTCTCCAGGCGACTTCACAGGTAAATTTTCTATCTTCATCTCTTCTTTTTTTTAACTAACAAATTTTGTTTTGTTGTTATTTTACACATATCAACTAATCATCACAAACCACCACCACAATCATCCATATCACCTCTTCCTTTTCATATATCCATTTCCTATTTACAAGAAAAAAAATTAAAAATTGCAAAAATAAAACAGGAACTGCCACAGCCCGCCAGGCAACCAGTCGCGCCCTTTCCTCAATGCGACAAGCCACCAGCCCACGCCACCACGCACGACCTCCAGCTGCCCTCCTGTGCAGGCCGCCACCACGATCCTCCCTCCACAACGCGGCCGCCTTCACCAGTCCCGCCGCGACTGCGAGCCCTCGCACCGCCCCGCACCCTCCTCCACCTGACCAGCCTCCCAGCGAGTCCGCCAGCGCCTTGCCGCCACCATCCATGCCTCCAGCGCACACCGCCACGCCCACGAGCCACCCAGTCGCGCCCCTCACCTTCCTCCGCTCGGTCAGCCCATGCCGCTCCCCGTAGCACCGCCTCGCCGCGGCCAATCAACCACATCCATCTCTGCCTTTGGCCTTCCCGCACGCGTCGACCCCCTGGAGCAGCCGCCCGCGGTGCTTCCTCCGTCGCGACTTTGCTCGCCCAGCCACCACTAACCGTGCCTGCCCTCCTGCACCGCGCTACAACGTACCGGCCTCCGTGCATGCAACCGCTGCGTGCGTAGCGACCCACCGTCGCCACGCGCCTCCAGCGGCCCCGTCATTCCTCGCCCACACCGCTAGCACGTCTTGTGCCCTAGCATGTTGGAACTTAAGGTTCGATTTTTTTATGTGAAAATTGCATTTTATTCCTTATATAGTTTTGTATTTATAAAACTGCCCCTATGCACAATTTGCATTTTCAATTCCATTTTCTGTATTGCATAGACACCCCTGCATTTGTGCATTAATTGGGACATTCATTTTGCATCATTTTTTATACAAAAATAGCATTTTGTTGAGTAATTAATTATTGAAATTATGGCTATTTAATTGGATTTTAGTGAGCAATGGATAATTTAATAAAAATCATAGTTTGAAATTCAGTTTTATTTTACCCATTTAATCTCTGAAATTTTCACATACATATTTCTTGCTCCAAAAATTATGAAAAAAATTATAGATGATGCTTCTAGTTGTGCTTTAATTACCATCCAAATTTCATAAAAAATGGATGTGTCTTTTGCATAAAATAAATTGTTTAGTGATTTAGTAAATGATTTTTAATTAAATCCACGAATATCAATTTTGTAAAATTTCAACTCTCCTGTATTTCTTATTAAAAGATCTATTTGAGATAAATCGCTCTCTGTATAAATTGACTTTGTGGATTTATTAGGAATTAAATACTCACAATCACTCTATAGACTATAAATTATCAGAAAATTCCAAAATATTACTGTAGATTCATTGCATCATATTTCAATTCCAGTAAATTTTTCATTATTGCATAAAAACCCCAAAAATGTTGCATTTTTCATTGTTCCATTTTAACCCCAAAAATTCCAAAAAAATACAATTTGCATTCATCATTGGATAAGATTTCCAGAAAAAATGTAACTCGGCTGAATTGGATTAATTTCGTATTAAAATCAATTTGGCTAAGTTGTTTGATTTCTTAATAGCTTAGTTCAAGTGCATTTTTGCATTTGCATTTTTATCACATAAAAAATTACTAAAAATCCCATTTGGAAAACCGTGAGCTAATTCATGTAATCTGATCCGAAGTTGTTCCTTTGCCTTCTTGAGTCGACCATGGGGCTTGCCCAGGTTAAAAAAACATCATACCACACATTAATTAAGTCATCGATTCGTGCGGTAAATTTTTGATAGATCTGATTTTGCCCAGCTGCAACGAACACATTAATCGAAAATACGGTTGAATTAAGAGGGTGAAAATATGATCAATCAAATGGCGTCGTTACCGGGGAGGCAAACAACTTAGGATCATTTTAGAAAATTAGGTTTTGGTTTTCCATTCGTTCGTGTAGTCTGACCCCCGAACCCACTTTTAATTATTCCATTTTTCCCAATTATTTCTCTGCTTATTTTTTTCTCTATCTCTCTTTGACATAATTTTTATCTTTTTGTGCGAGGGCCCGGTGGACTTGGAGCGACTTTCTTGAAGTCGACGCATCTCGAAGTGCATCAGAGGCCGAAGATTTGTAGATCGAGTGGGCTGTTGAGACGCCAAGGACAGAGATTTTAATTTTTTTTAACTTATAATAATTACATATTTACAGTGGTTCCCGTTTGGGTTCTTGAGTGTGTAACTGAATAAAAAAACTCTCTGTGTTGCATGGTTGAGACGTAGACTAGGACCTGCACTTGCCGCTCTCAGAGCAATTTTGTTTTGACTTGTGCTCGTACTTTATAGGACCACACATCACATTTAACGAGACACACTTTGACCGCAGATCTATTAGTCCAAATTAATTTGTTCATCACTCGCTAATAGAACTACCTGTCTAGGAACGATTTCTCGCTTGCATTCCATATAGTGTAAAATTTCAATTCAGTATTGCATCCTGCATTGTAAAGAACTGGAGGTACTGTAAGTCTTCTTACTCAAGCATTCATCATTGTTTTATCGATTGCATCGGCTTTTTCTGATTCTCTCTTTCTCTCGGTTTTTCTAACCTAGGATAAAGGAATTGGGACTGGATGGTAGACGTGATTGCTTGTGTGGATTAATTACAGTGACGGCTAATCTCTAAAATCAGGACTGCTAATTGAATTGGAACAAAAAAATTTGACTAAAATTAACCCTTGTTTGTGTGAGAGTAACCCCAACCTTGATTTTAGGCTGAGTGAGGGTACAAAGAGTGTGTGTGCACACACTAAGATAGAGCCTAAATCCCCGCCTTCCATATCACATACCCGATCCTAGCAAATATCATAGGCTGAACCACTCGAGGTTCAATTGACTAGCACCTAGTAGCCTCTGCCTGCTCCGGCAGGTAGATAGGGGTGAAGCAGCGGTGCACCACGACAAGTTGCTAATAACCCTCCAAGGTGAAGTTATAATCCTTGTCAGCCTCCGCCTACTTCGGTAGGTAGATAGGGGCATGTCCTTGAACTTCCTTGGCTGGTGATAGGAGCGAAGAGAGGAAGAGCGTTGGTACCTTAGGCGACAAGTTAAATAGGGGAGACGCATCCGGCTTTGAGCCGACTTCCCTTTAGGCTACGTAATCCTTGCTATTTGCTTGAAAATCACACTTAAAATCAACTCGATTAATCGGACCCGGCTGTGGGTCCTTCACTGTGTTGAGTGTGAACTCAGGGTTTGCTCTTACGTTTGTCTTTGTGTCTGTCGGTGTGTGTTATCCTGTGTAATTGCACATTTTCTATCTCAATCTTCTTACATTCATCCTTTCCTCCTCAAGATGTCGGGATATTGGTCCCCATACCCTCAGACCTCTGGTCATTCCTCCTCGACCATATACCGTTCATCTTCTCCTTCTCCTTTTTCCATGTATCCTCTGCCATTATACGAGCAAGAGGAGCTCCAGCTCTGCCAAGGCTCCGAGGTGACAGCTCGTGCATTGGTGTTGAGCGACGACGAGTCCAGGTGAGATCCACGAGCCTTGTTCACATAGCATCCCTCCACAAGGGGATTGGCTACCTTTTATGATTATTCACCAAATTGGATCGAGGCCATGAAAGGAGCCACACATCGCAACCCCACCTTCAGACGAATCACACAGGTAAATTATCCATTTCTATTTCTTCATTTTTTATCTCATATTTTGTTGTTGTTTGGTTGATCCATAATCACATCACCATTAATTTTATCATCAAGAACACACCACTCATATTCATATTTTTAGTTTTTTTTCCTACATCATTATCAATATCACACATCACACACAGACCACATCTTCGTTCCTACAATTTCCTGTTTACAAAAAAATTACAAAAAAATTTAAAAAAAGAAGAACAGGGGAAGCAAGAAGCAACAACCGTCACTGCCCCCCTTCCCTTCACAACCAGTCGTAGCCCCTCGTCCAACCGACCAGCCCCACAGGTCAGCCCCTCCCTCGACGTGCATGCCACCACTGCAGCCCATGTGGTTGTGCCAGACAACCTGCCCACTACATGTACCGGCTCCTCACCGCCTACGACCGCCATCTACAGTTGTCATATCCGCCACCCCGCACGCTGCGCTCCGCCACCCTGAGGCCTCGTATCCCTGCACCACCCTCGTGCGGCTCTAGGAGCAGCCTCCGCCTCCACGTTGCCCCTTCCTACGCCACCCGCCCGTGCACTTCAGCCGTTGCGCCACCGTCGCCCCCGCGGCCAGGCGTTCCACCCCCAGCTATCCTCTCTCCTCCATGCATCTCGCCGCAACCGCCCGCGGGTCGTGTACCGCCTTGTGCCCCTCGCCGTCGCCTCGCCGCCACCACGCTCAGGTACCGTCGTGCCCTCGCGCCCCCGCTCCACTGCAACCGCCTCCTTTGCGTGTGCCCTAATGTGGGATTGAAGTCACGTTCAAGGTCATTTTTATTTCATTTTTTTGTAAAAATTGCATAATCAGTCCATTAATTTTCTTTATTTACAAAAATGCCTCTGTTCATATTTCAGTTTTTTCAATTTTATTCTGTAATGCGAAAACACCCTTGACTTTGAGTAGTAATTTATATATCCATTTAGCATCAAATTTTAAATAAAAATAACATTTTGTTGAGAAATTAATTCTTTATCTTGTGACTATTTATTTGTAGTTTTATGAGCAGTGGGTAATTAATTAAAATTATTTTGGTGAAAAATTAAATACGTTATCCATTTCATGATCTGTAATTCATATTTAATTAAAAATTTCTCTAAAAATTATGCAAAAATATCTGATGATGCCTCTACATGTTTTTTAATTACTGTCCAAATTTCATTGAAAATGAAAATGTGTTGTACATAAAATAATTAGTTGAGTGATTTCTATAATTGATTTTTAATTAAATCCATGAATATCGTTTTTGTGAAATTTTCAACTCTTCTGTATTGATCATTTAAATATCTATTTGAGATAAATCGCTCTCTGGATAATTTGATTTTTTGGATTTATTAGAAATTTAAAACTCACATTCACACTATTTTCAGTAAAAAATCATAAAAAATCATAAAAATCATATTTTGTCAGAAAATTACAAAACATTAGTGTAGCTTTATTTCATCATATTTCACTTCCAGTAAATTTTTGCATTTTGTTTGTATGAAAAATTACATAAAAATCCTAAAAAAGTTTGCATTTTTCATTTGTGCATTTTAAATCCAAAAATTCCAAAAAAATACATTTTACATTAAACATTGGATTAGGTTTTTAGAAAAATATAACTAGGCTAGTTTGACTTAATTTCACATTGAAATTAATTTGGCTAAGTTGCTTGATTTCTTAATAACCTAGTTCAAGTGTATTTTTGCATTTGCATTTTTATCGCATAAAAAAATACAAAAAAATCTCATTTAGAAAAACGCGAGCTAATTCCTCTAATCTGATCCGAAGTTGTTCCTTTGCCTTCTTGAGTTGATATTGGGGCTTGCCCAGATACCGCACATTAATTAATTCATCGATTCTTCGATTCATGCGGTAAATTTTTGATAGATCCGACTGCAACAAACACATTAAATTTAATCGTTAATCTGGTTGAATTATGATGGTGAAAATAGGGTCAATCAAACGGCGTTGCCGGGGAGGAAAACGACTTAGGATCATTTTAGAAAATTAGGTTTTGGTTTTCCATTCATTCGGGTAGTCTGACCCTCGAATCCACTTGTAATTATTCCAATTTTTCCAATTATTTCTCTACTTATTTTTTTCTCCGTCTCTCTTTGACATAATTTTTATCTTTTTGTGCGAGGGCCAGGTGGACTTGGAGCATCTTTCTTGAAGTCGACGCACTCGAAGTGCATCAGAGGCTGATGATTCATGAATCGAGTCAGCTGTTGAGACACCAAGGAGATCTTTGAAGAGAGATTTTAATTTTCATTAACTTGTAATAATTACATATTTACAGCGATTCTTGTTTGGGTTCTCATGTGTGTAACCGAATAAAAAAACTCTCTGTGTTGTGTGGTTTATTGATGTAGACTAGGACCTGCACTCGCGGCTCTCAGAGCAAATTTTTTTGACTTGTGCTCGTACTTTGTAGGACCACACATCACATTTAATGAGATGCACTTAGACCGCAGATCTATTAGTCCAAATTAATTTGTTCATCACTCGCTAATAGATTTGCCTGTCTAGGAATGATTTGTCGCTTGCATTCCACATAGTGTAAAATTTCAATTCAATATCGCATCCCGCATTGTAGAGATCTAGAGGCGTTGTAAGTCTTCTTACTCAAGCATTCATCATCGTTTTCTTGATTGCATCAGCTTTTTCCTATTCTCGCTCTCTCTCTCTCTCTCTCGATTTTTCTAACCTATGATAAAGGAATAGGGAGTGGATGGTAGACGTGATTGCTTGTATGGATTAATTACAGTGACAACTAATCTCTAAAATCGGGACTGCTAATTGAATTGAAACCAAAAAATTTGACTAAAATTAACCCTTATTTGCGGGAGAGTAACCCCGACCTTGATTTCAGGCTGAGTGAGGCTACAGAGAGTTTGTGTGTACACACTAAGATAGAGCCCAAATCCCCGCCTTCCATATCACGTACCCCGATCCTAGCAAATATCACAGGCTGAACTACTCGAGGTTCAACTGACCTGCACCAAGTAGCCTCAACCTGCTCCGGTAGGTAGATAGAGGTGAAGTAGCGGTGCACCAAGACAAGTTGCTAGTAACCCTCTGGGGTGAAGTTATAAGCCTTGTCAGCCTCCGCCTACTTCGATAGGTAGATAGGGGTAGGTCCTTGAACTTCCTCGGCTGGTGATAGGAGTGAAGAGAGGAAGGGCGTTGGTATCTTAGGCAACATGTTAAATAGGGGAGATGCATCCGACTTTAAGCCGACTTCCCTTTAGACCACATAATCCTTGCTATTTGCTTGAAAGTCACACTTAAAATCAACTAGATTAATCGGACCCGACTTTAGGTCCTTCACCGTGTTGAATTTGAACTCAGGGTTTGCTTTTATGTTTGTCTTTATGTATGTCTGTGTGTGTTATCCTGTGTAAGTGCACATTTTCTACCTCAATCTGCTTACATTCATCATTTCCTCTTTAAGATGTCGAGATATTTGCCCCCATACCCTGAGACATATGGTTATTCCTCCTCCACCATATACCGTTCATCTTTGCCCTCTCCTTCTTCCATGTATCCTCCGCCATCCATAGGAGACCCTTACCCGTGGTCGGTTCCACCTTGACCCGATTAAGAAGTTAGATCTTCAACTGGCTTCTCCACTTCTTCGCATTTCTCACCTACTCCATATTCTAACACTCGAGATCCACTTCCATCTTGGGCTGACTGTCCTTATTCTCGAGAGCTTGTTGGAATGAATGAACCAAACAAAGCGCAAGCCACTGCTGAGACAGATAACTGGAAGAATTACCTTCCCCCACATACTTCATTCCCTCTTCATATGAATGACGGGACAAGTCAATGAATCATTCATACACATCCTGAATTGACTTTAGGGTACAACTTGGTCAATCGAACAACCCGAATGGAAAAGCCTGCACATCATGATTTCCCAGACTTGATTGACTTTAGTGATCAAGCTTACATTGACCAGCCTTCATTCGAAGAGCCTACACATTCACAGGATTGGACTTATGAGCTAGACTTACCAGTCCCCTGTTCATTGAATCCATTACATCAAGCTCCAACCAATATCTGCCACACGGATGATCCATACTCAACCCAGAATTACATGCCAGAGTCAAGGTATGTTGAGTATGAGATCCCAAGTTATCTGCAATATCCTCCAACTGAACAGACTTCTCCCATGATTTGTCAATAGAAATTTATGGAGGATGACATTTCGAGGCTTATTGAGAAAAATGAATCATTTGGTAACAAGTTGAGAGATGTCACTCAAATATTGCACTCAGTTTCTGGCAGCCCGGGTATGAAAGTGGGGAACACCATGAGTAGATTTGATGTTGAAGACCAATCAAACAAAAGGAAAAACGCACACTCTGTACAACTGGAGTCTATTCTACCTTCCTCTTTTACTAACTACTTACCCTCCAATCCAGAGTCTGACCATTCGTCCATCAAAAACACCAAAAAAATTGAAAATATCGAAAAGATGAAAAAACTGAAAACCAGAAAATCTCATAAAAATAGAAAATGAAAAAGACCTAAAAAATTGGATCCTGCCCTAAGGGAAGCACTCGATGAAAAAGACACTATTTTTACCCATGTGAGAATCGATGATGACTCATCAATAAATATCCTCTTGACCACTATGTTTGACAAGCTCAAACTTGTATCACTTAGGAAGTCTAGAGTGATCGTTCAGATGGCTGATCGATCCATAAAACGGGCGAGAGGAATCATTTCAGTCATCATCACTTTCCAAGGTGGTCTACTCCAGATGGACTTCACGATTATTGACATTAAGCATCAGGGAGAGTTTTCCCAGTCTCCGATTATTCTCAGGAAGCCGTTCTTAGCCTTGGCTAAGGCGACTATAGATTACGAGACTCGGGATATTGATTTCACAGCATTGGGAGTGCTCCGACCTCACCCATTCTTTGATACACTTTACTCTAAGGTGGCTCGTATATCCGCAGATAGTCATTGCCACCGAGAGATAGATGAGTCTCGTCTCTCTACTACACCTGAGATACCGACTGTCTGAACGACCTTTGCTTCAGAGACTCCCACACCTTCACTTCACCAACTACTTGCACCACCACCGTGACAGCTTCTAAGGAGGACTCACGACTCGAAGCTATCATTGAGTCGGGCATGAGTTTTGTTGATTGCCTTGACCATTTTGAAGATCTGACATAAGAGTCCAATAATACCAAGCCAACTGAGATCACTAGCACCTTCCCTAGACGTGCGCTGACCCTGCAGGAATATTACAATCTATATGGTGACTCGTCTGATGAGGAACCCATGGTCAGTACCGCTCCACATCCCAGACCTTCAAAAGAAACAACCAAGACTAAATTGACCCCACCCAAAATCATGGTTGCTCCCTCCTCTAGTCGGTTATCTAGCGAGAGGAAATCGAGAATTGATTCCTCGAGGTGTTCCCCCGAACCCATCAAGGCACGTCACTCTCCACTCTTTCTCAATGATTCAGGTTCTAGAAAACTGGCTAAGAAAGTTTCCTTCAACATTCAGGCGAAGGAATTTTCGAAGGAATCCTCATCGAGTTCAGATGAGGTGATTTATATGAGTGAACTCAGTTCGGTTGTTCTTAAGCCATATCTGAGCAAGCAACCATGTGTCGACCTACGTTGGATGATCCCTACACCTCACTATTATTCATATGAGGATGATTCTGACAGCAACACATATTTATATTATCCACCTCCTCCTTCCCACAAGAAGGTTCGTCACAAACCTTCTTAATCCTTGTTTATTCTCACTCCTCCTTGTATATATTTTCTTTCTCTCCCTCCCCAGTGATTCGAATCACTCACCCCGGCTCCATATCATTTCATTTTATGTCTATAATTAAGATGATAAGATCCTAAGTATAGGGGATGTGACCCGAGTCTCTTCCTCATTCTCTCTACATTCTCCAGATCTCATCGGTTCTCACAATCACTCTCGTCGTAGACTTAGGATGACCAGAGCCTAAGTATGGGGGGACCGATGCCCATCATGTATATAATATTCATCCATTTGCCCTCTTAAACCTCTCCCGCCCTATTTTTGATCTTCTTCTACACTTAGGCTGCCAGAGCCTAAGTATAGGGGGTAGAGCAACTTCTATACTTTTTTTATTTAAGCTCTCCTACGCTTAGCACGAGCTATGTCTTCTTCCTCGCTTCTCGTGCTTTGAGGACACAACACACGCTAAGTATCAAGGCGTGCATATATTACATATATACTTACCCATAGCTTGTACTTTCGCGTATTTTTGTATATATTATGCAATAATTATGAGGTGGGTAAAAAATAAAAAAAACAAAACAAAACTTTTGTAAAATACATGTATATGCGTAAAATCTGTATATTGTATAACACTTATATAATTTGTATAATACTTATAAAATTCTTGTAAAAGTTATTGTAAAATAAGGGTATACCAGAAAATTAACCAAAAAAACAAAAAATATAGGCTTCTTATTTGCTCTTGCACATCATCCTTGCATTTAAAAAAAGAAAAAAAAGTGTCTTGCACTTCATCTACATAGCATGTCATCTACATCTCATCTGCATATTTAGCATATGCAAAGTGAAAAGTTAGTGGGTTTTGAACTAAGTTATGAATATATGTCGAGGATGGATTTGATTTGACCTTAATCTACTTAATTTCAGAGGAACCTTATAGGAACTGGAGTTAAGACTTTTCAGGTCGAGTGACTTAATTCTGTGTCCGCAAGTCTATGTTCACATGTCATCTTGATTGGTATAAATAGAATATTTTGTACACACGAATGATTCTTTTAGACAGTGACCTAACTTAGACAAGCTACATGCACGTAGCTCTTCATTGATGAGGTGGTGAGGAGGTAGAATCCTTTAGCTTGGAGTAGCACACGGGTGGAAACATCTGTTCTCCTCTAGGGAGGGTAATGCACTTCAACCTAGTCTGGTGGTGTTGACTAAGGATGGGATGCTGTAGGTTGCAATAAAGCTTCAAAAGAGGGATAATCTATTGGCTCAAGAAGAAAACTTCATTATGTACATGCTGCACCTTGTATACATGTCAAAAAGAAAGAAAGAAAAAAAGATAAGAAGAAAAAAGAGAGCTCCAAAAAAGTAGACATGCGTGATTGAAAATAAAATGCCTGCCGGAGTATGTATATTTGCAAGGCATATGCTTTAAAGCCTCATACCATAGAAGCTTGTAGCTGGATGACTTGGCTACACTGGTCAAGCATCATGGGATAGGTAGCTACACTGGCTACCGTCCATTCTTCTCTCCACCCCCTCTTCTTGAGCCGGTTGCACTTGAACTTAGAATGGAATACCCCGCTCCTCGAGGAAAGAGTTACTGGACCAGGGAATTAGAGTTACATTGTTAGAGGAGGCTGGTTCTTTGCCATTTCTGATGTGGAGAGCTATATTTCACATACAAAGTACAAGTAAGATTCATGGTCATCAGAATTTGCGTATGAGGATCTGTTCTGACCTGACTGTTGAGGCGACTTGAATAAGAGACTTGTGGAACTTAAAGACTATTAGGTCTTAAATTCAGATCCTAATAAGGTTCTGCCACATTATTAATCAAAAGGTTGAGTTAAGATCCATTTTAACCTTTTGTTCATGACCTTGGTATGGAACCCAAAATCATTTCACTTTTGCATTTCATTTTAGTTGCTCGGGGACGAGCAAGGTTTAAGTATAGGGGGTTGATTCTATGATTCATCACTCTAAAAGTTAAAAATAGAGCTATGTTCCTGAGTAATTAGTTGATATTTCCATTTATATTGCACAATAAACATTCATGCATGTGTAAATAATATCTGCATTTTAGCATTCATATTTGCATTAAATAAGGAGCCAAATGTACTTGTAAATATTTACCTGTATATTAGATAAAATCACCTATTTGTATATATTTATACTAACTCCAAATCTAATAAAATCAACTTTGTAGTATATATATTACTAACACCAATAAAGGAAAAATATCAAAAAAATACTAACTTGTAAAATTGTCCAATAAAACCCAGATCCAAGTTTGAACTATGAACCTTAAAATGTGCATATTTCTCTCATACAATGTCTGATTCATGTCTACTCACTTTTAATAATATACATTCAAAGACCTTCAAAACAAGACCAATTTCATAAAAATCGGATATCGTATGTGAAACTTGGATTTTGGGCCCCTATTGTATATTGTACATATTGACCTTTTTGCCCTTGTATTTTATCTTTTTTTCGTAATTATTAAAAATCTAAAAAATTAGATTAAGTTGTAAATATTCCTTCCATATGTTCTCTAATTTTATTTTGATTTTTTTGAATTAAAAATGACAAAAAAATTGCAAAAGATAAAAATGCGGTATTTTATATCTATAAGGTACCCCCCAAAAATACACTTTGTACATATGGCTTATTTTGATTTTCGATCCTTCACGAAAGTTGTAGTCTCATTGAGACGAGCAATTTTCATGTTAACCACATTTTGATTTGACCCCTTTTGTTATTTCTTTTCTATTTTCTTTATATTTAATTTTTGATTTTTTCTAGGTACGACACGTGGTAGCTCCTGGAGCCGCCACGCATCATCCTTTTTTATTTATTTCTTAATTTCATATTTTATTTTATTTTATTTATTATTTTATTTATTTATTATCATTATTTATTAATATTTAATTATTTAATTATTTTATTTCTTTTCCCTTCAATATTTTTAGTAGCCTACTATTTACTTTATTTATTTTATTTTCCCCCTTTTTACTTCTTCTCCCTCTACTTGTTCCCCACTCCAAGCCATTAACTCTCCACTCCTCTACTTTCTCCATCTCTTTTCCAACTTCCTCCTCCTCCTCTTTTAATTCACATCTCCCCCTTCATTCATAATTATCCACTATTCTTGAGAGAGAGACCCAAGCCCTTTTGATGTGTCATCGGTGACAGCTTCGTCGCAGCAGGTCGAGCGACGACAAGGCTTAGGTGAGATCCATGGAGCACCGCCCACGTAGCAGCAGCTTCTCCAAGATTGCTGCCAAGCTTCAAGGTCGACATTTGCCCGACCTTTCGAGGCGACAACTCGGGTCGAGCATAGCTCCCCACTCTCCAGGCGACTACGCAGGTAAATTTTCTATCTTCATCTCTTCATTTTTTATCTAACAAATTTTATTTTGTTGTTATTTTACACATCTTAACCAATCATCAAAAACCGCCACCACAATCATTCATATCACCTCTTCCTTTTCATATATCCATTTCCTGTTTACAAGAAAAAAATAAAAAAATGCAAAAAAAAACAGGAAATGCTACAGCTCGTCAGGCGCCCAGCCACGCCCCTTCCTCAATGCCGACAAGCCACCAGTCCGTGCCACTGCGCACGACCTCCAGCCGCCATCCTGTGCGCGACCGCCGCCGCGATCCTCCCTCCACAGCACGATCGCCTTCACCAGTCTCGCCGCGACTGTGAGCCCTCACACTGCCCTGCGCCCCTTGCCATCCTCCGCACGGCCAGCCACGCCGCCACCCAGTGAGTTCGCCAGTGCCTTGTCGCTGCCCTCCAAGCCTCCAGCATGCACCGTCGTGCCCACAAGCTGCCTAGCCATGCCCCTTGCCTTCCTCTGCGTGGCCAACCGATGTCGCTCCCCGCGACATCGCCATGCCGCGGCCAATCAACCACATCCATCTCTACCCTTGGTCCTCCCGCACGCACCGACCCCCTGAAGCAGCCGCGCATGGCGCTTACTCCGCCGTGACTTGGCCCGCCCAACCACCGCTGACCGGGCCCTCTCTCCTACGCCAAGCTACAGCCCGCCGTCCTCCGCAAAGGCCACCACCGTATGCGTAGAGGCCCGCCGCCACCACACGCCTCTAGCAGCCCCGTCATTCCCTGCCCATGCTACCAGCACGTCTTGTGCCCAAGCGTGTTGGAATTTAATGTTTAATTTTTTATGTGCAAATTGCATTTTATTCCTCACATAGTTTTGTATTTACAAAATTGCCCATGTGCATAATTTGCATTTTCAATTTCATTTTCTGTATTGCGTAGATACCCCTGCATTTGTGCATTAATTTGGACATTCATTTCGCATAATTTTTATACAAAAATAGTATTTTGTTGAGTAATAAATTATTTATCTTTTGTCTATTTATTTATAATTTTGTGAGCATTGGGTAATTAATTATAATAATTTTGGTGAAAAATTAAATACTTTACCCATTTCATGATCTGTAATTCATATTTAATTAAAAAATGCTCCAAAAATTGTACAAAAATTCCCGATGATGCCTCTACATGCTTTTTAATTACTTTCCAAATTTCACTGAAAATGGTGATGTCTTGTGCATAAAATAATTAGTTGAGTGATTTCTCTAATTGATTTTTAATTAAATCCATAAATATCATTTTTGCAAAATTTCAACTCTTCTGGATTGATCATTTAAATATCTATTTGCGATAAATCACTCTCTGGATAATTTAATTTTTTGGATTTATTAGAATTAAAAACTCACATTCACACTATTTTAGTATAAAATCATAAAAATCATGTTATGTCCAAAATTTCCGAAAAATAGTGTAGCTTTGTTTCATCATATTTCACTTCTAGTTAATGTTTCATAATTTCTGCATTTTATTTGCACGAAAAATTGTATAAAACCCACTTTGCATTTTTCATTTGTGCATCTTAAATTCAAAATTCCAAAAAAATACTTTTTGCATTCAACATTAGATTAGGTTTTTAGGAAAAATATAACTTGGCCAGATTGACTTAATTTCACATTAAAATTAATTTAGCTAAGTTGTGTGTTTTCATATTAACCTAATTCATCTGCATCTTTGCATTTGCAATTTTGATTGCATAAAAAATACAAAAAAAATATCACTTGGAAACCGTGAGCAAATTCCTCTAAATTGATCTGAAGTAGTTCCTTTGCCTTCTTGAGTCGATCCCGAGGCTTGCTCAGGTTAAAAAAGCATCAAATTGCACATTAATTAACTCGATGATTCATCGATTCATGCGGTCAATTTTTGATCGATCCGGATTGCCCAACTACAATAAAATGACACACATCTTAATTAAAAGGGCATCTCAGCGGTCAATCAAATGGCACCGTTGCCGGGGAGGCAAATGGCTTAGGATCATTTTAGAAAATTAGGTTGTGGTTTTTCATTCATTCGGGTAGTCTGATCCTCGAACCCACTTGTAATTATTCCAGTTTTTCCCAATTACTTCTCTGGTTATTTTTTTCTCTATCTCTCTTTGACATAATTTTTATCTTTTTGTGCGAGGGTCAAGTGCACTTGGAGCAGCTTTCTTGAAGTCGACTTATCTTGAAGTACATCGGAGGCCGACAATTCATGGATCGAGTCGACTGTTGAGATGCCAAGGAGATCTTTGAAGAGAGATTTTAATTTTCATTAGCTTGTAATATTTACATATTTACATCGGTTCCCATTTGGGTTCTTACGTGTGTAATCGAATAAAAAAAATTCTCTGTGTTGTGTGGTTGATTGACGTAGACTAGGACCTGCACTCGCGACACGCAGAGCAAAAATATTTTTTGACTTGTGCTCGTACTTTATAGAACCACACAACACATTTAACGAGACACACTTAGACTGCACATCTATTAGTCCAAATTAATTTGTTCATCACTCGCTAATAGAAATTGCCTGTCTAGGAACGATTTCTCGTTTGCATTCCATATAGTGTAAAATTTCAATTCAGTATTGCATCTAGCGTTGTAGAGAGCTGGAGGCACTGTAAGTCTTCTTACTCAAGCATTCATCATCGTTTTCTCGATTGCATCAGCTTTTTCCGATTCTCTCCCTCTCAGTTTTTCTAACCCAGGATAAAGGAATTGGGACTGGATGGTAGACGTGATTGCTTGTGTGGATTAATTACAGTGACAACTAATCTCTAAAATCAGGACTGCTATTTGAATTGTAACCAAAAAATTGACTAAAATTAACCCTTATTTGTGGAAGAGTAACCCTGACCTTGATTTCAGGCTGAGTGATGGTACAAAGAGTGTGTGTGCATACACTAATATAGTGCCCAAATCCCCACCTTCCATATCACGTACCCCGATCCTAGCAAATATCACAAGCTGAACTACTCGAGGTTCAAATGACCAGCACCAAGTAGCCTCCGCCTGCTCCGGCAGGTAGATAGGGGTGAAGCAGCAGTGCACCGCAACAAGTTGCTAGTAACCCTCTGAGGTGAAGTTATAAATCTTGTCAGCCTCCGCCTACTTCAGTAGGTAGATAGGGGCAGACCCTTGAACTTCCTCAGCTGGTGATAGGAGCGAAGAGAGGAAGGGTGTTGATATCTTAGCCGACAGGTTAAATAGAGGAGATGCATCCATTTTTTAGCCGACTTCCCTTTAGGCCATGTAATCCTTGCTATTTGCTTGAAAATCACACTTAAAATCAACTAGATTAATCAGACCCAGTTTTTGGGTCCTTCACCATGTTGAGTGTGAACTCAGGATTTGCTCTTATGTTTGTCTTTGTGTCTGTCCGTGAGCATTATCCTGTGTAATTGCACATTTTCTACCTCGATCTGCTTACATTCATCCTTTCCTCATCAAGATGTTGGGATATTGGTCCCCATACCCTGAGATCTCTGGTCATTCCTCCTCGACCATATACCGCTCATCTTTGCCTTCTCCTTCCCCTTCTTCCGTATATCCTCCATCATTCTACGAGTGAGAAGAGATCCAGCTCTGACAAGGCTCTGAGGTGACAACTCGTCCATTGGTGTTGAGCGACAACGAGTCCAGGCGAGATGAGGGAGCCTTGTTCGCGTAACATCCCTCCACAAGGGGATTGCCTAGCTTCTTCGAATTTTTGCCGAATCGGATAGAGGCCATGACGGGAGCCGCACATCGTAGCCCCACCTTCAGGCAAATCACATAGTTAAATTATATATTTCTATTTCTTAATTTTTTATCTCTCATTTTGTTGTTGTTTGGTTGATCTGTAATCGCATCACCATTAATTTCATATCAAGAACACACCACCTCATAATCATTTTTTTAAATTTTTTCCTACATCATTATCATTATCACACATCACACACAGACCACATCTTCATTCCTACAATTTCCCGTTTACAAAAAAAATATTAAAAAAAGAGGAAGAGGGGAAGCAAGCAGCAGCAACCGCCGCTGCCGCCTCCCCTTCCCTTCATGGCCAATCGCAGCCCCTTGTCCAGCCAGCCAGCCCTGTGGGTCGGCCCCTCCCTTGACGTATGTGCCACCGCTGCAGCCCCTGTGGTCGTGCCATGCAACTTGCCCGACACATGTACTAGCCCCTCACTGCCCGCGACCACCATCTGCAACTCTCGTATCCTCCACCTCGCGTGCACGGTGCTCTACCACCCCGAGGCCGTGCGTCCCTCCACCACCCTCGCGCGGCTTCTGGAGCAACCTTCGCCTACGTGCTGCCCCTTCTTGCGCTGCCCCTCGGTCGCCGTCCCGCCCGCGTGCTTTAGCTGCTGCGTCACCGCCGCCCCTGCGGCATGGCATTTTGCCCCCACCTGTCCTCTCTCCTCCGTGCATCTCGCCGCAGCCGCCCGCAGGTCGTACACCACCTCGTGCCCCTTGTCATTGCCTTGTCGCCATCGTGCCTGCGTGCCGTCGTGCCCTCGCGCCCCCACGCTGCCGTAGCCGCCTCCTTCGTGTATGCCCTAGCGTAGGATTGAAGTCACGTTCAAGGTCATTTTTATTTCATTTTATTTTTTGTAAAAATTGCATAATCAGTCCATTAATTTTCTTTATTTATAAAAAATGCCCATGTTCACATTTCAGTTCATTTAATTTTATATCTATTACGAAAACACATCTGACTTCGAGCAGTAATTTATACATCCATTTAGCATCAAATATTAAATCAAAAATAGCATTTTGTAGAGAAATTAGTTTGTTATCTTTTATCTATTTATTGTAATTTTGTGAGCATTGGGTAATTAATTAAAATTATTTTAGTGCAAAATTAAATACTTTACCCATTTCATGACATATAATTCGTATTTAGTTAAAAATTACTCCAAAAATTCCTGATGATACCTCTACATGCTTTTTAATTACTGTCCAAATTTCATTGAAAATGGAGATGTCTTGTGCATAAAATAATCAGTTGAGTGATTTTTGTAATTGTTTTTTAATTAAATCCTTCGATATTTTTTTTTCCAAATTTCAACTCTTCTGGATTGATCATTTTAATATCTATTTGAGATAAATTGCTCTCTGAATAATTTGATTTTTTGGATTTATTTGAAATTAAAAACTCATATTAACATTGTTTTCAGTAAAAAATCATAAAAAAATCATATTTTATCAGAAAATTCCAAAAACATTAGTGTAGCTTTATTCATCATATTTCACTTCCAGTAAATTTTTCATACTTTTTGCATTTTGTTTGCACGAAAAATTGCATAAAACCCCAAAAAAGTTTGCATTTTTCATTTGTGCATCTTAAATCCAAAAATTCCAAAAAAAATACATTTTGCATTAAACATTGGATTAGGTTTTTAGAAAAAATATAACTTGGCTAGATTGACTTAATTTCACATTAAAATTAATTTAGCTAAATTATGTGTTTTCATATTAACCTAATTCGTTTGCGTCTTTGAATTTCGCATTTTTATTGCATAAAAAAATACAAAAAAATTCCGCCCGCATCGCCGACATCCTCGCCTCCCGCCTTCCTATTCAAGCGTTGCCCTCCCAATCAACCATCGATCAAAGATCCTCGTCGCATCTTCGACCTCGTCAATCTCCCTCAATCTCTCCAAATCCCATCATATCTCGTCGCCTCTTATCCTGCCATCTCCGCCCCCTCACCCTCTGCTATAAAGGACCACGCCTGCCATACTCACCACCCATCCGCCGATTGCATCAACGATAAGAGCGTGCGGTGGTGACAGCACTTGCTCGACCATCTCTACCCCGGCGAGATCCAAGCTCTTTGAGCTTGTCGCAACACCGCGCATCTCGCGTGTTTTCCCACGCTCCAGCATCTTGCCGTTTAGCCAACGACTTCCCCATCACCGCCAACTCACCTTCGACAACTGCTCGAGTTCGCCTCCAGAAGCTTCGTCAACGCCTCCACCTTCATCTCTGTCCGCCCGCTCCAGGACGCCCTCTGCTCAGACATCAAGAGGCTTTACCACTCCACCGCTAACAACGACCACAACCGCTTCGTCGTCCCCAACTCCAACAAGAGCTAGCACCATCTCCTCCAGGTTCAACGCTTCACCGCCAAGCTCCGCCTCCATCGCTTTGGAGCCGCCGCTGGAAGCACAACCCCCGCCCACGAGTCGATCAACGAACTGAGCTCCACCAGAAGATACCTCCCCTTTACATGTGATTTTCATGTGTGGGGGTGGAAAAACTACGAAGAAGCCCCTGAGATCGGCCCGATTGGCATTGAAGTTCCCAGACCAGATGCATGTGACCTACTGGAACTTTTGCAAAAGAGGCCCTACAAGTTTTGATTATTCACAGAAGCGCCCCTCCACCAGAGGTCATGTGCTCAACATGTGATGCTCTGGAAAATTTACAGACTCGCCCCCCAGCATTTAGGTAATTACAGAATAGTCCTTCTATGCAGTTTTTATTTTTTATTTAATTGTTGTAATTTGCATTGATGGACCTATGTCCCCCCATTATTTTAGACCTCTTTATTGCATCATTTTATTTATTAAAATAGGCATTTTGTTCTACAATTAATTCTCTACATCATGGCATACTTGTGATATTTTTGTGGTCTATGGATAATTATTAATTATTAGTTTCATGGAAAATTTCATATTTTACCCATTTTGTGCTCATAAATTCATATTAAATTAATCATTGCTTGAAAAAATTGCCAAAAATTCACGGATTTGAGGATTAATTGTGTTTAACATTATGCCCAAAAAGAATTACATTTTCATACATGGTTTGCTCTGTAAAAATCATTTTGCATTCAATCTTTAATTTTTAATAGGTATTAAATCTCGTATTTTTAAGGTTTAGGATTTTTTTGAGATTAATCACCTATTGATAGCTCTTGGATAGTTTTATCCTTTGAAAATACATAGGTTTAATATTTATTATAATTAATTATTGAATTCACTTTGTTTGCATTCATAAATTAATAAAACATTTACATCAAAAAATCCAGAAAAATTACAATGCATCCATTTCATCATAATTAACATCTTGACTAATTTCATATTTTTCGGACATCTTTTGATTGATCTTTACATTTTAGTCCCTAAAATTGGCCGCATTTGCATTTTGCATCCCAAAATTGTATTAGAAATACAAAAAAAAGATCGCATCGAAAACCGTGCACGAACTTTGATAGACAAATTTCTAGGTTGTTCCTTTGCCTCCTTGAGTTCAACCTTGGGACATGCCCAAATTAAATAAACATAAAACCCCTTCGAATAAAATTGAATAAATTATTGTGGTTATTTCTCGATTGATTCCGAATTTCCGCCTACAACGAAACGACAAATTTAAAGCTTAATTCATGCGGATTAACTAGGACAATTTAGGACTCGTCATAACCTTTGCTCAATCGATTCACATTGAAGTTTAATTCATTTTATAAAAATGAATAAGTGGATCTGCATATATACATGATTACTATGATTCACGTAAATCTCTAAAAGTTGAATTAAGTTGACTTATGTAAGGATATGCTTTAACGAAACCCATCAAATAAAATGAATATAAATATGCATAATTAAGCACATGTATATGCATGTATTTGTTTGTTCATTAGAAAATCAAATTTAAGATCAATATCTCTAATTGTATAGTTTCAATATTATGCTTTTAGGATGATATATTTATTAAGTTGGAGTGGTTTTAATGGATCCAAAGAATGCTTATGTTTTTCCTCTTAGCATAATGATAACTTTGACCAGAACCTACAAGTTAGTAATGCAATTTATAAGATTGTAAGAAGAAATATGTATGATAGGTCAAACCTAGGTAGTACATGGTTGCCCTAAAATAAAGAGTGTAAAATAAATTACTTGCAAAGCATGGTACTTGATTGTCGACACTCATCAAATGAATTGTGTGAGGTGAAGATGTTTTCATGTCACATGAAGACACAAGGCTTCGTTACTATAACATATATCGTAAGATGTCGGTGAAGAAAATTAAGTCCTTATCAACATGTGGATGTAAGCAATCAGATCTTCGAGGGTGGTGAGATTCCCTTATATATAGGCTGAGTATTTTAGGATCCATTAAAAAAAAGGTAAAAGTGAGAATTGTTAATGAGAATATATAAGGATCCTTATCAACGTGTGGATGTAAGCAACAATATCTCACATGCATTCTCATTCATACAATTGCATTGTACCGCAAGAAACCCCTATAAGCTCGGGGGCTCATCAAACAAATATAATTAAAAAATCACGTTGAACCAACATCAAGATGAAGGTAAGATCCATACCTTGAAGAAGGTTCCTTTTAGTTCGCGTGTACGAAGTGAGCTTCTTTGACGCCACAATGGTCATGAGCATACATACACAAATGACCTCACAATGTTTTATGCAAATGTAGCTTTTGATAGTTGAATAGACAAACCAACGGACTCCTACATTGGTCCGACGACTAATCCAATGAGGGTGAAAATGTGTCTGATTAAGTTCAGGATAATCAATCCTCTCCTATCTATAGATTTAAATCCAAAATCAGATTGCATTTGTTTCTTAAATGTATCACACTTCATTTACACTCAAACATCCTTGGCTTGAGGTAGGGAGCTCCGATTTTGATGTTCTTAGACTTGTTACAGAGGTCTCTTTACCAATTTGAATTCTTTGGTCAATTATGAGAATTTATAGCATTTCAAAGATGAAAAGGATGGGGTTTCCTATAATTGAAATTATATGCATTATACTTGGCAAAAGGTGGATCACAAATTGATAATTTAATTATTTTGTGCTTGATTTTTCGTATCTTTCAATCAATATATGATAAGTGTTCGAACGATAAGGAAAATCTACCTTGCTAATGTCTAAGACCAAGACACTAGCGAATCGAGTCATTTGTTGTAAGGAGGCATGTGCTCATAAGGGGCTTAATTACGATTTTTATACAATTCAAAGCTTCGATTGTTTCATATTTCATCGATTTCTAAGATGAAATAGCATAATCGCACGATGAACTAGAAGGTGAACCATTTGGTGAGATGCTTCTATTTCTCAAATGTATTTCTTACTTACGCATCCACTTCCCTATGTAAGTTTACTTATATAACAATATTGCATATTTTTTCAAAATTTAAGTGTGATATTAAAATAAGGGATTTTTACACCATGAACCTTAACAACTTTGGAAATTACATTCTCGATGTCGTATCCTTCGTAAGTATCATCTGAAGGACTTTTTTAAAATAATCTTCAATTGAC
Source organism: Ottelia alismoides (assembly GCA_037367405.1). NCBI lineage: Eukaryota > Viridiplantae > Streptophyta > Magnoliopsida > Alismatales > Hydrocharitaceae > Ottelia > Ottelia alismoides. The sequence goes on along the minus strand of JAZKJV010004338.1, from coordinate 259,637 downwards.
TCATAATTAATTAAATATGTATGGAGTTGAATTATTTAAAAATTTAGGCATCATTCCATACATCAGATGCTGATTTGGAGAACCGAGTCTAAATCGACACCTCATGTGCCAAGTTGGAAAGAGCATTTATAATGAAGAGAGAAATGACATTAATTATGAAGTAATCAAATATTAAATCCAACTCGAATAGGGGCATTAACTTCAGAAAGGGGATTAATTATCGAGAGAGGAAGGACATTAGCTCTAGAAAGGGCGTTGAATTTCAAATTCCAATTTGAATTTATTAACATTATCAACGTCCTTTATAGTTAACGCCCTTCCCCTCTCGATAATTAATGTCATTTCCAGAGTTAATGTCCATATTCAATTTCGTTGGATTTATTATCAATGATTAATGCCCTTTCCAAATCTCCATCTGAGATGATGATTTGGACATGATTCCTCAAATCGACACCTCAGGTGTCGATTTGGATTTGATTCTCCAAATCAACATCTAAGGTGTCGAATGATGCCTAAAATTTTAAATAATTTAACTCCATACTTATTTAATTAGTTACAAATTAACTAATGATTATTTAAAGAAAGTCCTCATCTTAATCTTGTAAACTTGCTCTGTCTTACACCACAAAATTTGTCATCAATTTAACTTTATTTACTTTATTTGAGTCAACCACTTAAGTTAATCTCGAGTTAAGGGTTTAGGAACGTTGGCATGTTTTTTATTATTCCAAATTTGGTCCATAATTATTGATCCCATTAATTTCCTATTTTTTTCTCCATTGGGATGAATAAGCCCCCCTTCTTTCTCTGCTACAACCACTTCTCCATGAACAAACATGATCGACTGGTCATGTTCTTGCGTGTAGCGCACCTCGTAAACCCTCATCCACCGGCGAGGTGTACTTACCCGCGATCTGTCGTACACGGTCACTGGCGGTCTCGCGCCACCTTCGAACAAGGCCGACAACCCCGTACTCCGGCAGGAGCACATGGGGTGCAGGTGGGTCAGCACGATCCTCGGACTGCAAGGCATGATCGTCGAGGACGATCCCGCGCTAGAGCGACAAGCGTGGCAGGTGCTCTTGCAGGAGGTAGGAAAACGCCGCCTCCGACTTTTGTTCTGAGGAGAATCGACGGGATGAACAATGAGCAGGCGATCGCAGAGGTACGGTTCTGGTCCCGCGACCCCACTGAGCTGCAGTGGCTGGCGGCTCGGAAGGAGGAGATGCTTCGCGCTCGGCAATTGGATGTACCGACTGCGTCCTGGTTCCGAGGATGCATATGATCCTCCGGTTGCAGCGGGAGAAGACGTAGCTGCAGGTGGAGGCGGGCAATTCAAGCCGTACGCGGAGGAGCGGATGGCAAACGATCACGAGTAGGTTAATACGATCGAGGAGACCTTCTGCCGAGGCGAGGATGAGATCAAGGAACTCGTACATGAGATCTGGGCTTATAAGAGCCGGCTCGTGAGGTTTGGAGTTGATCCAGAGGCGATTCTTGATGCCACAGAAGAAAATTGTGGGGATGTACTAGAATCTCAGTATCCTCTGCTGAGATGTAACGATCCTGACGATGACGAGAATGTATCCGACACGGTTAATGAGCAAGTTGAGCACATCGAGGAGCGCATATGCGAGTTGGAGGGGAGCGCCTTCTGGGCCAGGAAGTTCGCGCGACTTTAGATGGATAGTAACGAGGGGTTGAGACGCGTGGGAAGCAGGTCCAGGAGTTTGGACCGCCGATCTGATGGGGGTATGGATGATGCGAGTGACAGGATTTACACAATTGATGCGGTGCATGGAGCTGATGGGAATGTGAACTCTCCGAGGGGTTCGACAGCCATGAGAGGCATGGATGCGGAGGAGGTGGATGACATAAAGAAGCTACATGTGCGGCCGCAGGCTCTTGAAGCAGAAAGGGAGTCCGAATCTGAGTGGACAGCCATATCGCGATATATCGGCGATAAATCGGTATCGATAGGTCACCGATATATCGTCGATATGGTCGATATCGGGTCGATACATGCCATTTTATTCACAATCTCGGTTAAATGTCGGTGATATGACGTCGATATATCGTCGATATATCGTATCGACATGGTACCGATATCGATATGTCCTTCCATCTGTCCTGATGCGCTGCCGCCTCGTGGGTGGAGAAGGCGGTGGTACAGGTCGAGTAATGTTGGGTGGGGAACGACAGGGGTTTAGATCGTGAAATTTATAGACAATAAGGATAAAAGTGTCTTATTTTTGACCGTTTCCATTCACCTCTAAGAGACAAATGGTGTAAAAATTCCTTAAAATAAAATGTATGTTCTCACCGAAGAATGTCGCAGAAGCAGAAAGGTGCATATGAGAGACTCATGACCGTGGTCGAGATCTGCAACATTATGTAGGAGAAGGCATGGTTTTGTTGCCAAAGGCAATAGACAACATAGAGGTCGTTCATCGAAGGCTGACCTTGAGCAAAACAGCACAAGTAATGAGTGGAGATATTGCAACATGTCCATAAGGAAGACAACGCCTTAAGATATATGTGAGGAGGTTCAATAAGACTCAATGCAGGGGAGATTTGGACCATCGAATCCAGTACATCTGATGGAATGCCTACTGTCGAACTATTTACATGTTTTATAATATGAATCGTTGCGCAGAGTGGTGATTATACAGTCAAATGCTATAACAAAAGACCCTTCAAGTTCCGTGTGAATGGGAAGTCAACCCAGATATAACTATCCAAAGTTTTTTTTGTTCTTTGAATTGTCGTCATCATAAGAATCTGATGTATTTAAACTCGTGCTAAGTGAACTTAAACTGTTTTGAGTTGGAAATATGTACTATTTATTTTTCCGAATAATGCATTAGAATCTACTACTTAGTTCGAAGACATAATTAGTGTGTTCAATATAATCACCTGAACTAGTGTGGTAAATGAGCTTTGTTTGGCACTATAGAAGATACTCGCAGATCGACTTCTGCTCTTGCAGGCAGATACAAACATATAGATTGCATTCTGGAAGAAATAATCACAGATCAGTTGCTGTTCTAAAGCAGATTCTCACCTACTTCAACATTTGAATGCAGAAACAGAAAAAAATGTGTCAGCATACGAATGTCAAGATAGCTGTCACAGAGACTGAACGTCACAGATAATCTGGATCAGCATTTGAATGTCAAAATAGCTATCAGGAAGTTTGAATGTCGACAAGGTCGTTTATCACATTTGGGGGCAAGTCATGGTGGTCAGTGGCGATGAAGCCAAACTCTGTATCGATTCATACTTATTTTGTTTACATGCATCATTACACGATCGTTCTTGTTAAACCCCGCCAACCTTGCCACCAAAACACATAATGGCTGGATTTGTATCTTTCTATCTCAGACTCTCAGTGATATTAAAAAACCACTCTATAATTCCACTTGAGACGAACATGATATACATCATTCTTTAAAGAATTCCTATGCTAGTAGGTCCAAAGACACCCATATGGTTAAATTATTGGAAGAAGTCCAAATCTACAGCGTATTGCACTCTACTGTAAGGGCTAAAGCAATGCAGAAGATCTGAAAATCAGTCTATAATCTATTTCTGGAAGTCCGTTGGTCTTTATCAAGGTGGCTCAACTTTAATCCATGTGTTAAGAGTGGTTTTAGTTTCTCTGTTTACGGAAGGTAATCGCACTGCCTATCATTGCCCCTAATCTTTTAGCATAGAATGATAAGAACACGACCTTGCAAACATGCGATCGAGCTATCCATTTGGGCTGGAACGTTGGTCATGATTGCCACATCTGTTGTAAATAAGCATTGATTACGCCAGAAACTGTAACGATGTGTACCAGGATTTATGGGACGTGTAAACATGAGAGCAAACTGCTGGCCAGACATTTCTACAAAGCCCAATATCTCTCTTCGGGATGTTTGTTTGCAGAAAGGTATACATGCTACAATTCATAAGCATAAAATTATTTGGACAAGCATTTAAGGAGCATGCTTATTGGAAATTCCCTGGCCTCCATCCATAATTGGAAGTATAAATATGTTTATGAGATTAAAGCCAAAAGTTCCAATCCTGTTTTATGTTAGAATTGGCTGTTACACAAATGCTCATACAAGAAAGTGAAAGATAGAGAGCAATAAATAAAAAGTACCTCACTGTCACATATCCAAAATACAATATCAAGAGTGAATTATATTTCATTAAAATCCAAAAGAATAGGGTATAGTTATATTTTTTGAAAATCCAAAGGATGGAGGCTATTAAACATCCGATTTCATTAAACCCATAAAAGGAGAGTAACATTGCTACAGGCACTTGCCTCAACTCACTCCTACTCAGAACCCAGGAATAATGAGCAGGAGAAGCATCATAACATTTTTAGTAGTAAATATAACTCTGTATTAATCTGCACAAAAAGGGTTAAAAGCCGCCCCAGCATACATGTAGTCAGCTACCAACATCACCTCTCTACCAGTCAAAAATCCCCCGTAGGAGGACGGTAGAGAGAACAAACGGTAAAACCAAATTGTGCTACACAATTCTACCTTGTACTCCCAAAGTATGTGAGAAGCGAGCACGTTCACCGTGGAACTGCAAGCCGACGTCCATTGATTGTTGCGCTCTTTCCAGATCCACCAGACAATTATGGCAACTGCAGTTCTCAACTGCCCTTGAATATTAGAATCCATTCCTTAGCTATTCTTGATATCCTCAAAGAGCTCACAAATGTTCCTTCCACTCGATATTGGCGGAAGCTCAAGAGCAACACAAACGTTATCCCATATAGAGCAGGTGTAAGGGTAGCTCCAGAAGAGGTGATCAGAGGATTCCGAAGGGTGATTACAGAACAAGCATTTTATTCTGTACAAATCCCAAAGCGTGCGAGTCTTTCCCTTGTTGGGATTTTGTTTCTGACCACTCAGTAGAGACAACATTTGTGTTTGGGAGTCGCTTTAGAGACCCATACATCTTTCCACCAGGCCACCATGCTCCCTCTCCGTCTAACTAAATCAAAAGAAGACCGAAGAGAAAATTCTTTTTGACAATAGTCCTAGTTGTACGGGGGGTAGCGGCGATGCACAACATTCGTCAAGATACGACAAAGTTTAAGCATATTCTTCCAAATAGGAGAAGTGCCCCTAGTTATGGCCACATCCCAGAAGGTTTCAGCTCTCAAGTATTTGGTGCGAAGGAAATCGGCCCATAGGGGATTCTCAGCAGTTAAGAACCTCCAGGACCAAGAGATAGCGTTGGCCTTAGTGAGGTCCGCAAGAGACCGAAGACCAAGGCCGCCTTCTTTTTCGGGAGGCAAACGTCGACACAAGCCACTTGATGCCATTTATAGTCCCAAAGGAAATCAACACATATGGAGCTAATGCGAGTGATTGTTGAAGAGGAGAGTACCGTAGCGTCCGCCTAATATAGCAAAATACCATTAATAATTGTGTTCAACATTGTATGCGCCCAACCAAAGAAAGAGTTTTGGCCTTCCATCCACAAAGTAAGGCCATAATTTTCCCCTCCAGCATTTTTCTAGCAATGAGGCACCCAATCTTAGAGTCCAAGGTTGGAAAGGCATCTCCAACAAGTCCTGAAGTAAGAATCCAACAAAATTACCCCCTAACATTTTTAGAGCAGAAGATTCGACTTTTGGCAACATTCATACGGAGACCACTGAGCTCTTTGAATTGGTTCATTGTCCCACGAACTACCTGCAATGACACTTAGTGAAAAATAAGAGGTCATCTGCATATATCAAGTGGGTGGGGGAGGTAGAGTTCCCACGCCCCATTGGCTGGAGCTTGCCTCTAGCCACTTCAATCTCAACTAAGCATGCGAGAGCTTTCATAGCCATTATGAAGAGCAAGGGACTAAGAGGGTCCCCTTGGCGCAACCCTCTCGTCCCTTTGAAGAAGCCGTGTGAGACGCCATTAACAAGGACAGAAAAAGAGGCAGTTCCAACACAGTTGCGAATCCAAGAAATCCAAAGGTCCCCAAATCCCAGAGAGGCCAACCAATTTAGGAGGAAATGATGATCAACCGAGTCGAAGGCTTTCACCAGAGCAACCTTTAAGCAAGCCCTGGAAGCATTGTATTTCCTGTTGAAGCGCCCAAAGCTAACTCCTGGACCAGACGAGAGCTGTCTCCAATGCGCCTATCTTTGGTGAAAGCCATTTGATTTGGAGAGATTAGTTGTGGAAGGACCGCAGATAGTCTGGTAGAGAGGATCTTAGCAAATATCTTGTAGACGACATTGCAACAAGCGATGGGTCTGAAGTCCCCAATTCCCGATGGGGAAGGAACCTTTTCTATATACATCTAATACACCTAATACATCCGGGTTGCAGCAGGATCACAACATTTTCTATATACACCTAATACATCTATACAAAATACAGTTTCAGTAGTTACACAGGACCTCACATGATTGTCAAAGGGAATACAACCGGGTTGATAACTACAAAAGATTTATACGAATGTGAAGGATACCTTTAACATTATTTATATAAACTCGTGGTGAAGTGGGTCGCCTAGTGGACAGCTACGTGTTTTCCAGTGCAACCACTGAATGAAAGGTTACAAGGATTCATCACAGTTACCTGCTGTTTGCAGCCGTGTAAAGTCTTACATGGATTTCCATCTAACACTTCATCACATCTCCACAACAAGTTTCCAAGTGAAATACACACACCAAGAATACAGATCAATAAGTTGATTGATCAAGCACAGCAGTTTCAACTTCCATGGTCTTCTCACATTTCCTTGCAAGCCTTAGCACCTTCCCTCCAAACACGGATAACAACTGAAGATCTTAATCATCTTCCATCTGTTTTACTTATGTTATTATGCAGCATACACATTTATGTACAGAAATAGTTAGTGGCTTCCATAAACAAGCCTTGCTTCATCTTGTGACAAACAAGATGCCAGGTGAGATGCACAAACCAAGATTATACACCAACAAGTTGATTGGTCCTGGACAACGATTCCAAGGTGTTCTTCACATTTATGTGCAATCACTGCCACCTTCCCTCCAAATATGGCTTTCAACTGAACATTGGGGAATCCTCCTCCCAGTGTCATAAATTGTCGTTGTGCGGCATATGTACAATTAAATAAGTAGTTAGCAGCTTCCACAAACAAGCCTTGCTTCATTAAGCATGGTCTCATCAGGTTCAACACCAGCAGCTTTCATCTCGTAAAGAATTTTTACAGCCTCCTCGTGACACCTCCTCTTAGTGTATAAATTCAACATTATTCTCCAACCCATAGTGTCTTTACCACTTCCAATTTGGTCAAACATTTTTCTCGCTTCTCGTAAAAGGTTCAATCTTCCATACATCTGCATGAGATCCATCTCAACTGATGGATTGGAATCAATCCCAATTTTGATGGCAACTGCATGAAGCTGCATTCCATTCCACGCTTCATCATCTCCCATCCTTCCGCAAGCCCTAAGGGCAATGGACAGAGTCAAACCACCTCTCCTCTTTCCATTTCTTCCCGCATCCATGAATAACTTGAGAGCCTGACAGCACATACCATGTCTATAATACATTTCCATCATCACACCACATGAGGCCGGATCATGCAAACCCCAGAATTCGAACACTCTCTGAGCACTATCCACACACCCCACTGTGCCATAAAACCGCAAAAGTAACCTTCCCATTCTACACCCATCAACCAAACCACCTGCTTTCAAGATTAGCCCGTGAACGCACTGTCCGAAAGCAAGCTTACCCAATGTAGCACAGGAACGTAATACAGCAGCAATGCCTACGACACCGGACATCCACTGCAGGAAGCAACAGCTATCTTCATTATCCCACCCTCTCTGGACCATTTCTGCAAACACCTTCAGGGCATCCACGTGGTACCCACAATCAACGTACCCAACGATCATAACGACCCAGGTAATCAAATCTCTAACAGGCATGCGGTCGAACACCTTGCGTGCGCTGTCAAGCATCCCGCAGCCACAGTACATTAGGATCAAGCGATTGGCCACGAGGAGGACGTCCCTTCCCCTGAGAGCGCGGGCGCCGCCGCGGCGGAGGTGATCGTGGACGAGGGTGCCCTGGACGGGATCCATGGCCCCGGTGCATTCCTGGAGGAGGGAGGCGTAGAGGTCGGCTTCAACAGGGAGCTGCAGGCAGTCCATTAGCCGCAGGACGTCCGAGGGGAACAAACGGGTGGTGCTCCGGCGGTAATTTGTAGTGGATATGTGTCGCCTTTGGATTGTGGGGGTGACGGTGGTTGGTGGTAGTGGTGGTGTTCTTGTTGGTGGTGGAGTTAGAGTGAGGGTGCAGTGGTAACGGTGACAATGGTTGTGACGGAGGAGCGCAGCGGAGATGGGCGCCAGCGGCGCCGCCACCGAGGATCGGGCCATGGAGGAAAACTGGTTTCTTTCAAGGCGGTTCAGCGTCCGTTTAGTTTGTGGAGTTTTTTTTAGGAAGCCGTGAACGGGATTTTACACAGACAATCCTTTATATTTTCAAGCCTTGTTAATTGGGGAATTGGTTTTGGAACAAGGGATCAATTCCCTCCAAACACTTTCCCGGCTATTCGGTATCATTTGGAGTGTGTTTGGTTCGTTGGTTATTTGGGGAGGATAACGTATTTTTATATTTAGGTGTTTGGTTGGTGGGTTAAGGGTTGGGAGGATTTGTGTGATGTGACTGTATTGAAATTTTTAAAAGCGAGTAGTTATTATGATATGATTGTATTGGAATTTGAAAAAGTGGTTAGTTGTTGCGATGTGATTGTATTAAAATTTGGAATAATGAGTAAAAGTTGAGTATTTTATGATTTTTAGATGATATGATGGTATAATATATTTTTTTTGGTGGAGAAAGAGAGTTGGACCCACTAGTGGGTTAGATATATGGGTTTTGGGGGTAACCAACCCAAAGTGGGGGGTAACCCCCCAACCGAACGGCACCTTGGGCTTTGGAAATCTTGCCTCGAGCGATCAGGTTCTCCTCCATTCTCCCCTTCACCTCCCTTCCTGCGCTCTTCTCCTGTCAACGATTTGTTTCCCCTCCCATCTCATGCCTTCCCCCCTTCATATGTCATTCTCCAATCTTGTGATACTTTCTCTATATGCGGCCTCTCATATCGTATGGTATCGGCTTTTGTTTCAAGTATTGCAGGTCATCCTTGTTCCATATGACCCATCTGAGGTGTAGATTTTGGGGTGTTAATAATGAGGATGGATAACATTATTCTGTGATTTACGCCTCTGCTGCATTTATTGTGCATAATATCAATCTGAGGATATCCCTTGTGGCCGTTGTGACTGTGAATCATCCTTGAGCATGCATGTCGCTGGCAAGTCTGAGGATGTTTTGTGCCTACAGACCCTGGTGGCTTCTCAAATATATGACACTTAGATTTTTATCAGATTCGAAGGTTTAGGATCTTGCTATAGCTGATATGTGTTGGTTCTCCTCTTTGATGTTGTTTGCTGAGAACTATTTGACACCCTTCCTTATATGCAGACTTGTTGCTATTTAAAAAATTGAGTTTAATGCATGAGGGACCGGATGTTGTGATTAGGGATGGATTTCAGTCAATTGTTATTTCATGTGTGGTTAACACATGCTTATTACTCAATAATGCATGTATTGCACATGGTTTCTATTTGCTCATGCTCCTTGTGGCTGGTGTCATTACGAAAACTCCTTGAGCTTGCTTGGAGCTGTAAAGTTTGAGGGGTTTTTGGGCCTTTGAACCCTACTTCTATTTTTGTATCAATGGTTTGACACTTGGATTTTGATTTGGTTCCAAGCTTCAGCTGTTGGATCCATGTTTCTGGTTGTTTCTCAACTGTGGCATTTGATTTTGAATTGATTTTGACCTTTTAATTCTTGCTATGTCTGTTGCATTGTATTGGTTCTCCTTGTTAATGTTTTGGTGGAGATCTATTTGCCCCCTTCCCTATATGCACAATTGCTGATATAAAAAAGATTTAATATCTTTGATGTTGTTTGGCACTTGAATTTTTTGATTTGCTTCAAAGCTTTGGTTGTCAGATCCCTAGTTTTGGTAGTTTCTCAATTGTTGGCATTGGATTTTGATTTGATTCCAACCATTGAGATCTTCTTATCTTTGTTACATCTGCTTCTATAGAAAACATACTCTTGTTTGATGGTGCTTGGCATTGCTTTTTAATTTGATTCCAAGCTTTAATTGTTGGATCCATGTTTCTGATTATTTATCAACTATTGGCATTTGATTTCGAATTGATTCCAACCTTTGGATTCTTGTAATGTTTGTTGCACTGTGTTGGTTCTCCTGATCGATGTTTTTGGCCAAGATCTATTTGTTCTCCTTCCTTATATACACAATTGCTGCTTTAAAAATGATTTAATATCTTTGATGTTGTTTTCACTTGGATTTTTTTCTTCGAAGCTTTGGTTGTTGTATTCCTGATTCTGGTGGTTTCTTAGTTGTTGGCATTGAATTTTGATTTGATTCTAACCTTTGGGATCTTCTTATCTTTTATGCACACATGCTGCTATAGGAAAAATGCTCCTCTTTGATGTTGCTTGGCATTGGATTTTGTTTTGGTTCCAAGCTTTGATTGTTGGATCTAAGTTTCTTGTTGTTTCTCAACTATCGGCATTTGATTTTGAACTGATTCCAACCATTGGATTCTTGTTATGTTTGCTGCACTCTGTTCGTTCTGCTGGTTGGTGTTTTTTGGTTGAGCTCTATTTGGCCTCCTTCCCTATATGCATACATGTTGCTATTAAAAAGATTTAATATCTTTGATGTTGTTTGGCACTTGAGTTTTTGATTTGCTTCAAAGCTTTGGTTATTGGATTCCTTCTTCTGGTGATTTCTCAATTGTTGGCATTGGATTTTGAGTTGATTCCAACCTTTGAGATCTTCTTATCTTTTTGTACACCTGCTGCTATAGGAAAAATACTCCTCTTTGATGTTGTTTGGCCTTGGATTGTGATTTGGTTCCAAGCTTCGGTTGTTGGATTTATTTCCTACTATATGTTGGTGCTCCACTTTGAAGTTATTGGCCGAGAAGAAAATGGCAGCCTTCCTTATATGTGCACCTACTGCTACTGAAAAAATTAAATTTAGGGATTTTTACCCAACATACCCTATAATCTTTGCCAATTACCTCCATGACCTTTGAAACAACATAATCCCCCCTCGACCCCGTAAACTTGCCAACTCTTACCCCATGAACCCTATGGTTACTCTATTTGAAGCTCGTGAGGGTTTCTTGGGGTAATTTATAGGATCGATGGGGTAATTACGTTATGCAAAAAGGTCGTAGAGGTAATTTAAAATGTTTGTAGGGTCTGCCGGGTAAAAATCCCTTAAATTTATATGAGTTAATTTGTTGATGTTGTTTATTTGATCGCTGATGTTCACTTCTATACAGCATGTTTGAGTTTTTCTTAGCTTGCCCCTAGGGGTTGCATTGATGTTTATTAGTCCCTATGTTAATTTGCTCAGGATTTAAATTTCCTACTAATGTTGGCTTCTATGATGCATGTTTGGATTTCTCTGAGCTCTCTGCATGGGGTTGCAATGATGTTTAAAAGTCCCTATCTTAATTTGCCCCTCATGCTAATTGGTTGTTGATGCTGGCTTCTACAGTGCATCTTTGTTTATTCTAAGCTTGCCCCCAGGGCCTGCTATGATGTTTAATAGTCCATATGTAGATTTGTTGATGTTATTCAATTGGATGATGATGGTTTCTATGTTGCATGCTTGGGTTTTTCTGAGCTTTTCCCCAGAGGCTGCAATTATGTTTAAAAGTCCCTATCTTAACTTTCCCATGATGTTAATTGGTTGCTAATGTTAGCTTCTACGCTGCATGTTTGGGTAATTCTGAGCTTGCCCCCAAGGCTTGTTATGATGTTTAATAGTCCACATGTTAATTTGATACTGTTATTTAATTGGCTGCTGATGTTGGCTTCTATACAATATGTTTAGATTTTTCTGAGCTTGCCCCCAGGGGGTTCAATGATGTTTAAAAGTTTCCATCTTAATTTGCTCATGATGTTAATTGGTTGCTGATGTTGGCTTCTATGCTACATCTTTTGATTATTTTGAGCTTGTCCCCCAGACCTGCTATGATGTTTAATAGTCCATATATTAATTTGTTGTTGTTTAATTGGCTACTTATGTTGGCTTCTATGTTGTTGTTTATTTGGGATTTTCGGAGCTTGCCTCCAGTGGATTGCTGTGATGTTTATTACTCCTAATTTTTCTTACTCTTTGTGGTGATGGGAGATGATTATTTGAGGTTGGTATTCCGATCTAGAAGCTTGATTGGAATGTGACTATGTCCATTAACTGCATCCAATCAGGATGGCCACAAGAGGTGCAAGCTCCTCGGGGGTGCACATCGTGGATGATGATTTTGCTGGACACCGAGTGAAATGGACACTTACTATGGACAAGTGTCTTCTTTATCTGTTTAAGCACCATTTTGACATAGGCGTCTGTGTTGGAGGTTCCTTCACACCTCCCGCTAGGCATAACATCATACCCCACTTCAACATGCAGGAAGAATTGGGACAAGTCGAAGCTCAATAATCGTTGTAAGATAATAAAGAAGGACTATACCTCCTTCATAAACTTGATGAGTAAGAGAGGATGGGGTTGGGACCCGGTATCCTGTACAGTTGTCCTACCGAATGAGTCATCTTGGCTTAGATATGTAACTAAGTTAGTCCAAAGTGTAAGTTCTATGAAAGGTTTATTGTATTTTAACACGTACTATTTCCTTTAGATCGACAAGGCTTACATCTTCGTATAGAAGGAAGTCATTCCCTCATTACGACCTGGTATATGCAATGGTTGGAGAGTACACCGCTAGGGGGACTTACATCTTCTCATCCTAGACAACATCACTGGATTTGTTTGCCACCTTTTTTGAGGGTGACACATGTACGTAGCAAGCCTTTGAGAATGAGCTCAAAGAGGAACTAGATGCACATGAGGTGCCAAATCCCACTCCGTTGGAGGGGGACAGAGCAATCAGACTTCTAGTAGGAGGTGACATAGAGATTTCGGAGGATAGTTGTTGTCCAGCGAGCGTTCATGGAGTGATGCCCCCCTCCGACTTCACAGATTGTTGGAGAGGTTGTGGTTCGTCTAACTGCACAAGTGCTGGCGTTGTAATGAGAGCAGATCCGGGCTTGGACCCCGAAGAAACCATATGAACGAGTTGATGAGATACTTGACAAGTTGGAGGCGTTGCTTCCAGGCATCCCTTCGGAGGCACAAATCAAGCTATCACATAGCCTACATGATCCTTATGAACGTATAATATTCAACCGTGCCAAGTCCATCCTGGCTAAGTTAGCCACCTGGGTGAGCATCCAACTCAGCAAGTCGTAGAGATATTTCACCCTACTAATTCGGAGGATTGCAGTTGTCAGATGTGGCTACCCTTCTTAATTCTGTGTTCGTATTTGTAGTATCTTTCTGGTCGTTGGAACTGTTAATATTTGTAATATTACTTCGTTTGCTCGAACAATATGTATGTTTTTATATATCTTGCTTGCAACAGTTTTTTACGCAATGTCTCTCAACATTTATCTTTTGTTTGGAGTTGTTGCACGTATTATGTATGTTGGCCAATTTCTGAAAACCTCTCTCGTAGGAAATGGATGGCGTGGCAGCTATAGTCATGATGAGATACAACTTGGTCATGCTCAACATGATATATCTGCGAGTAGTCTTGGAGGAAGAAGAGGACATGGAGAACATGCGTGGTGGTTACATCCTCCCATGCCGAAGCACACTTCGATACGTATAGGTTATATATGGATCCAAGAGATGTTACATGGTCACGTCGGTCGATCGCATGAGATTTTTCGCATGTATCCTGACACTATCTTACGTCTATGAGCCTGCCTAAAGGAAAGGACATACCTAAAGGATCCAAGGCACCTAAAGGCCAAGGATCGCTCTGCATATTGCTATATTACCTGGGTCACAACGCGGAGAATCGGGTGCTATGTGAAAATTTCCTTTACTCAGATGATATTATTTCAAGGCATCTCAACGATCTCCTGACACACATCATCTCCCTCAGAGATCATTTCATCCCATGGTTTTAGATTTCGTGAAATATCGATGAAATTTCATCGAAATTTCAATTTCGATATTGGATCGAAATGTTGATTTAAGAGTCTTTCTTTACAAAAGTTGCTTGATTTGGGTTAAATGCCATTGAAATTTACCTAAATTTCATGAAATTTCGATGAAATTTTGTGGAAATTTCATTTCTACATGGTATCGATATGATACCCTATTGAAATCTAAAATGATGTTTCATCCACATGCTGGTAGAAGATTGCCCGATCCTAGACGTTATACTCCACAATAACAACTTCTATCCATATTTCAAGGTAGACCCTTGACACATTTGTGCTTAAGTCTATGTAACACCAATTCATGATAGTAACTTCAATCCATGCTTAATGCTAAGTTTACGTAACACCATTTTAGGATGACATCAAAGCTATTGACGACAAGCTTATGCCTACGAATGTCCCGACTAATATCGTACCTAAACTCATGAGCAAGCATCATAAACTAGCACAAAACGTGATGGTGTGTGTTGACTTTAGCTACAAATTTCGTTACGTGGGGATAAGGTGGGAGGGGTTAACCGGTGACATGAAGGTGTTGAGGTGGGACTTGGATGAGGGTGATTTTCAGGTACTGAATGGTCGCAAGTTTCTTGTGTATTGCGGATATGCGAATACATACATCTTTCTGGCATCATATTGTGGAGTCATCACACACCTATCACATTTTAGGGCTAGGAGAGGCCATACGAATGACAATCCCGAGGAGATGTTCAACTACATACACTCCCAGCTTCGATCTTACATCGAAAGGATATTCAAGATCATGAAGGCTCGATTTAAAACCATCAATGAATGACCATTCTACAACTTCTCGAAACAGTAATGGGTGTCATGGCCTAGTGCATTATCAGTAATTTTATCCACGAGGTTCATGGCTAGGATCGGATATCCAGCACATTTATCCGACACTCAGCACAAGGCCAAGTACCTATAGTATCCATGGGAGGTGACGAGGAATTCGATAACAACTTCGTAGCGAGTTATATTCGGGTCTCCAAGGAAGACATCCAGGCTGGAGAGGTACCATGTGATGGTTTGGTAACAATAATGTAGGAAAATGCTTAGCCATCTTCTTGGGTCGTCAACGATAATCGGTCTTTTTGGATTCATGTTTCAAGATATACTACTGGAGGACCTTAAATCTTTATTGTTCCTAATTTGTATCGATGAACAATCTTTATGCACAACTTATCATATATTTTCAACCGCGTTGTTAATTTTCGTACGATGAAGCTTTCAAATTCTGATGGTGATGCATCGCATTCCAAATAAATGGCCGATGATGTGACATCAGATATGGATGAGCAGCTATTACGGTGGTGTGGCTTAACCGTCGAATGTATCAACGTTGGCTTGTATGAGGAAAATGCAATTTGAGGGAAATTCCTTTCAAAATTTTAGGCTAGTTTGTTTGAGAAACTGTATGATTAAATTTTACAGCCATCACCATATTCTTAACCACAATTAATCAAGACATTTTTATGACTCATTTTTTTATAATGGTTTTTGAATTTTCTATTGGTAACAAATCTAGCGGTGGAAATGCTTCGTTGCGATCGGACGAAAACTCGTGGGCATAGATGCTACTGCCTGTAGGATTCCATCTTTCTCTTGAAGGACTTGCGCAGACATGAGGACGCCAGTGATCGATTGTGGTAAAGTTGCCCCAAAGAGGTGGAGATTGCTTTAAAAAATATTTTTATTTAATTTAAACATTCCAATAAGGAGAATTATCAAATCATTTCTTCTGAATAGAGATTCTGCAAATATAAGTTTAGGACATTAACGTTGCCCCCAACATTGGAGTCTTTGGTTGCAGAGAAGTTGTTCCTGGCAAACTTAATAAATGTGATAGAATTTTCAGAAGAGTTCCTCGTTGAGAATATGGAGGAATCCCAACAACAACTTTGGGAGAAGGAGAGACTGATAGTGCACATGATGGACTGATCAACTTCGGCATAGGATATTATTGACGACCCGATGTGTGACAAGCATGTGATAATGACGTCAATTATGTACATTAAACTTTATCTTGGTGGATTTTGAAGTTTTAATATTCTGGTAGAAATTCTGATGCGGGTGAACGGCAATTATATGTTAGCATTTTACAGTTGATTCAAACTCACCTAATCTAATAATAACCAACAACTTTAACTAACTTTCAAACCTTATTCCTTATCTACCATTCACCGTCCGAATAGAGAATATCACGTATTCCTTTTATTCTCCTTATTCGTATCCTCCGGTCGAACAAAGAAAAGACCATTATTCTCCTTGTTCCCCATCCTTATTCTTGCTTATTCCGAGCCGAATGTCCCCTTAATATTACATACATAATCCTTAATAATCGTGAATTACATCCAAAATCCTGTATACTTTTGCGAAAGGTTATGTGTGCATGATTAGCTAAAGAGTTAAGCACTATCCATGATTGTGGATGCAATTCACGATTATAGAGGAGTATGTCCATGATATTGAAGTATACAGGGTTATGTGTGTAAAAATCCCATATTTTACTAAAGTTTTAAAGGAAAACTATTAGCTAATTTTCCAAATAGAA
Source organism: Ottelia alismoides (assembly GCA_037367405.1). NCBI lineage: Eukaryota > Viridiplantae > Streptophyta > Magnoliopsida > Alismatales > Hydrocharitaceae > Ottelia > Ottelia alismoides. The sequence continues at coordinate 242,933 of JAZKJV010004338.1, read as the reverse complement.
AGAGATTAAAGAGATATGAACTGCAAAGGAACGAGGATCTAACCATGATCATTTGGGGTATCTGGAAAAGAAAATCTAATACTTTACTCCATTTGCCTACAAAATTCGATAGTAAAAAAGACCCAACTTTGAGAATATTTTCTTATTCCTTAACTACCCTAAATTTTCGCATCCCAATTAAGTGATAATTTTACCAAAGAAAATGAGTGAATTAGATCATGTTAGAATCTCAATTACTCCTACTCATTAAAAAATTTACAGATAATCTTATTAGCATATTTTTTACTATTTATTTTGAATAGAAAATATTAAGGTATATATTAGATATTGATATTTTCTTTTGGTATCTCATTTTAGTACAAATTGGTATTATTAAACTTGTAGTTACTTCCAATTTCCTTGAATTTTTTTGTCATTTGATATTAATTTGATCCCATCTTAACTTTTCATTGATCTTACATCCTTCATCCTCTCAAATTTACACTTATGAAATGACAAAAAAGGAGATATTTGTTTTCAAAGGCATTCAAGCATTCAAAACGGTTGGAAATTGAAAAATATTTAACCATCCAAAAGACATTAATTGAAGAAGTTAGTAAGATTTTTTTATGGTTTAATGCAGAAGAATTTTGTAAAAAAACATTTTTTATTATTTAAAACAATGATCTATTAATAAGTGAACCATCGTTTGGGGAGGGGGTAGGGGAGCTCTTTGGTGAAGTATTGATTTACGAAGTGCAAAAAAAATGAAATATAATACATATTGCAACCGGAAAATCATTGCATTTACGTCTTCCTAAATTTTCATGCTTTTCATTTTGGGTTTAGATTTGTATCAACTAAAAAGAAAATATTATTACTGCAAGTCCCCTAGAAGTCAATATTAATGATATCAAAATTAGTGTAAATGGTTATGAGACTAACCTTTCAAGTGAAAAGTACTAATTAGCCATAAAAAACTTAATATACCTTAAAGCATGTAGATGGAACATGTTCATGATACATGTCATGTGCAAAACTTAAGATGTTGCATTTTGAGCTACAAGCACAAAAGTTGATGGCATCAACTAGGAGTTAAATGAAACTCAAAAGAACAGAAAACTCAAAAGAAGATAAGTAGAAGCTTCGATGAAAGAAATACGAAAAGGTTCTCAAGAGATAAAGTGTCCCAAGTTTTTATATCGTTTCTAAGGACCAATTAAGATCGTCCTCATTTATTTTCAATTCTTTGTTACATATTGTTTATGCTTAAAGTTTGACAGAGGATTTTATATAATGACATAAATTTAAACTCAGTCTTAAGTCGCTAAATTTGAATATTGGTAAACATGTATACATTTGTATACAATAGTAGTTTCTCTAGCATACTAATATAATCATTATTTATGCTGAATAACCATGTACTTAACTTCTAAATTCTACCTAAAGTTGCATCAGTAACTATCTACTTTCTATATTTAGCCGGTATACCTTAATTATTACCCATATATTGTGTGATTATTAGTTCAATATGCATTGTATTTCATTGAAGATATACCTGGTACATTGATTTAAATACGTACATCTCATTGTTAGAGTTATTTTAAGCTAGCTCTTTGATGAATCTCCATTTCATCACCCTTATTTTTTCATTTGGGCCTTTAAACCCTAGCTAAATGCATGTATATAGCATTATATTGCATAAAATAATATATATTATTTAAAATATAAATATTGTATAAAATACTATATTCAAAGCCAAAATAAAAGAATAAAGAAAAGAAAAAGAAATGGAATACCATAGGTATTAAATGACCCTAAACCCCGAGACCTAGGCATCATGATGACTAGGTCGACAAGGAATAAACTAAGGGAGATAAGGGCCAAAAATACAATAGACCCCTAGTTTTCATCTCCACATTAATTCAACTTGGGACCTATTTTATTCTTTATTATTTATACTTCAAAACAATAAATTTTGTACATGAAACTTGTAGATAAAAATATATAGAAAAATGTAAAATTTATTTCACACAAAAATAATGTGCAATGTGCCTTATACACTCAGAATAAAAAGCCAAAATCCAAACTTCACAGACATGTGTCTTCTTCATACTGTATCAGAATTCACTAAAATCATCTTTAATTGTGTATAAAATTTAATAAGATATTTAATGAAGGTGATTTCATTCGATTTGGAGTTAAGATACAAAAGTTAGGTTTTGGACCCACATTGTGCAATTTATCAAAATAAAATAACCATTTTATTTATTCTTTAAATATTTCATATTTTTATAATTTTATAATTTTGTAAATATTATTTATAATATATCTACATAATTATAATAAAGTAAATTCATTAAAAATATAATAAAATAAATGAGTGAATTAAAATACATAAATGAATTATATGTACATATATAATAAATACATCTAATTATTTAAGTGTACATATTACTTCAGAAAAATACAACAAAAACATATTTATTTATAGTTAAATACATCATAAATATATAATTTATGTATATAATATAATAAAATCTAAAATAAAAAATAAATCTTATATAGGTAAATATACATATAAATACACCTTCAAAAAGTTATATACAACAAATACACATGAAAAAATAAATAAAAATCAGATTAAATTACTACATAAAATAATAAATATTTTTTATGTCTTAACACAAATCAAATAATCATTTACTATTTTATTTTGATTTATTTTTATTTTTATTTCAATTTTGTCACCTAGCGGGTGATGTGGCCCAATCAGGGGCAAGCGTCGGTTGACCCGCTTGTTAACTGATTCACCTATGTACCCTAGGCCTGCGACCCATTGACCTCCTCGATACCTCCCATTTTCCTGCCCGAGGCTTGCACTTTTTAGCTCGATCCCTTCGTAACTTTTGTTCCTCATTCTATGATCTTTCATGCCCAATTGATTCCTCGAACAACAATTTGGTGCATTGAGCAGGACCCTCGGTCAAAGTCTCCCTGGTACATATACACCTCCATCTCTTCCCATCAAAGTTTGATCCCCCGTTAGCCTTGAAATCCCTCGATTGCTTCATGCTTCAGTTCCCTGGTGACAACATGTGTCCGACTAAGTCATCTTGGGCAGTGGAAGAGTAATTCAGGTGGTGATCCAAGCCTCACCGGCCTTCTACAACGGAGCTCCGACCAGGCTCCCAGTTCCGGTAGGTAGAGCCCTAACTTTAACTCTTTTTCTGTTCCTAGGACTTAGAATAAAGTAGGTTAGCATTTTATTTCACTTAGTTTAGCTTTATTTTCTGTAAAATTGAGGATCTGTAGTTCGTCGGAGCTGAGCTCCAGTGACTGTTTCATCGTGCTCTGACTGTCCTCCGACCCGTACTTCGCCATCTCCTTCCTTTTCGCTTCAGCTACACCCCACACACCTCCATCTCCCTCGATCTTGCTTAGATCGAGGTTCAACTCTCCAACTCTGCCACCTCATCGGAGAGCTCCGCCCAACCTCACTCCGCTCCATCTCACCATGAGCAGACCCTCACGAGTTCTGGAGCTCCAGAACCCCCATTTTTTGTGTGATGAGCTTTTATGTAGGTTCTGGAGGCCCAAAGATACTTACGAGTCAAGTTTTGCCGAGAGTTGAGGTATCTGGACCCCCAAAGCTCACTCCTATCTCCAATGACTACTCTAATGGTCCTCAGATTCATCTAACGTCTCCGGCAGCTTCGGGGCACTTCTAGAAACCTCCGATACATTTTTGCAGTACCCAACACGGCCATACTCGTTGAGGAGCAGAAATCGAAGATTGCTTGGGGAGAGTTCTTCCCTAGTTTTTCCAGGTCCTCTCTTCACCGTCGGATCAAGAGCATCTCCTCTTGGATAGCATCAGTTGTCGGATGCAACTACACTTCATCATCAGATCAACCCCCAAGATTTAATCTCAGTGTTGATCACCGAACCATCATCCATCGTTCGTGAGCGATACATGGGTAAGTGGAAGGATCTAAGTCTTCGCCTCACGTATTAGTGGGGATATTTTCTATTTCATTCCCACTGTTTTTATATTTCATTATTTAGTCCACAAACATGTATTTGCAGTTATATATTTTCTATAATATTTGCAAATATACTTCTAATTATTTGCACTTTAGTCCCCCATCACATCACCTTACATGCCCGTGCGCATGAGGGGTGGGCTTTTTGCATGAGGCCCTCAATTTTTTTGGTATTCCATTTTAGTCCTATAAAATCAAATTATAGTGTTATAAGTTTTGGATATTTTACAAGTAGGCCTTGTAACTTTAGTAATATTGCATTTATGTCCCTACTAGCACGCTAATGTAAATATATATGGGAATTTTGCTCATGAGCCCTTGCATTTTTGAATTGTGTTTTGGAATGCATAAATAGTTTATGTAATTATAATTAGGTTCCATCTAGACATTGATTTTTATTTCTTTAATTTTGTTTATTAGAAGATATTATTTTACCTCTAAAAATTCTAGGAAAATTAGTTTAAGTACCTTTGCATGTTTTAAATCACATATATTTTTTTTGGGTAATGTAAAACTATTTTTCTATTTTAAAAATAAAAAATCTTGATTTTATTTCCTGTTTGCATTGAAAAATACAAAAAAATATCTTTAAAAATCCCAAAAAATTACACATGATCTATTATTGTATTTTACAACTACAGACCAAAAAACTTAAAAAATAACAAAATAAAATCACTAAAAATTAAAAATCTCCAAAATCCTTATAAAAATTCTTTAAAATTCATACAAATAAAAAAATGTATTTTCTATTTCTGTATTTCATTTATAACATATATTATATTATAAAAATAGTTTTGGAAATTTTTGACCTATTTAGCCATTTTTGAATTCCAAAACAACCCAGCTATAAACTATTATTGTCTTCCTATTTTTATTCAATTAAAGATACATAAAATTAGCAAAAAATAAGATAAAATCACAAAAATAGATTAAAATACAAAAAAGACAAAAACATTTATTTTATGTGTTTTGAGTATTTATAGATATATTTTTATATATACTAGCATTTATATACACATATATTTACTTATCTATAATTATTATTATTATTTAAAATACCAAAAATATTTTTAATACCGTCAAAAAATTAAAAAAAGGATTGTACTTAGGGTATTTTTTGAATTTTCTCTATTATTTATTTATTCATATATTATATCTATCATACTAGATATATATAGTTATATATATGGGATATTTACCCAGCAGACCCTAAAATCTTTCGAAATTACCTCTACGACCTTTGAAACATCATAATTCCTCCCACGACCCCGTAATCTTGCTAACCCTTACCCTACAGACCCTACAGTTAAGACCTGTTAATTGACCCGTTAAAATTAACCAGATTCCGTTATATTCATTTATATTATACCCAATTTACTTATTAAATTTACAAGGAATGCCACTATCTGAGATATCCCCCCCCGGCCGACCCCCCTCCCCCAGCCGACGATGGAGGCCCCTCCTCTCCCGCTTGCTGCCCCGGCCGATGGTGGAGCCCCTGCTTCGCCCACCCACCCGGCCGACGATGGAGCCCCTGTCTCGCCCCCCCTCCCCGCGACCTCCCCTGCTCAGGACAGCACCCCGAGTGGCAGTGCAGCCTGCTCCGCAGCCCGCGCCCCAACCAGGAGAGCCCCTCCGCCCCTGCGTAGGACTCCCCACCGCCCGTGTGCGGCCCGCCGTTCTCCCCTGCTGCTAGGCGACTGCCCGCTGCGCGGCCCCGCGGTTGCGAGCTCGCATCTAGACCCTCGCGCATCCGACTCCCCCACGCCGCTCTGAAGCCCGATCGAGCCGCCGACCTCTAGCCCAGGCGCGCGCCCCGTGCGCGGCCTCTGTCCGCCTCCGCCGAAGCGTCACGCCCCTCCGTGGTCCGTCCACCCGCCTACAAGCCGCGCGACGCACGCGCGACCCATCTGCTGCGAATCCGACCGCGCGCAGCACGCTGCCAAAGCCCTGCCCTTCGAGCTCCTCTCTCCACCTGCCCCGCGGTTCCCTCCCACGCATCGTCGCGTTCCCCTTCGCCGGCCGCCCCCAGCGACCTCCACCATTGAAGAAAGAAGTGGGTGGCGGCTTCTCCCCCACTTTGTGAAGAAACAAAACACGCAGGAACCCTAGCTGGGCTTTTAGAATAAAAAAATATTCTGTGGAACAATTACATCAAGGTCCTCGAAAGTTTTTTATTATTTTGGCTAATCATAACCGTTGGATGGTAAATTGGTTAGATTAACTCAAGATTAACTCAAGCAATTGACTCAAATATAGTTAAAATTGACGGCAGGGTTTGTTGGGTAAGACGGAGCAAGATTACGGGGTCGTGAAAGGAATTATGATGTTTCAAAGGTCGTAGAGGTAATTGCGAAAGATTTTAGGGTCTGCTGGGTAAATATCCCTATATATATACATGTCTATTATCTTTACTTATTAAAAGAAAAAAAATTAAAAATAGGAAATATAAAGTTATAAAATAAAAAATATATAAATATATAAATTAAAATTTCAAAAAAAATACATATTAAAACCCGCTAAAAATAAAAGTCACTATAAAAACATAAAAAAATCATTATCTTTTTGCCAATTTTTGTTCTCTATTCCCCTTGCTCCATGTGTTCTACCTCGACACATACTTACACCTATACACATTATTTGTAGAGTTATAATAAATTTTAACTCTACATTTTTATTTTACATCTCTTGATCTTTATTGTGGGTTAATTATTGATTGAACCGAGGTTTTTGTCGGTCTCCTCAACGATTGTGTTCCCACCTTGTGTGGAGCACAAGACTGGCTTAAGAAATTCTCGCTCCATCAAATGGCACCATTATCGGGGAGCAACACACATGATAGATTTTTGGGTGCTATTTTTTTCTTTCATTATTTCTCATGTTTTATTTTCTCTTTACTTGATTTAATTTCTTATCTGTGCTAATCACTTCTCTTCTATTTTTCTTTTGAGGGACCTCGAAGTGAAGGTAACCGCTTAGGTGGTTGAAGCACCTGAGCTACGAGGAGAGCATGTCTTCTACTTGTGAGTTACTTGGAGAGAGCAAGAGAGAGAGAGAGAGAGATTTAGCATAGTCATTTTCCCTTTTTATTTTTGTGAGAGAGAGAGACTCCATTTCATTTCATTATTAATTTGTAATAATACATGTGGATAATGGACATTCAGGCCTATTTTACCAAGTATTTGTACACTTGGGGGCTCATTGTGTTTTCCACATTTTATTCACCTTTATTTTCTTTATTTTCCACATTTTGTGTTTTCCACCTTATTTTCATTTGTTTGGTGGAACACGCCCTTAGCATTTTAAGATTTCTTGCTCGGTAAATTAGGTTGAAACATTTAATAGAAGGATGTGCCTATAGTTATCTACATTTGGACTTAGTCATATTTTAAACGTTGATTAAGACTTGGAAGCGAACGTTGTGAGAGACTCTACACATCACCATTAGGACCCGTTGTGGCGGGCACTGAAGAGTCTCCAAGACCAAACATTTGGGTTCTATTTTTGAGTAATTAGCATGGTTCTTTACAGCTAATAGCAATTCCTATCTAGGGAGATTTCCTTCATTTGCATATCATGCATATAGATTAGGTTTATAAATTTCTGCCTTGCATCCCACATGAAGGGAGCTGGGAAATGTTATAAGTATTTTGACTTGGCATTCATCATCTAGACTTAAGGGTGAGATTTCCATCCTTGAGTCGCCTTGCATCACTTTGTCGCTTCCTCCCTCTGATTTTGAGCATCTTGGACTTAAAGAGGCATGTACCACAAAGCCTCCGAACAGAAGAAAGCGACGGAGAAAACCAGAGACGCATGTTCTAGCCATGGCTACTGTAAACACCATCAACAACCTCCTGACCAAACAGAAAGACAAGGAAGCACCTCCAGTTCGATGCGAAATCTTCAACCAAGAGTTCGAGTGCACCCTGCTCGACAGTGCATCATCGATCAACCTATTGCCTTCTTCCCTAGTCAAGGGATTTGGAGTAGGATCGCTCAATCCTACGAAGATGATTATGCAGTTTGCAGACAATCCGTCAAGCGACCTAGGGGCATGTTAGAGGACATCATCGTCACAGTCCAAGGTATTCAGTTCCATGTGGATTTCATTGTCCTTGATATGGACATCTCTACACCTCTGCTCAACACTTTAATTATTCTAGGTCAACTGTTCCTTTGCATTGTCAAGACAATGGTAGATTATGGCACTGAAGAGATTATATTCCGCTCCAGTAACGACAAAGTTCTGATCGAGATGGTCCCATAAACCAAACCAACAGAACTAGCATCCATTGTAGAGTGCTCGAATCACATGGCAAAGAGGAATATGAATTTCTAGATGAAATCAAAGATACCGATTTGTTTCTGGATAGCAATGAGACCCGAGAATTCCTCTCTCCAGAGGAGGGTCTGGTAAGCGCAATCGATTTTCTTGACATCTTTGATGACGAGATGTTTGCTGGTGGACATTTTGAGATTTTTGAACAACCATCCTCATCTGAGAAGGATGAATTTATTACAGATATGCATGATATTCAAATTTCTGAGTAATAATGTACAGTGGTGGATAGTCAATAGTTGAAAGAGTAGACACCTGCCTCAGTTTCTAAAGTCACCACAAAGACGACTCCTTCTCCCCTAGAGTTGAAATTTCTTCCCTCCAACATGAAGTATGCCTTCCTTGCAAGTAAACCCGATATACATCCAGTCATTATAAATTTACATTTGATCGAAGAACAAGAATCTCGTCTGCTTGAGGTTCTTGAAAGAAACCGCAAGGTAATTGTCTGGAACATTACATATGTCCATGGGATAAATCCAGTATTGTGCTCGTATCACATCTATCTTGAAGAAGATAGCAAGCACTCCCAAGAATTTTAGATAATATTGAATCCAAATCTGCGGGAGGGGGATATGCAAGATATTACAAAGTGGTGTGATGCATGATTTATCTATCCCATCTCTGACAGCAAATGGGTGAGTCCCCTGCACATAGTGCCCAAGAAATCAAGGATCACCATAGTGACCAATGACAAAGGAGAGGAGATACCGACCCAAGTGCTGACCTCAAGATGCATCTGTGTGGAGTACAGATGATTGAATCTTGCAACCAAGGAGGATCACTTCCCATTGCCCTTCATCGATCAGATAGTCGAAAGATTGGTCACGAAGGAATATTTCTGCTTCTTGGACAGTTACTCCGGGTACAATCAAGTCGCCATGCGCCAGAAGATCAAGAGAAGATGACATTTATCTGCCTGTTCAGAACATACAACTTCCGTCGTATGCCCTTTGGTTTGTGCAACACACCTGCTACATTCCAGAGATGCATGTTGGCGGTATTTGCTAATATGGTAGGCATATTTCTCGAAGTTTTTATGGAAGACTTCTTGGCCTATGGAGATAACTTTGATCAAGGCCTTGGATACTTAGACCAAGTTTTGAAAAGATGTTGTGCGGTGAACGTTGTACTTTCATGGGAGAAGAGTCACTTCATGGTGACTGAAGGTGGGCTGCATCATCTCCAAACATGACATGGAGGTGGACACATCCAAGGTGGATGTAATTTCAAAACTTAAGCCATCGAAAAATCTCAGGCAAGTATAGTCATTTTTTAGGCATGCTGGTTTCTATCATAGATTCATTAAAGACTTCAGCAAGAGTGCCTGATGAATCTCATATTAATCACTCTAAAACTGATGAATTAAGCTCAAATCCCTAAAATTCATCAGAATTTCTTCATTTATATTGCATAATTATCATTCATGCATGTTTTGATAGTAAATTGCATATTATCACTCATTATTGCACAAAATAAGAAGCTAAAAATCCCAGCCAAAATAACATGTAAATTAGCATAACTTCCATGGTTTTTAACTAATTCATGCTAACTCCAAATGACCTGAAACCATCTCCATTGTGTACATATTATAAACAAGAATAAATGAAAAATACAAAAAATCACTAACCTAAATAAGTGGACCAAAAACCCAAAATATAGTTTTAGGATTCACAGACTAAAACCTTGATATCTTCCTCATCCAGTGTCTGTTTTGATCTCACTTTTGAACGAATGTACATTCAAATACCTTCAAAACAAGACCAAGTTCAAATGAATTGAAGCTCATATGTGAAAGTTGGGTTTTGGGCCTCTTTTGTACATTTTGTATTTTAGCAGTTTTTGACCTATTATTTTATGTACATAATTGACTCATTTTATTTTATTTCTATTTCATTTATCTTCTTTGATAAAAGTTTTATTAAAATACGCAAAAATCCAAATCTAAACTGAGCTTGAAATCAAAGAAACTAACAAAGTCTGAGCTTCACTGACTGTCTATACAAAAAACTGTATTTTTCATGTTTTATTTTATTACTTCTTTTTCTTAATTACTAAAAATAAAAAAGAGATTAATGTGTAAATATTTATATTTGATTTTATCATTTTTTTGGATTTTTTCTTTTTTAATAATAATAAAAATAATAAAACCCAAAAATCAAGGTATTCTATGTACATGGGATACCCAAAAATATTGCTTTGTGCAAATGATCGATTTTGGTTTTGGTCTCTTCATGAAAGTTGTAGATATCGTTGAGATAAGAAACTTTTGTGAAGAAAATATATCGATCCGAGGTCATTTTCTATTTCTTTTTTATTTATCTTTGTCATTTATTTTTGAGTTTTCTAGAGGTGCCACGTGGCTGCTCCTGGAGCCGCCACGTGGCACCCATTTTTGACTTTTTAAAATTTGTTTTATAATAAACAATTAAATAAAAAATGAAAATAAAAAATAAAAAATAATAAAAATAATTAAATAAAAAAGACACGTGGCATATTTGGGACCATCCGATCTCGGCCGATCAGACGACCCAGAGTTCGCCACCTTACTCCGTCTCCTTTCATAATCGAGAGGCAGCGTCGCCCGTGATTCACCGTCCTACTCCGCGATATTCCGCCGCCCCTCGCAGCCGCGTATCTCGCCACCAGCCAAATCCTGCGGATCTCGATCGCCCAATCACCATCATCAAATCTCCATCTCCGATTCATTACGATTCCCTTCTCCCCCTTTTTCCAGAACGTCGAGCGCCACCCTCATCAGAATATACCGCTGCCAATCATCCTCCCTCGATCTCTCCCGATGCCACCTTCCAATCAAGCTCTTCTTCCATCTCCGGCACCACCCCATCTCCTATTTAACCACCGTTGTCGCCCTCATCTCCCTTCATTCGCCGGTCCACCCAGTTGAAGGGAGAGAGCCTACCGGAGGTGACAGCTTCAGGTTCAACGACAATGCCAGCCCGTTGCAGCAGCTCCGACGCCCCTCCGTCGCATCAACCACGGGCCTCTACCTGCAGTTCCAACTTCAACGCTCCATCGCCGTCAATCCACCGCCTATGACTCCGCTCGCATCCGCGCTCTTCCAACCAACGGCAAAGATCCACCAACGACCACCCCTTTTCACCGGGCCCGCGACCCGAGGCCCCCACCACGTGCATCGCACATGCGTTGGGGGAACGTCTGGAAAGAAGACCCCCCTCACGTGAGAGGAACGTGCGTGGAGAGTTAATTACATTGAAGCCCCTGGCAGTTCCCTGATTTGCCGGAGATCCCCGTCACTGCAAAGTCACGTGCATTGCACGTGACTGATTGGGAAAATTACGTAGGCCCCCTCCCTCTCTTCATTTTTACACAGAAGTCCACCAACCTAGGGGTTACATGCTACGCACGTGACCTTCAGACAATTTCGCAGATAGCTGCTCTCTGGGCTCGATAATTACTACTTAGTCACTTTGCTGCATTCCTATTTTATTCTATCTTCTGTAATATTACAAATAGAACCCTAGCTTTACTCTTTCATTTGAACCTCATTTTAGCATCATTTTATTAGTCAAAAAATTGCAATATGTTTCTCAACTAATTCTCTATCATATGCCATGCTTGTATTATTTTTGTGGCCAGTGGTTAATTAAAAATAATTGTTCTTGTGAAAATTGACATGTTTTCTTACTCTGTGCTTGGAAATTCATATTAAATTAACCATTGCTCAAAAAATGCCAAAAAATTATAGATTGTAGAATTAGTTTTATTACATCATGCCCAAAAAGAATTGCATTTGCATGCATTATTACCTTCTAAAAATCATTTTGTATATTTCAATCTTTAATTTTTAATAGGTATTAAATCTAGGATTTTCAAGGTTTAGGATTTTTCTAAGATCAATCACGTAGTGATAGATCTTGGATATTTTTATACCTTGAAAATAGTTAGGTTTAATATTTATTATAATTAATTATTGAAATTCATTGTATTTGCATTTAAAAATTCATAAAATATTTATCTTGCACCCAAAAATTCCTAAAACATTATAGTGCATTCATTTCATCATAACTGTCATCTTGAATTTTCATACATGGTTTGATTGATCTTTACATTTTAGTCCCTAAAGTTGCCTAATTTGCATTTTTGCATCCCAATTTGCATTAAAAAATATACCGTCTTGAAAACTATGCTCGAAATTCGATAGACAAAATTCTAGGTTATTCCTTTGCCTCCTTGAGTTCAACCTTGGGACTTGCCCAAGTAAAATAAACATTAAACCACTTCAAATAAAATTGATTAATTTATTGTTGTTAATTTCTTGACCGATTCTGATTGCTCGACAATGACAAATTCAACATTAATTTAAATGTTCGATAATTCCCCATAATTAACGTAGGGCTTTCCGGACTCGTCAGATGGCACTGTTGCCGGGGAGGCAAATGACTTAGATTTTGTCTAAAATTTTTATTTAGTTTTCCACATTCGGGTAGTCAGACCCCCGGATATTCACTGTATGTTTCCCATTTTTTTCTCTTTTATGCATTTATTTTATTTTATTTTCTGTATTTATTTTCTTATTTTATTTTTTGATTAATTTTTGTGTCACTCTCTTACACATACACACACTCTCTCTCTCTCTCTCTCTTATTTTTCTTATGAGGTACCCGACGTATGTGGAACGGTTTCTCACAAAACTGATGCATCTTCACCGATACTCGAAAAACCGCAAATAAAATTAAGATCGAGTCGAGTCGTGAGAGTGCGCAGAGTCTGGGATTTATTTTTCTGCAATTTTAATTTTTGTAATCAATTGCTCATTTATAGCAGTGTTTGTTTGGACTCTCGCATGTGTAACAAGACCTTGAACTTTTTTTGTGGTGTGTTGTGGCTTGTTTCACTATCTGGTGAGGATGGGGCCTGACTTATGTGGCTCGTAGGTTAGACCTGCACATACGACTATTAGAGATTCTAGAATTTTTGATTGTGCACGTAGAACCTGTGACCATACCTCATTTTAATTGAGACACACATTAGATCGTTCAACTTAGTCAAAAATTTAGCTCATTTCTTCCTGGCTAATAGAACTTTCTGCTAGCTGTGGTTTTCATCAGCTTGCATTCATCTAGAATATTCTTTCAATTCTTGTATTGCATCCCACATGAAGATTGCGAGGAATCACTGTAAGTCTTCTATCCGAGCATACATCATTGTTTCACGTGCATCGACTTTTCCTGAATTTCTCCCTCCTGATTTGTCACATAATTTTAAAGGAAATTAGGACTGGACGGTATACATGTATTTGTGCTCATTTTAAATTTTCAGTGATCACCTATTAAAATTAGGACTGCAAAGCATAGCCGACTTTAAATAACCGACAAAATCAAGAATTTTTGCGGGAGAGCAACCCCGACCTTGGATTCATTTATTTGTCTGAGTGAGCGAGAGACGACACTTAAGTCTAGAGTCTAAATCCAGATTTTTCATATTGACTACTGATCCTATAAAAATGATTAGCTACTTCTCAGTGAGGATCTACGGGTAGCCGGTAAACGGTCTGGATTTCCTTAGCAGAGTTGGTAGTTTAAAGGACACTACACAAGGCTCTGTCCTTAAGTAACACTGGTGGCCATTTTACTATCTGTACTTACACCCATACTGGCTGAAAGTAGGTGCAACTAGTCGTAAGAATTCAGGCCAGACATTAAGAAAATGTCCGACACCTAACAACTCGCTAATTATTTTCCAATATTAAATTTATCACCAATTAAAATTGAAAAGAAAATTATTGAACTCTTACGGCTTCATTGTGTGAGTTGGTGAACCTGGGGTTTGATTTGTATTTGTATTGGTGTGCGTAAACTGAATTCGAAGATCAACAACTACACACTTGTGCCATCACTCTCCTTTCTTGATCTGAAACAGTTAAGGTTTATTCTGTTGAATATCCTAGGTACTTGAATATCGTTAATCAAGATCCATTATGTCAACCAATAAAACTCCTTAGAAAATTATGGAACTTTTGTCCAAGTACCCTCCAGATCCGTATTATGTAAGTAAATTTCTTTCAATCAAACCCAAATCGTAATCCATTATGTCAGCTCTTTCAAAAATGACGGGACATTTGTCCGAGTATCCATCAGAGCTATACTATGAAAATGAATTCGTCTCAGTTAGACCCAAAGCTTCAAAACCTCCTCCAATTAGACATCATCCAACATCCACAGGAGACTCTCACCCACAAATAGATCCAACACTCTCTACAAATCCGATCCACTTCATGAATGACAATTCTTTGTATTCGGATCATATAAACAAACAACCGACTGAGGTATCCACTTCTTCGTATGTCAATCTTCTATATTCTGATCATGCAATCCATCCTTCATATTCTGTAAATGTCAATCCATCATTCATGGGAGATTCTAACCGCATGATGAATCTGATCAAATTTAACACTTCTTCACATCTTCCACCTTCTCCACCCTTGAACACAAATGAGCAACTACCGTCTTGGATTGACCCATTACTCGTGGGAACTTATGAATCATATGAACATCAAACCAATTTTGAGACAAATGACCGACCGAGATAACAACTCCAACTGACTTCAATCTCTCCTCACCATATTGTAGGAACATGTCAATATTTCACAAATCCATAACTAGATTTGACAATTGGAATGGAGGTCCGAACATATCAGAGGATTGGCCCGCACCTGATAATCTTCCATCTTGGATTAATGATGACGATCCCACCTTCAGACATGACACTCATACAAAGGAATGGACTGATGATATTGACATGCATAATCCCTGTATGTTGACTCCACGGTATAAGGGTATGAGCAATCATGACCAAAGGAATGGACTCTACTCAAACCAACTATACATACTTGAATCACACCATGTTGAGTATGGGACCGATAGTGGCCCTCACATCAAGAAGACTCCTTACATGATTTTTGAGGAGAAATTTTCAGAATATAAAGATCATATATTAGATATTCCAAGAAGATCGTCTCCTAGGTCATACATGAAAATGGAAGATGCAATGACTAGATCTCAAATTCAAAAACTAGAAACTATACATATTGTTTTTAAAATTTCTTTGGAGGATGACATTTCGAGGATAAGTAAGAGATGAATTGATGGAGGAAAATTCAAAAACCGACTAATTTCATTTTACGGAAGCTCGGGTATGAAAGAAGAGGATGAAATAAATGGATCTAATGTTAGGAAACCTGAGGATATTCAGAAACCCATGGACTATGCTCACCCTAGGGACGACTCTGACTGTGGAACTTCTGTATATTACTCCCTTAGGAATAACTCTAACTCTGATTCTCACTCAGCACATCAAAGTCCCTACTCATCTATGGAAAACACAACATAACCACACCACACCGAAAATACCAAAAAAATCGAAAAATCAGAAAAATACATAAAAATTGAAACTGAAGAAGATCTGAAGAATTTGGATCCTGTTGTATGGGAAGCACTGGAGAAAAGATTGATTTTTGAACATCCCTTGATACAAGCCATTGAACACTTCCCCGACCTTAAAGGATTTGTAATGAACAAATTAATGATGAAAAAGTCGGGCAGGATAAGAACAAAGACTGAAAGACATATCTTGTCAATGGCCACCTCCTTGGCGTTAAGGAGAAAAATCAAGATCCGCATAGTGAAGCGGTTGCCCAGATTCAACTGTGTAATTAAAGACACCATATTCACCCATGCTTGAATCGATGATGACTCACCAATCAATATCCTCCCGACCTCTATATTTGACAAGCTCAAACTCGGACCTATCAGGAAAATAAGAGAGATCGTTCAACTGGTTGATCGATCAATAAAGCGGCTGAGAGGAATAACTTCAGTCATCGTTACATTCTAAGGTGCTCCGCTCAAAATGGACTTCACGATCATTGATATTGAGCATCAAGGAGAATTCACCCAATCTCTGATCATTTTTCAGAAAGTCATTCTTAGCATTGGCTAAGGCAATTATTGAGTGCGAGACTCGGGAAATCAATTTTACAGCATTGGGAGCACTTCGATCTCGACAAGTCTTTGAGGAACCACGATTTTCTGAGGCAACTCCAAAGCCCCCGACAGCCGTAACCATCAAGTTGTATAAGAGCCTTACCCCGTTGCTACAACTATTGGTTTAGAGACACTCCCCACTGTTCCATTTCCCACTACTGTCACCATGGAAAATCGAATATATGACTCATATGATATTGAGACATATGTATGGGCTCACCTTGAGTCGGCCAAAACCTTCTCTGACTACCTTGATCAAATCAACCCGATACAGGAATGCACCAATATCAAGTCAATTGAGAACGAAATTGCAGAGACTCTCCCCACTATTCCATTTCCCGCTGCTCTCACCATAGAAAAGTATTTCTTATATGATCCTAAGACATGCATGGGCTCACCCTGAGTCAACCTTCTCTGACTACCTTGACCAATTCGTTCCAACTCAGGAGTGCACCAACATTAAGAAAACTAAGAACAAATATGTGGGATGTACACCGACGAAGGAGGAAAAAATCAATGGTTATTCATCTGGAGACTCGAGTGTCAACACCTCACTCCCAAGACCAACACTTTCACAGACAACACAAAATAAAATGGCTGCTCCTTCATCTAAAAAGAAAGTCGCCTTCGACTTTTCGGAAGAGGAATTGTCTGATGATTCCTCATCAGGTCTGGAAAGGGTAATCTACATGAGTGAGGTCTGTTCGGTAGTCCTAAAACCCTATCTTCACAAGGATCCAAACTTTGATTCCCGTTGGACGACTCCCGTTCCTCACTATTATTCATCCAAAGCCGATTCTCCTAGTCTCATTAAATATACTAGAATAATTTTTTATGAGCTGACTGAGATTGGTGCTTCAGAGTATTCATCATCCGAGGACGAATCACTTGATCCCAAGAAGGAACAAATTCTGAGAAAACAACTGAAGAAGCTAAAGAACAAAAATATCTGGAGTGCCTCCACTTTCAAATACTATTCCTCTGAGGATAACTCCGATGATGGTTATCTTTCGTTTGATTCATACGATTCATCTACTCTCTAGCATGATTTCTCTGATGATAACACTGATAATGGTTGGGAATCATATGCTTCATCTTCTTCTTATCATTACGATCTCCCACTACATGCTCACAAAAAGATCAGCCGAAAACAACCTTAATCATCGGCTACCCACCCTCCCTCCCGGCCCCATTAGTCTCCTTGTACATCTTCTTCCTCTACTTAGGCCAAGACCTAAGTATTGGGGGGACCGATGCCATCTATACATACCATTCTCACCATCGCACGATCGCCTCATTCCCACCCTTCTTCTATACTTAGGCTGACCAAAGCCTAAGTATAAGAGGAAACCGATGCCCATATGTATATACTGTCCTCATTCACATCTCCTGACCACCTCAATTCTGCTCTTCTTCTATACTTAGATTATTCACAGCCTAAGTATAGGGGGCGGGCCAATCAATCTTTTTCTTTTTCTTTTTCACTCTTTTACGCTTAGCCCGCGATATGTCTTCTCTACGCTTCTTGTGCTCTGAGGACACAACACTCGCTAAGTATAGGAGGGTGTGTATATATACTATGTATATATTTTACCCATATCTCTTACTTTCGCGTAAGTCTATATGTATTTACGAGTGGATAACTAGCTTGAAAAAAACAACAAAAAACAACAAAAAAAGTTTTGCGACTAACACTGACTGTGTCCAACTAAAAATTTTTGAAAAAAATGGCTTCTTATTCATTTCCGCATAAAATTTTTTTCCTTGTATTAAAAAAATCATATATATATATATATATATCAAAGCACAAAAGTCAAAAAAATGTGTCTGCATTTCATACACATGCACTTCAGCATTACATTCATTGCATTTATGAAAAGCCCTTGGGTTCTGAACCGAGTTATGGTCAGAAACTGAGAGTGGTCTGGACTTGACCTTAATCTAGCTAATTTTCGGAGGAACATCACCGAGAAATAGGATTTTAGAAACTTCATTTTTTTGACTTAATTCTTCGAGTTCCACATGACAATGCGCAGCGTTTGACTCTTAGTGTCTAACCTGGTCTCTTCATTCTGGGTACGACTCTGGAATAGGGAATCAATTCGTACTCTCGCACTATGCACTTATCTCAACTCAGACGTGGTGATGGAAGACTATGTGAGTTTCTTTTCTGGTAGCGTGGACATCTAAAGACCAGAGTACATGTTGAAATAAAGCTTCAGAAAAGGGATGGACGACTGGGCACAATTTTTTCTAAAGACCCCAAAACAAGTACGGAAAAAAAGATTCCATATCCTTAGGGGCACAACAAGATCCTTGTGGAGCTGCTAAAAATCCAAACATAAAGAAGCCTACTACCAAATAAACAATTGACCAAAAAGGTCCAAGCTTTAAGAAAACCTACAGATCTTGGTGGAGACTTGGCTAAACTGGCCACCTTCACAAAGAGAGGTGACTACACTGGCCACCCTCTAGTTCTTTTCACCTTATTCTAATCTCTCCTTCTATTTGATTGTGAATACATCGTGACAGACCTTAGAAGGAAATACTTAACTCCCCGAGGACGAGCTATTGGAGAGGAGGTTTGCATGATAGTTTGGCATTTTAGATGGGAAGAGCTAAAACCTTTCACACACATGAGTATGCTTTGGGAGGAAGATTGATCTAAGACGACTTCTGAGCCGAAACAGTGACAATTATGTGTAGAACTTAAAGGCTGTTGATTTTAAAACCCCAAGTCTCATAGAAGTTGCGCCAAACTAATAATTCAAAGGTCGGGTCTAGTTTCTTTTTCACCGTCTACTCATGGTCTTGGTATGGAACCCAATCTCATTTCACCTCATTGCATTGCTTTAGATGCTCAGGGACGATCATGGTTTAAGTATAGGGGATGATGAATCTCAGATTCATCACTCTAAAATGACGAATTAAGCTCAAATCTCTAAAATACATTGGCATTTCTTCATTTATATTGCATAATTAGCATTCATGCATGTTTTGATAATAATTGCATTTTATCACTCATTATTGCACACAATAAGAAGTCAAAAATCCCAGCCAGGATGACTTGTAAATTAGCATAACTTCACTGATTTTTAACTAATTCATGCTAATTCCAAATTACCTGAAACCACCTCCATTGTGTACATATTACTAACAAGAATAAATAAAAAAATATAAAAAACCACTAACCTAAATAAGTGGACCAAAAATCCAAAAACATAATTCTAGGATTCATGGACTAAAACCTTGATATCTTCCTCATCCAATGTCCTTTATCTTACTCAATTTTGAATTAATTTACATTTAAATACCTTCAAAACAAGACCAAGTTCAAGTGAATCGGAGCTCATGTAAAAGTTGGGTTTTGGGCCTCTTTTGTACATTTTGTATTTTAGCTGTTTTTGACCTATTATTTTATGTAAATAATTGACTCATTTTATTTTTTTCTTTTTCATTTGTTTTCTTTGATAAAAGTTTTATTAAAATGCATAAAAATCCGAATCTAAACTGAGCTTGAAATCAAAGAAACTAACAAAGTCTGAGTCTTCACTGACTCTTTGTACATAAATTGTCTTTTTCGTGTTTTGTTCTATTTATTCTTTTTCTTAATTATTAAAAATCCAAAAAAATAGATTAATGTGTAAATATTTATATTTGATTTTATCATATTTTTTCAGATTTTTTATATGGTTAAAAATGACAAAAAATTATAAAATCCAAAAAATCAAGGTATTATATGTACATGGGATACCTAAAAAATACCGCTTTATGCAAATGATCGATTTTGGTTTTGGTTTGTTCATGAAAGTTGTAGATCTCGTCGAGACGATCGACTTTGTGAAGAAAATTTTTCGATTGAGGTCGTTTGCTATTTCTTTTTAATTTATCTTTATCCTTTATTTTTGAATTTTCTGGAGGTGCCAGGTGACAGCTTCTGGAGCCGCCACATGGCACCCATTTTTAACCATTTTAAATTTTGTTTTATAATAAAAATTTTTAAAAAAATAAAAAATAATTAAATAATTACATAAAGAAAGACATGTGGCATATCTGGGACCGTCCGATCTTGACCGATCGGACGACCCAGAGTTCGCCCCCATCCTCTGTCTCCTTTCCTAATCAAGAGGCAGTGCTGCCCACGATTCGTCGTCCTCCTCCGCGATATTCCGTCGCCCCTCGTAGCCGCATTTCTTGCCACCAACTAAATCCCATGGATCTCGAGCGCTCAATTGCCCTCATCAAATCTCCATCTCCGATTCACTGTGATTCCCTTCTCCCCCTTTTTTCCAGAACGTCGAGCGCCGCCCTCAACAGAATATATCGCTGCCAATCATCCTCCCTCGATCTCGCCTGATGCCACCTTCCAATTAAGCTCTTCTTCCATCTCTGACACCACCCCATATCCTATTTAACCACCATTGCCGCCCTCATTTCCCTTCATCCACCGGTCCACCCAGTTGAAGGAAGAGAGCCTACCAGAGGTAACAGCTCCGACACTCCCTACTGCGGTGAGGTCCGACCATCTTGGTCGTTGCAGTACTCCCTCGAGTTGCAACCTTGCTCCGATCTTCGACCACTGAGCCAACGCCTTACCATATTCGTTCATCGTCCAAGCAACTCCTTCATCCAACAACGTCTCCACCTTCAGGTTCAACGACAACACCGGCCCGTTACAGCAACTCCGACGCCCCCTCCACCGCGTCAGCCACGGGCCTCCATCTACAGTTCCAGCTTCAACGCTCCATTGCTGTCGAGCCACTGCCTACGACTCCGCTGGCATCCACGCTCTTCTGACCGCCAGCCAAGTTCTGCCTATGACCGCCCCTTTCTGTCAGGCTCGCGACCCGAGGCCCCCGCCACGTGCGTCGCATGTGCGTTGGGGGAACGCTTGGAAAGAAGGCCCCCCTCACGTGAGAGGAACGTGCGTGGAGGGTTAATTACATTGAAGCCCTGGTAGTTCCCTGATTTGTTGAGATCCCCATCACTACAAAGTCACGTGCATTGAATGTGATAGATTGGGAAAATTGCGGAGCCCCCCCCCCCCCCCCCGCCCTTCATTTTTGTGCAGAAGTCCACCAACCCAGGGGTCGCGTGCTACACACGTGACCATCTAACAATTTTGCAGATAGACCCTCTCTGGGCTCGATAATTACTACTTAGTCCCTTTGCTGCATTCATATTTTATTCTATCTTCTGTAATATTGCAAACAGAACCCTAGCTTTACTCTTTCATTTGAACATCATTTTAGCATCATTTTATTAGTTAAAAAATTGCATTATGTTTCTCAACTAATTCTCTATCATATGTCATGCTTGTAATATTTTTGTGGTCTATGGTTAATAAAAATAATTGTTCTTGTGAAAATTGACATATTTTGCCCACTCTATGCTTGGAAATTCATATTAAATTTACCATTGCTCGACAAATTGCCAAAAATTTGTAGATTGTAGAATTAGTTGTATGTTACATCATGCCAAAAAAGGATTGCATTTGCATTCATTATTTACATTATAAAAACCATTTTTCATATTTCAATCTTTAATTTTTAATAGATATTATATCTAGGATTTTCAATGTTTAGGATTTTCTGAAATAAATCACGTAGTGATAGATCTTGGATAATTTTATCTTTTGAAAATAATTAGGTTTAATATTTATTATAACTAATTATTGAAATTAATTGTTTTTTCATTCAAAAATTCATAAATTATTTATCTTGCATCCAAAAATTCAAAAAAAATTACAGTGCATTCATTTCATCATAATTATCATCTTGGTCAAGTTTCATATTTTTCGGACATCGTTTGATTGATCTTCACAATTTAGTCCCTAAAGTTGGCATAATATACATTTTTGCATCCCAATTTGCATTAAAAAATATACCTTCTCGAAAAACGTGCTCGAAATTTGATAAACCAAATTCTAGGTTGTTCCTTTGCCTCCTTGCTTTCGACCTTAGGACTTGCCTAAGTAAAATAAACATTAAACCACTTAGAATAGAATTGATTAATTTATTGTGGTTAATTTCTTGACCGATTCCGATTGCCCGACAACGACAAATTCAACATTAATTTAAACGTTTGATAATTCCCCATAATTAACTAAGGGAGAATCCGAACTCGTCAGTGCCCGACCGTTGACTCAGTTGCTTAGCAAGGAGGCCGATTTTGTGGTCGATGATCGGGTCCTCCACTCCTTCAATCTGTTTAAGGATCTGATCACACATGCTCATACCCTCCAGCCACCGGATTGGTCTCTACCCTTTGAGATCATGACGGATGCATCAGATTTCGCAATTGGTGATGTGTTAGGATAAAGATGAGATGGGCTGCCATTTGTAATTCATCACACTAGCATAACACTTGATGAAGTGCATAAGAACTATACAATACAGAGAAAGAGCTGCTAGGCATAGTGTTTGCTTTGGAGAAGTTTAGATCATAACTCCTTGGATAAAGGGTTATTATCTATATTGTCCACTCTGCAATCAAGTACATACATAGCAAGAAAGATGCGAAGCCTTGTTTGATTCGTTGGATTCTTCTACTCCAAGAATTTGACTTGGAAATTCATGACAAATCAGGCGTCAAAAATGTGGTGGCAAATCATCTTTCCAAAATAGTTGAAGTAGAGCCTCCTGAGCAGAATTCCTTTTCAATCATAGAGACCTTTCCAGATAAAGCAATGTCTATCTCCTCTCTCTCGTGATATGCATATATCACCAATTATCTTGTCTCCAAGAAAACTCGGCCAGATTAGTCGAAGAATAAGATTGATAAATTGTTGGCTGACATTAACTTCTGTAAGTGGGAAGATCCTCATATATTTAGAGAGGGCGTGGATTGCATCTAAAGAAGGTGTATACCTCAGGATATAATGGATGTCCTAGACCACTGTCACAAGCTTGAAGCTAGTAGACGGCATTCTGGATAGAAGACAACATCAAAAGTTCTTCAATGCGGCCTTTGGTGGCCAACTTTATTGAAGGATGCAGATGACTATGTAAATAAATGTACTAGGGGTGTACAAGGATCGGATAAAATCCGTAATCCGATCCAATCCGTTGTCAATGGATTGGATCGGGTTGGTTTTATAAGTCTAATGGATCGGATCGGATTCATATTTTACAAATCCGTTGATTAATGGATCGGATCAGATATTGTCAAAATCCGATCCAATCCAGTACGTTAATCCGTTAATAACTAAATATATAATAATATGATACATTATTTATATTTGAACACATTATTTATTTAGTTTATTTAAAAGCTCGTACATCCTAAATATTTTAAAACCCATTGAAGGGTCAAGAATAAGGAGAGGGTCGAGAGGCATAATGTGGCCCACCACCCCCACTAAAAAAATGAAAAAAAATAAATAACCCCAACCCAACCCTAATTGATCCCTTCTCGTCAATCCCCAATCCCCACCACAAACCAGTCGACTCTCTAAGTCACGTCGCCGCCGCCGCATACACCACTTGCTGAGTTGCCATCGCCCCCACCAAAGCCAAACGCCCCCTCCTCCAACGCTTCTAGTTGTGAGGATTCCTTCCTCGTGCAATCTACAATGTGCGTCTCGTCGTAGCATGACTCCGTCGTCCGCTGCCATCCCTCCCACCGTTAGTGCTGCAGCCGCAGCTTGCAGGCTCAGAAACTCGTCAACATCGCCGTTGTACGACTCTCGCCTCTATCTAAAGAACATCAGAACTCTTGGTAATCAGCGACTTTTTATTTTTTGTTCATCATTCTCTCTTGTTTTTGTTTTGATTATTACTCTATGCCCTAGATTTGATTTATTTTGGTATGTTGTTGCCTTCTTTGGTTGATTTCTCAAGGCCCATGTGTGAGATAACTCTTTATATCATCCTTTATAAAAAAAATAAATGCAAAAATATTACAAATTTATTGGTCGTTGTTGGTAGATTTAAGCTGATGAAATTATCTTGTGGTTGTTGGGAATGGGATGAAAGACACTTCTCAGTGGCTGATGTTTATGAAATACACCTAGCAGTCCCTTATTTATGGATGAAAATGGATTATTTCTTTCTTCTCTACTGACGTGGGATGGAAGAGGTCTAGTATAACAGAAACTCAGTCCAGGTTCCTTATTTAAAAGGAGATTTGATTTCAAACTATCATGTGGTTGGAGCTCAATTGAACCCATATTTTGTTGGAACAAAGATTCTTGCACCAATCAACTCCACCTAACGACCTATCTATTGCTTGAGTCGTTTTATAACATTGTCAACACCTCTATCTGGTAAAGTTTGGCATGTTTTGTGATGTTATTTGGTGCATATTGAGTCAGACTATTAGTTATCCATTGAATGTAATATGGTTTGTGAAATGGAAATCTAACAAAAGCGTAATTTGGTAATGCATGTCAAAGTTTATTATTCTATCATGCAATTGATTTTTTTCTATACTTATATGTGTTAATTAGGAACTCTGCCAACCAACGAGTAATGTTATTGGAAGTAACCAATCCATATCTCAAACTTTATTTACATTTACATATTTTATTTTAAATTTAATACTTTTATATCATGCATGTTAGTTCAATAAAGTCAATGTGATATTTCTACAAATTCTACTGATTACATGTATGTTACTTTCATTTAGTTATACAAAGAATGCTTGTTCTAAATGTGTACCAAGCATATACTCTTTTATTCCCAAAAATTAACTATCTTTTTCTTCACATTCATCCATGCTCTCAATTTTAGAATCATGATTTAAGTGTCGACGTTTAGTGTACTATAAACTTAATCATAGATTATGACGTGATAATAGATAAGCATTAAAAATCTGATCCAATCCGATCCAATCCGTAATCCGATGGATTGGATTGGATTGGATTTGCATGTTTAATGGATTGGATTGGATCGGAAAAATGAAAAATCCGTTAAGTATGGATTGGACATGGATTAACTCATAATCCGATCTAATCTGATCCATGTGCACCCCTAAAATGTATTGACTGTCAACGAATGGTCGGAAACATTAGCATGCACGACACAATACCTCTGAAATAAATTCAAATACCATATGTCTTCAATAGTTGGGCATTGATTCATGGGGCCATTCCTTAATATCTAGGGCTTTGAATACATCCTGCTTGCCATCGATTATCTTAGCAGATGGGTGGTGGCAATCCCCGCTCGAACTGCAAACAGCCGCACAGTCTGTCGATTCCTGAAAGATAACATCATCTCGTGGTTTGAGATTCCCAAAATTCTCTTATCTGATGGGGGGATCCATTTCAGAAACAAAGAGGTCAAGAAGTTGACCTAAGAATATGACATAGAACATCATGTTGCAGCGTCGTATCGCCCTCAGCCAAATGCTTGGTAGAATGTTGAAATAGGAAGATCAAAACCATATTACAGTAGCTTATACGACCATACAAGAAGAATTGATCACAGCTACTTGATTCGGTTCTTTGGGCATATTGTACAACCTACAAGTCTCCTCTTGGCATGTCTCCCTATTTCCTAGTTTATGGCAAGCCATGCCACCTTCCTGTGGAATTAATTCATAAATCACTCTGGGCATTGAATAATTGTAACCTTTATTCCGAGAAACCAGGAAAGAACTTCAAAGTTGATCTGAATAGATTGCTTGAATTCAGAGACTACGCATAATAACAGTCTTATGTATAAAGAGAAAATAAAGAAATGGCACAAACTTTCAAAGCTGGGCAGAAGAT
The DNA here is from genome assembly GCA_037367405.1 of Ottelia alismoides. Lineage (NCBI taxonomy): Eukaryota > Viridiplantae > Streptophyta > Magnoliopsida > Alismatales > Hydrocharitaceae > Ottelia > Ottelia alismoides. Next base: position 216,824 of record JAZKJV010004338.1, on the reverse strand, counting down.
GTGGTTATTTTATGTGAAGTTGAAGATTTTCTCAGGAAAACTGAAGAGCAAATGGATTGGGCCATTGATGAAACTATGATTTATCATTTCTATACTCCCTTATTATCCTCGAAACACGAGAGGAGAGTGACGTGCCTTGAGGGGTTCAGAGGAACGCCTCAAGGAATCAATTCTTGACTTCTTATCATTGGATAACTGACTAGAGGATTGAACAACCATGTTTTGGGGAAGGGTCAATTTGGTCTTGGTTGTTTCCATTGTTGAAGGTCTGAGATGTGGTGCATTGCTGACTATGGGTTCCTCATCAGATGAGTCACCATATAGATTGTAATATTCCTGAAGGGTCAGCGTACAACTCGGGTAGGTGCCAGTGATCTCAATTGGCTTGGCATTGGTAATGATGCAAGCAACGGGAGTCATGGATGTGTGGGGAGTCTCTGATCTAATGGTTGGCTCGAAAGTTGGTATTTCAGGTGTAGTAGAGAGGTGTGACTCATATACCTCTTGATGGTCACAACTGTCAGAGGCTATGTGGGTTTCTTCAAGTTTGAGTGTGTCCTCAAAGGTCATATGTGATCGATGTGTACCCAATGCAGGGAAATCGATCTCCCGAGACTCACAATCTTAGTCGACTTAGCCAAGTCTAAGAACGACTTCCCAAAAATAATGGGAGATTGGGTGAACTCTCCTAGGTGCTCAATATTAATGACTGTGAAGTCCACACTGAGTGGATCACCTCAGAAAGCAATGATGGTTGAAATGGTTCCTCTCAACCGTTTGATGGATCGATTAACCAGAATGATCGCTCTCGATTTCGTAAGAGGTTAGAGTTTGAGCTTGTCAAACACGGAGGTTGGGAGGATATTTATCGATGGGTCATCATCGATTCTCATATGGTAAAATCGGTGTCTTTGATTCCAAATTCAACATGGGGCAACTGCTTCACTCTGTGGCTCTTGGTTTTTCTCCCCATTACCATGGAGGTGGCCATAGACATTGGGTGTCTTTTTGTCCTTCTTCTCTTATTACCCGACCTTTTGGGCATCAATTTACTCCTCACAAATCTTGTGTGGTCGAGGATGTGATCTATGGCCTTTGTTAAGGGAATTTTAAGAATCAATTCCTTAGCAATCGCTTCCCTAAGGGAAGGATCCAGTTTTTTAAAATCGTATTTCAATTTTTATGGGTTTTTCTGGTTTTTCAATTTTTTTATCTTTTTGGGATTTTTTATTTTTATTGTTTTTGATAGGTGAAAGAGAAGTACGAGGATGTACAAACTCTATATTGGAAGGTAAGTGGTTAGTAGAAGAGGGAGGTAGAATGCTCCAGTTGTACAGAGTGGGTGTGTTTTCTTATGTCCTCTAGATTTTCAAGATTGAATCCGCTCATTTCATTCTCCTCTTCCACGCATGAGCTGGCATAAAATGAAATTAGTACGTCAATGGCATTTCTAAATTTATCCTCAATTAATTCATGTCTCTTAATGATCCTAGAAATGTCATCCTTCAAAAATTCCTCATGACAAATCATGGGAGCAGTCTGTTCAATTGGAGGATACTGTTGAAAACTTGATGTCCTATACTCAACATACCTAGACACTGGCATGTAATGCTGGGTCAAGTATAGAACATCCGTGTGGTAGAAATTGTTCGGAGCCTCATGTGATGGAGTCAATAGACAGGGGGTTTGTAGATCGAGCTCATGAGTCCAATCCCATGTAGTGAAGGCACTTCGAATGGGTAGTATGAAAGCTGGTCAATGTGAGCTTGATCACTAAGGTCAATCAAGTTTGGAAGATCATAAAAGGGAGACCTCTCCATTCGATGGGTTCATTCGACCATGTTATAACCTACGGTCAAGTCAAGATGTGGTTGTATAATTTGTTGACATGCCCCATCATTCATATGAAGAGGAAATGAAGTATGTGGGGGTAGGTAATTCTGCCATTTATTCATCTCGGCAGGAACTTGCTCTTCAAATGATTGTTGGATTCTAGAAAATGATCGACTATAAGTTAAATAAACCCAGGGTGGAAGTGGATATGAGATGTAAAAAGGTGGGGGTAGGTGAGAAATACGAAGAAGTAGGGAATTCAGTCAAAGTTCTGACTTCATAGGTGTGAAGCCGACCACGGGTAAGGGTCTCCCGCGGATGGTGGAGAAAACATAGAAGAAGGATAAGGCAAAGATGAACGGTATATGGTCGATGAGGAGTGACCAGAGAGGTCAAGGTATGGGGACCAATATCCCAACATCTTTGAAAGATGAAGTACGTGGATGGAGGTCGAAAACGTGCAACTACACAGAAGGATACACACACAGACAGACAAAAAACAAACGCAAGAGCAAGCCCTAGTTTCACCAACTCAACACAATGATGGTCGCAAAGCTCTACCCGTTATCTTTTTGATTTTAGTTAAGTGATAAAGCAAGATATGAAGTCATTTACACAAGATTTAGATGTGGATTTTGGACACTATCCTAGGGATGTGTCCTCACCTCTCAACAATCAATATAAAATGCATATAATGATGGGGTTGCTCTCCTACAAACAAGGGTTAATATTAGTCATTTTTTGTCAAAGTTTGATTTTCATGGAATTTATTTCACCATATAAGGCACGCCTAACAAGGGGAAGGGAGTCGAGAAAAGCCGATGCAACAATAGAAATTAATGATGCAAGCCCAGTTCATAAGACTTACAATGATCCCTGTGCTCTACATGTGGGATGCAATACATAATTGAAAATTTTTATGCTATATGGAATGCAAAAGATGAAATTGGGCCTAGCATAAACTTCTATTAATCGAGAAGAATGTGATTTTAATTTGACTAGATAGAACATCCTATGGTGCGTAATATTAAATGTGAATGTGTGGTCCTACATTTTACGAGCAAAAGCAGATAAAAACCTATAATAAGCTCAAAGAGCCGCCAGTGCATATCTAACATACGAGCTACTCAAGTCGAGCCATACCCTTACCGAAGAGTGAAACGAGTCTCAACACACCACAAAATAGTGTCCAAATTCCAATTACTCATGTGAGATCCCAAAAAGAATCCGCTCGAAATGTGCAATTATTACAAAAATTAAAATGAATGCAGGAAATAAAATCCTAGACTCTGTTATCTCCCACGACTCGACTCAATCTGAATTTTATGTGTCCTTCATTAGGCTTATATCCCATAGAAGCTGACCTCCAATGCTTCTGAGATGCCTGGCAACCTAGCAGTCGCTCCGTCACGTCGGGTCCATCGCACAAAAATAAGGTGGCGGTCAGAGAGATAGACACAAAATAAAGTAAATAATAATAGTAATAATAATATGCAAGAAAATAAATAGAGTGATAATTACAATAAAAACTGGGGGTCAGACTACCTAGGCGTGGAAAACCTAAAAACTAAATTCTCTTAAAATTAACCTAATATGTCCCCCCCATGCAGTGGCACCATTTAAAAAACCGAAATTCCCTCGATAATTATGTGGAATTAACGTTTAATTTCATTGTAGGCAGGCAATTCAGATTAATAAAAAACGACCACTAAATTAATTTTTCAATTAAAGTGAGCAGTCAATTTATTTATTTTTACTTAGGCAAGCTCAAGGTTGAACTCAGGTAGTTTTCTCCTTATGTTAATTAATAAGATACCTAGAATTTAGGGTTTCAAAGAGGCCTTTTTTGTAATTTTTATGCAAAAAAATCATGCAAATTCGAGCTAGTTTAAGGACTAAAATACGACCAAATCAAGTCCAAAAACCCTAAAACTTGGCCAAAATGTGAATTATGATGAAATTAATGCTCTGTATTTTTTCTTGGATTTTTCTGATGTAATAAGATTAATTACGAATTAATAATGCATGCAAGGTGATTTTTGCAGTTAATTTTAGTAAATAGAAAACCTAATTATTTCAAGAACTAAAATTATCCTAGATATTTCTAATGAGGATCTATTCAGGAAAAATTCTAAACCCTAAAAATGTTGAGTTTAGAGCTATTAAAATTTAGTTAGTCAAATCACCAATTATTCAGTTGCGACCTTGATATACATGCGAATGGGATGATTTTTGGGCATGAGAACATTAAAATATAATTATTGTGATTTTTTTAAAAAAATTATGGAGTAATGATAATTTAATATCAATTAAAAATAATGTATTAGACAAAATATGCAATTTCCATTTAAATAATTAATTTAAACCAACCATTAAAAAATTGATCAACATCCATAATGATAGAGCAAAAAGAGTTCTACAAGATGCAAATTTTAGAATAAAAATACGATGTAGAATGTAGGTTCAAATGTCAATGTAAAGTCAAGGATCTAAATATAATTTGAGAAATTAAAAAATTGAAATGAATGTGCACGGGGGAATAGAGTAAAATTACCCTAACCAGCGGAGGGATTTATGCAATTTTTCCAGGAGGACACATGCGCCATGCGTGCCTGCTGGATGGTTGAACCTGTTGGTAATTGTGGAGGAGGGGGAATCCGTGCAATTTTTGCTTTGGGGGCACGTACGTTGCATGTACCCTGGCTGGAGAAGACTTGAGCGTGGATGGCTAAAAGCTAAGGGTACTGATCGCACAAAACTACGAGCAACTAAGGTAAAGGTACTAAGACGGTCGTTGCGACCTCAATCGCTCAAATGTGTCAATCAAGAAAAATCGAACCACTAATGACAAATCAAGCAATCAAAATACGAGAAGCGGTCCTGCTATGTGTTTAACCTGGTATAGCACCCAGGGTCGAACTCAAGGAGCACGGATTGGCCGAAGGCCTACGAAGTAGTAAAAACAAAGAAAATAAAAGACAAAATATTTTTAGTGGTTTTTAATTATTTATATATATTTTTTTGGATTTTTAAAATATAAAGAAAATAAGGAAAGCAAATACAAGCACACTTCAACAAATTATTTCAAGCAACAAAAATCAACCAAAAATTAAAACAAAAATATTTTTATGTGTTTTATATTTTTTTATGTTTTTGGTGAATTTTTGATAATTTTCTGATGTTTATTTTATTTTCTAAAAATCAAACAGTAGCAAAAACAAGAGGTACTGTCCAGCCGAGCCAAGAAACCCTAGATAAAATATCTAAGGGCCTCAAAATGGCCTGGTGTAATTTTCCTGTAAAGTAGATAAAATAAGGAAAGTTTAGGTACCAAGTTTATTGTTTTTGGATTTTTAATTTATTTATTAGAATTTTTATGGGTTTTTGAGTGTTTTTAAGTTTTTAGGGTTTTTAAGCGATGAAAAATAGCCAAAATTGGCTAGAAAATCAAACAAATGTAACTAAACAGTAGCTAATTTTTATGGAATTTTAGGGGAGTTTTTATATTTTTTTGTGATTTTCCAAACTAGACAGTAGCGAAAATAAAGGTTTTTGAATTTTTAAAAATAGCAAACAAAATCAAAAATGTCCTAAAAAATCCTTGAAAATCCTACACCATGGCAGGAGCCATATGTCAAATTCTCATTGGATTTGGAGGTGATTTGATATTTTATTCAAAAATAACAAAAGGGTACTGTGCACAGGGATTGAAATGCAAATACCCAAAGTTCTGGGGGTCCCGGTGCAATTAACCCAGCAAAACACGCGCCACGCGCGTGCCTGGGGCACTCAGGGACCTATATGTAAGGAAAATAAGTCCCGAGGACCTATTGGTAACACGTACCAAAAGTCCAGGGGGCTCAGTTGCAAATAACCCAAAAGAAAACGCACATGCGAGAATAAAGCATTCACAGGGGTATATATGCAATTAACTAAAAAGTTTCATTCATTCATAAACAACCAGAACTACAAGGGCATTGACTGCAAATAACCCAAAACAACACGTGACGAAGCACGTGGCTCACAACAGGCAGGGGTATACATGCAATTACACTAAAGCGCAGGGTCCTCTATGCAAATAAACCTAAAACTAAACAACGTACTCAAATATTTACAGGACTAATACGAAATAAAACAAAGATAAGGGCCTAAGGGTAAATTACCCTTTATTAACCGGAGCGTCTGGATGGCTGCCACGTGTAGATCGGACGGTCCAAATGGGGGCGGCTCTCAACACTGGTGCTGCTCTGGTCGATCCAACGGTCTAGGCCAGGACACGTGTGGATCTAACGGTCCGGATCAGTCGCCTCAGATCTGACGTCCACGGGCGCTCCGGGAACCAACGGTTAGGATGGTGTCTGGAGCTGAGGGCTAATCCGACGACGCTGGAGGGTGCTGGAAGAACTGGTCCCCGGCGAACTTCGCCGGGCTCGTGCGGGTGCTGGCCTCCTCCTCGGAGCGCTCTGATGATCGGAGAAGAACGCTGGTGCGCTCCTGCGTCTGCTGCGGTGCTCCGATGATCGACCCGAGCTCAGAGGAGCTCAGGCACGGTCGGCGGAGCTGGGTCTCCCGGCCTGGATGACCGAGCCCTCAGATGGGCTCGGTAGGACCTGCAAAGGGGCTCAGAAGACTCGCGGGTCGAGGGCAAACTGCCTCGACCCTGTTAGGCGATGTGGAGGCGGCTGGTGCGTCGGGCTCCGGCGAAGGTGGAAGACGGTGGAGCCCGGTTCCCAGCTCCTGTGCGAGCTGGGTTGGGTGAGTGGGTGGAGAACGTGCGGCGGAGGAAGGCGAAGATGTGGGTCGGGTCCGATGGTCGAACGGTGGTCGGAACCGGGGTGAATCGAAGAAAGATGATGGCGGCGCAAATTGGGGGTAAACGAAAATCAGACGAAATAGCTAAGCTAAGGAACTACCTGGGTGAAGGTATAGACTGTGGCGGAGCTGGGGAAGCTCCCGGTCGTCGCCTCGAGGGACGTCTCTGCCCGAGGCTCGAAGCTCGCTCAGGTGGCGGAGCTACGGCGGGTGTATCGCCGGATCAGTGGATTCGCCGGTTCTCCTCGCTGCAACAAGTCGGGGATGCGAGCTGTCACCTCGCTCTCTCTCTGGAGCTCACTGGAGGACTACGCAAATGGCCAAAGATAGCGTGGGAAGGTGGCTGAGCTCCAACTTTATATGGCTAGGGGTACGAGAAGAGGGGGTCCGGGCAAGCTCAGGAGCGCGCGGATCCCGAGGGAGCGGCTCCGGCGAGGATGCCGGATGCAAGGAGGATGATTCGGACCCGGAGTTTGGCGGATTGGTGATCGGGTTGAGCGGGTAATAAATGGAGAAATCGGGTTGGCCGCTCAGACCCGTGGGAAGTGGTCTTGAGGGGGCCAGTTGACCGGGCGGTCAACATCCCCAGGAGCCAATGAGGTTCGGCCACGTGGCTGGATCTTGAAGTGACAAATAGAGGTAGCTAGGGGCCGAATCTGCAAAAACTCCAAACATGAAATATTTTTATTTTATTTTTTTTCTATTTTTTGGTGATTTTTAATTAATTTTTGGAAATAAAAATAGGCTATATACATAATATGCACTAGGTATAGGTATATACAATATATATAGGGTTTTGATTTTTTTGATTTTTATATATTATTTTTATACAATTTTATTCCCATTTTATATTTTATTTATTTATAGAATAAGGAATAAAAGGGTGTTTTTGTTTTATTTTTATTATTTATATACATAGGTAAAATAAATAGGTATAGACATCTATATACATGGTATATGTACAATGTATTTTTGTATTTTTTATTTTTCTATTTTTTATTTCGTTTTGATTTTTAATTGTTCTTATTTTATTTATTTACAATATATAACCTGGATTATTTACAAAAATTATAAAAATTACTTTTGTATATTTACAAAGCTAAATAAATATATAAGTGTGGTTTATGTACATGATGAAAGGAGGTATTTTTGATCTTTTTAATTTTTAACTTTTTATTTTGTTTTTATATATAAGTATATACAAGTATTTACAAGCATATTTTTGAGTGAGGAAAATATAGTTTTATTTATTTACACAAGTATTTACACAAGAGCCCCTATCTCCCTCTACTTTGGTTTTTATGCGGTCAGGCCCATGCTGAGCCCTCCCTTGGGTTAGGTTGCTCAATATTTATTCTAAATATTTCCCTCCTTTTTTTTAATCTTTATTCTTTTATTTTTGCACAAAAACATGCTAATTATAGATTTTTACACAATGCATGCTTTTGGTAATTATTCCTATTTACATGTATCTACATGCATTTGCAAAGGTTTTTGTAGCTAAAATATAAGAATAAAGAGTGATGAATGGGTATTCATCACCCCCCTATACTTAACTTTGCTAGTCCCTTAGCAAACACTTATTTGAAAAAGAAGTGAAAAAGAAAGAAAGAAAAAGAAAAAGAGGATGTACACGGATCAAGGTTGATTATTAAACTTGCCTTCATTAAATTGGGATATGGAGCTCGATCAGACCTCTGGATTATTAATGTGTCGGAACCTTATTTAGACTTAAGCTTAAAACTCAACAGCCTCCAAGTTCCACTAATCTATAATCAAGACTCCTCAATGCTCCAGATCAGAACAAGTCACCAATCACAAACCCTGAAGACCATGAATCTTTTCTTGTCCTGTGAATGTGAAGTCTAAGCTCTCCACCTCAGAAATGGCAACTTGACAACCCTCCCCAACAAGGTAACTCTATGACCTCAATCTGGCCACTCTTTCCTCGAGGAGCGGGGTATTCCCTTCTAAGTTCAAGTACAACCGGCTCAAGAAGAGGGGGAAGAAGAGAATGGGTCAAGGCGAGTGTAGCCAAGTACCCTTGAGAGCTTGACCAGTGTAGCCAAGTCTCCCTGCTGCAAGCTACAGCAGGTGGATCATGAAACCAAGCTTTGCTTATTGCACTTATATACATAATCCGGTGGGATTATCATTTTCTATCAGACCCACCACTTTTTTGGAGTTCTTTTCTTTTTGCACATTTTTTTTCAAGTGCATCCGTACAACATATAGATGTGCAGCATATATACAAGGAGTTTTTCCTCTTGAGCCAGTAGACTATCCCTCTTTTGAAGCTTTATTGCAACCCACAACTCCCGTCGTTAGACCTCATGGCAACCAGACCAAGTTGAGACGCACTTCCTTCACTAAAAGAGGAAGAGAGGTTCCGCCTAGAAGTACTACCCTCATATGCTACCCCAAGTCAAGGAAGACTGCCTCCTCACCACCTCATCCGTAGAGAGCTCGGTGCATAGTGTTGGTGTCCAAGTAAAGCCATAATCTCTATGAGTCATGTGTTGTTGTTAAATGCTCTACTTAGGCTCATTGAGATGACATGTGATCATAGCCTAGTGGACTCAAAGAATTAAGTCACCATGGACCTGAAAAGCCTTAAACCTAAGTCCTATAAGGTTCCTCTTAGAAATTAGGTGGATTAAGATCTTATTCAAGCTCCATTTCTCAATTTGATTCCAGGCTAGTTTAAATGTCAACACTCATCCAGAAAAACTATATACATATGTACAAAAAGATGCTTATTTACACAAATTTTACAATCATGCAAAATTTTTGAAAAATGTTTTGAAATCATGAAGTGATGATGCATGACGTGCAAGTTTTGCAAAAAGATATTTACACATATTTACACAAGATTTTTGCAAACTTTTTGATTTTCAAAACATTTTGGAAAAATTTTGTACTATATACACAATTTTGATAAAAATATTTACACAAGCTTTACATAAAAGATTTTTGAAATCATTTTTACAAAAATAATTTGTACACTAGCTATTTATGTGCAAATAAAAGAAGATTATGTACATGAAAATTTTTAATTTTTGTGGTTTTTAGCCATTTTATTTATTAACACACTCACACAAAGTACGAGTTATGGCTAAAGTATATATGAAATATATACACACCCCCCTATACTTAGCTCGAACGATGTCCTCAGAGTCAAGAGCGATGAAGAAGACATAACTCGTGCTAGGTATAGGGAAGTGAAAAGGAAGGCTATACAAAAAGGAAATGAAAAGTCGAGAGGGGCCCAGGTCTTCCCCCTATACTTAGGATCAAGTAATCCTAAGTATAGCAGGTTGTATACTAAGGGAAAACCTGAGTGCAGAATGTACAGGGTCTACCCCCCCTATACTTAGGGTGAAATATCCCTAAGTATAGGCAGCAAAACAGGGGAAGACAGAAACAAAAGAAATACCCAAAATGTCTCACATCCCCCCTATACTTAGGGTAAAGTGCACCCTAAGTATAGCATAATCACAAGATGAAGAAAGGGATGTGGGACTAAAGAATGTAGTGATATGGAAATCTGGATCTATATACAGCGGAAAATCAGTGAAACTCAGGCGTGAGATGCATTAGATGTGAGTCAACAGACCACATCTCACGCAAAATGAATAGGGTCAAGATCAACGACCCGCGGCTCATGATCTAGAAATGGCTTGAGCCGCTGGCCGTTCACTCGAAAGGTACTCTCAGAAGACAACTCAGATATGTCGATGCTACCGTTGTCGTGTACCTTTCTGACCAGATAAGGTCCCTTCCATTTGCTCTGTAGCTTCCCTGGAAATAGGCGTAGCCTCGCATCAAACAGCCATACTCTCTGTCCAATCTCAAAATGCTTGTGGCTGATATGAGAATCATGCCACTCCTTGACTTTCTCCTTATAATGTAGGCTGCTTGAGAAAGCTGCATCTCTAAGCTCCTCCAGGGCAGCTAACTCTGCCCTCCTCTGGTCTCCCATACCATCTGGATCCATCAGAATATCTGTAACTGCCCAAAGTGACTTGTGCCTCAGCTCAACAGGTAAATGGCATGGCTTGCCATATACGAGGCGAAAGGGAGATGTGCCCAAAGGTGTCTTGAAAGATGTCCTATATGCCCACAAGACCGAGTCCAAAAGCTGTGACCAATCCTTTCGATCAGGGCGGACGACTTTCTGCAGAATAGTCTTGATCTCCCTATTCGACACCTCGGCTAGACCATTCGTCTGTGGATGGTAAGGTGTAGCAACACGATGGTCTATGCCGAACTCGCTAGCAAGTGCCTTTACCTGGACGTTGATGAAGTGAGATCCCCCATCAGATATCAAAACTCGTGGAACCCCGAACCGCGTGATGATATGCTTCCTCAAAAATCTACAAACTGTCCTCGCATCAGCGGCTCGGGCGGGGATAGCCTCCACCCAACGACTCACATAGTCAACGGCCAACAGAATGTACTCAAATCCCTGACTCTTAGGGAATGGACCCATGAAATCGATGCCCCATGCGTCAAAAACCTCACAGAAGTGAATGGGCTGCATCGGCATCATATTACGCTGTCCACAAGTGCCCATCCTCTGACAGTCAGTACAGCTCTTCACGAACTCATCTGAGTCCTTGAAGAGGGTAGGCCACCACAAGCCGGATTGGAGCACTTTCTGTGCCGTTCTCCTCCCAGAATGATGTCCTCCTGCCTCAAGCTTGTGGCAGTAAGTGAGGACTCTATGGTGTTCCTCCTGAGGAATACACCGACGCCAGACGCTATCCCCTCCTTCGTGGTAAAGGATGGGATCCTCCCAATGGTAAGACTTGGCCTTCGCGAGGAAGGTCTCAAGCCTCTGCCGGGGCCAATCTTGTGGGACTTTCCCAGCAATGAGAAAGTTCACAATATCGGCGTACCATGGGAGTGAGGCGATAGCAAGGATCGCCTCATCTGGGAAGGTATCTCTAATAGGGTCAATCTGCTCAGAATCCTCAGGCTGCTCTAGTCGGGAGAGATGATCCGCCACCACATTCTTGACTCCAGGCTTATCCTTAATCTCAATGTCGAACTCCTGGAGTAGAAGGATCCATCTAGTCAGTCTGGCCTTGGCATCCTTCTTTGCCATGAGGTACCTGATGGCGGTGTGATCTGTAAACAAAGTCACTCTAGATCCGATGATATACGATCTGAACTTATCTAGGGCAAACACTACGGCTAGCATCTCCTTCTCTGTGACCGTGTAATTCCGCTGGGCGGAATCCAATGTGCGGCTAGCATAGTGTATGGCAAATGGAACTCCGTCCCTCCTCTGTCCCAGCACTGCCCCTACGGCAAAATCGGAGGCGTCCGTCATGATCTCGAATGGGAGAGACCAATCATGTGGCTGGAGGACAGGAGCCTCAATCACACACTGCTGGAGAGTCGCGAACGACGAAAGACACTTGTCATCGACAAGGAACTCGGTGTCTTTTGTCAAAAGGTCAGTCAACGGTCGGGCAATCCTGCTGAAATCCTGAATAAATCTCCTATAAAATCCAACGTGCCCCAGGAATGACCGTAGCTGCCTCAGATTGGACGGCGGTACGAGTTTCCTAATGACATCAACCTTGGCCGGATCCACCTCCATGCCCCTGTTGGAGATGATATGGCCAAGCACCGTCCCTTGAGTCACCATGAAGTGACTCTTCTCCCAAGATAAAACCAAATGAAACTCAATACATCGCTGGAGTACCCGGTCTAGGCAGTCAAGACAGGAGTCGAATCCGTCGCCGTAGACCGAGAAGTCATCCATGAAGACCTCCAAACACTCCCCTACCATGTCCGAGAAGATCGACAGCATGCACCTCTGAAAAGTCGCAGGGGCATTGCATAGCCCAAATGGCATGCGTCGAAAAGCATATGTGCCGAAGGGACAGGTAAAGGTGGTCTTCTCCTGATCCTCAGGAGCGATGGCCACTTGGTTGTAGCCCGAGTACCCATCCAGGAAGCAGTAATGGCTCTTCCCTGCCAGTCTCTCAATGATCTGGTCAATAAAAGGCAGGGGGAAATGGTCCTTCTTGGTGGCCTGGTTGAGTCTCCTGTAGTCAACACAGACCCTCCAAGAGGTGGGTACTCGTGTAGCAATCTCCTCTCCCGACTCACTGATCACAGTTGTGATGCCCGTCTTCTTGGGCACCACATGCAAGGGGCTGACCCACTTGGAGTCGGAAATGGGATAAATAAAATCTGCACTCCACCATTTCGATATTTCCTTCATCACGACCTCTCTCAGGTTGGGGTTCAGACACCGCTGGAACTCATGCGACGGCTTCGCCCCCTCCTCGAGATAGATATGGTGGGAGCACACTGATGGACTAATCCCATGGAGATCTGCTACGCTCCATCCGATCGCCTTGCGGTTCTTTTCAAGAACCCCCATCAGACGGGATTCCTGCTCTCCAGTCAACTCGGCGGAGATGATGACTGGGTACATCTCTGGCTCGCCCGCAAGGAATCGATACTTCAGCGAAGTAGGGAGCGGCTTCAGCTCTGGAATGCTGGGTGCTGGCAAATCTGGCTGCGGAAGAAACTGAGTGAATGCTGCTAAATCTGCCAAATCTGCCTGGGAGAAGTGAAGCGAACTCTCGCAAACTGGATCGGGAGAAAGCTGCTCAACTGCACTGTCTCTGGTCTGCTCTGCATCTGCCTCCTCCTCATCTGTAGGCTCAGGTGGAATCAGGTCTGGCATCTGATCATCACAATCGGCCCAATCAGACTCTGAATCCGAGGGATCTGTATCAACCGCAGTGGCATCAGTACCACCGTAAAGCAAGGTGGCCTCAGCACCACCATCACTGGAATCCGTGTAGCGATCAAGGACCGGCTCTGCTACCTCTACGGTATCCTGAACCAGGGATGTGCTCTCCAAACTCTCCTCTGCTATCGTCTCGGCATCAGCTGTATCTGAATATGAGAGGATGGTCTGTGCTGTAGGATCTGCCCAAGCTGCCTCATCATCTGTGATCACAAAATCACAGTCCTGGTGGATGTCTGGCTCTGCGTCTGTCAGCTGCTCTGAATCTGTACTCGCATCTGAGCGGGTTCTCTCTCTAGCTCTGTAGTCCTCGACCGTCTCTATTTGTATACTCTCGCCCTCAACGCGAAAGTACACCTTCCCGCTATCATGATCAGTCACCGCCTTGGCTGTGACCAAGAACGGGCGACCAAGGATGATGGGGGTATCGGTCACTGACTCAGGATCTCCATGTCCAACACTACGAAGTCCACGGGGAATTTCAGGCCCTGAATCGTGACGATAACGTCTCGTAATAACCCCTTCGGCCTCTTGACAGATCGATCAGCGAACTGAAGGACTGTCCTGCTCTGTCGAAGAGTGCCCTACTCTAAGTGGTCGAGAAGGACTGCCGGAAGAAGGTTGATCGACGATCCGCTATCTAGAAGAGTACGGTCGAACCTCTGCTCACTAATCTGGCATCTGACATACGGGGCCCCTGAATTTGGCCTCTTGGCTGGCAGTCGGTTCTGGATCACGAAACACGTGGCTTTCGTCAGCACATGTATCTCTGAAGTGTGGTTCCTCCTTCTCCTCCTGACTATGGTCCTGTCTCTCAAAGAACACTGGAGAAGGGGGATGTGTTGCAAAGCCTCCTGGAGGGTCAGCTGGATGTGGAATCGATCTATCATACTCTGGCTGAATTCCTCCTGCACTGTCTTTTTTGGATCTTTTTTCTTCTTCCCCTTCCCCATCTGAAGGGCTCTAGGGAAGGGGATCACAGGGTCCTTCTCAGATGAAGGACTAGGAAAAGGCCTAGACGGTTCGATGACCGGATCCACACATACATCATGCACCACAGTGGGACCAGAAGAAACTAAACCTTTTCCTTTATTCAAACCAAAGTTCTGAGATACATCATGGCGAGGAAAGACAACATCTCTCTCAACACAAACACCGGTGGCCTCAGTACCACCACGGGTTGGCTCTGCTGCTGCTGCTGCTGGTAGACGTCTCGCGGCATCAATACCGCGGGCTGGCTCGGCTGAACGGGTGGCATCAGTACCACCTCCTCGATCTGGTGAAGCGGCGGCCTCAGTACCGCCGGTGGGATCAGCATCCTTGGTGGCCTCAGTGCCACCGTCATCATCTGGAGCGGCCTCAGTACCGCTCTCCTCCTCCTCATGTGGCGCCTCAGAAGTATCCTCGTGGTGAAGCTCAGATGAGGCGTCGCCGCCTGCTGGGGTCCTACCGCTCCTAAGTGTGACAAAATAAGCATCAAATAGATCCGAAGATGTATCAACAAATGGGTTACTAGGAGTGGCAAACTCAGTGTGTACTACCTGCTCAGATTTCCTCTTGAGGTTATTCGGATTCGGCTCAATCTGGGCTGGAATGGCGGCCTTCCCTCTCACCAAGTCCCGCATCTCCTGGCGGAACTTGTCCATCTCCCGTCTGAATGTGGCCTGCTGGTCCGTGAGGAGGCGGGCGATGTCATCCAAAGCGGGACTCTCGTGGGAGCCTGACGGGTAGCCTCTCTGGGGGTGAGGCTGCTGGAACTGCTGCTGCTGAGGGGGGTAGGAGGTAGGGTGCTGCTGATATGCTGGGTGAGCCTGGTGCTCACGTCTCCACGACTGTCCCTGCTGCTGATAGGGACGAGGACCGAAGGATGATGGCCGGTGGTGCTGATATGCTGGGGGCTGCTGCTGCAGCTGGTGATCTCTCTGCTGGGAGTACTGCCCTCCCTGTCCTGATGGCTGCTGCTGGGGCTGGGCACCACCACTCCCCCACCTGAATCTGGGATGGTCTCGTCGGTTCCCAGGCTGGGGGCGGTCATACCAAATCCCGTTGACATCCATCCGGCTCGGCATCATAGGGGGCTGGCGGGAGTACTGCCAGAGGCTGGTTCGGCTGGTAGACCACCATCTGCATCTCTGGAGATGGTGGGGACTGGTAGGTGGGCTGCGGCTGCTGGTACGGCTCCGCCTGTACAAGATGGACCTGTCTAGGCTGCACAAGGGTGCTGGAGCGCTGGGACGAGCTGCTGCTGCTGACGGAGTCGCCTCACGACTGAAGACGGGGCTGAGAAGCTGTCTGTGCCTCCTGGAGACACATGAGCTGTGTCTTCATGTCGCTCAGAACCTGTGCCATCTGTTCCATCTGAGTGATGCTCTGGCACTGCTTCTTCTCAATCAGCTCCATGCGGTCCAACTTCTCGCTGATAATGCCCATGTCCGCAGCTGACGACTCTAACTGTGCTGCTGCTACTGCGGACGAACTGGATGGACCTGCATCTACCCGTGCTATCCGCTGGTACTGCACGGGTCCTGGCTGCTGTGGCTGAGGTCTCTGAGAATACAACCTGGTCTGGGACATCACCATGTAGTTTTCGGCCATCTCCTCGTAGATGGCCCAGACCTGGTCATGGTCCTTGGTAAAGTAGGACCCGCCGCAAGAAGCGTTCACCAGACCCTGAAGCTCTGGCGTCAACCTGCTGAAAAAGCTCTGAACTAGGTTCGGCTTGGAGATGTCGTGGTACGGGCATCGGTCTAGGAGCTCTCGAAACCTCTCCCATGCCTCGTGAAACTGCTCGTTGGGGAACATGGAGAAGTTGCTGATCAGGGCCCTCGCTGCATTCGTCCGCCCGAGTGGATAGTACTTGTTCAAGTACTCGGTGCGGAGCTGCTCCCAGGTGTAGACAAACCTCCCAAGATGCTTCAGCCAGGAGGCTGCTCTATCTGCTAGTGAAAACGGGAAGGCTATCATCCGGATCGTGTCCTGGTCCACGTGGCGATCGTGGACAGTGCTGCAGATCATAAGAAACTCCTGGAGGTGGAGGTGGGGCTCCTCAGTGGCAAGTCCGTGGAAACGGGGCAGTAACTGCAAGGTGTTCGGGGGGAACTTGAAGTCCCCCACGATCGCCGACACTACTACCCAATGATGCATGAGTGTCGATCCGGGGTTGTGCAACTCCCGCATCGGTCGTGGTGGTCCTCCTGCCGTGGCGCCTCCCGTTGCGGCGGCTGCGGCTGCTGCTGCGGCTCGTGCCTCTGCATCAGGTATCTCCTCGGGCTCGCTCTGCTGGTCTCGCTCTGCTCTGAGCCTCTCTAACTCTCGCCTCATCTCTATCATAAATGCCCCCTGATCACGTAACTGCTGCTGGACCGTCTCAAGTGATGCGATCAGGGTGGAGTTGATCGCTCCCTGGTCAAGTACAAAGTGCTCGGGCTGACGGGAGTGATCATCTGAACTGCCGGCTCCGGCCATGACGTCTGCAAAACCAAACGAGCCCAACTCAGGTGCTGTCAAATCAATCAATCTCTCCTCGGGCTCGTATCTCTCGGGTCGGACAGAAAGGGGATCGAGGGGGAACAGGGTGGAATCGTACTCGGGCTCAGAGAGCGGGTCTGAGCTCTCGCGAGCCAACCTAGATGATGAGGTAGACGTGCCCGAAAGCGGTGCAGCCAGAGGCTGCCTAAGAGAGCGTCTACCCATCATCTTGATCTGGCGAGTAAGGCGGATGAGATCTGGAAAAATTATGATCAGAAAACAAACCCCCGGTTCACCAACGCAACGCGAGCTGAAGACCGTGAAAGTTCGGTCAAATTATCTTGTCAATTTTATTTGGTGAACAAACAAAATATCAGAGCGCTTACGTGACCTGTTGGGATATCCGATGCTAACCCAACCGACTGGCCCGCACGAAAAAGTTGGTAATCAGTCGGGACTAGCACCGGGGGGCTCTACCTAGGGTGCGGGTCACTCTCTCGCGCATCCAAACCATACAATGAGGGGATTGCTCTCCCCGAGACAAAAATTTTAGGGTGAGCGGATTTTAAGATCAATAGTATTAGCCAGTCCCAATTTTATGGTTTCTCTTTTTAGTCTTTTTCAAAGCACAAATGGCCTAACGAATTTTTCGGTTCTCCTGATTATTAAGTCCAAAACAGGGGGGAGAAGACAAAAAAGCTAATGCGCGATAAATCAATGATGCATGCTGAGTAAGAAATGTGTACCTTGCCTCCAGCACTCTACATGCAATATGATCCGCGCATAAAAGTAAAGACAGAAAGGAAACTACCTATATGATGCAACGGGAAAGCCGAGTCCTAAACGAGCAATTTCTAGCGAAGAACCGTCTAACCGGTCACCGACATCCAAGCCAAAGAGTCTAGTCTTGGCCCGTCCCTCCTCTGTCCGACAAATCGGGGGTAGGAGTAAGCGCTTTACAGGACGGGCTGCGGCACGTAGGCTACGAAGGCAAATGAGTCGGTTATTTTTATTAGTGATTTTTAAGTAGGTCCAATTAACGATCTATGGGAACAGATAAGCAGTTAGGTGTGTGGATCCTACTAATTACGGCACATTCACCAGAAATTCCTAAGTCTAAGGGCTCGAGCAAAAACCGTGTAAACACCGGAAAAGGCAGAAAGAAAAGAAAATAAAACCGCGAAAAACCGCGAAAAACCGCGCAAGTCCTAATGGTCCCCCGAGCACACCGGTGCTCGGCGAAACAGACCCGCTACGGCAAGTCCACAAATGTCCAAGAATGTCCTGTATTATTACAATAATAATGAATGAAAATAAAAATCTACTCTAATCCTCACCCACTCAACTCTCTCTCACTCTCTCCTGCGGCTCCGTACAGAAGGGAGCCGCCTCCGAATCCGCGATTGCGTCGGCCTCTCGAAATCAGCCGCCTCGGTCCTCGGGCCCTCGCAAGAGAAAATAGAGTGGTCAGAACCAATTCTCAAATAATAATAAGAGAAAAAGAAATAAAAACAAAAATAAAAGGGTATATATGCAAAAATGTAAAATAAAATAAACACACAAAAGAAGACTAAAACAAAAATAAAAGAAAAAGAAAATAAAGCAAAATAAAACAAAAAGAAAATATAAACAAAAGCCGCGAAGAGCCGCGAGAATAAAAACGAAAAGAAAATCAACTACTAAGCCGTGCTCCCCGGCAACGGCGCCATTCTGATCGCACAAAACTACGAGCAACTAAGGTAAAGGTACTAAGACGGTCGTTGCGACCTCAATCGCTCAGATGTGTCAATCAAGAAAAATCGAACCACTAATGACAATTCAAGCAATCAAAATACGAGAAGCGGTCCTGCTATGTGTTTAACCTGGTATAACACCCAGGGTCGAACTCAAGGAGCACGGATTGGCCGAAGGCCTACGAAGTAGTAAAAACAAAGAAAATAAAAGACAAAATATTTTTAGTGGTTTTTAATTATTTTTATATATTTTTTTTTATTTTTAAAATATAAAGAAAATAAGGAAAGCAAATACAAGCACACTTCAACAAATTATTTCAAGCAACAAAAATCAACCAAAAATTAAAACAAAAATATTTTTATGTGTTTTATATTTTTTATGTTTTTGGTGAATTTTTGATAATTTTCTGATGTTTATTTTATTTTCTAAAAATCAAACAATAGCAAAAACAAGAGGTACTGTCCAGCCGAGCCAAGAAACCCTAGATAAAATATCTAAGGGCCTCAAAATGGCCTGGAGGTAATTTTCTTGTAAAGTAGATAAAACAAGGAAAATTTAGTACCAAGTTTATTGTTTTTGGATTTTTAATTTATTTATTAGAATTTTTATGGGTTTTTGAGTGTTTTTAAGTTTTTAGGGTTTTTAAGCGATGAAAAATAGCCAAAATTGGCTAGAAAATCGAACAAATGTAACTAAACAGTAGCTAATTTTTATGGAATTTTTAGGGGAGTTTTTATATTTTTTTGTGATTTTCCAAACTAGACAGTAGCGAAAATAAAGGTTTTTGAATTTTTAAAAATAGCAAAGAAAATAAAAAATGTCCTCAAAAATCCTTGAAAATCCTACACCATGGCAGGAGCCATGTATCAAATTCTCATTGGATTTGGAGGTGATTTGATATTTTATTCAAAAATAACAAAAGGGTACTGTGCACAGGGACTGAAATGCAAATACCCAAAGTTCTGGGGGTCCCGGTGCAATTAACCCAGCAAAACACGTGCCACGCGCGTGCCTGGGGCACTCAGGGACCTATATGTAAGGAAAATAAGTCCCGAGGACCTATTGGTAACACGTACCAAAAGTCCAGGGGGCTCAGTTGCAAATAACCCAAAAGAAAACGCACATGCGAGAATAAAGCATTCACAGGGGTATATATGCAATTAACTAAAAAGTTTCATTCATTCATAAACAACCAGAACTACAAGGGCATCGATTGCAAATAACCCAAAACAACACGTGACGAAGCACGTGGCTCACAACAGGCAGGGGTATACATGCAATTACACTAAAGCGCAGGGTCCTCTATGCAAATAAACCTAAAACTAAACAACGTACTCAAATATTTACAGGACTAATACGAAATAAAACAAAGATAAGGGCCTAAGGGTAAATTACCCTTTATTAACCGGAGCGTCTGATGGCTGCCACATGTAGATCGGACGGTCCAAATGGGGGCGGCTCTCAACACTGGTGCTGCTCTGGTCGATCCAACGGTCTGGGCCAGGACACATGTGGATCTAACGGTCCGGATCAGTCGCCTCAGATCTGACGTCCACGGGCGCTCCAGGAACCAACGGTTAGGATGGTGTCTGGAGCTGAGGGCTAATCCGACGACGCTGGAGGGTGCTGGAAGAACTGGTCCCCGGCGAACTTCGCTGGGCTCGTGCGGGTGCTGGCCTCCTCCTCGGAGCGCTCTGATGATCGGAGAAGAACGCTGGTGCGCTCCTGCGTCTGCTGCGGCGCTCCGATGATCGACCCGAGCTCGGAGGAGCTCAGGCACGGTCGGCGGAGCTGGGTCTCCCATCCTGGATGACCGAGCCCTCAGATGGGCTCGGTAGGACCTGCAAAGGGGCTCAGAAGACTCGCGGGTCGAGGGCAAACTGCCTCGACCCTGTTAGGCGATGTGGAGGCGGCTGGTGCGTCGGGGCGACGGGCTCCGGCGAAGGTGGAAGACGGTGGAGCCCGGTTCCCAGCTCCTGTGCGAGCTGGGTTGGGTGAGTGGGTGGAGAACGGGCGGCGGAGGAAGGTGAAGATGTGGGTCGGGTCCGATGGTCGAACGGTGGTCGGAACCGGGGTGAATCGAAGAAAGATGACGACGACGCAAATTGGGGGTAAACGAAAATCAGACGAAATAGCTAAGCTAAGGAACTACCTGGGTGAAGGAATAGACTGTGGCGGAGCTGGGGAAGCTCCCGGTCGTCGCCTCGAGGGACGTCTCTGCCCGAGGCTCGAAGCTCGCTCAGGTGGCGGAGCTACGGCGGGTCTATCGCCGGATCAGTGGATTCGCCGGTTCTCTTCGCTGCAACAGGTCGGGGATGCGAGCTGTCACCTCGCTCTCTCTCTGGAGCTCACTGGAGGACTACGCAAATGGCCAAAGATAGCGTGGGAAGGTGGCTGAGCTCCAGCTTTATATGGCAAGGGGTCCGAGAAGAGGGGGTCCGGGCAAGCTCAGGAGCGCGCGGATCCCGAGGGAGCGGCTCCGGCGAGGATGCCGGATGCAAGGAGGATGATTCGGACCCGGGGTTTGGCGGATTGGTGATCGGGTTGAGCGGGTAATAAATGGAGAAATCGGGTTGGCCGCTCAGACCCGTGGGAAGTGGTCCTGGGGGGGCCAGTTGACCGGGCGGTCAACATCCCCAGGAGCCAATGAGGTTCGGCCACGTGGCTGGATCTTGAAGTGACAAATAGAGGTAGCTAGGGGCCGAATCTGCAAAAACTCCAAACATGAAATATTTTTATTTTATTTTTTTCTATTTTTTTGGTGATTTTTAATTAATTTTTGGAAATAAAAATAGGCTATATACATAATATGCACTAGGTATAGGTATATACAATATATATAGGGTTTTGATTTTTTTGATTTTTATATATTATTTTTATACAATTTTATTCCCATTTTATATTTTATTTATTTATAGAATAAGGAATAAAAGGGTGTTTTTGTTTTATTTTTATTATTTATATACATAGGTAAAATAAATAGGTATAGACATCTATATACATGGTATATTTACAATGTATTTTTGATTTTTCTATTTTTTATTTCGTTTTGATTTTTAATTGTTCTTATTTTATTTATTTACAATATATAACCTGGATTATTTACAAAATTATAAAAATTACTTTTTTATATTTACAAAGCTAAATAAATATATAAGTGTGGTTTATGTACATGATGAAAGGAGGTATTTTTGATCTTTTTAATTTTTAACTTTTTATTTTGTTTTTATATATAAGTATATACAAGTATTTACAAGCATATTTTTGAGTGAGGAAAATATAGTTTTATTTATTTACACAAGTATTTACACAAGAGCCCCTATCTCCCTCTACTTTGGTTTTTATGCGGTCAGGCCCATGCTGAGCCCTCCCTTGGGTTAGGTTGCTCAATATTTATTCTAAATATTTCCCTCTTTTTCTTTTTAATCTTTATTCTTTTATTTTTGCACAAAACATGCTAATTATAGATTTTTACACAATGCATGCTTTTGGTAATTATTCCTATTTACATGTATCTACATGCATTTGCAAAGGTTTTTGTAGCTAAAATATAAGAATAAAGAGTGATGAATGGGTATTCATCAGGTACGACTGCAAAAGTCTCCAGAATGCGTGTGAGGGGTACGTGCACCATAGTTCTGGATGGAGCTCTAGTTCCTCACCTCCATGTAGTTGGATGGCATTGCCTCAATACGTCGTACATGGAGATTGAACCTAGGCTCAGATGCCTCCACGTTGCTTGATACTAGCTGCTGGATCAAATCTTGGAAGTCCATCCAAGGGTCATAGTCATTTCTGGAATTGAAGAAGAGGCTCGAGTCGATTCGGGAGGGCCACATCACCCGAGGTGATGACGTTGGAGGCGTCGCTAGCGAGTCAAGGGAAGGGCAGAGCTGGTGGTGCACAGAGGAGCAGGAGAGCGGCCTGGAGGAGCAGGGTGCTCCAGGGAGAAGGCGATGGCGATGAAGCACGACGACATGCAACAAACGCCTGATGGAGAGGTCGGAGGCTGCGACTCATCTCAGCCGAAGGAGGAGCTGTGGCGCACGGAGGAACAAGAGAGCGACCTAGAGGAGAAGGGTGCTCTTGGGAAGAGGCGATAGCGATGGAGGAGGGTCTCCTGCAGGTGGCGACGCATGGTACTAACATGGCTGTTGTGTGAAGGACGAGGGATTAGGGGGAGATGTGTTGCGTGATGCGCTAGCAACATGCTCCATTGAAGTAGTGGTTGCTTGGCAGTAGAGGAGGTCGGAAGTACGATGATGGGATGAGGATGGCAAAGTGGGCGACAGTCGGTAGAGGTCCTAGGCGAATGGCGACGCGGAGGACCTGATGGCGAAGCCACTGTAGGTATAGAAGAGTAGAGAAAATGAAGGAGGGTGCAAAGATGGAGCGATGGTCGTCATCGATGAAATTGAGAATGTGATTGGCGTTGTGAGTGGATGGGGATCGCCGGTCGGAAGGAGCGTGGTGGAACGGCTTCAATTGTCTCATAGAAAGGTCGGGTGAAGGTCAACCTTGAGCTTGGAAGCAAGCCTAGGCTACTACAGCAAGGAGGTTGAGATCCTCCTTGGATTACGCCACACAGGAGATGCTCGTTGTCGCTTCGATAGAGGAGGTTGTCACCTATGCTTCCCTGGGGCTGGAGATCCAGTTCTCTCTTTGGCAGATAGGTTCTATAGGAGGTGTAGGAGGGGGTCTTATGGTTAGTTGGCGAGTCATGCGGAGGTGGGAGAGGGGGTGACAATTGAGGGGCAATGTGTGGCCGTGTTATGCGGAGGGGGAGCACGTGATGCGGGGCCTTGGTTGGCTGGCGGTTGCAGATCGTGGAGTGAGAGGGGATAGGGGAAAGGATATAGAGGGTGTAGCCGCACTGCACGCCGCCACAGGAGGCGGGGCAACGGTTGCAGGCGATCGAGAGGAAGGGGAAAGGGGCACCACGTGGCGCGCAGGGGCGCGGCCACGTGGTGGGAAGAAAGAAAAATTAATAAAAATTAAATTACATAAAATAAACATTAAAATAATATAAATAATAATTAGAATTAGAATTAAAGTAGAGATAATAAAAAATAAATAATAAAAAATAAGATAATAATAAACTAAAATAAATAAATAAATAAATAATAAAATAAAATAACAAATAAATAAACTATTATTAATAAAAATATAAATAGATAAATAATAAAAAAATAAAAATAAAGTAAAAGGTCCAGCGGTCTAAGAGGCACATGAGGCGCACGTTTCCTCCCGGAAAAATTACGTAAATCTCTCCACAGGTTAGGCTAATTCCACTTTAGCCACATTCATTACAGTTTTGTTAATTTCTCAAATTTCATTTAGATCTTTGTCTTTGCATTGACATTTGAACCCCCATTCTGCATTGTAGATGTTAATCGAATTTTATGCTCTATCATTGTATCTTGTAGAACTCTTTATGCTTTATCATTGTAGATGTTAATCGAATTTTTTTTAGCTATGTTTGATTTAAATTAATTATTTAAATGGAAAATTGCATATTTTTCTTACTGGTGCTCTATAATTGATATTAAATTAATCATTTCTCCAAAAATTTCCAAAAATTCAAAGTAATTAGATTTTTAATGTTCTATACATATGCCCAAAAATCATCTTATTTACACATATATAGAGATCGTAAGAAAATAATTGGTGATTTGACTTTAATTTTTAATAACCTATAATGCAACATTTTTAGGGTTTGGAATTTTTCCTGAATAGATCCTCATTACATACATATATGATAATTTTAGTTTCTGAAAATAATTAGATTTTCTATTTATTAAACTAATTTGCGAAAATCACCTTACATGCATAATTAATTCGTAATCAATCCATATTGCATCAGAAAATTAAAAAAAATAAAAGCATTAATTTCGTCATAATTCATATTGTGGCCAAGTTTTACGATTCTTAGACTAGATTTGATCGAAATTTACATTTTAGTAAACTAGCACGAATTTGCATGACATTTTTAATTGCATAAAAATTACAAAAAATACCTCTTTGAAAATCTAAATTCTGGATCAACTATTAATCAACCTAAGGAGATAATTGCCTCCTTGAGTTCGACCTTGGGATTGCCCAAGTAAAAAAATAAATTGACAGCTCGCTTTAATTAAAAATTAATTTAGTGGTCATTTTTCATTAATATGGCATTAATTCCACATAATTAGTGAGGGTAATTCCGAGTTTTTCTATAATCAACCAGAACCTTTCCTATTTAAAGCCATCTCCACCTCCAGCTTTTATTGTCCACCATTCTAGGGAGCTTTGCATAGCTCTTCTTTCGTCCTTGTGACAGGAGGAAGGGGAATCAAGGGGCCATCATGGTCGTTGTCTTCAGGTGCGATCCTTGGCCGCCATAGCCAAGTCACGATAGCTCTCCATTACCGTTGAGCTCCGTGACCGACTGCACACATCGAGCAATGACCCGAGGACCGCCCAGGTCCTCATCCCAAGCCACCACATCCATCTTCGTCCCTCCGATCTCCAGGTACTCCTTTATTCATTTTTTAATGTTTTCTTCCTTTTATTTAGGTAACTCCAGCCATCTCAGTCACCGTCTCTAGGAGGGCCACTTGTCGCTCCCAAAAAAAATCAAAAATTAAATCCCAAGAGAAATAAAAAAGAAATAGCAAAAGATGTCAATAAAAAAGAATTCAACACGAAAATTGCTCGTCTTGATGAGATCTACAACTTTCATGGACCCAAAAATCAAGATAAGTCATCTTTACAAAAAGTATTTTTGGTGCCATCCTATAGAGATAAAATATAATATTTTTGTGTTTGTGAATTTTTATCATTTTTAAATATGATAAAAATCAAAATAAAATCAGAGTAAGTATAAAAAAATATTTACAACTTAGTATATCTTTTTGGATTTTTGATAAAAACAATAAAATAAAAAAGATAAAGGGGACATATGTACAATATATAACGACGAGCCTCAAACCCATGTTTCACATATCAACTCCAATTCTTTTGAATTTGGTCTTGTTTTGAAGGTAATTAAACGTACATTAATTCAAAAGTGAGTAGGATTCATAGGAGACTATATTAGAGGGATATTCGTTTAAAGGATTTTAGTCTCAAACTAGGGTTTAAGTTTTATTAGTCAATTTTACAAGTTAGTATTTTTTTGGTATTTTTATTTATTAGTGTTAGTAATATGTATATTATAGAGTTGATTTTATTCGATTCTGTGTTAGCAAAAAATAGATAAAAATAAGGAAATATATGGTAATATGCATGTGATATTCACAAGGGAAGTTGGCTTCTTATTTAATATAAATATGCATACTAAAATATAGAAATTAATTCTAAGTGCATGAATTGTAATAGTGTCGAATAAATAGAAAAATGCTGCTAATTACTCGATAATGAAGCTCTATTTTCAACTTTAAAGTGATGAATCACATATTCATCAGTTAAGGAAGGTGGCGAGGAGATTTGTGACGGCTAGTGTTTGGCTGTGGAGACCGGATATGGAGTGAGTGATGGCAGGCGAGAATGAGGGGACTTAAGGCTACATGGGTGAGCATTTAGGGAGCGAAAGAGATGGTTGAGGTGGCGGATAAAAGTGGAAGGGGGCGAGAGCTTCACATGGCGAGGTTTGTGGGGGGAGAGTGAGCTGGAGGAGGACAATGAGCAGTGACCGTTGGATCGTGAGATCCAACAGTAAGAAGAGAAGCATGAATGGATGCTTAGACCAGATCAGTAGATCTAAGGGTTAGGAGTAGGACGGGAATGAATGGTGGTGATGGAGTTTGGAAGCGAGATCCAATGGTGAGGAATGAGGGGTGACGTGGAAGAAGTATAGCCGCTGGATGGGAGGCGATCATGCGGCTGAGGTTAGGGTGCTAGGGGGTGGTCCATATTGAGCTAGGAGGAAGATCTTATAGTTGAGGGAGATTGGGTGAGGGACGACTAAGATGAAGGTGGATAGAGGAGAATCTAAGGGCTATGAAGGGTGGAGGGTGGTGTAAAGAGGAGCGGCCACGTGGGCAGCCCAGAGGGCGCCACGTGGCCCAATCAGAATATCCAAAAATGAGAAAATAAGGAGACTTTCAAAAAACAAATAAAAGGAGGCAAAATTATCGAAAACACAAAACATGAAAGTTGTAGATTCGATGAGATCTACAAGTTTCATGTAGACTAAAAGGTCAAAAGAGATAAAAAACACAATGAAATATCTAGGTAAGTATTTTGAATAGATAAAAACATTTCCTTTAGTTGCTTTCAAGTTTTTTATATTTTAAATTTCTTTTTTAAAGCCAAAAAAATATCTACAATAATTATTCTATTTCTAGAGAATTTTTAATAGGAAATAAAATAAAGGGTTAATTTATAGGCAATAATTAGGATTAATTACAGGAAGATAGTTTATTAATAAAGATGCAGAATTAATGATGATTTGCAATGAAGTTCTCCCTCTTAATGCTTCGGTTTCTAGAAAACCGATTATGGAAGTCTCCTTGAACATATCAGAGAAGGAATTTTCTGAGGATTCCTCATTGGGTTCGGATGAGGTGATTTATATGAGTGAGCTTAGTTCGGCTGTTCTTAAGCCTTATCTGAGCAAACAGTTGTGTGTCGACCCTCCTTAGAAGATCCCTTCACCTCATTGTTATTACTCATACGAGGACGATTCTAATAGCTACACAACCGTATATTCCTCACCTCCTCGTTCACAAAAGAAGGTTCGTTACAAACTTTCTTGATCCTTGTACATTTTCCCTCCATATTGTATAGTCTTCTTTTTCTTTCCCTCCCCCCTGGTGATTCGTATCACTCGCCTCAGCTCCATATCATTTCATTTTATGGCTATACTTAGGATGACCAGATCCTAAGTATAGGAGGGAGAGTGACCCGAGTATCTCCTTCTTTTCTTTTTTCTCTTTGTACATTCCCCAATCCCATTGGTTCTCATGTCCACTCTTGTCCTATAGTTAGACTGACCAGAGCCTACGTATAGGGGGGACCGATGCCCACCCTGTATATGTTCATCCATTTCTCCTCTTGAACTCGGCCATCCCATTTTGATCTTCTTCTATACTTAAGCTAACTAGAGCCTACGTATAGGGGGTACATTGACTTCCTGTACTTTTTCCTCTTTTCACTCTCCTACGCTTAGCACGAGCTATGTCTTTTCCTCTCTTCTCGTGCTATGTGGACATAATACATGCAAAGAATATGGGGGCATGTATATATTGTATATATACTTTACCCTAGCTCATATTTTTGTGATTTTTGTATATTTTATGCAATAATACAGGTTGGGTAAATTTTGGGTAAAAAACTCTTTGTAGTCTTTGTAAAATACTTTTATTGTAAACTTTTATAATATGTATATTGTATACAAGCTGTAAAATTTGTATAATCTCTATAAAACTTGTATAATCTTGTAAAATTCCTTGTAAAATAATATTTTTGTAAAATATGTAGTAAAATAGAAAAAAATAGATAAAAAGAGACCTTTATTTACTCTTGCATATCATCATTACATTAAAAAATCATTTTGCACTTCATTCATATGCATTTCATAACATCTGCATTTCATTTTCTATCTAGCATATGTAAAGTGGAAAATTATTGGGTTCTGAACCGAGTTATGAATAGAAGTCGAGGATGGATTTGATTTGACCTTAATCTACTAAATTTCAGAGGAACCTTATAGGAACTAGAGTTAAGATTTTTCAGGTCGAACAACTTAATTCTTTGAGTCCACAAGACTATATTCACGTGTCATCTTGCTTGGTATACGTAGAATATTTCAAACACATACATGATTCTTTTAGACAGTGACATAACTTGGACAAGCACCTTACACGTAACTCTCCATGATGAGTTGGTGAGGAGGTAGAATCCTTTAGCTTGGGGAAACACGTGAGTGGAAACATTCACAGTCACAATAAGTGGCCAGTGTGTCTCAACCTAGTCTAGTGTGTGTTAACATCTAACGACGGGATGTTGTGGGTTGCAATAAAGCTTCAAAAGAGGGATAGTCCACTAACTCAAGAATAAAAACTCCCTATGTACATGTTGCATGTTTATGTCAAAAAATGAAAATCTCCAGAAAAGTTAGACGAGCAAAAAGTAAATAAATAAACATTCCTGTTAGAGAAAAATATGAATAACCAAGGCATATGTTTCAAAATCTCAAGGAAGCCTGCAGTTGGAGACTTGGCTACACTGGTCAAGCTCCAAGGATATGTGGCTACACTTGTCATAATCCATTCTCTTCCCTACATCCTCTTCTTGAGCTGGTTGCACTTGAACTTAGAAGGGAATACCCCGCTCCTCGAGGAAAGAGTTGCTAGATGGGGAATTAGGGTTACCTTGTTAGAGGAGGTTGTTTCTTTACCGTTTCTGAGGTGAAGAGATATATTTCACTTTAACAGTACAAGTAAGATTTATAATCATCAGAATTTACGTACGAGGACTTGTTCTGAGCTGACTGTTGAGGCGACCTGAATAGAGACTTGTGGAACTTAAAGGTTGTTAGGTCTTAAATATTATTCCCAATAAGGTTCCACCACATTATTAATCCAAAGATTGAGTTGAGCTCCATTTTCACCTTTTGTTCATGAACTTGGTATGTAATCCAAAATCATTTCACTTTTGTATTTCATTCTCAGTTGCTCAAGGGTGAGCAAAGTATAAGTATAGGGGGTGATAAATATATGATTCACCACTCTAAAAGTTGAAAACAGAGCTTCGTTCTCGAGTAATAACATCATTTTTCAATTTATTCTGCATTGTTACAATTCATGCACTTAATTAATTTATGCATTTTAGCATGCATATTTGCATTAAATAAGAAGCCAAATTCCCTTGTGAATATCACATGTATATTACCATATCTTTCTTTATTTTTATTTATTTTTCACTAACGTAGAATTAAATAAAATAAACTCTATAGTGTATATATTACTAACACTAATAGATGAAATTACAAAAAATACTAACTTATAAAGTGGACCAATAAAACCCAAACCCTAGTTTGAGACTAAAAGCCTTTAAACATGAATATCTCTCTCATACAATCTCCTATGAATCCCTACTCACTTTTGAATTAATGTACATTTAATTACCCTCAAAAAAAGATCAAATTCGAAAGAATAGAGCTCAAATGTGAAACTCAGATTTTGGGCCCCTCATTATATATTGTACATATGTTCCCTTTATCTTCTTTATTTTATTGTTTTTATTAAAAATTCTAAAAATAGATTAAATATTTATTTTATATTTTCTATGATTTTTTTTATTTTTATCTTATTTAAACTGATAAAAAATTCGTAAAATACAGAAATATGGTATTTTAACTCTATAGGATGCCACCAAAAATACTTT
The DNA here is from genome assembly GCA_037367405.1 of Ottelia alismoides. NCBI lineage: Eukaryota > Viridiplantae > Streptophyta > Magnoliopsida > Alismatales > Hydrocharitaceae > Ottelia > Ottelia alismoides. The sequence goes on along the minus strand of JAZKJV010004338.1, from coordinate 186,829 downwards.
TTGTACAAATGACTTATTTTAATTTTTGGGTCCTTCACAAAAGTTGTAGATCTCATGGAGACGAGCAACTTTTATGTTGACCACTTTTTAATTTGAAATCTTTGATACTTCCTTTTTATTTCTCTTTGAATTTAATATTTATTTTTTTTGGGAGTCCCCTTTTATTTTATTTTATTTTATTTTATTTTTATTATTTATCTATTTATATTTTTATTATCAATAATTTAGTTATTTATTATTTCTTATTAGTATTTATTTACTATTCATATTTTACTTTATTTATTTAATTATTTATTATTATATTTTTTATTTTTATTTATTTTTATTTTTTATTTTTTATTTTATTTATTTATTTTCTCAACTTTTATTTTTATTTTAATTATTTATTTATATTATGTTAAATTTTTATTTATCTAATTTAATTATTATTATTTTTCTTTCTTCCTGCCATGTGGCTGCGCCCCGCACGTGCCATGTGGCGCCCCTTTCCCCTCCTCCCGATCGCCGCAACTGTTTCCTCGCCTCCTGTAGCAACGTGATGTGCAGCTACACCCTCTCTCTCTTTTCCCCTCTCCCCCCATGATCTGCAACCATTGGCCAACCTAGGCCCCCACATCCTGTGCTCCCCCTCCACAGAACCTGGTCGCACGTCGCCCCTCAACCGTCACCTCCTCGCCTATCTCCGCACGACTCGCCAACTGACCATAAGACCCCCTCCTTCACCTCATGTAGAACCTATCCACTAAAGGGAGAACATGAGCTCCAGCCCCAGGGAAGCGTCAGTGACAAGGAGCCCTTCTCTATCAAATCAACAACGAGCATCTCCCGTACATCGTGATCCAAGGAGGATCTCGACCTCCTTGCTGCAGTAGCCTAGGCTTGCTGCCAAGCTTCAAGGTCGACCTTTTCCCGACCTTTCAAGGTGATAATTGAAGCTGCGCCACCGCGTTTCTTCCCACCGACGACCCCCATCCAGTCACAACTTCTCTTCAATCAAATCCACAATTTCATCGACGACGACCATTGCTCCATCTTCGCACCCCTCCATCATCTTCTCTACTCTTCCATCCCTACAGTGGCTTTTCCATCAGGTCCTTCACATCGCCATCCTCCTAGGACCTCCACTGTCTGTTGCCCACTTCGCCATCCTCGGTTCATCGTCAGACTTCCAGCCTCCTCTACTACTAAGAAACCACCTCTTCAATAGAGCACGTCTCTAGTGCATCACGCTCCGCTTTGCCCTCCGATCCCTCGACCTTCGCACATCAGCCACGTCAATACTACACGTCGCCACCCGCAGGCAACCCTCTGCCATCGCCATCGCTATTGCCTCCTCCCAAGAGCACTTCCCTCCTTTAGACCGCTCTCCATCTCCTTCGTGATCCACAACTCTTCCATTGGCCGAGATGAGCTGCCTCCTATGACCTCTCCGCTAGGCGTGTGTCACCCACCATCAAACGTTTGTCGCCCGCCGCCGTGCTTCATCGCCATCACCTTTGCCTAGGAGCACCCTGCTCCTCCAGACTGCTCTCCCGCTCTTTTGTGCGCCACTAGCTCTACCCTTTCCTCGGCTCACCAACGACGTCTCCAACACCGCCGCCTCGGTTGATGTGCCCTTCCCGAACCGTCTCAAGCCTCTTCTTCGATTCTAGAAAAAACTACGACCGTTGGATGGACTTCTCCAAGCCCTGATCCAGCGGCTAGTATCAAGCCACGTGGAGGCATCCGAGCCTAGGTCCAATCTCCAGGTTCGGCATCCTGAGGCAATGCCATCCAACCACGTGGAGGTAAGGAGCCAGAGCTCCATCCGAACCTATGATGCATGCGCTCCTCATGTGCATTCTAGAGACTTTTGCAGTTGTGCCCTCAGCCTTCCAATCATTCATGCTTCAGTCTTCTCTATCCAGAGCAAAAATTGCACGGACGCATACTTATATAATAAATACATCTAATTATTTAAAAGTACATATTACTTCAGAAAAATACAACAAAAATATTTTTGTGTATATGTAAGTTATAAATATATAAAATAATAAAAACTAGAATAGAAAATAGAAGATAAAATATATATACTATAGAGGTAAATATACCTATAAACACACCTCCAAAAAATAATATACAACAAATACACTCAAAAAATAAATAAAATTAAAATTAAAATACACATAAATAATAACATTTTTATGTTTTAAACAAAATAAATAAATAAATCATTTACTATTTTTGTTTTGATTTCTTTTTATTTTTATTTCAGTTTTGTCACCTAGTGGGTGACGTAGCCCAATCATGGGTAAGCCTCGGTTGATCCGCAGGTCAACTGAGCCACCCATGTACCCTAGGCCTGCGATCCGCTGACCTCCTTGATTCCTCTCATTTTCATGTAAGAGGTTTGTACTCTTCCATCTCGATCTCTTCGTGACTTTTGCTCACCGTTATATGATCTTTCATGCCCAATTGATTCCTCAAACGATACATCGTTGCATCAAGCAGGACCCTCGGTCAAAGTCCCCTTGGTACATATACACCTTTACCTCTTCCCATCGAAGTTTGATCCCCCTTTGGCCTTGAATCCCTCAATTTCTTCGCTATTCAATGCCCTGGTGACATCATGTGTCTGGCTGAGTCATCTAGAGCGGAGGAAGAGACCTCCAGGTGGTGATCCGAGCCTCGTAGACCTTCTGCGACGGAGCTCCAACCAGGCTCGAGTTCAGCTAGGTAGAGCTAGGGATGAAAACGGATCGGATATGGATCGGATATGCCTATTTCCATATCCATATTCGCTTCACCTCTATCGAATACGAATACGGATACAGATATGATTTGTATATACATTAAGGAAATCATATCCTTAAAAATACGGATACGAATCCGAATCGGATATTTATCGAATCCAAATACAGATCAAATATAGAGCGGATCGGAATACAGATTGAATAAAGAGCTAATCCAAATATGAATCGAATAAAGAGTGAAATCCAAATATGTAACCAATAACATGGAATACGAATATAGATCGAATAAAGATTACATACGAATATGAATTGAATTTTTACCAAAGTTCATAATGATTTTAAAAAATGCCAATGAAAAATAAGTTGCATCATGACAAAATGGAGCGTCAAGGTGACTTATTTTCTTGAGCAAAAAGGGGGACAAGGTTTTGTAACTTTTATCTGTGCCCGTCCTCAAATAAACAAAAGTTTATTAATGTTGTTTATATATAGTATTTTATATTGTATAATATTGATATAATAACATGGGGTTGTGGCTTATATTCTATTAACTGATATATAAAATAATATTAAGTATTTTATTCGGATATCCGGACCCGGTTCTGAATATTCAAGCCATTATCGTATCCGTATCCGGAAATTTTTTACAACACATATCCATATTCGATTAATATTCGAATATGGATATCTATATCCGATAAATTTAGGGATACGGTAAGCAGATATTCAGATATATCCATATCCGTTTTCATCCCTGGGTAGAGCCCTAGATTTAACTCTTTTTCTGTTCCGAGGACTTAGAATAGAGTAGGATAGCATTTGATTTCATTTAGTTTACCTTTATTTTCTGTAAAATCGAAGATCTGTAGTTCACCGGAGCTGAGCTTCGACGACTGTTTCATCGTGCGCCAACTGTCCTCTGACCCGCACTTCGCCCTCATCTCCTTCCCTTTCGCTTTAGCTACACCCCATTCACCTCCAACCCCCTTCGATCTTGCTCAGATCGAGTTTTAGCTCTCCAACTCTGCCACCTTGCCGGAGAGCTCCGTCCGACCTCGCTCCACTCCATTTCTCCACGAGCAGACGCCTAGAAACCCCCCCCCCCTTTTGTGTGGTGAGCTTTTCTGCAGGTCCTGGAGGCCCAAAGACCCTTACAAGTCACATTTTGCTGAGAGTTGAGGTACATGGACCCCCAAAGCTCCTTCTACCTCTGGGGACTACTCTACTGATCCTCAGACTCATATCACATCTCCAACAGCTCCGGGGCACTTCTAGGAACCTACAACACCTTTTTATAGCGCCCAACAGGGCCGGAGTCGTCGAGGAGCAGAGATCGAAGCCCTCTTAGGGAGAGTTCTTCTCCATTTCTTCCAGGTCCTCTCTTCACCATCGGATCAAGAGCAACTCCTCCTAGATAGCAGCAATCGTCAGATATTGCTACGCTTCATCATCCGATCAATCTCCAAGATCTAATCTCAGGCATTGATCATCGAACTGTCATTCTCCATTCGTGACGCGACACATGGATAAGTGGAAGGATCTGAGTCGTTGCCTGGCGCCTTAGTGGGGGTATTTTGCATTTCATTCCCAATGTTTTTTTGTATTTTATTATTTAGTCCATAAATATTTATCTGTGGTTATATATTTTCTATAATATTTGCAAGTAGACCTCTGTACTTCTGATTAGTTGCACTTTAGTCCCCTACCACGTCACCTCACGTGCCCGTGCATGTGAGGGGTGGGCTTTTTGCAGGGGGGCTCAACCTTTTTGGTATTTCATTTTAATCATGTAAAATCAAATTACAGTGTTATTACTTTTGGATATTTTGCAAGTACGCCCTGTAACTTTAGTAATATTGCATTTATGCCCATAATAACATGTTAATACTAAATATATCTCAAAATTTTGCAAATAGGCCCTTGTATTTTTTAATTGTGTTCTGGAATGCATAAATAGTTCTTGATAATTACATTTAGGTCCCTACCGAACATTGATTTTTTTTATTTTATTTTGTTTATTAAAAAATATCATTTTGCCTCCAAAAGTTCTAGGAAAATTAATTTAAGTACATGGGCATATTTTAATCACACGTATTTTTCTTAGGCAATTTAAACTATTTTCCTATTTTTGGAAATCCAAAAACCTTCAATTTATTTTCTGTTTGTAATGAAAAATACAAAAAATATTATAAAATTATCTTTAAAAATTACAAAAATTATACATTCTTTATTATTGTATTTTACAACTGTAGACCAAGAATCCCTAAAAATAACAAAAGGAAGTCACTAAAAATAAAAAGCTCCAAAATCCTTATAAAATTTCTTAAAAAATCATAAAAAACTAAAAATTGTATCATCTATTTCTGTATTTTATTTATAGAATATATTATATTATAAAATTAGTTTTTGGAAAATTTTAAGCTATTTAGCTATTTTTGAATTCCAAAATAATCTGATTATAAACTATTGCTCACTGTCTTCCTATTTTTACCCATTTTAAGATAAAAAATTAGCAAAAATTAAGATAAAATTACAAAAATAGATTAAAATATAAAAAGGACAAAAACATTTTATTTTGTGCATTTTGAATATTTATAGATGTATTTATGTATATACTAGCATATATTTTATATTTATACCTATATTTACTTATCTTATAATAAATATTATTATTATAAATAAAAATAGCAAAAAAATTAATACCCTTAAAACATAAAAAAGGACTGTAGGGTATTTTTCTGATTTTTCTCTATTATTTATATATCTATATCTTTTATCTATCATATTAGCATGTAGTTATATAGGTATATATATGTCTATTATCTTTACTTATTAAAAGAAAAAAATGTAAAAATATAAAATTAAAAAATTAAAAACATATATATATATATATATATATATATTAAAATTAAAAAAACATATTAAAAAATCAAAAGAAATTAAAAATCACTATAAACACAAAAAACAATCATTATCTTTTTGTTAATTTTTGTGCTATATTCTCCTTGCTCCCTGTGTTCGACCTCTACACATACTTACACCTACATACATTATTTGTAGAGTTATAATAAATTTTAATTTGATATTTTTATTTTACATCGTTTTATCTTTCTCGTGGGTTAATTGTTGATTGAAACAAGGTTCTCGTCGGTCACCTTAGCGATGGTGTTCTCGCCTTTTGTGGAGCACAAGACCAGCCTGAGAAATTCTCGCTCCATCACTCTTTCTAGTCTGTTTTTGGATCACCGCTTTCACTAAATGATGCCACATAATGCTTCTCCTCTCATATCTTGAGTACATTTCAAGAAGTAATATTTTGAGAAGCATCGGTTCTACACAGTCAGTCTCATTTAAGATTCATCATCCTTCAAGTTTCTAACATCTTCCATTCACGTTTATATTTCCTTTGTGAGATATCTTCTGGCATCCATTACATTTTTTCACGTTAATGTATACTTTTGAGAAATATAGGATTTTCATATTTTCATCTATTATTAGTTAAAAGATATTCTATGTGAATACATTCTTCTCAAACCACACTTTGCTACTAAATGTCATACGACTAGGTAACTGCGGCGTTATTTTGTCTTCCACCACTTGAATTTAAATATTTGGAATCATGAGGGAAATACATCCCACTTATTTTTGGGAACCAGGAAAAGACTTTGTATACGGAATAAATCGCGTTGATCAGCATAAGCAAGTAATAATAGCTCGTATGACTGAACCATTACCGAAAATATATATAGTAATCAATAAACAGAGATAATATCATTATTAAATAAAGTTAATAGTTCTATTATTACAAATCTAACATGGGTAAATTTACAAAATGAACTAAGAAATAAAATGTTCCCGTGGGCATACAAATATCCTCTAAAACTCCGTTCTCTAGATCATACCGCGTAGAGAATACTGATGAGTCCTTAGCACGATCATGAGTATTCAATCAACTATGCTCTTCACCTGAAAATGACCAACACAATTTTTCATGAGCTTAATGCTAGTATGCATCGGGGTCCATGCATAAGAATTCTAACAATCTTTTAACTGGTTATAATGCATGTACTTAAATTTTCCTTGAAAAATATCATTGTGTGCTTAATTGTTTCTATGCATGTCTAACTTTGATCCCTAGCACATGTATTTTAGCTTTATTCATAAACATGGTTATTATGTAATATGCATAATAATATATAGCATACATTTCTTTCATCTTGTGGGGCATATTTCATAAGATTCATGCCATGTACATGCCTCTTTTATCATATAAATCAGTTTGCATGTTACCCCCTTTTAAGACGACTTTGCATTACTTGTGATGGTTTACTTTTCTTAAACCAATTCTTGCATAACATATAATGGTTTATTCTTTTACTAAAACATTTTCTTGCAGAACTCATAATGATTTACCTTTATAAACTATTTTCTTGCATAACATTTCGTTTACATATCTTGTTACAATTCCAACCGCTGACACTTGCGGTCTATGGCACGATATGACAGTGTAGTTACTATTGTAAAGGACTTACTTTGGTCTCTATAGTTCCTTGAAAATGATACACCTCTTGCAGCATTGCCCCTTGGCTAACACGACCCCTTGCAGTCGTCCATGTGACTCTTATGAGTCCCTTCCTCAAATCTTGATTAACTCTTTTGGTAATTGGGTTAGCGTGCGAAAAAGGTGCAAAGTGATTCTATAATCTCAGTCGTGACTCGACGTCGAGAGAGCTCTAACCTTTCTGACTACTAAATTCTATCAAAGTTGACAGGACTCGAGGATGAAGCCACGGCTAACTCCATGCCAGCAGTCGCGGTAAGACGGGTGAATGTTCAGTGAGCAGGTTAATGAAGCATGAGCTCTGTGACCACGACTCGGACCCCATATGTATACTACAACTCAAAAAGACTACTGGACTGTCACATTGTTCTCGTTCATTAGATATTTAATAGTGGGTATTATTGATCCACCGTTGCTTGTATTTCTTTTCAAATGATCCCTTCTTTTATCAATCATATACTCTATAGTACTAATGTTTATTATATGAAAAAAGTGAAACATGCATCAATCATATATATATGCATATCTATATATACGAGAATAGGGAAAATGCACCAAGGTGCATGAAAGTTTACATGCAACAGTACCACAAACATCTAATTTTTATGATTTTTTTAAAAATAAAATCTTGGAGGATTTATTTTGAGTAATAAGTGGAACATGTATTTAAACTTTTGTGTAAAACAAGCATTCCTAACATGTCCATCTAGAAGAAGTCCATTTGATCAATTTTTGAGATCGTTAAAATTAGATGGTCCTGATGAATGGGAAAAAAGTCTCGAACTAAATTGAATTTGGAATGATAGCATGATGATATATGGTGATCCAATTCCCCTAAGTATTTGATGAATATGTGATTTCTCGTGTTTTTATACTTTTTAGCAAAATAATATGTGTTTAATCCATGCATTTTTCATAATTTTACACATAATTTCATTCATAATTTACATGTTCATTGCATCGAAATTCATATAAAGTTTGCATGTGATTCATTGCAAAAGAAATTTTAAAAAATAATTCCATTCTTATTTTTTAACATGAGCTCCAAGACCATATTAAAGTATCTAACAATTGTAATTATTTTTATTTTTCAAGTCTTTTTGGAAGAGGCCCAAGGAGGCTCTCATCCTCTTCCCTCTTCATTTGAAAAAAGAAGAAGAGAAAAAAGAAGAAAAATACTATGTAACAAAATAGTTGACGTTAGCATGCAGTATCTCAAAAAATAAAAGAGTGGGTGTTGACGTCATGTTGACATCAGTCATCCCTCCCTTCTTCCCCACGCAGGAGCTGCGCCCCTCTCCTTCCCTTACGTGACAAAGGCCATCGCTAGTCACGCTCCTCCTCTCCCCTTCGTGCAATCGTCATGTGGGCGGTCCGTCTCCTCCCAACACCAACCATCGCCCCTCCCCTCCCTCGACTCCAGCTACAAAAGGGGAGGGAGGTTGGCTAAGGAGGAGAACCCATCATCGAGGGAGCTTCCACCCTCCTCCTCCTCAGTTGTAGCCACTGATCCTCACATAGCCTCCTTTGCCAAGCACCACCGCCACATCGCTCCTCCACTGCCTTCGTTCGCCGCCTCCACATGCCTCCTCCACCGCCGCCCAAACCACATGCAGGAGAAGGGGTCTAGGGACCCTGTGTAATGTGAAATTCTTGTAGTTTTTTTGAATTTTGGATCTAAACATAATTTTTGGAAACTTTTATTTATTCTTCGTAATTTTTCCATTTTCATATTTTATATTTTATGATATTTGTATTTTATTTATTCAAGTTTTTCTTAATTAAATTTCAGTCCTCCAAGGGCTATTTTATAATTTTCTTAAAGTTTATTTCTTTTCTTACAATTTGCCTGTTAAGTAATTTTTTAATTAGTAAATTTCACTTTATCAAAATAGTTTTCATTAATTTCCTTCACACCCTTAAATTTTTGTTTGTTTGCATTCAAGTCCTTTGGTTTCTTAAAAAGCTACACTTATGCCCCTAACAATTCAAAAATTCACCAAAAATAGTAGAATAAAAAAATCAGAAAATTCTCTGCAATCCTTATGATGTCTAGAACCTAGTGATATAGGTTTTAGCACATTCTATATCTTAGAAGCAAAAGTTAAAAATGCGATTCATTTTGAGTCAATAAAGTCAAAAATACCTTTGTAAATATAATAAAATTCACGTAAAAATGTCTGATTCCTTGGGGATCGATCTACTTGTCCTATGCATATTTTAATATCTATTACCTTGTAGCTGAATAAATTTTATCTGAATACATCGATTTTCGTGTGTACACACGACACTAAAAATCACATCTTAGCACATCGATATTTGTGTCTTCATTTTGGTGCCATTGACAGGGACTTGACAACTTACGCAATTTATTTTCGGGACTTTTATCATTTTTATTTATTTTGCAAGTAGTATTAATTTATATTTCATTTCAGGTACCAAACAAATGATAAAAATAGTAGATCTCTCTCTCTCTCTCTCGTGTGCGTTCTCTCTTAGCTCTAATTATGGATCCAACAAGTTGCACACTGTAAGATCTTTCAATCACTTAGACATTTATAGTTCTTGCATTTATGCGTGTATAAAAAATTATTGATAATCATAAAATCAACTTCCTATGTTGCATTCATCTTCATGGATCTCTCTCCCCCTGCTCATCAATTAAACAAGATCACAATTGAGTTTCTAGCCTAATTAAATAAGCTCTTCAAAGTCACTGCGTGGCTAGGATGAAAGTGGTCTGAAGTGTATGTTTATTGCACATGCACAATCTCGCATGCACAGGCTGAATCTTAGGTTAGAGCCCAAATCCTTGTGAAATTTTGACTACTAGATTTTAAAACTACTAACTACTTCTTAGTAAGGGAACTATGGTCTCCCTTAGTAGATTGGGTGGTTCAAGGACAACGTGTAAGTCATCGTCTTCAAGTAACACAGGTAGCTGTTTACGGTCTGTACTTACATCCATACTAGTTGAAAGTCGACACAACTAGTCGTAAAAATTCAGGTCAGTCGTCATTTCATAATTAGGTTCATCTAGACTATTGGAGTGCTTGCTTTGAACTACAATAAAAAAATAAAAGTTGATAACATAACCGCTTCTGTGGCAACTCTCATGTGTTGGTGAATCGATCTTGTTTTGTATTTATTTTGTGATTTGTGTTTGCATTATTTTTCCTCTTCAAAAATGAATCCTAGTGAACAAATCTATGCCTACATGGAGTATGTCAAATGCCAACTTTGAACCACAATATCCAGACTAGTCTTCACATTATCAACCATCTGACGAGGGAAATTACCCGAACTACATCAGTTCACAATCAAATTGCGATATACAACCCAAACCCACTTGGGGAAGTCAACCCGACCCAATTCGAGTACTGACGAATTCAAGATCCTCCATAGTTCCAACCATTCTCATATCAAGGTACTAAATAATATAGCTCGGAGATGTATAACCAATATGAATCTTGATATGGATCGACATCATTAACTTATTGCACCCCTTCTTCACCTCAACCTCTTGCCAACCAAGTTGACGAGACATTCTTTGAGTGCTTTAATGCCCTCTTGAATTCAATAAAAAACTTTGAGATGACAACATGAGGAGAATATCTACAAATTTGCTGCAATTCATGAATATTTATTTATCAACCCACTCATAGTTTCAGATTCAATGATTGAGAATAGGCAAATTTCTAATTAGGGAATTGTCGAACTCTACTCAGCTTGCGATGAATTGGAAAACATAATCACATATCAATCGTAGTATGAGGACAACTTTTAAGAACAATATGATGAGATTTTTAATGAGAATGATAATGAGTTGGATCAAACACAAAATTTTCGAGAACCACGTCAACTTGAAAAATCTTTTGAGGAAAGATCAGGGATATAGATTCTTCCAGCCTCGAGCTCAACATGATCCCAAGCAAAATGATGTTTATATCACTAAGGTGATTCCTTTGCCACCATGTTTGAACCTATTTTTAATTGAAGTTTCTACCAAATAACGATCAAAGTCGAATCTTTAATCAAGAACAACGATTTTGACAATGGAAGTTCTGATGATGAGTGGCATAAAATAATTATTGATCATGACATTAATCTAGAGGTTGAAATAAATGGTGACAACAACGAATCTCATGATGGGACATAAATCATGACCCCTCCTCCATCCGAAGAAATAGTGATTGAAATATCCTACTTGTCTACCAAATTTTTAATTTCAAAATCATGTTCTTGGAGAATGAGTTCTAAGGATGAATCTGATGTGGATGATAAATCCATAGATGAATCAGATAATGAAATCAATATTAACATTGAGGATGGATCCAATAATGAGGTTGATCATGAATCTGAGGATAATTTCCAATTTGAGAAAGAATATGATGATTATGTTGATTACAAACTTGATAAAAGAACTAAAAGTCGAATTTGAGGACAAATACGTGACTAAAATTAATGTGAGTTTTGATCAAGAGCTTGAGATTGAATTACCACCACCTTCTCTCCCATTCACTCATGTCCCAATGTCGTAAGTCCTCCCTAATGACTCTCTCAGGGAGAAATACATAATTTCCCACTCTACATCCAAGACCTTCAGGGAAGATGACCCTTCCTGCTTGGTCTTTCGCCATCTAAGTGCCTCATCTGACACTACCACATTGTTGGAAACTCATATGCTTAAACAATTTAAGGATAATCATTCGAGTACCACACTAATTTCATCTTTGGGATCGGTTGATATTGAGAATACACATCTTGATCATGAACATGACAGATTACTGAATATGGTTGAATATGAACCCACCCACCCTTGGATTTAAGGATGCATGAATCAATCTTTGATTTTTGGGATGATCATGATAATTTTATGACCTGAGGAAAATGATTTTATCAATGGACGACCCTGTGTATTGAACATTGAATCAAATCTTGACCGATGAAAAACCATCTCCGATCACATTCGCTCATATCTCTCACTTGCCTACCGATCTGAAAGATCACTTTTAGAGTTGATTCCATCCCTTTCGCTCTAATCATCACTTAGATCGGTTTTCTCTTTCATCATTTCGATACCATCATTCACTATGTTTATCATCATACCGGTATCACCCATCAACCTTGAGCTTCACACAATTCACATCTCCACCTTCATATCCCTTATGTTAATCTATGTACATCATCGTAGTTTTTTAAACATGGATATCACACATATTCAAGAGAGATGGTATTCCTAACCCTGGAGCCCATCTGGAGGCGTTAAAATCGGCACATCGTGAGACAATCCCCGCACTTATCTTTCACATATTTTCTCTATCTTACATTTTTATACTAATTGTAGTTCAACATAAGTATGGGAAAACCCCGCAAAAAAGGTGCAAAATCAATTGAAAAATAATGAAAAAACATCTTCAATCACTTGCATCTGCACTCTCTTAAATCATGATGTCCCACATTTGTTCACTCTTTTATCACCATGTGGGCAAGGGTCTTAGTAAGCATGGGGGTGCATGTCTTTTTATCATATTTTTTATTTCATTTCATGCATTCCATTTTTATTTTATATTGATTTTATTTTTCATAAAAAATCATAAAAATTTCAAAAATTTTCTAACTTTTTCAAGAAAAATATTTCACCATTTTTTGCATGTTTTACAAAAAATACCAAAAACATTTGTATATACCCAAAATACCATTAAAATTTTCAAAAATACCAAAAAATATTCAAAAAAATCAATAGTTTTTTTTCAAAAATCTAAAAATATTTTTCCTAATTTTCTTCTAACTTTTTGGGATAAGTGTTTTTACAAATTTTAGACTTAGACCAAGAAGCTTAATCTACTTAATGTCATAGGACTTCATTAGGTTTAAGTATTCGAGTTGTTCAGGTCTATTTTAGACTTAATTCTTTGAGTTCTGCTAATTTTATGCGGTGATCAGAATATGTGTCCAAATAGATCATCTTGGCAGTTATAACACTCTTCTACTCTCGACTGATGATTGAACAAACTGCACCTTGCATTTAGTTCAACTTAGTTTGCTTGTACCAGGGATTGTTCCTATCACTAGCACGGGAAGGGAGTGACTCTGAATCTCAAGGTAAACAAATTCAATGAACTAAGTTCAAGAGCCACTTATTTTCTATATGTTTGGGTCTATCAGCAAACATTCCTTGTACATGTATCTGAAAGTCACATTTTATACATGTACAGTCTTGATGCCCAGTGCTAGAAAATCCTGTAGAAAAGAAGACACAATAAGGGATGTCAATTATAAAAATACAAATGCAAAGCAAAGATCCACCAAAGAAAAATCTACTCAAATAACCCAGCTCTACCAATAAACCAAGTAGTAGACCAATGTTGCTCCTAATTTAGAAGAGGCAAAAGAGGCCCAGGGTTATGCTCTGCAAAAAAAGAGAGCAACATACCAAAGCGGTCTACGAAAAATCCCAAAAAAATCCAAGTTATCTACAAATTGCACCCATATTCTTTTGTTGACAGATTCAGATGAAATGAGAATAAGGTCAGACTTAGAGAGAATAGAGGCTTTAGATTTTTCGAATCTCCCGGTACCTTGCTTAAGGTTGTATGGTATACTTGTCTTGCAAGTTGGGAAGAGCTATAACTTTCGCACACATTTCAAATTCAACTCAAGGTTAAAGAGAATATCTATTGATCCGAATGATCTGACTTGACATGAGGATGGAGCCAACTAAAGTTTATAAACTTGAGGGCCGTCAAATTGAATACTCGAATCTAAAAGGAGTCAGAACAAATTATTAATCTAAAAGTGGACTCAGTTTTTGTTTGATATTTGTTCAAACTTATCTTAAAATCTCATGGCTTTATGGGTGTGTCTATTGTAAGACCTCTGTGCACGTTCTCTAGATCATTCTTTATTCTCTTTTCATATCATTGTTTTGCTCGAAACTGTCAAAAGTTAAGTATGTAGGTATGATGAATATGTGATTTCTCATGTTTTTATACCATTTTGAGCAAAATAATGTGTGTTTAAATCATACATTTTCTTTATTTTATACATAATTTTCATTTCATAATTTTCATGTTCATTGCATCGAAATTCATATAAAGTTTGCATATTATTCATTGCAAAAAAAATTAAAAAATAATTACATTCTTATTTTTGAAATGGGTTCCAAGCCCATGTTAAAGTATCTAACCTTTTGGCAAAATATCTATCGTCAGCATGACATCAACATCTCAAAAAATAAGGGGGTGTTGATGTCATGCTGATATCAGCCGCCCCTCCCTTCTGTCCCATGCAGGAGCCGCCATTCCCTCCCCATCCCTCGCGCACCAAAGGCCACCATCGGTCGTGACTCCTCCTCTTGCCTTCATGTAAACGTCGCGTAGGTGGTCCACCTCCTCCCAATGACAACCGCCACCCCCCCCCCCCCCCCCACCTCCCTCGATTTCAGCTACAAAAGGGGAGGGAGGGTGGTCAAGGAGGAGAACCCATTATTAGGGGAGCTTGTGCCCTCCTCCTCCTCAATCATCATCGCGGGCCTTCATCACCTCCGCCGAGCATCGTCGCTACATCGCTCCTCCTCTACCTTTGCGGATTGCCTCCGCACGCCTCGTCCACCATCACCCAAACCACGTGCAGGAGATGGTGTCCAGGGACTCCTTCGTAATTTGAATTTCTTGTAGTTTTTTAAAGCATCTTGAACCTAAATGTTATTTTGGAAAAGTTTTATTTATTCTTCATAATTTTTTCATTTTCATATTTTATATTCTGTAATATTTGAGTTTTATTTATTCAAGTTTTTCTTAATTACGTTTCAGTCTTTCAAGAACTATTTTGTAATTTTCTTAACATTTATTTCTTTTCCTGTAATTTATATATTAAGTAATTTTTTAATTGATAAATTCCATTTCTGTCAAGATAGTTGTCATTACTTTCCTTCACACCCTTAACTTTCTATTTATTTGCATTCAAGCCCCTAAGTTTCTTAAAAAATTATATTTCTACCCATGGCAATTCAAAAATTCACCAAAAATATCAGAAAAATCCAAAAAAATCTTGACTATCCTTATGATGTCTAGAACCTAGTGATAGAGGTTTTAATACATTCTAAGGTACTATGAACGAAAGTAAAAATGCGATTCATTTTAAGTCAATAAAGTTGAATATGCCTTTAAAAAAGGAATTAAAATTCACGTAAAATAGTCTGAGTCCCTGTGGATCAATCCTCTACTTACCCTATGCATATTTTAATATGTCTTGGCTTCTAGTTGAATAAATTTTATCTGAATAACTCAGTTTTTGTGTTTGCACACAACGACACTAAAAATCACATCTTAGCGCATCGAAAATTGCACCTTCAATATTCATTTCAAAAAAATAGAAAAAAAGTGATCGCTTGTCGCTCCAGTGCATGTAAACTTACATGCTCCTTGGTGCATGCTCCATATCCTCAATATATATAGTGTAAAATGAGGCTGCCCCTGGGATGAGCTAACACGGCTTCCAATACCCCTATTTTTTCTTTTTTTTTTTAAATTTTTTTGAAAAATGAATCCATGGAAATTCATCACTATATCCATATATTATGTCATTCAAGTTTCGTCCATTTTTTCATTTTTAGTTTTTTTGAAAAATACTTCCATGTGTTTTCATCATTATATTATTATATTATATCGTTCAAGTTTCATGCGAAACAGAGACTCCTATAGCCTCCATCCAAATAATAATTTTATAATGGTCGTAGAATTGTTGAAATTGACTATGTTTGGATGGAGGTTGTATGAGTCTGTATTTTGCACGAAACTTGAATGATATAATATATGGATATAGTTATGAAAATTCATGGAAGTATTTTTTAAAAATATAAAATAGAGAAAATAGGATGGGAGGAGCTAACAAGGCTAGCCCCATTTTACCCTATATATATATGAATAACTTCAAATGAGATTGTGACTCACCATCTCCATGATGAGCCATTAATCTCATCTGTTTATTTTCAATCAAGTGGTTGCAATTAATGGCATATTAATCTTACTATTTTAATGATGAAAACCTCATTTAGATAATTTTATCACATGTGAGTAATTTTTACATTCACATAAATTTTTACACCCATAACCCTGAGTAATTTCGCAATTACAATCATAACCTTGCATAATAGCGAATTACACGGGAAACCTCGGATAGTCACTCTGTCTCACACTCATGACCCTCTATTAGTTTTATGCGTAACCCAATCATATCATTGGGTTAATCCAACCCTTAGTCTATCCAATGGCTGCTAAATTTTCAAAAAAAATAAAAAAGCCCTCTTCATCCTGAACCCCTCCCTACTTCCTCCTCCGTCCCTCCACGTGCAGCCACCCACTCCGCCCCTCCGCCCGTAGCCACAACCCCCTCCCCTCCCCTCCGCCCGCAGGCACCCCACCCTCTTCCTCCCCTTCTTCCCCCGCCACCCCCGACAACAAGAGCCAACCTACCCCAGGAGCCCCCCGCCTGCGCTTCGTGTGCCTGCTAGCCCCCTCCTCCCAAGCCCCGACCCCCCTGCCCTAGGAGCCCCCCGTACGTACCTGAAGTTCCCCTCCTCCCCAAGTCCGGACCCCAGGAGCACCCCCCTCCCCATCCTCCCTGCCCCAAGCACCCCTGAAGGCCCCCTCCTCCCTAAGACCCGACCCCCCCCCCCACACACTAAGAGCCCCTCGTCCGTCCTGTGCGTGCCTGAAGGCCCCCTCCTCCCCAATCCCCAACCCCAGGAGCGCCCCCTCCCCGCCTGCCCTGTACATGCCTGAAGGCCCAGTCTTAAATTGATAGAGGGATTCTCAAAGCTGGGAGCGCAATTGGCACTCCCTTGCCCCCCTCAAGATTCACCGCCTTGCCCCTCCCCTGACTGATTCCTCTAGGCTGTCACCGTCACCCAGACACGAGTCATGTGTCACCGGATAAGCGTCGGCACGCTTACACACAATGCAGACATGCTCGTCCCTTACGTCGACATGCTCAACCACTCCTCCCGCCCCAATTTCTTCCTGCATTGGAAGTTCAAGATCAGATGCTCGAGGTCCTCATCAATGCAAGCCAGGAGGTCCATGAGGGTGACGAGATGACGCTTAATTACTCGAGCAGTGGTGCGAGGAATGACGCACTCATGGAGAGGTACGGTTCTCCTCCGCGACGAACCCGTGGGACACGCCCCAGGCCCCCAGCTCCTTCCAGCCCTCTGCATGGGACACGCAGCAATGGCCGCGACAGAGGAGGTGGTGGGGGGAGGCTTCCAGGTGAGTAGAGAAGGGGGACACCATTTTATAAATATAAAATTTTCGAAGGGTAAAATTGTCTGCATGTAACTTTTTCCATCTGAGTTAATGGAGCTTCAAAACGGAACTTGACACAGGGTTGTGTCATGTAAAGGTTAAGCATTAATCAGGTTTCTCGTGTAATTCACGATTATGCGGGGTTATGAATGTAATTGTGAAATTACTCAGGGTTATGAGTGTAAAATCCCATAATTTTATCACATGTGACAACTTCATATCCTAATTTGTCTCTTCCCTCTCTCTTTATCTCTGTGAGGGTGGTGACTGAATCTTGCGACGATAGGGGATTGGAGCAGGCGGAGCCACCATCGCTGAGTGCCCTGCACCCTCTCAAAGTTATATAAGCATGCCCCTTTGGCTCGCTACCGAGCTTCCCTAGGTGTGAACTTGAGGCGGCAACGAGATCTGAGGTGACGATGATCGAAAGCATCCATAGGCATAATCCAAGATCACATCTTGAACCTTGCTCCAACAACCCCCTTTGGCTCGCTACCGAGAACATACGACTGTAGGAAGCCTTCGCTCCTTCACCTTCCAGTGAACAACCCACCCTATGTAACCTATTTCCTTTTCTTACTTTTCTCCCTCCTCTTTCTCCTCCTTTTCTACCTCCAGTTTTGTTCTATTTCTTCCTCAAAATCTCCACATCTCTTTGTCTCCCTCTTGTGCTCTCATATTTTTTTTTATATAAACCTAACTCATGACTCTCGATCTAATCAACTTCTCCCTCTCTGGTCCCATCAAACTCATGACTCTCGATCTAATCAACTTCTACCTCTCTGGTCCCATCAAGTCCCTTCAATTGAAATGAGAATGCCACAGCAGTAACTCCATCTCTTAAACCTTGCATCACCGGAGCAAGTCATCGGACATTGAAGACATGCATCTTCAGTGCATGTCTGCTGAAGTCTGATCGAAGGATTGAAGAAGGAAGTCAGAACAGCGAAGAGTAGATCTTGTAGATTTGGGATCTAATCCTTCCCCCTTGTCGCACAGATGAGGATGATGACAAGGCTAGTCAGATTCAAGCCCAACCATCAATGTAGTTGTAGCATTGCCAACGTCGTTCTCTTCAACTAAACTGATGGTGGAGTTGATCAACAACAAGACCATTGTCCAGACGAAATCTTGTCAATCTACAGGTATGTCGCTTCCATTGGCCAAGATGATCACCATCAACGGAGTTGATTCCATGACCCACCATAGAGCTTTCCACATGTACCCATAAACTTCAAGAATTTGCTCTCGTTTGTTTGTTTTTTTATCAGGGGAGATATTAATTTACATGGAGGAGAAATGCTCTAATGGAACTTTTTGCATTGCATTGATTTTTTTGCATAGTTGACACTATAATTTACACGCAGGATCATTGATTTTACAAATATCAAATTGTATTTTTACATCTTATCATTTCCAAATAATAATTCATAAATTACTAGTAGTCTATTTTTTATTGCAGTATACAATCCAAATATTACAAATTGATCATGATTTTTTACATAGTTCTTATTACAAATCTATCTTGTTTTACAAATCTCATATTGTTATTTACATGTTGCTTTTGTTATTTACTAATAGGCTAGTTTTTATCGAAGAACCATAAAAATATTACAAAATGAGTATAGTTTTTTTTACAAATACAACAATAATAAAGCCTTTTCTAACATTAAGTAGGGGGCGGCTACAGGGATTTTTTGCCTCCATTCAGATCTATCTTGGGCCAATCTCGGGCTTAGGTCTGAAAAACCAAGATCCCTTCGTATAGTCTCAATCCAACACTTCTTTGGCCTTCCGCGTCCTCTCTTAGCTAGTTCAACATCCCAAAATTCACATCTCCTAACTAGTGCATCAACTGACATCATTTGCACATGGTCAAACCACCTTAAGCGGTTTTCTCGCATCTTATCCTCAGTCGGAGATACACCAACTTTCCTTCTGATTGCATCATCTATAATCTGATCTTTACGTGTGTGTGTGTGTGTGTGTGTGTGTTCACGCATCCACCTTTGCATTTTCATTTCTACTACTGGCATTCTTTGCACATGACTATGGTTCATAGGCCAACATTCAGGTCCATAGAGCATAGCAAGTCTCATGGCTTCTTTGTAAAACTTTCCTTTGATTTTCAAAGGAATTTTCTTATCATAGATAACAGTAGAGGCTTCTATCCATCCAACCTACATTTATTCTATTAGTAATATCTTTGCCAATTTCTCCATAATCTTGCAAAATAGATCCCAAGTATCTAAAAGAATCCTTCTTCTGAACGTTGGCGTCACCAATCTTCACCCCTATTCCTTCACCATTGCTTCCATCAAAAGTGCACTCGATATATTCAGTCTTAGCCCTACTTATACGAAATCCTTTAGTGTCCAATGCATGTCTCCAGACCTCAAGCTTCTCATTTACTCCATCTCTAGTCTCATCGATTAATAGAATATCATCAGCGAATAACATACACCAAAGTATCTCATCTTGAATGTGACTTGTCAACTCATCCATAATCAAAGTTAAAGGAATGGACTCAAAGCTGAACCTTGATGCAGATCAATGTTGATGTCAAAATAGTGAGTCTTCCTACACTGGATCCTTACACAAGATGAACCCATATCATACATATCCTTTTTTAGGTTAATGTATAGGACATGTACTTGTCTCTTTTCCAAAACTCTCCACAATATCTCCCATGAGACAAAATCATAAGCCTTCTCCAAATCAATAAAAATCATATGGAGGTTCTTTCATTTAGTTCTATAAATCTCCATTGTTATCCTCAGCAAGTGGACGACTTCAATAGCTGAGAGACCTGGCATGAATCTAAATTAGTTTTCTTTTACTTTTAAACTTCCTCAACCTTCTTTTGATCACATGTTCTCAAATTTTCATGTGTGACTCATCATCTTGATACCTCTGTAATTTGAACATTTTTGAATGTCTTCTTTGTTCTTATAAAGAAGTACCATGATGTTTCTCCCCCAATCTTAATACATTTTTTTGCTTCGTCAAATAACATTGAATAAATTTGTAAACCAAGTCAAACCACGCTCGCTGAAAACAATCCATACTTCAATAGGAATGTCATCAGGTCCTACATCTTTCCCAGGTCTCATAACCTTCAAAGCCTCATCTACTTCCTTCCTTTGTATTCGTCTATAGCTTGCATGATTCACTACTAGCTAGATCTCCCAAAGTGATCTCTCTCTACTTCCATCCCCAATAAAAAGCTTATGGAAATACTCCTTCCATCTAGTCTCTATGTCCTTCTGAGTAACAAGCATGTGGCCTTCCTCATGCTTGATGCATCTCACTTGAGAAATGTCTTTGGTCTTTCTCTCTCTCGCTTTGGACAACTTGAATATATTCTTCTAGCCCTCCTTAGATTCGAGATACAAAACCCCATAAGCTTTTGACTTAGCTTCGCTCACAACCTTCTTTGCTACCTTCTTCGTTATTTTGTAATTTGCGACATGTTCCCTTGTTCTATCCTTAGGCATAGCTTTAAAGCATGCTCTTTTAATTTTGAGCTTCTCTTGCACCTCTCTACTCCACCACCAAACCTTCTTTTGTCCTGGAGCTCCTCCCTTTGACTTGTCAAGTATCTCATTGGCTACCCTTCGGATACAAGATGATATCGCCTCTCACATTTCTTTTGTGCTTTCATTACAATCCCAAGATAAGTCTCCTAAACCTTCTCCCTAAAGCTCGATTGCTTCATTTTAAGATTCCACCATCTAGTTTTAGTGATCTTGGGAACTCTCCTTTTCTTTGCCATACCTTTTATTTGCACATCTATGACTAACAAGCAATACTGGGTTGTCAAACTCTCTCCTGCGATTACTTTGCAATCTTTGCAACATCACCGATCTCTTCTCCTCAACGTAAAGTAATTTATATGTGTTCTAGTCGAGCCGTTCTTATAAGTAATTAAATGACCTTCCCTCTTTTAAAAAGAGTGTTTTTCTATGAAAAGATCATAAGCTGTTACACAATCCAGAATAACTTTTTCCTCTTTATTTCTATCTCTGAAGCCATGGCCTCTATGAACACTAGCATACCCTGAAGCATCCTTTCTCACATGTCCATTAAGAACTCCACCTATATGTGATTCCTTGCACAATCTTATTTAAATCCTCCCAAAAAGCTTGTTTAATCATTTCATCTAAACCAATTTGCAGTGCATAAACTGCTTGAGAATTTCATTTTCAAGCACCAATTTTAGAAAAATAATCTGGTCCCTGCATCTTTGCACCTCAACCATACAATCCTTCAAATCCTTTTGAACTACCACTCCAACAACATTTCTGTCCTTATCTTTATATGAATACCAAAGTTTAAAGCACATCTTCTCGATCTCCCTTGCTTTCTCTCAAACCCATTTTGTCTCTTGGAGACATAATATCTAAATCTTCTTTCTATCCATCGTAACTATTATCTCCATCGATTTGCCGGTCAAAGTGCTAATATCCCAAATAAATATTCGCAACTTCTTTTGCAACCACTTTTGGACCAACTTATTTACTTGCATTCATCCATCATGCAAGAATCTTTGCAAATTTTGGACTATATCCGGACGGTGATGCAGTTGAACTAGGTTATTTACTTAAATGTGTTTCTCATGCGAGAACCCTTGCAAATTTTGAACTACATCCTGGAAGCGATGTAGTGGCCCTTGCCAACTTCTCATTACATTTGAGCGATGCAACGCTACTAGGGAACGTCCCAATGAAATATAAATGTTTGATTAACTCCATTATGAAAAGATCCGAACTGTTTTGAGACAAATTCCTAAATAGCTTTCTTAAAAGAATACTATTTAGGAATTTCTCTCTTGCGCTAGCTTTCAGCTACCTAACGCGCAACACTCCTCAATTTACCCAGGCTTGGGACTGACCATGGTTGAGTTAATTTTTTTTACAAATGTAGCATGATTATTACAAATCTCATTTTTTTTAATATTGATATCTTTTTGGTTAATAATTTATAAAATATTAACTGTTAATTTATTTTTCATAACTTCATAAGAATGTTACAAAGTGAGCATGTACTTTTACAAAGGTGTATAAATCTTTACTAAATGAAGATGCCCATTTATCAAAAATCACTGGATGGGAATGTAAAAGAAATGTGTTGTAACAGATTACAAAACTGAATATAGATATTATAAATTCACAATTCATTTTACAATGGACAATAAAATTTTACAAAAGCAACATACTCTTTTTTAAAAAATATTGGAGGAGAATGTAAAAAATAAATATATTTTCTAATTTACAAAATTGAACCTAAATTCCACAAAAATTCGTTGGAGTTTACAAATATATGGCTAAATCTAATTTGTTGATAACAAAACTAGAAATTTACTAATAAATATATTAATGAAAAATACCCAATAAAGTCAAGCTTAAAATGGTAAATCTAAGTTATTAATGAAATTCAAATTCAATGAAATGGGATGACAAAATTGCCCTTCTGTATAGCGTTTTGGAAGCATCCACTAGATCAAAATCTTATGATCTCATTGATGTCTCACGGTAGAAATGGTGAGCTCCAATCTCATTTGAATGATACTCTATACGTTTGTGTGTGTTCATACACACACTGTTGTAGTGGAACCACCATTATGCTCTTATTTATCGGGGAACTCCACCTACTTGACACCAAGTTTTATTTCATTATTATATTGGCCAATGAAGCTAATCATTAAATTCTATGTAGCTTTCCTTCCTTATCCGTGCTCCCTATCTCCTCACTGGAATATTCTGTTGCTAAAATTTCAAATTATAGGGAGTATTGTTTCACGTATGCCCAATATGATATAAACGTTCTCTAAATATCAATGCTTCTTTGTTAACTATCAATATATATATCCGGAATAGGTTTGGATTGCGATATTAGTAATTCCACAAAGATCTTGATTTTACATACTATGATATTATAAATGATATTCCCTAACTTTTCATTTAAATAAATAATCTTAATTAGCTTAATGATAGGTATAATTATATATACTGATAACACGTGTACTGAGATCAACACTATTGTGTAATTCCAAAATAATCTATATCATCTATGATCTTTATTAGGGTATGTTTGCATATGAAATATTAATGAATATTAACTCTAGATACATGCTATATTACGTACTATCTAGATTTAGATTCCTTTCCTTTTTGGTAAATCCAGCAACTCTTCCCACTAATAAAATCCTTATTTTTCTAACTCCAGCAACTTTTCCTATTAATTATATCCTTATTTCTCTTTCTATGCAAGGTAAGAGATATAGACCCTTATCAAATTACAAATATACTGTTGTTCTCGGATAGTATAAACGTTAGTTCTTACGGCAATTATACAAGGGTGGTATTAGCTTCCAGTCATTACCTAATGTCCAGAACTTATCATAAAAACATTTGAAAGGGTAAATCAACTGGTCGCATTAACATTTTTCTCGATGACAAAAAATAAACGATCCAAAACCAAAGATGATGATGCTTAATCTATGCATCACAGACAAACTTAGAAGCATGCGAAAAGATGAGACAGAATAAATGGATGCATCAGTTGTAAAGTTCAATCGAAAATTCCAAGTACTGCATCAGATTCTCAACAAGCCAAGGCTGTCAGAAAGAAATTATGGAAAAATCTACTCCTACGATGGAGGAGCCATCGTTCAAACTATGCCCATATTCCGAATAATAAAATATTGAAATAACATTAATGGAAACTAGGATTGCAGTCCATAGACGAATAATTGTCTATTTAGGCCGCAGAGAGCCCTTTTTCAGGAAATCATGGATAAATGACTGAATTCCATATATGCAAATTACACTCTTTGTAAATGGTTTCACGATTTTGTCAAACACCCTTACCAAGCACCAATCATTTCACATGCCTGAGATGTATCGATCTCTTATGTATTATGTCCACACAAACCAACAACTATCTATTTCTATTCTATAAGATCATTGGAAGAAACTATATACTTTGTAAACTTGTTTTCTTCAGGTTATATGGACACAACAATGAACTAGAAAGAAATAACATGTATACTCATCGGAAGGTACTCTGTACACAAGAGCAGGATCATCCCTTCAACTTTTTCTCCCCTAGTGAGTATCTGACCTTCATAAATTCATAAAGCTATGAAGAAGATACTCTGCTAACCGAGCGCAATATACAAACCCGGACGGTTTTATTAATCCAGTCTAAGTTTCCTGCAAAGGTGGCCGAGCTCAGGTCTCGCATTCATCCATGATGCAAACCCGACATCCCTGGGATTAGCACAAGAGAGATACGATGTGAAGGTGATCAGGAGGAAGTATCTTCTGCAAAAAAAAGTTTCGAAGTTGTCAATGTATCAGAGAATAACAGGTGAATAAATTGTAGGAACTGTCTTGAAAAATGATTATAGGAAAAAAATGAAATACATTGGGCAACCCTGTTTCCCCGACAATCTGACGATTCCATAATCAAAGTTTTAACAAAAATGATGGGGGCAAAACAGCTAAATAGAATTATAGCCAGTGTCCCTTCATGTACGATAACCCCACTTTTTGTTACAACCAAGAACTCAAACCCCGCATTCGGGTACTCAAGAAGTGCTAAACAAATAAATAAGCAGTTTCCCTAAAGAACGAAAAGGTCAATATACCCTGACCACAGCTGACTTAAACAGGTTGATTAGCCCGTTACCAAGACAACCATCAGAAACCAAATACGGTTTTATGCTATCCATTGTACTTGACAGTTCTGCTTTCAGTTTACAATATATATTATTTCATTCTAAAAACTTTGCTTTACACGGAATCACTCGACATGGAATCACCCCAACACTGAAGTTCATCAACTAATCGACATATATAGGTTACAATACAAGCCAGACCCACCAAAGCCTAGTAGGTTCTATAAGACCGCTAAACTGACAACATATGAACTCGTTTCCACCAATTTCTTGATACGAGTCATTTTCATTGATCTTGTTTTATGTTGGTCGGAAAAGGACGGATCTGCATTATAGTATTTGTTGATAATGGATTACTAATACTACCTCTCCTTGGAGGAAAGTTGAGTCCAAAACATTATTGGTGAATATCAAAGGAAACACTGCCAGATTTTGGTACCTATTTTGGATCAAAGGATGTCATACCTGCCTCCAGGAATCTGTGGTTCCAATTAAGTCATAAATTCTCCTTTTTTTCTCTTGATTAATTTCTCCAGTCAATTCACAAGAAAACACAAACAATAAGGACTTCATTAAATATGACAAACTTCGAAACCCACCACTCACAAGTGAAGATGGTCGAGAGAACAAGGACCAGCCAATATAATGACTCGGGTTTTTTAACACATTCTCAAATAAAATTCCAATGCATTTCAAAGACTTTAACTGCCACTTCAAACCCACACTTTTACCAGGTGTCTCATACCTCAGTGTCCTGGGATTTAAGGCTTCTAATTCATAAAATGTAGAAGTTATTAAGACATGTATAAAGGCATGTTATTAGATTCTAACTGACAAAGTTGCCCCAAAATATTTTCTTTAAAACTACAACTTGTACCTCTATTGGCAAGTACTGATAAATGCTACCAATATTTGAGACTGAAATCTAGGTTGTATAGATGGCAGATTAAATTCTTAACAAAGAACCAATTAGAACAAAATCATTTTAAGAGGCTCATAAATAGTGAGAGAATAAACTAGCCTTAAAGCTTTTATGCCCATGTCCATGAGGAATGAACGAGAGTCATCATCTTCCCTAGCACAAAGTTCAAGCTCTTTTTTGTAGCGCAGAATATCATCCCGTAGATGACCAGCACCGGCACACCTTTTCATATTAAAAAAAGGAAAGTCAGTTACAGAGTTAGACGTATCAAATTAAAAAACATCTAAGAATTTATCCCATGAAAGCCTTTCTTTCGAGAAGGGTGTAAGACCATAATAGAAAAAACTACTTCATAGTGAACATAAATATCAAATATAGTGAGTGCAATTCATGCCTCAGGATCTATTCCAAAATCTTATTGCATGACAATGCACGTACATTAAGCTGGAGATAAATTAAATTATGCATTTTTCAAAAAAGATCATGCAGTGCAAAAGATGATGCAAGCTTAATTTTTCCAACGAAGTTACTGCGACTTGATAAGAATCCTGGATTTAGGATAAAACAGGCCAGATCGGTTCATAGCACATCTTTATTCTGAAAGCTCCAGACAAATAAAAAGGAAATGAGAAAAGACTCAATGGTGTCTAATTTCATAGAATAGCATTTCATAACAATCACAACCAGGGCATAGCATACAACGTCATGACCTTATGATGGTGTTAAGCATCCAGTTAGAGAATGTATTGGATTCATTTTTTAATCAAAGATCCAGCATTCATTTCCTTTAGTATTACAAAAAATTCTGCTTATCATTTTCTGTTTTTCTTTTCCTGAAGGTTTTAGATTGTATTTAAAGCACACACACTCTGGTGTAACGAAGAAGCATAGAAAGTGTCCGGATAGAGGATATCGGAGATTGACCTAAGGTTATCCTTTAAACTCCAATAGGCCAAAGCCCAACATCCCTATTACCTGCTCTCCAGTCTCTCCAACCTTCCGAACATAGACAATTATTACTCTGGCATTTAGTCATATATAAACGATGCTACAAAATTTTACCCAGTGTCCAATCCCTATGAACGATATATATATATATATAGGGTGCACTTGAATTGAGGTGGCACCTTTCCATGATTATGGAAAGGTTTTATGATAGGCGGTCGGATGAGGAGTGTACGAAGGAGATTGAAACCACTATGTGGTTTTCGTGCCAACTAACATTCCTATAATGTGGGATGATTAAATTTATGCTAAATAATAGTAATACACGTCATTGAACATTCTATATTTAGGAATATGTAGATTTAAGTACACAACATGACATAAAGATTTGATTGAATAAAGCACCGTATTTTAACATATCTGTTATGAAAATACAGTCGATTGAGATATTTTACATGTACATGTCATATTTTACAAAAGCGTCTCTACCGATGATTGAGAAAAAACTCTAAATACGGTGACATTTTGTGTTTATTCAATTGAATTTTACACATATTAAGTTTCATAAAATTGCAGGGTGGTTACGTAATAAAATAATAAAACACATTGCAAACTCTCTTATGCGCATATACGAAATGAGAATTTTATATAAAACGAAATGAGAATATGAAAATACATAATATAGATTTATTTTACACATATAAGCACGAATTTAAGTATTTGATATATATTTTACAACGATATTATGACAATTTGCGAAAGAATAATGCCAACTTGACAACTAATTTACCAACAATTATCGTATTTTACGTAAACATTATCTATTTTACAAAAAGATACTATACTTCAGTAAGTTCTATTTCAATTAAGATATGTATTTTATGTCTACAATGGATGTATTTAAATTCTCAGATTCTTGAAATGAGATACATTTACAATTTTATTCAATATATTACAACGTCACAAATTTTTTTACATCAAATGAAGGTATTTTACTGAGATATTATGATATTTTGCACTAGCTTATTGACAAGTTGCTTCTATTTTACATTACTGGATTATATTTTACAAAAACACGTTATATTTTACAACATTGTCCTACATTCTACCATATAATAGTTCTCTTGGACTGATGTTTTTAATTCTACAATTGATGTATTCTAATTCACTATTTCATGAAGTTTGATAGAATTACAATTGATATATTCTTTTCTTGAAATTGGA
This sequence comes from Ottelia alismoides, assembly GCA_037367405.1. Classification (NCBI taxonomy): domain Eukaryota; kingdom Viridiplantae; phylum Streptophyta; class Magnoliopsida; order Alismatales; family Hydrocharitaceae; genus Ottelia; species Ottelia alismoides. The sequence goes on along the minus strand of JAZKJV010004338.1, from coordinate 158,454 downwards.
TATAATCTAAGAATTCCTTACTAGTTCATAAGAAACACCTTTACTACTGAAGCAGCTCCAAAATTCCATTAAAATTCGATTCCTTTCTTCGCATAGGATCGAAGCATAATCAATAAGGAGTTCCTTAATTGTTTAAAATTAATTGTTTAAAAGTGAAAGTCGATCAAATTATGATTACTATTCCTTTTCTAAATAGCAATCAGGAATTCCTTATCAGTTATATTGCATCAAAATGTGACTCATCCGTATTAATCAGGAATTTCGTACCAATTCGATAATTTACAAAAGAAAAAGTGGTCTCTTCTCCTACTGGACTAGCTTCATGGGAGGGAAATTCCATTGATATGTGTGACCCCTTCCTCGAAATTGAGTGCAATGAAGTCTACTGTCAGTGAGAAATTCTTTTTTAGTTCAAAGAAAAATCCTACCAGATCGACTTCGCTGGAGTTGCATGCCACGGTATCGATCAAGGATTTATTACTAGTTTTAAAAGAAGACGAAGAGAAATCCCTACTGTAGTAGCCTAAGTGGAGTGGAAAATGGAGTCATCTTATCATTATACAATGAAATTGAACCTTCTAGTTAAAATAAATAAGCAACTTCATTGAAGCGAATCCAATCATTTCTCGAGAATTGCTTACCCTAATTAAAACAAGACGAATGTAAAAAACAACGGTTTGTGTTTGATCATCACCTGACCGTCGAGGAACGAGCAGGCGTCCTCGAGCACGAGTTCCAGCGCGCGGAACTCGAAGGGGAGATAGTCCGGGGACTCATAAGCCGCGACATGGTCCTCGCATCGTGCAGCCGCAAGGCGCCTCTGGAGCTCGGCGGCGTACTCGATGACATAGGTGTCGAGGGAGTTGAGGACAAAGACCTCGTCCGCGGTGATGATGCAAAAGGAGGGGAAACTGCCCCGTGGAGCAACCAACTTAGTTGTTCCATGGAGCAGCTTCCCTTTCCATGGAGCAGCTTATTTTCGAATTGAATCCATGGAGCAGCTAATCCACATTTTTGGAAGAAAGGGAATTCAATTCAAAAATACCTAATCCGCTGAAAAAGTGGATTTCAATTTATTTACATATATTGCCGTCATTGATAGAATATGGTAAATTCCTATAAATAGAAATTCTTAATAGAGTCTTAGTGGTTTTGGCTCTCGGATAGTGGTTTCTACATAGGTCGTAGATTGCAATCTGACGGGTATAATGAGTTGTCTCACAGAGATTGCAATGAGGCTCCACCTCAATTCAAGTTTTTCCTATATATATATATATATATATCGGAAAAAGGAGTATGATCCCTGATTGTAGCTAACTTACATGCTCACACCCATTTTTCTTTGTACTTTTTTTATTTTTCTGAAATGAAACATATTGGAATTTAGATCACAATATGTCACCATGGTGTCATTAAAAATTCGACTTAACTCGAGACTTCTATCCCCTCTATCAAAACTGTCAAATTTCAACGGTCTCAGAATTGCTGAAAATGACCCCCTCCAGATAAAGGGCATAAGAGTCTCTGTTCCTAATGAAATTAGAATAACATGTTAGAGGGATATAGTGACAAATATACATATTTTTATTTTCCAAAAAAATAAAAAAATGTGGGGAAAATAGAGGTGGGAGTAGCCCGTTGGCTACTCCCAGGGAGTAGCCTCATTTAACTCTCTCTCTCTCTCTCTTTATATATATATATAGGATTTTTATCCAATGAGTCCTGTGCCCATTAGCATTTCGGTGAGCACCATTTGTAGGTCACACACGTGTATTACCAATTGAATAGTTACCTATTTCGAAGGACGTCATTTTGAAAGGTTATTAAAATACAAAGCGATTTAACAATGAGTGGTATTCCAATTATATCGTGTCTTAAAAAAAGGAAGATCATTTTGAAAAGAAAACGTTCGAATCAATGATTTCTTGCACAAAATCAAGATCCAAATACTCAGGTCAGTAATATATACAATAGTCAAGTAAATGGTTGTTGCGAGATCAGTAATATTCAAACAACAGTTAGTAATTTACATTCATTTTATTATATGGTATAGAATTTAGTAATATGCATACACTGGTCAAGTAAGTGCTTGTTGTGAAGTCAGTAAAACCATAACAAATGGTCAGTAATTTCCATATGTATTATTACTTTGAACAAAATTCAGTAATTTAGAGACACTACTCAAGTAATATATATACATTTCTCAAGTAAATTTTTGTTGTGCGTTCAGTAATGTATATATCTATGTCTTATATCACATATTCAGTAATATATATACAATTCTCAAGTAATGGCTACTATGAGAACAGTAATAATAAAATAAATGGTTAGTAAGTCACGGATATTGCTCAAGTAAGAAAGTAATATATAATCATTAACATATTCGCCATCTATACGTAATATGGAAATAGTATTTGAAAAAGAAGTTATTAAATACATACACATAAGGAAAAATGAATTAGTGAAATAAATGGAATGCTTAATTGACGAAAAAGGAAAAAATATTACATAAATGAATGCAATGTGCATTACCTACATAATGGAATTGTTAAGCATTTGTTGTGTTATTACTGATCTCACGACACACATTTACTTGACCATTATATACATATTACTAAATTCTGTACAAGGTAACTATTTGGATGTAAATTACTGATCATTGTCTTGATATTACCGATCTCACAACAAGCATTTACTTGACCGGAGTATATTTATTACTTTTTGTCGTTTGGATCTTAATCATCCACACGAAATCATTTATTTGAATATTTTCTTTTCAAAACGTCTTCCCATTTTTTAAGGACACTGTATAATTGGAAATATAGTAATTGTTAAATATGTGTTAGCCTATAATTAGAAATATAGTTATTGCTAATACACGTATATGGCCCAGAATGAGTGCTCACCAAGACGTTGTGGGGCACAGAGCCCATTGGATAAGCCCTATATATAGAGAGAGAGAGAGTAAAATGTAACTACTCCTTGAGAGTAGCTCACGGGCTGCTCCTACCCCAATTTTCTCTCCATTTTTTTATTTTTTTGGAAAATACTCTAACATTCTATTTAAATTTCATCAGAAACAGAGACTCCTAGGCCCTCCATCCAGAACAGGTCGATTACAACACTTCTATGACCGTTAAAATTACCTGTTCTGGATGGAGGGCCTAGGAGTCTATGTTTCTGATGATATTTTAGTAGAATGTTAGAGGGATATAGTGATGAATATACAAATTTTTATTTTCCAAAAAAATAAAAAAAAGGGAGAAAATGGAGGTGGGAGCATCCCGTTGGCTGCTCCCGGGGAGCAGCCACATTTTACTCATATATATATATATATATATATATATATATATATATATATATTGCAAAATATCACCATATATATTCATCTATATATCCCTCATATATACCATTTGAATTTCGTCAGAAATAGAAACTCTATGCTCTCCATCTAGAACAGGTAATTTTTACGATCTAAACATTGTTGTAATCGACATGTTCTAGATGGAGGGCATAAAAGTCTTTGTTTCTGATGAAATTCGAATGACATATAGGAGGGATATATAGATAAATATACATGGTGATATTTTTGAAATAAAAAATAAAAAAATTCCTGAAAATGGGGCGGGGGCAGCCCTATTTAATCATATATATATGGGAAAAAGGAGTATGCTCCCTGGGTGTAGCTAACTTACATGCTCCCACCTCTTTTCCCCTATATTTTTTTATTTTTCTGAAATGAAACTTATTGGAATTTAGATCACAATATGTCACCATGGTGTCATTAAAAATTCGACTTAGTTCGAAACTTCTATCCCCTCCATCAAGACTGTCAAATTTTAACGGTCTCAGAATTGTTGAAATTGACCCCCTTCAGATGGAGGGCATAGGAGTCTCTGTTTCTGGTGAAATTGGAATGACATGTTAGGGGGATATAGTGATGAATATACATATTTTCATTTTCCAAAAAAATAAAAAAATAGGTGGAAAATGGGGTGGGATTAGCCAATTGGCTACACTGATGCAGCACAAAATTAAAATATAGGGCTTGATATTTTTTTCCGTTAATTTTATTTACGCTTATTCGATTGTCGCATTTTTATTTAAATAAAAAGATCGCGTGCGATCTCAATATAGTTAGTTAGAGTCGCTTAGAAATTTGAATTTATTTCAAATCAATTAGTTAGTCGGTTAGAGTCAAATTAGGATAAGTAGTTTTGAGTTTGAATTTGAATTTCTATTTTTGTAATCTCATCCCTCCTATATAAAGGGATGATGGTCTATTGTTTTAAGGGAGTTCAGATCATATGAAAAATTGAGATTCATCTCTCTTTATCTCTCTCTCTCTCTCGGTGTGTTTCTCTCTATTTCTCTCGACGCATTCTTTGCGATTCCTCTCCAAAACCCCGCGTAACCGACGCGTCTTCTCCTTCCTCTTCCCCTCTCCATATTTCTTCCACCAAACTTAATTATTCCGTTGTTTGGAAATTTCCTATTGCGTCAATTGGTATCAGAGCATGGCAACCGAATCGTTCTTACGATTCGACAATCCCGTCGCATATTGGAGGATGCAATACGATTGGAGTCGTCTCTCACATGGCTCGCACTCACGCTCGCGTTCGAAGATGTTCAAGAAACGTATTATAGCATCCATGAAAGTCCAAGCATGGCTGGACGTGCAAAACAAGGGAGAATCACCTGTCGACAACGAAAATCAGACCACTGTAGCTGCTGTTCAACCCAATTTCAGCGAAGAAAGTGAAGGTATTTTCAGTTCTGAAGAATATTTATTTGATACAACTATTGTGCAAGAGAAAAGGAGGACCATGGGTCCATCTTCGACAAAGGTCCTATGGAAGAAGAATACGAAAATCTCGATTTTTTTTGCAATCGATGTTGTTGTCCAGGAATCAAAAAATGCAAAAAACGAAGATTTGGGCCCTGCTTTCGACGAAAGTCTCTATGAAGAAGACCACAATCTCATCAATCTACCCGTGTTTAATTATGTTGTCCAAGCGGGTCCCCATCCTACATGGCCTGCACCCTCGCTGGCCCCGCACTACGCCACCATCCAACATCAAAGATGCAGCTCGGCCAACCAACACGCGATCCAAGGCCACGACTTGCGCACAACCCGTACCCAACTTGTGCGCTGCCTCACACGCAACCGGCGCAACCACTGTCAACGCCCAGCCCCGTGCGGCGCCCGCGCGGCACCTCTTCAGACAGACGCGCCAACCCCTCCATCATGCGCTCCTCCAGCAGCCCCTCCCCGACACCGCGCGCACATCAGGTGCGGTTGCCGCCAGCGCCGTCTCTCGGTCACGAGACCCCCTCGTTGGGGTGCGAATTCATGTGGCTGGCAGTACTCCGGAAACATCGTCGCCACCCGCACACCATCGATCCACCATCGACGACGCCATAGGTCCTCCTTTCCAATTCGCCGACGTCGTTCCCTTAGCCTCGGTGCTTTCTGATTGCGTCATACACCCAAGGTGTAGCCTCATTTAACCCTATATATATATCTTACCAATAATACTTTTGTACTAATTTTATCTACAATGCGTATAACAGACAAGCTTATCCACTCATCCCTAACTTGATCGTATCCACTTATTAAATATCACTAGTTATCATCAACAACCTACTAGCAATCATTTTCTAATGGATAAGGTTCCAAAAACTTCTCCCTTGATAGAAGAGGATACAAAAAGTATGGAATATTACAAGAAAAGAAAGAAGCAATGTAGGCGGTCAACGAAGTTTTGAGGAGGATGCTTGAAAGTTAAAAAGATCTTTAAACTATCTAACAGGGGCACGGGATAAGATTCTTATTGAAGTAAAGTGCGTCCAGATGTGAAAATCCAAAAAATAATATGCAACATAGTGAACAATCAAGAATAAACATGGATTTACGTGGTTCAAGATGATTCTAAACAACCACCCTACTCCATGGGAGAAACAAACTTATGAAGTTTGTAGAGACTTGCGAGAATTGTAAAACTGGGCTATTTGTGTGGGAGTTGTTTGGTATCATATTTCCTATTAGTGGGACTTGGTTATATTTTTTAGCGATATAAAAAGACCACACCCCATGTACTCATCGAGAAATATCCAGCTCTTGTGGCTCTTCTCCCATGATTTCATCTCACGCTTTTGAAGTTGGGGGACCTTGTAAAAATCAAGTTTTCTTCTTGTCTTTGATTCCACATAGCACTTTTTATATTTCCACATAGTATCTGATATGTTAGATTTGTTAGAGTTATTTGATTTCATTATCTCATTATCTCTTTATCTTCTTTTTGAGTCTTATAATCACTTTGAGGTCAGTATGTAATTATCTCTTTTGTGGGCTCTAGAGTTTCACGATATATAAGAAATCTTATATCCCTTGAATAAAGTATTCCATGCATCTCCAAATATTTCTCCACATGGTATCAGAGCGACGCTCCTAGACCAAAGCCTGAACCCCAACCCACTGTGACCACCAACCCAATCTTTCGTGTCGGCGTCGCCTCCACTCCACATCCTTCACCAGAGCCACTCTCGCCGCCGCACGGTTCCATGCGGGCCTTCAATCTCCATTAAAGGCCCCGCACATGCCCCTCTTTATTCTCTGGGGATGCCACCGTTGATGTAGAACACCATTGCGACTCTCTTGTTGTTGTCGTAAGACTTCTTGCAACATCCCTATGTTGTTGTAAGGCAACCTGCAGCTTCTTGTGCCATTGCCTAACGTTGCAAGGGCTACAACAACTTGCTACTGCCTCCTCCCACCACCGCTCGAGTTTCCAGGCCATCGTCAGCTTGTCTATCGCTAGAACATCTAGGCTTCGAGCATCCCCTCTAAGGATTCGAGGGTCCCTTCTGAGGCTATGATCAGGCCAACCGAGCCACCTTCAGGCCACGACCAAGCTAGATCTTGTAGGTGCTGAGAACTACAAATCTGGCCACACGAATTCTACTCTAGGATATACGTGAACGAATAAAGGATTTATTTTATTGATTACTCTTTCTGATCGCAACAATCATGATTTCTACCGAGAGACCAAACCTCTGTACATTACATCTTTTAAGAAGGTTCAGATGACTTCTATTAAACTCAATGGCAGAAATATTGTGTGCTCTGGTCTCGAGCCTTCCAGATATTTATCGGCAGTCAGGGGACTTCTATCACCAGCCTAATTAAGCTTTTGCACTATACTCCTGGTGAGACTACTTCTATTATACATCTTGCTACTACCTCAAGCATTGTAACCAACTCTATGTCTGCCATAACACCAACTTGGACCCTTTACTCCGATGCATCAACTCACTTGACTAGAGAATGCAGTTCTTTGACCTCTTCTCAACCATCTTCCACTGTGAAGTTTGTTCGGTTAGCCAACGGTGCACAATCTCCTGTTACCACCATTGGGGCTATGGAGTTCTCTTCCAAGCTTAGGATCCCAGGTGTCTATTGTGCACCCGATTTCTTCTGAGCAACCTATCAGTTCATAAGCAATGTGTTGAATTGAACCGTCATGCGATCCTTGATGAGTTCGCTTGCTATATTCATGGCATCCAAGTGATTTTTGGTGGGACAAATTAGAATAATGGCCTTTATTGCCTTGATATCCCTGCTTATTTGACCTTTGTAGGTGATGTCTCCATTTCTGCTGACTCGTTCCTTTGGCATTTGCGGCTCGATCACTCCTCCGCTAGAGCTCTTTCCCACATGTTTCCCGAGTTGTCCTCTCTAAAACCTTTTGAGAGTGAAGCCTGTCAGTTTGGCAAACATCATCGGGCCTATTCATGGAAGGACATATCGATATCGATATCGTTTCGATATCGTGTCGATATCGATATATCGACGATATATCGCCGATATATCGCCGATATATCGCTATATCTATGAATCTTTCTGAAGAAAATGCCTGAAATCAGATATATCGATATATCGATTTCGATATCGATATCGTGTCGATATCGATATATCGGCGATATATCGCCGATATATCGGGATACGGCCTTCCATCCACCTAGGACCAAGCCATGTTGGCATGTGCCCTTCTCCTTAGTTCGCTATGATATTTGATGACCTTGTCTAGTGGTACTACTACTGGTCGCAAATACTTTGTTGTCTTTGAGAATGATTACAACAGGTTCTCTTCGGTCTATTTAATCAAGAAATAGTCAGAAAACAGTAAAATTGTCAAGTCCTTTCAGCTTATTAAAACATCTTTCTCTGTTTGTATTCAAGATATCAGGACTGACAATTCTCTTGAGTTCACTCAAGAGGACTTGGTATCTTTCTTTGCCACTTAGGGGACCCTTCACTAAACCTCATGTTTGTATACCTTACGGCAAAATACGATAGCGGAAAAAAAAACTTCGCCACCTTTAGGACATTGTTCAAACCTTACTTGTTCACATGAAGGTTCTCAAAACATACTGGGAGATGCCATTCTCATTGCTGCCTACCTTATCAACAGGCTCCCCTCTTCAATTCTTAATGAGATAACTCCTTTCTCTCTTTTGTATCATGATGAGGAATCTTTTCCTCTTCCATTGAGAATCTTTGATTGCACTGCCTTTCTTCATAACTTCTAGACTACAGATAAAATTGTCTCCTCGTGCAATCAAGTGTGTGCTCCTTGGCTACTCTCGAACCCAAAAGGGGTATAGGATCTATGACCCCTCTAATCATCACTGTTATTTTTCAGATGATTTCACTTTATTTGAACTGTTACTGATATACCCTTAGAGCTTCTGCCACCACCCATTGTCTACAAAAGGAAACACACTGCTTCTGACTTGGTTCCTTACGCGTGCCTTACTTGCAGGACGGTACACCTTTTTCAAGTGAATGCACCACTGCTAATCCGGATGCTCCACCAAAACTTCCTATAACACTGCAGAAGTCAAAGAGGCAATATACCCTACATCCCTTGTCGCATTTTACTTCAATAGACAGTATCCAGTTGTAACTAGCGATTTACACGTACTCTTATGGTTGTTACTATTCCATGTGATCATCATAGTGTTTTGCAAGACCATGGATGAAGAGATGGATGCACTTACTTTCAGGGGCACATAAAATCTCTCCTGGGCGTCAAACTAGTTGCTTGCAAAAAGGTCTTCATGACCAAGCAGTCTCCTGATGTCTCTAGTGACATATTTAAGGTTGGGCTTGTGGACAAGGATTTCACTCAAACTTGTGGAGTGAACTACTTTGCTGCCAATAAGGGTTGGCCCATCTCTCAGCTTGATGTGAAAAATGACTTTCTACATGGTGACCTCGAGGAGGAAGTCTACATGATGCAGCCACCAGGTTACTCCGTCAAGAGAAGCATGTATATCGACTCTGTAAAGCCATTTATGGCCTTAAGAAAAGTCCATGAGCATGATTTCATAGGTTTACTACTGAGATCGATTCTCTTGACCTTCATAGGACGACATTTTATTACTCTGTGTTCATTAAATAGATTTCTGGCAATGTGATATTGACAGTGTATGTTGATGACATGGTCATTATCGGTGATGATAAAGCATACATTTTAGAGACCATAACCTTTCTCCGTAATGTGTTTGTTACCAAGGATCTTGGTCAGCTTCGATACTTCCTTGGCATTGAGGTGATACGTAGTGTGAAGGGATTACATCTATCATAACGAAAGTACTACCTTGACACTCTTACAGAGGTTAGCTTACTTGAATGCAAACCATCTGACATCCTAGCGGAGTTGCAGAAACATGTTACATCTACTGATCCAGAGTTTGAGGATACTACAGGATATAGCAGCCTAGTGGGAAAACTGCTCTATCTTACTGTCACTAGGTCAGATATATCGTATACAATGAGCAGAGCCAACCTTCACATGGAGAGTCATCTTTACAATCATAGGCAAGATGTTCTTTTGATCCTTCAAAATCTGAAGGAATATCCAGGAAGAGGCCTCTTCTATGGGGCCAATGGTCACACTGATGTCATCGCCTATGCAGATGCGGATTATGCATAGTTCTCCTGAGGACAGACGATCTACCACATGTTATGCCATGTTTATTGGTGGTAACCTTGCTACATGGCAGAACAAGAAGCAGACAATTATTTCCATATCAAATGTTGAGGTTGAATACCAAGCGATGGCTCAAACCACTTGTGAGATTACCTGGTTAGTCTCCTTTCTATAGGAGCTTGGACCTCCAACTACCACTCCCATAGCTGTGTACTGTGACAACAAGTCTGCTACATACATTGCAACCAATCTTGTATTCCATGAGCGGACTAAGAAAATTGAAGTTGATTGCATTTCATTCGAGATGTGGTACGAGGTAGGAAGGTCATTACTCCTCATATCTCCATAGATCTTCACCTAGCATATATATTCACGAGAAACCATGTCAAAGAAATCCATCTTTTGGTTGATTTTCAAGTTGGACACGATCGATAGATATGCTCCAACTTGACAGATTGTTAAAGTTGTTAGAGTTATTTGATTTCATTCTCTCTTTATCTTCTTTGAGTCATGTAACCTCTTTGGGGTCACTTATGTAATTATCTCTTTTTTAGCCTCTAGGGTTTCATGCTATTATAACAAGCCCTATACCGTAAATAAAGTATTCCATTCATCTCAAATATTTCTCCACAATATCAAAGGAAGCTGTTATTAGATTTGATTATTTTGAGATTACTTTTTATTGAATTATTTTAATATTCAACCTCGAAGTCTACTATGAGATCATGCATACGATATATGCTAGTGATGGGAAATTTGGGTTCATTGATTTCTAACAAGAGTAGAAAGTGGTGGTTTTGTACCTTTAACCTCTAAGCAGCCATTGATCGTCGAGGAAGCCCTTTTACTGGTGTTTGTGTAGAGATTGTAAGCAACACAAATGCGATTGATGGGTTCTATATTTAGAACCTAAAGATTCAAGGCTGTAAGATGACAATGCCTTAGGAGGAGCCGCTATAGACGACTATGGCAAACTTGAAGAGGCCTTTGTTCAATGACGAAAACTCTACGAGGAATTAAGCAACAACTGAATGTGCTCAATGACGCACAAGATGAAGCTGAGTTGGCAGTGGTGGATGCGCAACAGCGAAGTTGTTGACTGTTGAGTAATGAGAGTGCTCCAAACAATTGTTCTCGTGAATGGAGGTGGTGTACCAGACTACAAGTGATAGTATTCAAAGAAAGCCCTAGGATTGATGAATCGTATTGCTTACAATGTGAAAATTGTCACTCTTGCATGATAGAGGCAATGAAGATCACGCAGATGCCCTATAAAGAGTGTTGCAGGCAAGGAGGTTATATACATGACAATAAAACGACTGCATATAATGCCTGCACATAATGACATTCTTTTTGTGGGAATCCTAAGGGAAATTGATGAACAATTGGGAGAGGCATCGTCTATGTATCAACCTCAACCATATGATATTGTTTTATTTATTTAGTCTGAAAATGCTTTAAGGGATTTCCGCACGTGTAACCTTTCAAGTTTTTCATAACACTTGTACCCCTAACTTTCTTTGCAATTACAAAAATTATTAGGAAAATTCATAGCAGTGCCCTTCTTTTAGTGTGATACAAGGCCACGTGTAATAATGAAAGGGCACTATTGTGAATTTTGTAAGAAAATTGATGCACAGGTGTAATTGCAAAAAAGTTTAGGTCATGTGTGTTATTGGAAAAACTTGAAAGGCTACAAGTGTAAAAATCCAAAAAAAGGATGGTGAAAAAAGAAAGAACAATGGAAAAAAAACAATGGTTAAAAATAGAGAATGTGAATAAGAAATCGCAAAAGATGATTAAAAAAGGAGATTATGAAGAAAAAGAATGGAGTGTCCCTACATTGATCTAGGAGATGAGAGGAGTATTACTGAGCACCTAGACTTTTGTAGGAGGCCCATATACTCATATAGTTGGTTCAAAATCTCAATGTAGACCATACATATGTCAAAACTACGGTAGAGACTCGCTAGAGAAAGAACCATAGGGATTAAAAAGGAGAGATTACATTCTATAAGTAGACGTATGATAGGCTCAATTCAAGGCTCACTTGTGTAAGAGAGACTCATTGCAGAAGTTTCATGATGGAAATCCATTGTTCAATTCTTCCTGAGGTGGTGGGATCTACGGTGGAGAGGCTCACTTCAATCTTCATATCCACAACAAATCAGAACCCGATTGTCGCATATTCCCAGGATCACAAGCGCAAGAAGATACAATTTATAGTTTAAGAGTTGTATTTAAGATATACACGCCGCTTGTGTGTGTTGAATGCTATAGTGTATAAGATGAGATTTCATGCTCCAATCTGAAAGGGAGAGTTGAAAGAATTGTGAAATTGAGCTATTTAAGTGGGAGTTGATTATTCCAATATTGATGAGTAGTAGGAATGGGTTATGTTGATGTACTACTATACTCATTGAGAACTAAAATGAAATATCTAGTCCTTTGTGGCTCTTCTCTCGTGATTTGATACGACATTACTTCTTGTCTTTGATTTTACATATTACATTTTATGTTTCCACTGATCTATTATACTTCTTAAGAAATAGAAGAGATGCACGCTATTGGATAAACCCACCAACACACCATAGTCCCGCCACTAAACAATATCGAACTAAACATGGTAGTACCATAATTGGATATTGAAGAGATCCAATTATATATCTAAATAATATTCTAATACTCTCTCCTTCAAGCTGGAGCTAGAATAATTGTAATGTGTTACAGAAGGAAAATAGACACATTTTCACTCAATACATTTTTTGAGGAGCTGGGAGAAGACTCGCTCGAAGTAGTTATTATGAGGAGATCGATGCAAAATACCAACCCGTGCTTGGAGTGGATGCTCAGTGAAGATGGTTGAATGGAGGTAGATTTTTTGAAGTGTCGATTTTTATGTGAATTAGAAATAGAAGTCTAAGAGAAGTCTAAGACGATCACAAGCAATAGAGGAAGTTCATTTGAAATAGGATATACCAAGCATCAAAACTAGATGAATATCAGAGTCGTTCTGACTCGAGCTTCCTCAAAAAAATCTGCGCATGATCATCTCAAGACGTCTACAGATCCCAACTAGAAGACGAGCAGACATAAAAAAAAGGATTGCCGCAAGAACAGCCATCAGGAGCACCGGTTTACCACCTTTGATAGGATCACAACCTTCCATTCAGACATTTTTTCTCCATCTTCTCAACAACGAGTAGCCACTCTGCAAATCTAGCTTGCCACAAGTCAAGGGTAGACCAATATATCTGATAGGCAATGAACCACGTTCCATCCCCTACTCCTCAATGCAACCTAACTCATCTTCATCTGACATGCCAAAGAGGACAACCGTAGACTTGTTGCGGTTGAGATTAAGGGCACGATTGGGCGAGAAAGAATCAATCTGTATCTACAGGGCCATATAGGGAATGTGTTATGTGTGCAGACCTATAGCATAATCTTTCCCATCGCCTTTGTCGGTGCTCCCGACAGATTGGATTTAGATGATTAATGTTTGCGGAGGCACATGAAGCATTAGACTACTGGGCGTTGACCCGCGGTGGTGTGGTACCACACAAGACTGTTGGGCAACATCGTTGGGTTGTCAGAAGCGACGCTGAGCCACAAGGGCGTGGTGAGGAGATTGCAAGAGGCCTCACAGGAGCTACAGGCTCCAAACGGTGGTGATGTGTGCACTCGAGAAGGGGGAGGTTAGAATATAAAGGGGATGCCCAAACTTTGTTCCAAGACCATCGTTCTAATACCATGTAGAAAGAAATGAATGAGTTGTTTATTATGAGATCATAGAATCTTTTTTATATAGAGAAACCCTATAGGGAATACATGAGAAAGGAAACACAAAAAAGGAAATAACATTTGAAAAGAAATAACACTAATATATATTTCTATTCACAATTTTCATTGGTGGTATTTGGGAGGAATCTAGCAAAAACCATAATTAAATATGTTTAAATGCCAATAAAAATGCAAGATGAGAAGCTTTATAATTAATCGATCCCTCTGGAAATCGCATACCTTTCTAAGACAGTATCAACCTCTCTTTTGCTCTTGGGACCATGTGCCAGAACTCTGATGAGCCTCAATATATCTCGGTATTCGCCTTGTTTGAATGCTTCTTCACCGGAGAGTTGAGAAGACGATGTATCATTAGATACAGATCTAGGTGAATCAAATGTGCTTTCTTGTTCCAGCATTTTGGCATTCAATTTCCCGTCAGCATTTAACCCAAGGCATGTAATAGCCATCGCATAACCAATTCCACCATACCCTGTGTGTGAAACAAAAAGATAACATCCTGCAGATCTGCAAAAGGCAATCTTAAAATTATATTCATTGCTAAGAGAAAAGATATTTCTGCTCAAATGGGCCAATCAGGTAAATGATTTACATACTCATTTTTACAATGCTGAATGGCCTCCACATCATCCGCCGATGCTTCCCTTTCTCTCGTTAAAGGCACTCTTTTGTAGTCAATGTTGTAACCTTTGTATCTCAATCCGGCATATACTTCTGCAGGGGTCTTTACATTCTTTGGTAGAACTTTCTCCCAGTAACCAACTACACTAGAACTGTTAGCGTCCGGATTAAAATCTTCACGATGCAAAAGTATCTGACCACCAGAATGTGCAATTTCTGCAAGTATATCCTCCTTCATCCTTGATTCAATGTGTTGCACCTACAAAGTTAACAAGTACAGACAGAAACATCAATAATTCGATGTTTCACATAAGTGTTGCAACTTCTCCTTACCATCTCTGCACTGATTCCAACATGTTTAAGAGTATCCACAGGCTGGTTAAGTTCCCTCAGAACAAAAGGTGTCCCGTTGATATAAACAACAGCTTCTTCTCTCAGATCTACTATGATCACCTTCTTGCCAACACAGTCAATTGAAGTTGAGTTAGACCCTAAATAGCCTAACATCTCCTTCGCCCCGTCGGTGGTCGGAGTCGCCATACTATACACAGGGTATGCATCTGCCTGCAAAATAAAAAAAGAAAGCACAAATGGATCAAATCCACAACTGACTTATTTTTCTTGAAAATCTTATCAGTAGACTATAAAATATGTTTTTCTCTTAAAAAATACACAAATAAAAAAACTTATGCATAAAAATTCGAGAAAATAAATCAATTATTCAGACTGGTAATGAAAATCTTGAAGGGTACATTTGGATACTTGGAAAATTTACCTTGTAGACGTTGGGTGCACCATGTATATGTATGGAATTTGAGGTTTTCTGCCCAGGGAAAAAATATGTTTTAAGAATGGATCCTTTTCCCAGAACAGACCCATTGCGAGCTCTTTCTACTTCCTCCATGGCATCATCTTCATGCTTAGACATATAAGTTGCTCTGGATTCCTCCTACAATAAATTAGCATGTACTGTATATGAGGGAAAAGCGAGGAGAAGAGAACAGAAGCTATAAGTTTAATTTAAAGAAAAGATCTTACAGGAATAGTGAAGAATCGGCCAGGTCGTAGTCGTATACTCCATTTCATGGCTTGGATCTCTGGCCTTTGATGTGACCATACCTTAAATGGTACTTTTGTTTCCCCTTGTCCACAAAAACCATCAAAAGCATCACTCCCAAGATATGCAGAAAAAGCAATCAAACGGAAATATCGCTCCAAATATTCAGCACCACGGTTCAGTGCAACCCTTCTCACCCTTGGCTCTACAAGTTGTTGATTTAACAACTTCCTATATTGTAGGACAGCTTGGCGTATGTTTTGTAAGGCAGAACATCGATCAACTATAGCATCTAAGACTTCTCTGCATTCGACTCCATTGTCAAATAATCTAGTTATCTTGTTCAGTAATAAAATATCATTAATTCCAAAAGTACGAGGTGTATCTTTTCCATTGCCAAGGTTGTTATCATTCAAGGTTGCTGCCACAATGTCTCCAAGGCCTTCTTCACCGCTTGAAGTACCAATGTCTGTCTTCTCATGGTAACCATCTTCATTAACCATTTTAATAGGCCTGCCAAAATCTATCCGAAGTTTCAGCAGACAAGCGATCACAGTACCAGTAGTAGTCCTACCTCTTCCCATCTATGTAAAATAGGAATAAAATTAACAGAAAGTTGATATATCAGCAAAGATATTTACATTATTTATGTGGTGAAAAATGTCAGGGAAGTTCTACCTGGCAATTGAAAACAAAAACTGTATCTGTGGGAGAAGAAGCAATATTGGCTGCAATTGTGTCAAAGTCTGAGCTTTTAGGGGCCTTTCCATCAGTAATTGGAACGCGAGCATACTTAATCGGAAGACCCTCTAGCTCGAGATGCTTATAAACCTCCAATGGGGTCTGAATGGATTCAGAGTCAACATGTTCCCAGGCATCAAATATTTGGCCATCTTCTGTTTCATGAATTACCATGATAGCACCTCCATAACGCTCTGATTCACGAAGAATATCCTCTTTCAGCCGAGCCTCCATCTTTTCCACCCGTTCACGATTAATTCCCTGAAAAAGCATAATTAACTAAGTAAATGGGGAAATGCTGCAGCATAGCCTATAAAAGCAAAGAACGAAGTTATACATATTTTTATTCAACGAAATCATGACAAAAAATTATAAGTATATACTAAAAAAATAACAAACAGATTCCACAAATAATGTAGAACTCGTCAGTAGCATTTATCAGATACAAGACTTACTGTATATTCCAGCATGTTTTTGTATGGCCTTTCCACTTCACGTAGAACAAATGGTTTGCCATTTATGTAGATTACTGGTTCCTCCCTCATATTATGCCATAAAACTGGGCATCCACCTTTTGTGCTGCTTATCCTCTGAATAACATTCCGTATACCATCAATAGTGGGGTTGGCAACACCATAAACAGGAAAACCATGAACTTCTCTAAAGTTTGGGGCACCATCTACTCTTTCTGGAAGAGCAAGATTTTGGCAACCAGGACAGTGATCACTCTTCAGAACAGTTTGACTCCCCAGAACTTCTCCCTTCCTCATCGCCGCAACCACACCCATTTCATAAGGGCGACCGTCAGCAGATTCAGCTATCTTCATTAAAGAAGGCTTCAAGCTTGCATAGCCTAGGGCACCCATTGGATCTCGACGGAGCAATCTGCACCCAAAATAGTTTTCCTGAAGTAACTAAGCTGCACTTGCACCAATTATAGAAATCCTTGCTATAAGATATACTTAAAGGAATTCTTGCTATAAAAATATACTACAATCCCATAAAATGTGTTTTTAAATTGGAGCCCTTTTGTATAACTAAATTGTGCAAGACATTTTTATATATGGCTCCAGATAATGTACCTGCTTCTTGTCTTCTAAGCAATGGGAAGATGGGGCTTAATCTCTTGAGTTATAGCTAATTCCTAGAAGCAATTGGAAGATGGGGCTTAATCTCTTGAGTTATAGCTAATTCCTAGAACCAATTGGAAGATGAAGCTAAGCCTCTTCTATAAGTTATAGCTAATTCATAGAAAACCTTAACATTACAGGGATCAAGTCAATCACTCAAGGGCTCCCTCCCAGATCATACGTGTATTATGAAGTTGCATTCGACATGTAGTCATGTCTTTTGTCATGATAATGATCAAAGAAATGTCGCTTCCCAAGTTCTCAAGGTTGCTCATAGTGTTCAGAATTATGTAGGCATGCTTTCGAATTAGATTCCGAAATGCTCCACCATGCATCTAGGAGGTGGCAACTTGAAGTATTTGTTTATGTCAACCATGAACAATCAATTCTAGAGCCCCCACTTGTGATGCGTCACGTAACCATTATTCTTTGATCTTTTCATTTAAAAAACACGCATGCTCAGGGATCTGTTGAGGGCTGGAAGTGAGTAGGAGGGAAGGACACTGAACGGGAGAAAATGAGGAGATCAGTTGGAGGCTGCTTTCTCATCCCATGCGGCCAGCGTAATGGGAACTGTGAACAAGGTTTGTAGACACTACCACATAATAGGAATAAGAATAAGTGATTGAAATTTAGAATATTTTATATTAGGAATAGGAATAAGTGTTTGAGAATTGTAATCTTTCTATTATGATTTTTTTCCTATTATTGTAAGTTTTTTGCCTGAGAATGACCCAAGATAGATCCGAATGGAGGCAAAGAATCCATGTAGCCGACCCTACTTAATGTTGGAAAAGAAAAGACTTTTTTGTTGTATCGTAGGTTTTATGAATTTTGGTTTTGGGACTCCATATAAGGAGGCATAAACCTTCTAAGAGGAAGGAGAAAAATTCTTCACAAGTTAAACATAGTATCAGAGCAGCGGGTCCTAGACGACCACCTTGCTCCGCTTTATCGTGACTGCCACCGCTGAGTGGCAAATAGTCCTCGATCCTCTCCTTCGCCAATATGTTTCCATTAGCTTTGACATGTTCGAATGTCATCTTGACCTTTTATATCTCAATGGGAGGCCCTTAATCATTTGCACTCTTTGCAACTCTGAGATTGAATCCACTGACCACATGTTCTTCCGCGATAGAACTTGCTCCATTTGGTGGGACATTGGACTTACATGGGTGAATGTTCAGAACTCTGAGACTTTATGGGACTCTCTGAATGCTACAAAAATCCGGCTCCGTACAGAGCTACTACGTCCGTTTGCTACTTTATGGTCCATTTAGTTAGCTAGAAATGATATTATTTTTGCATGTGATAGGTTTTATTCAAAAAATGTATGCTAAGACAATATTCGAGTCTATAAGTATTTCTTCTCTCCCCCTTCTATTAATATATCTGGGACGGCCACCTTAGCGCGTTTCCCCCTTTTTCGACTTCAAAAAAGAGAGGGAGGTCCGAGTTTTAGAGGCTTGAGAACATTTACAGTGATGAATTTGTTTTGTAAGGAAGGAGAGATTTGTGTGACATGATTCTAAAGACATGTTATGGCAGAGAGTTGTTCTTGGCACAGAGGGTGGGCATGTTGCAGAAAGCATCGGTGTTTGAAAGGGGTTAATGCATAATGTGCTCGAGGTGGCACTACATCCGATACAATACTTGGGTAGGGGAAGGATTTTATGTTCAGCTTTGGGCACAACGAAAGAGAAGCGTGAAAACATACATACATACAAGCACGTACGAAAACAATCACAACATACGGTTTACAAGGTTCACCAGTAATAGGGTTATGTCCTTGGCGACGGCAGTGGAGCTCTCTCCATATGGTGGAAGAATCGGAGTACATAGGGATGATTTAAGACACTAATATGGTACACCATACAGAATAAAATCTCCACTAATAGACATATTCTAAACATGAATTTTTTCAAATCTCCTTAAACAAGCAGATGTCCGAATCTCCGCCAAGAACGAGTAGACGAGTTAGGAAGCAATCAAAATCCAAATGGATCCACCGATCAATTATGATCTAGATGGATTCTCTAATCAAAATCTGGATAATGCTCTGATCAAAAAAATCTTGAAGAACCTTCACATCAATGAGAATCTAAAAGGACCCCAATCAATTAGGATTCAAATCATATCAACAATCTCCACCGTGAATTGAATCCTTAAGTAGCACAACAATTAAACTCCACCATGAGTTGGATTCCAACCTAGTAGAATAAATCATTGTTACACGTAACCATGGGATGCATTCTCAAATTGCAGAATAAACTACTACTAAACTCCACCATGTGTTGAATTCTTAATAGTAGAAAAATAACTACTACAAATCCAGATAGTAGAGTTCAAGGAATTATCAACTATCTCCATATTGAATTTTATCCTCAAAATGCAAAACATCGCCTGCTAAATTCCATCACTGACTTCCCTCCAAGGGCTATCGCTTGATTGACTGCCAAAAGTCAAACATGTTCATGCCCATGAACTTTTCAGTCTTGATATTAGATGTTACCATCTCCTTCTCACTTCAAATGAACCTTGCAGCTCTAATACCAGTTTGTCAGGCACAACAGAAGCGGGGCGTGAAAATAAAAACATGGATAAGCAAGCACAAAGACAATCACAACATAGGATTTATAAGTTTTACTTATTGGGATGCGTCCTCGGTGACGATGGCGGTGGAACTCTCTCAATATGGTGGAATAACTGGAGTAAGGGATGATTAAAAACATCGACCCTATAATATCTCATACGGAATAAAATCTCCACAAATAGACAGATTCTAAAATCTCTCTAAACAGATGGATTTCTCAAATCTCCTTTATTGAGATATTATTTATCTTGTGTTTCTTTTATGTATAATCTATTCTTTATGTTCTCTTTATGTAATTTGCCCAACAAGTCTCTTCTCTATATAAGAGAACCCTAGGGCCTCATGAATAAGCAAGTCATTGTTTTCTCCTAACATGGTATCAGAGCGACAGTCATAAATTGAAGTTCTCTTAACCCACCTGTGCCCTAGTCTCCACCAATCTCCCTCGCATGCACCGAGTGCTGCCGCCACCTCTTGCATGGCCCCCTGTGCGGCATCCAGCCATCATTGGCGCCCACACAAGTCACCAATTGCTATCGCACGTAGCAACAGCTCTCCGAACAGCTTCCTACCGTTGCAACGGCCTCCATGTGGCACCGAGCCACTGCAGGAGCTCTTCGTGCAGCCCCTAGTCATTGTCGGCATCCTTGTGTACCGTTGTAGCGCCACAAACGGCCCCCGAGGTTGGTTTTTCTCCTCTCTGTCGCAAAACTATTGTCTGAAACGATCTGATTTTGACCGGAAAACGTGATTTCAGATCTATAAATCATGTTTTTCGACCTTATTGCGGATCGAAGATTGACAAGGATGGTTGTATGAGTCTACACGTACAACCAATCCTCTAAATGATCGTGTAGACTCGCTCGGATCGGCCTACTTTCCAATCGAGTTCTGTTTCGGTCTTCATTTTTCATCATGTTAGAGAACAAAGGAGACATATTTTCTTCGTCCGGTGCCTTCAAGGGCCTGGCTTGGCTCCCATCGTAAAGATGGATTGGACCAACTACGAGTTGTGGTCCATGTAGTTTTTGACTCTGATGCAGTGCAATAACAAGGAGCACATTCTGATAAAGTTCGATCTTGACAGATAAGACTATGGACAATGCTTCGTGGAAGCAAGATGACGTGTATGCGCGTGTTTGGCTCTCTGGGACCCTCACCACAGAGAACGTCAACGATATTGTGAACCAACCAACCGCCAAGGCAATGTGGGATATTCTGACATCCATGTATACCCAAACGAAGAACGGGGCCACGATTCTTCAACTTCAGTTTAATATATATACGACCAAGCAGAATAGCCATCCCCTGCATACATTCTACTCTTCGTTTCAAGGCATGTTTGAGAAACTTCACAACTTCATGCATGTTACTACTTCCACGAAGCATCAAATGGCATATAGGAACTCCACGATGGTTGGAGTTTACTTGGCAGCCCTGGATTCGAAGTATGAGGTCGTACTCGCACAGCTCCTTACAGGCGCGATCATACCTCCTATGAAGGAGGCCTACAATCATCACAACATGCTTCTTATCCCACACGATGCCACCACACAAACCTCCTCAACTATGGTTGCATCTCGCAATAGGGGAGGTTTCATGCAGTTCCGAGGGCGTGGTCCTCGTGGCAGAGGTGGAAATCAGCAGGTCCTTGCACCTACTGTCATCGTCCAAGACACTTCGAGGACACATGCTATCAGAAGTATGGATACCCTGCATCTACTCGGGTGGCAGAGCAGATTGAGCCTCCGGACACTTCGACTCCTCGAGCAGATCCACACCTTCATGATATTGTATCTCATATACGGGAGATCATGACTCATGTTGCCGGCATCATTACAGATTCCTCAGATGTTGCAGTTGCTGCTCGAGCCTCTTCAAGCTCCTATGATATAACATATGCTATTACCAGTTATAGAAGGGCATATATGACATGGTTGATCATGGATTTAGGTGCTTCCCACCATCTGAGTGGAGACATAGCCCAATTCAACTTTTACAGGTCTATACTCCCTAGTAGATGAGTTGTCATTGCGAATGAGGTTTACTTATCCATCACAGGACAGGGGAAAGTGCATTTAACGCCATCCATACGCATGCAGAATGTTATATATGCTCCTAATTTTCAGATGAACTTGCTTTTTATTAGTCATATCACGAAGGATCTGCATCATCGTGTAATTTTCGACCCCTCTTCTCTTGTGTTTCAAGACATACTCACGGGCGAGGTGATTGGAAGTGGCCGTGAGCAGCGATGCCTCTACAGACTAGTCCAACCTCCTCATGCAGGCGCCTCTATTATTCCTACTAGACCTGTCTCACCATACTTGTGGAAGCTTCGTTTTGGCCACCTTCCTCTGCAGAAATTGTGCCATGTCCTCCCACAGATTTCCACGCAATCTTCCTTCCATTTCAAGGCTTGATAGCTTGAGAATCGGTGGTCAGGGCCATATCGAGATTTCACCAAGATGGATGCAATGTTTCAAATTTCGTGAAATTTTGACGAAATTTCGCCAAAATTTCAGTTTCGACACTCCATCGAAACTAAAATCGAAATCTCGATATGGACCCTTCCTTGGATGAGCAGGGCATCCAGGTTGCTAAGGATTTCTTAGCTTAGCAGTTTGTGACCAAAGACCTTGGTAGTCTACGCCACTTCCTTGGATTGGAGTTTGCTAGGAACCAATGAGGTCTTGTGATGACCTAGAGAAAGTATGTTACAGATCTTCTCTCTGAGACAGACATGGCAGATTGCATGCATGCAACTATTCCCATGGACCCGAGCATGAAGCTATATGATGATGACACTGAGGAAGTAGACAAGAGGAGGTATATGGAACTCGTTAGGAAGCTCCTTTATGTGACGATCACTAGGCCAGATATATCCTTTGCAGTAAGCAAAGTGAGTCAGCTCATAGAGCAGCCTAGACATGCACATATGGATGCAGTCCATTTGATTCTGAGTATATGAAGGCCTCGCTTGGCATCAATTCCTATTCAACAGAGCACATCCATTGTCGTTACGGCTTGTGCATATATAGATTATGCAAAGTGTCCCAAGGACAGGAAGTCTACCTCTGGCTTTGCAGTGTCCGTAGGGAGTTTCTTGGTTTCATGGAAGAGTAAGAAGCAGAGAGTGGTTGCAAGATCTCATGCAGAATCAGAGTACAGGGCCATGGCACAGGCTACTACAGAGATGATGTGGGTCAGATCTGTTCTTACTGACGTAACATTTGAGGTGCCACTTCCCATGTACCTCCAATGCAACAACCATGTTGCTCTCTTCATTGTCAATAACCCAGCCTTCCAAGAGTAGACTAAGCATATCGAGGTAAACTGTCACTACACTCGAGACATGATCCTGAAGGGCTTCATCTCCACCACTCATGTTAGTTCAGGAGATCATATAGCATACGTACTCCCCAAAGACCTAACCATAGGGCCTTTCCAGAGATGTTCCAAGCTGAGCATGATTGATATCTACACTCCAGCTTGAGGGGAGTATTGAGACATTACTTATTTTTTGTTTCTTTTATGTATTATGTATTCTTTTCATTCTCTTTATGTAATTTGTCCAATGAGTCCTCTATATAAGAGAACCCTAGGGCCTTATAAATAAGCAAGTCATTGTTTTCTCCCAACATCCCTAAACAAGAAGATCTCCAAATCTCCCTCAATATAAAGAGCAGACAGCTTAGGAAACAATCATAATCCAGATGGATCATCGAATCAATAATGCTCTGGATGGATTCTCTAATCAAAATTTTGGATGGATACTCTAATCAATCAAAATCTGAAAGAATCTTCATTCCAATTACAATCTAGAAAGATTCCAATCAATTAGGATTCTAAGCATATCAACATTTCATTTAGATGATTGATCAAGGGTGCTGGCAAAGAGATTTGCAAGAATATTTGTTAGGCCAGCACCCTCGAACTGGATCAATCATCCCACAAAAATGTTGATATGCAGTACTTATGAACGGGAGACCTGAGGGGTTTTTTTCTAGTCGTAACGTGGAGTCAGACAGGGTTGCCTGCTCACCCCTCTGCTCTTTGTGATTGCAACTAATGTCTTGGCTTGTATGGTAGCGCATGTACATAATGAGGTTTCGGCCAGCTATAGTACTGATGATATCTCTATTTCTCTTCTGCAGTATGTCGATAACACTATCTTCTTCATTGAAGGAGGCAAAGAGGAAGATAAAGGAATGGCGTTAACCTTGGAGAGCTTTGGAGAGCTTCCTGGGCTAGTCATTAATCTAGTTAAATGAATTGTTGTTCCTTTTGGCTTTTCGGACACTTATGCTCGAGATTGTTGCACCGCGCTTGGCACCGCGAGTGGTTCTTTTTCAATCTGCTACCTAGGCCTTCCTCTGACGGCGGGGAAACTCAAGATGTCGGACTTGTTCCCTATCATTGAGAAATTGGAAAAAAAAACTTTAAAGATGGAAAGTGTCTATCTTATCGTAAGAGGGTCGTTTGGTGCTGGTGAAAGCTGTTCTTTTTGTCATCCATGTTTATTTTATTTAGCCTCATCTACGACCTGTGGGTATAAGACGACATCTAGAGATGTTCAGGAGATGATTTCTTTGGGGAAATATAGGTCATGATAGCTTTGGCATGCACCTGGTGGACTAGGATACAGTTACTTTACCAATGGAGTCTGGGGCTCTTGGGGTTATGCGCTTGGAATTGATGAATGAGGCTCTACTCTTAAATGGATCAGCACGATTTGGGGAAGAAGTGAAAACCTTTGTTGTTGGTTCATTCGCGTCATCTATGGCACTGAAGTGTACTAATCGCTTCCTCTGCCTTACAGAAAGGCATTAGATCGGTGCTACCCCTCTTTCAGGAGCTTTTTCGTCCAATATTTGGTGATGTGATGGTACTACTTTCACTTTCTAGACTGGTAATTAGATATACGAGGGAACTCTCTCATCCAGATTCCCTCATTTATATGCTCTATCTACTAATCATGATGCAGAAGTGGACTTCTGGCTTGACGAAAACTAGATGTTCGCGATCTTAACCGACTTCTATGATCAATGCCTAGAGGACTTCCTTTTGCTTCTGGACTCCATCATGCATATTGCTAAACCAACAGTCAAGCGGGAACACTGGGTGTGGAAGACTAATTCATTCTCGGTTAAAAGATCCTACAGTGTTATTGCTAGACCTCCACTGTTGAGGATGGATACTCTGATTTGTGATTGCAATTTTATCTGGAAGTTAAAGCTACCGAGTAGGATTGATTTCTTTATATGATTGCTCCGAAGAAAGTGCATCATGAAAAGGGACCGATGCTCTAGACTTTTCAGAGATGTCTCTAAAATATGTCCTCTATGTGAAAACGCATATTGAGACGATAGATCGTCTTTTCTTTCACTGTGAGAAGACATCACCAATCTGGATGGAGATGGAGGTTGACTGGTTGTCTATTCAGCATGGAAGGACATATCGATATCGATATCGTTTCGATATCGTGTCGATATCGATATATCGACGATATATCGCCGATATATCGCTATATCTAGGAATCTTTCTGAAGAAAATGCCTGAAATCGGATATATCGATTTCGATATCGATATCGCGGGATATGGCCTTCCATGCTATTCAGAACATGAACTTGTTTTGGAACTCTCTGTTTGAGGCAAAGGACCGATCTAGGGTGGATCTTCTAAGGCCTCTTGCCTTGGTCTCAGCAGTGTGGTTAGCTAGAAATAACTCCTTTTCCTTGCATCAGTTCCATAGTGAAAATGTAATCATCCATGCTAAGACTATTCTAGGCTCTTGGCTTCTGTAAGACTTCTTGTTCCTACACCTCTTTTATTATAATATATCCAGGACGAACACCATAACGTGTTTCCCCTTTTTTGTTCTAAAAAAAAGAATGTTCGCTCTGGCAAAGAATAAATGGGAGGTGGTGGCATGGTGTTGGTATGGTGTTTGGCTCCTCAATTTGTTGTGCCACTTTGATGAAATGTGTAGGGCTTTTCTTCTCTCATCAACCTAACTCCCAAAGTAGTGTTAACAAAGTAGTGTTAGTGTTAACAGGGGTAATTGGGATAGGCAAGGACTTCTTTCTCCCTCAAACCTATGAAGCATTAAGAGGCTATGCACTTATTATGGACCAGAATTTTGCTTTTGACTGCCATTTGATATAGAAAACCAAGAACCATATAAAGGTGAGACAACATGTGTGGTTGGTGAGGTGAAAGAGACTGGTTACTATGATTCTCAAAAGATGGTGGGGATTGATGACAACAGCTCATATTCAATGGGTAGAGGAAGATGAGGATCTTCTTCACTTCTCAACACGAGTTCGATTTAGGAGATAATGGATATTGGGTTGATTGATGTAGAAGACTCAAAGACCTTATAGAGGAGTTTCAAATCTGGCAAGGCTAATGGCGTGAACAAGTGTAAACGTGATGCCAAGATAAAAGTAAACCCTTAGTTGTTTTATCTTCAGTTTAAAATAAGAAAAATGCAAAGGTCTTTCCGTAGTGAAAACACTATACTGAGGAATGTGGTCTACAGTGCAAAGACTTTGCATGTATTTTGGGTGACTTTATGCCTTTGGTGACGGATTTGTAATCACTTCTATTACCTCTTTTGTCTTGCAATTTAACTCATCTGTGGGAATAAAGGGATCTTATGTGGAGAATGCTTTTACATAAAAAGATAATATATGAATATGCAACATCAAGTTGTGTTTGGGTTCATCAGATAGCAAGGAAGTAGAGGGAACCCTTTTTCGAAGACCGGTAGCCTAGCTATCCGTTGAATCTTGTTTTTGATAAAAATGCATAATGTATAAGTGTAAGCACAATATGTTTTTAAGTTCAACATTTGTTGTAGAGGACATGGTTGTGATATGAACTTAACCTTTACGAAAATGTGCTAATAAGAGTAAATTTGGTTCAGAAAAGTGGTTCCAGAACAAGTGTGTTTTTTTAGTGCAGATCTTTGTAATCAACATACGTCCACCACAATCACATCCCACTTCCCACCAACCCCTCACTTGTTAGCATCACCCTCCCACTTCCCCACTGTAGTAAAGGAGCCATGGCTCTTGTTCAGTGACCCATGAACAGGTGTGGTGTTTGGCATTGGGCGTATACCATATCCAGTGCCTAGCACTAAGAATCACATATGAGCATGCATGAAGAAGTGGTGATTGATCTCCAAGTAAGAAGATGCATGAAGTTGTGACCGGTCTCACCTATTTGGAGTCCCAGCCGTCATTTGTATTTGCAATGCCATAGAAGTAGCATTTCTGGTTTTCCAATCATGATAAGACTAGATTCTAAACCATTAGCGCACTATTTCTCCAGATTTCATTTAAGGAGCTGGTGATGACATTTCTATTTACGTGTTGATCTTATATTTCACTTCATAGATCTTATGCACCACCTACTCTTAACTTTTCTAGAGTGGAGCCATGAAGCTTCAATATATTCAAGGAGCAGAAGTACAATAAGGGTAAGGCATAACTTCACAAATGGGAGCACAATATGGATTTGATAGAGCTTCCAGAAGGGCTTTGATACAGAGACAGTAACTAAACCATTGGAGTGTACTATACTTTTTCTTCTGAAAGGTGCATGCTAGTAATTGACAGTCAGAGAAAAGTTAGGCCTGGGGTTGGAGGCATCAAAGATTCAAAGGTGGGGATGAAGGGGTCAAACGAAAGTGGATGAAGATATAAGAGAGGAGATGCATTAAGCACAAGTTTTTAATTTTACATTTCTATTTTTTAACTTTAAGTTTGGCCCTGTTAGTAACTATTGAGGGGTATTTCTGTTTAAGTAGCAGCTTAACGGTATAAAAAAATGGCAGAGTCTTCTCCCACTTTGAGTAGGGTCAGCTACATGGAATTCTTGTTCAAATCCATGTTGAAAGATCCAACTATTTTTTATGTTGGTTGCCTGCTACCTAACGCAACCCCCACAAGGGGGGATTGGAACCCTGGTCTTTTGGGTGGTAGTCACACTACACTACCACCAGACCATTGAAGTGGGTACAACCCCTAAAATTGGAAATTCAAAGCAGTCAACGTATCCGTTCACTACCACCAGAGCAGCTTACAGTAAATGGATATTCGAAGCAGTCAAGGTCTAAAACAGGGCATGTTTATGTTACAACCCCTAAAAATGGAATCCACTTTCCATTATCCTCGGAATAATTGAATTGATGTTAAAACTATGAAGAAAATTAGACAGAACATTATGGCAAGCTTACCTACGCAGAATGCTATAAAGCTCAGGTCGTGCTCTCATCCAGTCAGAGAATGTAATTTTATCTGATAAATTAGAACTGATGTGTGCCCTCTGTGTATGTATATAGACTGCAAAGCAGATCAGAAAGTAGTATCTCTCCAAATACTCGACGAAAAAGGAAAGTGATGCCGCCCTCTTCATTTCGTCTGGCTGTCGAAGAATACTACTGCGATAAGTAGCAATAGCTTCTCTTAAGTTCTGTTAAACATTCCCAATCAAATTACTTTAGACAATTATAAAATACTGAAAAGCACAACTTCTCTGGTCAGTAAATCAACTTGATAATGCTTTGAATAACACTGCACATGCTACACCAACTGCTACTCGTCGTTTTAAGGATCCAAATCAAGCTATAAAGCATGGTCAAGCAGCCATTTCAAACGAAGATCACCTTACCTCTTGCTGGAACAAGCAAATAAAAGAAGATAATTTGAAGATGGGAAAATATTCTCTAACACAGGCCTGACAGAATCTCTAGAGATATGCAGTTGGAAAAGGATTAACATGGGAAAGATGAGAGGACTTCTGGTAAGGTAAATCAAGATAATTATCAAGATTCAATAAGCCTTTAAATGTCTAAAAATTTATAGTCACCTACTGAACATGTTATCATCTATATATTAAATGCAAAAAAATTACCTGCATGGAGTCACATTCATCAATAACTTTATCTACTTGACTCTTTCCTTCTACACCACCCTGAAATAGACAACAAGTTTGAAAAATATAACATGAAAATGAATCTGAAAAAGGTTACAGAAGGGTGCAGCGTGAAGCTACCAAGTCATGACATAGCCGCATACCTCAAGAACCCGAATTAAGCTTCTAATCACAGCATATTCACCTCGACGGATTGCCTCTTCAGAATTCAGTAAAGTGTCTCTTACATCAGCTCCACCGCGAAAGACGGTTCCAATCGAAACTGACCGTGGTATACCTAAATATTAATTTAAGGCAGTTAAGATTAAAAAGTACCTATTCAAATATGGAAAAGCCTTCTCCCACTTTAAGTAGGGTCGGCTACATGGATTCATATCAAATCAATGTTAAAAGATCCGATCGTTTTTTACGCTGACTGTCAGCTACATAAGACAACCGTCCCCAAGGAGGGGATTTGAACCCTGAGCATTTGGATGGTAGGTAAAATGAGACCATTGAAGTGGGTACAAAAAAAGTACCTATTCAAAGATAAGAATTAAATAAATTGTTGGAAATGAAAATGAGGAACTGCATTTATCTCCATGACGAATTATAGTTATACAATGCCTAATTAAGTACCACACAACATGGCATATGAATTATAGTTAGCCAATGCCTAATTAAGTACCACACAACATGCCATACGAATTATAGTTAGCCAATGCTTAATTAATTACCACACAACATGGCATGATCGTGCTTTAAATAAGCTTAAAATTTGCATAGTCGAGAACTAGATATTGACATACACGGCAGCATAATTTGCACATTGAGTTATTTGGCAGGGAACTCAGCCATGGCCGGTCCCAAACCCAGGTAAATGAGGAGGGTTGCGCGTTAGGTAGCTGACAGCCAGCGCAGGAGAGATAAATTCATAAATAGTGTTCTTAAAGCTCTTCTAAGAATACTATTTATGAATTTATCTCGAAACCGTTCGGATCTTTTAAACATGGATTTAAGCAAACATACAGATTTCGTTGGGGCATTCCCTACTTGCGACGTGTTGCATCGCCCGAATGCAATGAAAAATTGGCAAGGGTCGCTACATTGCAGCCTGGATGTAGTTCAAAATTTGCAAGGGTTCTCGCATGAGGAACGCATGCGGGTAAATAAGCTAGTTCCGCTGCATCACCGCCCGGATGCAGGCCAAAATTTGCAAGGGTTCTCGCATAATGGACGCATGCGAGTAAAGAAGTTAGTCCAAAAGAGATTGCAAAGGAAGTTACGGATTGGTAGTTGGAATATCGGTACTTTAACTGGAAAATTGATGGAGATAGTGGATACGATGGAAAGAAGGAAGATTCATATATTATGTCTTCAAGAGACTAAATGGGTTGGAGAGAAAGCAAGGGAGATCGAGAAGACATGCTTTAAACTTTGGTATTCATGTAAAGATAAGGGAAGAAAACGGTGTTGGAGTGGTTGTTCATAAAGATTTGAAGGATTGTGTGGTTGAGGTGCAAAGATTTGGGGATCAGATTATCTTGCTAAAGTTGGTGCTTGAAGAAGAAATTCTGAATATCATCTCAGTTTATGCACCGCAAATTAGTTTAGATGAAAGGACTAAACAAGCTTTTTGGGAGGATCTAGATAAGATTTTACAAGGAATCCCGCAAAGAGAGATGGTTTGCATAGGTGGAGATCTTAACGGACATGTGGGAAAAGATGTTTCAGGGTATGCAAGTGTGCATGGAGGACATGGTTTTGGGGATAGAAACGAAGAGGGACAAGTCATTCTGGATTTTGTAACTACATATGATCTTTTCATAGCAAACACTCTTTTCAAGAAGAGGGAGGAGCATTTAATTACTTACAAGAGTGGCTCAACTAGAACACAAATAGATTACTTTGCGTTGAGGAGAAGAGATCGGTTGTGTTGCAAAGATTGCAAAGTAATCCCTGGAGAGAGTTTGACAACCCAACATCGCTTGTTAGTCTTGGATTTGCAAATAAAATGGCTCGTAAAGAAAATGAGGGTTCCTAAGATCACTAGAACTAGGTGGTGGAATTTTCCGCTTAAGCAATTAAACTTCAGGGAGAAGGTTTTGGAAGACTTATCTTGGGATTGTAGCGGTAGTGCAAACGAGAAGTGCGAGGCAGTAGCATCTTGCATCCGAAAGGTAGCCAAAGAGATGCTAGGCGAGTCAAAAGGAGCTATGGGTCAAAAGGAGGCTTGGTGGTGGAGTGAAGGGGTGCAAGCATTGTTTTAAAAAGCGTCGCCTCGAGGCGCAAAGGCGTACGCCTCGAAGCGAGGCACAGCAAATTTGCCCTGAGGCGCACGCCTCAGGTTCTCTGGGTGGGGCGTGCGCCTTGACTTGGCGTGAGGCGCTCAAGGCGCGAGGCGCTCGAGGCGAGGCGGAGGCGTAAGCCTCGAGTCATGAGGCTTTTTTTTACATTTTTGGTTATGTGCTTTGCACTTGACCTTATTTTTTTGTTAGCATTATATTTTTTATGTTTGTATTTTTGTTTACATGTTAACCCTTGCATATTTCTATATATTAGTTGCAAGTTTGCAACTTGATGTTGTTATTTGGTTGTATAAGTTGTGAATCTTAGAATAGTTATCGTATATATGAAGAAGCAAGGATGCAAATAAACACGTGAATTAAAATAATTATTACATTTGATTATGAATAGCAAAATAAAAATAACATCTTTAGTAAAAAAAATCGCCGGGGGTGCTTCCCCCACACCCCCGCAGGGGGGAGCGCACATGCTCCCCCCTAGACCCCCCCCACAGGCTCGCTGACCGGGCAGCGAGACCCCCGTCTTGTTGGGGTATGATATGGCAGGAGGGGATGCATATGACGGTTCTCCAACAATATCCAACAAGACAAATGGTTGGGATTCAAGGTGTGTTAGTATTTTTTTACTTCAAACACTAAAAATTATGGTTCCTATTATACTTTAGTATTAAGCATAGACTTTAATTCAATACTCATATAAAATTATTGAAGTTGGAACTTGATATTACATATATTAGTGGCTTTTTTTGAACTACAATGCCTTCATTGCTTATGTATTGCACCTCTTATTAGTGTTAAACTATTCTTGAATGTGTTTTTGGGAAAATTTAATATTATCATATATTTTTTCAATGTATTTTCCTTTAATTTTAATTTTTTTTCCAAAAAATTGAGGCTTACGCCTCGACTGCCTCGAGGCTTACGCCTCGCCTCGATTTTAGGAAAAACGCCTCGGACCGCCTCGCGCTTTTTTAAACCTTGGGTGCAAGAGAAGCTAAAAATTAAAAGAGTTTGCTTTAAAGCTATGTCTAAGGATAGAACAGAGGAAACTGTCATGGACTATAAAATAGCGAAGAAGGAAGCAAAGAAGGCTGTAAGCGAAGCTAAGTCAAAAGCTTATGAAGTTTTGTATAAAAATCTCGACTTTAAGGAGGGCCGGAAGGATATATTCAGGTTGGCCAAAGCAAGAGAAAGAAAGACCAAAGACCTTTCTCAAGTGAGATGCATTAAGGACAAGGAAGGTCACGTGCTTGTTACTCAGAATGATATAGAGACTAGATGGGAGCAGTACTTCCATAAACTTTTCATTGGGGAAGGAAATAGAGAGATCACTTTTGGTGATCTAGCTAGTAGTGAAAGCTACTTGAATCGTGCATGCTATAGACGAATACAAAGAAAGGAAGTAGAGGAGGCTTTGAAGGTTATGAGACCTGGGAAAGGTATAGGACCGGATGACATCCATGTAGAAGTATGGAAAGTTTTAGGTGAGCGTGGTTTGACTTGGCTTACGAATCTATTCAATGTTATTTGGCGAAGCAAGAAAATGCATGAAGATTGGAGGAGTATCGTGGTGCCTCTTTATAAGAACAAAGGAGACATTCAAATTGTTCAAATTACAGAGGTATCAAGCTGATGAGCCACACTATGAAAATTTGGGAACGTGTGATCGAAAGAAGGTTGAGGCAAGTTTCCCAAGTAAAAGAAAACTAATTTGGATTCATGCCAGGTCGCTCAACTATTGAAGCCATCCATTTGCTGAGGAGAACAATGGAGATTTATAGAGCTAAAAGGAAGAATCCCCATATGATCTTTATTGATTTGGAGAAGGCTTATGATTTCATCTCACGAGAGATACTGTGGAGAGTTTTGGAGAAGAGACAAGTACCCGTCCTATACATTAATCTCATAAAGGATATGTATGATAGGGCTTTATCTTGTGTAAGGACCCCAACGGGGAAGACTGACTATTTTGATATCAACATTGATTTACATCAAGGTTCAGCTTTGAGTCCATTTCTTTTTACTTTGATTATGGACGAGTTGACAAGTCACATTCAGGATGAGTTACCTTGGTGTATGTTATTTGCTGATGATATTGTGTTGATTGATGAGACTAGAGATGGAGTAAATGAGAAGCTTGAGATTTAGAGACATGCATTGGAGACTAAAGGTTTTCGTATAAGTAAGGCTAAGATGGAATATATGTAATGCACCTTTGATGGAAGCAATGGTGAAGGAATCGAGGTGAAGATTGGTGACGATAACATTCAGAAGAGAGATTCTTTTAGATATCTGGGATCTATTTTGCAACATGATAGGGAAATTGATGGAGATGTTACTAATAGAATAAATGCAGGCTGGCTAAAGTGGAGAGGAGCCTCTGTTATTCTCTGTGATAAAAAAATTCCTTTAAAAATTAAATGAAAGTTTTACAAAGCAGTCGTGATACCTGCTATGCTATATGGATCTGAATGTTGGCTTGTGAACCATAGACATGTGCAAAGAATGGCTGTAGCAGAAATGAAAATGCTAAGATGGATGTGTGGACATATACGTAAAGATCGGATTCGGAACTATGCAATCAGAAAGAAAGTTAGTGTAGCTCTGATCGAGGATAAGATGCGAGAAAACCGCTTAAGATGGTTTGATCATTTGCAAAGAAGGTCAACTGATGCACCGGTTAGGAGATGCGAGTGTTGGGATGTTGAGCCGGCTAAGAGAGGGCGAGGACGGCCCAAGAAGTGTTGGAAAGAGACTATACGAAGGGATCTTAATTTTTTGGATATAAGCCCGAGATTGACCCAAAATAGTTCTGAATGGAGGCGAAGAATCCATGTAGCCGACCCTACTTAATTGTGGGAAAAGGCTTTGATGTTGTTGTTGTTGTTTGTGAGTTATTTGCAGGGACATGGCACCTTTACTTGTAGTGATCAACGAACATTAATATTTTCAAATCAGGCAATTTAAAAGCTAACATAAGTTTTTTTTTGAAAAAAAAATGAAAGTGGACACCTAGGAAAGGGCA
The DNA here is from genome assembly GCA_037367405.1 of Ottelia alismoides. NCBI lineage: Eukaryota > Viridiplantae > Streptophyta > Magnoliopsida > Alismatales > Hydrocharitaceae > Ottelia > Ottelia alismoides. Next base: position 124,254 of record JAZKJV010004338.1, on the reverse strand, counting down.
CGCCCAAATCATTGGAGTTCCATTTTTCATTCAGACAAACATTAAACTTGGCATGTTGGCATTATTAGGGGTGAAAGTCAATTGAGGGGCATTTCATGTAAACAATGCATGTTTACAACGGCAACCATATAGTCTAGGAAGGTGAGATATGGGTGTAGTATATATTGGAGTATTTGGTTATGTGTTACTTATGTGGGAGATGGATAAATGGATCACTCCAGGATCCATTTACCACATCCAAGTCTTAGTCCCACATCTACCAGTTGTGAGATGTGGAGACTCAGTGAGGGCTATATAAGAAGCCCCCCACTCCCTGTATCCAGTGAGGAAGTTCAATGAACAAACCAGTTCTTTGAGGCGTTCTCCCGTGGCTTCATCCCGCTCCTTAGGGAGTAGGGTTCCACGTTAAATCCCGATGTTCTATAATATTTTTATCTTTATTCTCGGATACGCTTCCGCATTCCTATTTTCTAACATGGTATCAGAGTGAAGGGTTCCTATGATGGGAACCATAGTCCTTGTGTGCAACAAAGGGGCCTGATGGCCCATCTTTAAAAAAATGAGATGGAAATGTGCAGGCCTAGTTGAGTGGTTGATAATAAAAAAAGGAAAGAAAGAAAAGAAAGAAAGAGAGCTCAAAGTTGGGATAATAAAATAAGGAGGGGGAGACATTTGGGCCAGAGTTGGGTCATATAAAAAATTGTGTTTTGAGAAAGAGGTGCGTACAAAAAAAACCGCACGCGAGAAAAAAATGCAAAAAAAGGAAAAGCCAGAAAAAAATTGGTACGGCTTATTTACAAGTGGGAGATGAGTTGGCTATAAAAAAGGGAAAATAGTCAAGAAAAATTTGCAAAAAAGGAGGGAAAATGAAAAGCCGTAGAAAAAAAAAGGAATGAACGGCTTATTTGATATTTTTTTCTCTCCATTGTCTTCTCCCAACTTGATCGATGTTGATTTTCCGACCAGTATGGGAGAAAGGGAGAGTATTATGTAGAGTCACAGGTCTATTCCAGAGTCAGATATCAGATTCTCCATACTAGCCAGATTTTTCCAGACTCTACAGTTCAGGTATCCAGACTCGACGTCAGATTGGTTCCGAGTCTTCAGTTTCAGACATGCACATGTATCGGTCTTTTCAGATGTGCACATGTATGCCAGCATTGTTTATGGTCCCCATCTTTTGTGTTTCGGCCAGAGTTTTCATGTGATCCATAGGGACTCCATAGTAGAGATCACATTCCATATGCCATGTGGGCTAGGGTTTTCATGTGGTTTCATAGGGACTCCAGAGTAGAGATCCCATTCTCTGAGCCATATGGGAGAGACCCAGTTCTCCGACGGGGAGACTTTCATATCCATTCTCCAATGTTCGTGAACTCCAGTACGAGATCATTCCGAGGTTCCAATGAGAGAGAACCCACTTTGAGGTCCCTATGAGAGAGACACATCTTCAGAGATCTACGTATGGATAATTAGAGACATTCTTTATTCGACCCTTCCAGAGATGGAGCAGCTGTCCACATGTTGTGGCAGGCCAGAGTTCTCCAGGTAGAGACCCATTTTCAGTAGGTGACTCTGACAAGCGCAGTATAGAGTACACACAATTTGACTCATACTCCAGCCCGTTTGTCCTCTTCACCTGCATGGTATGAGAAGCAACGTCCTCGACAGCAGCTGACATTTGTGTGTGTTGAGTTGATATTGTATGTAGTGTCTTGTACTTTGAGTTGAGATTTCTTTCTGTTTGTCCAAGCTGAGCATTGCATGCTCCTGCTTGAGGGGGAGTGTTGGAGTATTTGGTTATACGTCACTTATGTGGGAGATGAGTAAATGGATCACTCCATAATCTATTTACCACATCCAAGTCTGTAGTCCCACATCTACCAGTTGTGATGTGGAGACTCAGTGAGCGCTATATAAGAAAACCCTCACCCCCTGTATCCAGTGAGAAAGTTCAATGAACAAACCAGCCCTTTGAGGCGTTCTTCCGTGGTTTCATCCCGCTCCTTAGGGAGTAGGGTTCCACGTTAAATCATGGTGTTCTACAATATTTTTATCTTTATTCTCTGATGCACTTCCACATTCTTGTTTTCTAACAGTATCAAATAAGTGAAGAGCATCTATGGAAATACACCCTTTCTTTCATTTATAAGAGAGAAGATAGCATTATCCACTACTTCGTATCTGACGAAAATGTATACGAAAACGTAAGATGTGAGTCCAAAAAGATTGTTTTTATTTAACAGTCAAAAGCAAGAGATGTCACGCAAGGAGTGCCTACTGAACATTAAAATGTTATCTGAAAATTAAAATCCAACAAAACAGTTCCTCTTTATATTTATTGTATGAAAAAGTGATGGACAAAGTTATTATGAAATTGACTACATATAGGATCAATTCCATGATAATGAGAATTTTTCTTTGAAAAGTAAACGGGTGGAATCCCAAACTTTGGGACCACCGCCACCATGATAATGAGAAATAAAAGGCAGAATATCACAGATATAGTGGGAAATTGGAAAATATTTTTTTCTAAGTTAAATGAAGATAAAGATCACAAGTTGCCACCTGAAGTCGTAATAGACAAGTGAAGCTGAAAATTAGAAACATACCTGATGCTCCAATGCGATTCATATAGACTAATGTTGCTATTACCATCCCAGTGGTAGTTCGACCTCGTCCCATTTGACAATTGAAAATAATTTCGGTATCTATATCTGCTAGAGAAATCTTGTGAAGCTGGCAAAAAAAAGGCCAAAAGGTCGGATAGAATATCAAGACATTAAAATCGCTCAAACAAATTTCAAGTGTCAAAGGAACAAATGAAAGTTTTCGACGTTTTTCATGTAAATCATTCCTCTCAAAAAATCATGGAGCGGCTGCATAACACATTACCCAGTCAGGATTTTCACTTCGAAATACTTTTTTTCTAACAGCGTTCTCTGGAATCTTCTTTTAATTGCAATCATGATTTGAGGTTCATGATTGAACAACAATATTATGGTTTATTTAGAATTGTGGGCCCTTCTTGCTTAACTTCATTGCAGAGTATACTACATTTTATTTTAGTACAATTATAAACGGTCCTGTTTTTCTTCTTCGGTGAAAAGCCACATGATTATTAATCAGTACTACTAGTCTGAAATCAATTAAGACATTATAATTAATGATACAAATATGAATGATGACCCAACCAAGACACATGCCCACTCCATCTTGACATCAAATTCAAGGTGACCACAACAAATAATAGCTGAACAACCTATGCACATAGCTTGAATCTCTCCTGACCACTATGTCATTTCCCCCTCAATCACAAACAACAACAAAGTCTTTTCCCGCATTAAGTAGGGTCGGCTACATGGATTCTTTGCCGACACTAACATCTATCTTGGGTTAATCTCGAATTTAGATCTAAAAAACTAAGATCCCTTTGTATAGTCTCATTCCAATACTTCTTGAGCCTTCATTGCCTTATCAGCCAGCTCAGCATCCCTAAACACGCATCTCCTAACTGGTGCATCAGCCGACCTCCTTTGCAAATAGCCAAACTACCTTAAACGGTTTTCTCACATCTTATCCTCGATCGGAGCTACACCAACTTTCCTTCCGATTGCATCATTCCGAATCCGATCTTTACGTGTGTGTGTGTGTCCACACATCCACCTTAGCAATTTCATTTCTGCTACTGCCCTTCTCTGCATATATCTATGGTTCACATGCAAACATTTAGATCGATATAGCATACCAGGTCTCACGGTTGCTTTGTAAAATTTCCCTTTGATTTTCAAAGGAATTTTCTTATCACAGAGAACAGTAGAGGCTCCTCTCCACTTTAGCCAACCTGCATTTATTCTATTAGTAACATCTCCATCAATTTCCCCATCACGTTGTAAAATAGATCCCAAGTATCTAAAAGAATCTCTTATGAATGTTATCGTCACTAATCTTCACTGCGATTCATTCACCATTGCTTCCATCAAAAGTACACTCCATATATTCGGTTTTAACCCTACTTATATGAAATCCTTTAGTCTCCAATGCATGTCTCCAGACCTCACTCTTCTCATTTACTCCATCTCTAATCGCATCAATCATCACAATATCATCAGCGAATAACATACACCAAAGTATCATCATGAATGTGACATGCCAACTCGTCCATAATCAAAGTAAAAAGGAATGGACTCAAAGTTGAACCTTAATGCAAACCAATGTTGATGTCAAAATAATCAGTCTTCCCAGACTTGATTCTTACACAATATGAAGCCCTATCATACATATCTTTTATGAGGTTAATGTATAGAGGTTAATGTATAGGACATGTACTTGTCTTTTCTCCAAAACTTTCCACAATAGCTCCCATGGGACGGAATCATAAGCCTTCTCTAAATCAATAAAAATCATATAGAGGTTCTTCCTTTTAGATCTATAAATCTTCATCGCTCTCCTCAGCAAGTAGACAGCTTCATAGTTGCGAGACCTGGCATGAATCTGAATTGATTTTCTTCTACTTTGGAAACTTGTCTCAACCTTATTTTGATCACACGTTCTCAAATTTTCATACTATGACTCATCAGCTTGGTACCTTTGTAATTTGAACAATTTTGAATGTTTCATATGTTCTTATAAAGAGGCACCATGATGTTTCTCCTCCAATCTTCATGCATTTTATTACCAAGGCCTCAAATTTCGATTTCGGTCACCATTTTGGTGATTGACCCAAATGAAATTTCGGTCATTTCAATCAGATTTTGAACATGGCCCCCAAATTTCGGTCGATATAAGTCATTTCGTCCTAATTTCGATTGCCCACCGAAATCGAAATTCGACCGAATTTTGTCGAAATTTGATCCCATGTTTCTTACTTCACCAAATAACATTGAATAGATTTGTAAGCCAAGTCAAACCACGCCCACCTAAAACTCTCCATACTTCTATAGGAATGTTATCAGGTCCTATACCTTTCCCAGGTCTCATAACCTTCAAAGCCTCATCTACTTCCTTCCTTTGCATTTGTCTATAGCTTGCACGATTCAAGTAACTTTCACTACTAGCTAGATCTCCCAAAGTGACCTCTTTATTTCCTTCCCCAATGAAAGGATTATGGAAATATTGTTTCTATCTTATTCTCTATATCCTTCTGAGTAACAAGCACATGACATTCCTCATCTCTTTCTCATTTGAAAAATGTCTTTAGTCTTTCTTTATCTTGCTTTGGCCAATATGAATATATCCTTCTAGCATTCCTTAGAATCAAGAATTTTGTACAAAACTTCATGAGCTTTTGACTTAACTTCGCTTACAGCCTTCCTTGCTTCCTTCTTCGCTATTTTGTAGTTTGTGACAATTTCCTCTGTTCAATCCTTAGGCATAGCTTTAAAGCATGCTCTTTTAATTTTAAGTTTCTCTTGCACCCCTCCACTCCACTATCAAGCCTCTTTTTGGCATAAAGTTCATCCCATTGACTTGCTTAGCATCTCTTTGGCTACCCTTCGGATATAAGATGTCATCGCCTCCCACATCTCATTCGCACTCCCTTTACAATCCCAAGATAAGTCTTCTAAAACCTTCCTTCTAAAGCTCGATTGCTTCAATTGAAGATTCCACCATCTAGTTCTAATAATCTTGGAAACTCTCATCTTCTTTACCAACCCTTTTATTTGCACATCCATGACTAACAAGCGATGTTGGGTTGTCAAACTCTCTCATGGGATTACTTTGCAACACAATTGATCTCTTCTCATCATTGCAAAGTAATCTATCTGTGTTCCAGTCGGGCCACTCTTATAAGTAATTAAATGCTCCCAATGTTGTAAAAGTCGCCCGACTGGCCCGACTAGTAGGTCCGACTAGTCTAATCAATCAATAGAGTGGCCGACCGAGTACCGACTATTTCCGACTATGCACATTAGTTGGCCAACTTTTCCTTGTTTTTTTTATGTTTTGCTTTTTTAAAAGCAAACTTATTAGGATATGCTTTATGTTTTATTTAAATTCAATTACTTCTTTTATCTCATTATGATAGTATAAAAATGTACAAAATCTATGCAAGTATATGTCAAAAAATAAGTTATATATTTAAAATATTCAAAAAATTCAAAGCCGATTAATGTCCGACTAAATCCGATTAGTCGCCCGACTACCAATTAATCCTTAGTCAGTGACCCAGCCGACCGAGTACCGACTACCGACTTTTGCAACCTTGAATGCTCCTACCTCTTCTTGAAGAGAGTGTTTGCTATGAAAAGATCATAAGCCGTTACAAAATCCAGAATGACTTTTCCCTCTTCATTTTTTATCCCAAAAGCTATGACTTTCATGATTACTAGCATACCCTGAAACATCCCTTCCCACATGTCAATTAAGATCTGCACCTAGGCAAATCATCTCTCTTTGTGGAATTCCTTACATAATCTTATCCAAATCCTCCTAAAAAGCTCGTTTAATCATTTCATCTAAACCAATTTATGGTGCATAAACTGAGATGATATTCAGAATTTCTTCTCCGAGCACCAATTTTAGCAAAATAATCTTATCGCCGAATCTTTGCACCCCAACTACACAATCCTTCATTTACTTATGAACAACCACTCCAACACCATTTTTGTGATTATATTTCCTTGAATACCAAAGTTTAAAGCATGTCTTCTCGATCTCCCTTGCTTTCTCTCCAACCTATTTTGTCTCTTGGAGATAGTATATGAATCTTCCTTCTTTCCATCGTATCTATAATCTCCATCGATTTGCCAGTCAAAGTGTCAATATTCCAACTGCATATCCGCAACTTCCTTTGCAACCTCTTTTGGACTAACTTCTTTACGCGCATGCGTCCATCATGTGAGAATCCTTGCAAATTTTGGACTGCATCCGGGCGACGATGCAACGGAGCTAGCTTATTTACTCGTGTGCATTCCTCATACGAGGACCCCTGCAAATTTTGAACTACATCCAGGTAGCGATGTAGCAACCCTTGCAAACTTCTTATTGCATTCGAGCGATGCAACGCGTCGCTAATAGGGAACGCCCCAACAAAATCGAAATGTTTGGTTAAATCCATGTTCAAAAGACCTGAACTGTTTTGAGATAAATTCGTAAACATCTTTTCATCTAAGAAATCTATGAATATGAAAAACCTCTCCATGCCGGTCCATAAAAAACATTGATAGACACTATCATAGGCATTTGAAAAGTCCATTTTCCATATTACCCCCCCCCCATTCTCTTCTCCAATCTGCAATAATTTCCGAGGTCATAATTAAACTATCCCCAATCTATCTACCAGGAATGAACATCGATTAAAGATGAGAGACCAAACTGTCCAAAACTTCGCTTAGTCAGCTCACCAAGACCTTAGCAACCACCAGATAGATGGCATTAAAGAATGCAATGGGGCGAAAATCCTCCACATGCTTTGTTATCCACCTTCGACAAGAGGAAAATGAGATCTCTATTAAATCTATCAAAACCAGCATTCCACTGGCTAAACTCCTCCAACACCGCTGTCACATTATCGCCTACTATATTCCAAAACTCCTGATAGAAGAAAACCGGAAAACCATCCGACCCTGGGAACACCTCGGCATCCAGCTCTGCCACCGCCTTCTTAACCTAATCCCTCCTAAAAAGTCTGACCAACCAAGTGCACCGCTCCTTACTTAGACCGGGGGTCCCCGTCCCAGCCCATCTCCACCTTCTAGGTTCTACCCACCTTGAAATCCCATAGAAGTAGTCAGCCAAAGCTCTCCAATTCTCCCTCTTTCCCTTAACCATTAACTCCCCCACAACAACCGAGTATTCATAGTTTCTCCTTCTTTCATTAGACACCGCATGGAAAAACTCTGTATTTGTGTCTCCCTCCTTGATCCACCGCCACACTCTCTCTTTCCTCCATCTTAATAATCTTCTGGTGCTCCGTTCACTCCTTTAACTTAGACGAGGTCAGGTCTCTAGTGTCCTCCATATTATCAGCTCCGCAACCTCTGCCTTTGCTATCATACGACGTTGCAATCGGGTGGCCTGTATTTCCTTCTTATACGTACAGAGTTTTTTGCGCAAGCTTGTCGGCTTCTGAACGAGTATAATGGATGCCAATCCTTTAATCTCCACCAATCTCCAATGTACCTCCACAAGATCTCTAAAGCCCTCCTCAAGCAACCACGACCTTTCAAATTTAAAGAAGGAACTTAATCGTGTCCCCTCCTTAGGTTCCCGGACCAAAGGGATGTGATCTGATCTAGATCTTGGTCGAGACTTGACGAACCCAAGTCGAAATTTCTCAAGAAATTCACTTGTCATCAAGAAGCGGTCTAGCCTTGAATGGGAGCTGGAGTTTCTCTAAAAGTATTGGATGTCCATCGCATCACATACCTCGAGATGTAAATCCCCAACCAGTCCTGTAAAATCACCTAAGCCCCCACGCATTCTCGGTGACGTTACGTTAAAGTTCCCATCTATGATCCAAGCATCCTCCGGAATAAGGTTTTTTCACATCATGCAATTCCGTCCACAAAGATCTCAATGTTGTAGGTCCATGGACACATGACACAATCAATCTAGATCATGATTGGAAATCAGTGTACGCGACAGATTGCACAAATATGCTCTGCTACCAAATAAATCGTCATTGCACACAATAATAGTCCAACATGCACTACCAACTGCATCCAATGCACGACCGTTAGATAATGCCTAGTAATCTCCATACCATATCAAGCCACTTGCTCAGCTTTGTTTATTGTAACAAGATAATATCACCAAACCACTTATTCAAAAGGGACCCAGCATATCTTCTTTTCTCTGATCTTCCAACCCCCTCATATTTCAAGAGACTATTTTAATAAATTGGCCATTTCCTGTCAGACTCTCCCAACCCCCTCACATTTAAAGAGACCATTACCCTAGTGAAATCCATTTTTATTGTCTCCCTCTCCCCCCTGACGTTGATCCAACTTCTCCCAACCGCTTTAGCTTTCTTGAAGCCCATCCCCTACATCGAAGCACGCCGAAGAAACAAGAGAAGGCTCCATTTCTGTAGTCGGTTGCACGATAAACTGTTCCTCTACAGGAAAGCTTACCCAACCAATTTCTTGAAGTTGAAGGTCCCCCACAGGGTCCTTATCAAACGCAGTAGGAACCCCCTCAAATTATTTCAGATCCCTACCAAGGCCGCTGCCTTCTCCGATGCCCCCCCCCCACTGCAGATCCGCATCCTCCTCCAAAACTGGACCTTCTGTAACCACCCTCTTCGAAACCCTAGCAACCGTTTCAAAGTCCACCTCCATCATATCTCGAGGAACCCAGTCCTGAATGCATCCAAGATTTACAGCCGCCATTTCCTGATCGAAGACGAAGAAGTCACCAGCCCTGCAATATCCGCCTCCGACACATCGGTACTGCCGCACACCACCGAAACGGCCCCGCTCGACAACAAACCCACCATCGGAGGTGGGGGTAGGGGGTTACACTCCACATCGATTTTGAAAGTCATCTTCCCGACCCTCAACAAAAGAAGCGTCGACATCCTTCCCCATGAAAGCACGACTACAACCACAAATGACACATTTGCACCCAGTGTTCAACCATCGGAAAGCACCCATTCTTTGCAGAGCTTCCCTCAGCGACCATACATCCCTCGAGAGGAGAGGAAACCCTTTCAAGAGCAACACCTTTCTTTCCACCGACAACTCACCATCACCAACCCGAGGAACCCTCCACTCCACCTTCCGCACATCACCCCTCCCGAGAACACTACCATCATCTCCAACTTCGAGAGACCTCACAAGCACACTCCGCCTCCGCCCAGACTCAAAACACACACCCCCCTAAATGATGCTCCTAGGAAAGATCAGGCAGTTGCCTCAATCTCTGAGATGGGCCAGGCCGTACGACCCACCAGAGTACCCTCCCTTCGACCCTTCACTTGAACTAAAGGAAACTTCTGTATAACCTCTATAAAAGAGGGGCCTCCCCCCCTGGTCGTCACAACCTTCCCTACCAAAACAGCAAACGACAATGCTCCCTACTTGCGGAAGCTGTGGGAACTCAATCTTTCACAACCGGTGGTCGAAGAATCTCGTTGCGAGCCTTCCCAACGTTGATGCTCCCAACTGCCACAGGAGAAACACCTCACCCCCTTCGAGGAGGAGGTCACACAGTGACCGTGCTTCCCGTATTTATAGCATTGCGGTCACAGACATGGTTCCAAATTTCGCGAAATTTCAACAAAACTTCATCGAATTTTGAGTTTCGATGGGGGCCCCATATCAAAACCCATATATATATATAATATGGAAAAAAGACCCTACATCGGCGGGTGTAGGAAACTCCCTACACCCGGCCTAATTTTTCATTATTTTTTGCTTTTTTTGAAATGAAACCGTGGGGGATTTAGATCACCATGTTGTCATTCCAAATTCAACTTAATTTGAGACTTCTATCATTTCCATCAACACTACCAAATTTTAACAGTCTCAGAATTGCTGAAATTAACCCATTTTAGATGAACATGTTAGGAATGTTTATTTTGCATGAAACTTGAAACACTTATTCCCCTCAACATATTAAGTAAATCCCCCAACTTTTAATTCAAAAAAGGTAAAAAGAAATCAAAAAATGGGGTGGTTGCAGGGAGTTTCCTACACCCTAGGGTGCAGACTCCCTGCCCCCTATATGTATATCGATTTCCTTGATTTCACCTGAAATTTCGACGATATCTCGTGAGATTTCATGCCATCTCGAGATATCAATCAAAAAATGAATCTGCAATATTAAAATGACAACTTGGCTTAGATAGATCGAAATATCAATCGAAATTTGTCTATTTCGACGGTACTTATGTTGCCTTGTTGCTGTGACTTCCTCCAAGCATTTCCAAACTTCTCCAAATCCATATTTTGCTAATTTCTTTGAGGAAGGCAAAAATTGGTCAAATCTTCATTAATTTCTTCAATTTTTAAGGGTTTTGTTCCTAAGATGTTGATCTCACTTGGGATGATTTTTTTTAGAGATTTTGAATATTTAGCTTAATTTTTTAGACCAGATTTAAAGGTTTTTTGTTTTAATGTGCAATAATGACGAGTTATGAATGTATTAACTCGGATCTCATGTATAACATGTAGTAAAGCATACTTTGGAAACAATTTGTGAGATGTATGGAAGAGAAAATTGGGCTTTTGTGTTTTAATGTGAAATCATGGTGAGTTCTTCAGAGATAAACTCGGATCTTAAGTTTTGGACGTACAAAACATGATTCGATTTTTTTGGTAAATGAAATTTAAAATTCGAGTAATTCCAAAAATTAAACCATAGATCTATGCATTACTTTACATGTTTTGTATCTCTTATGTGATTTGTCTCGAAATTGGTCCCCTAATTGCTAGATCTAAGACCTTAATGTATAGATCAACTGCTTTTTCTTAAAAATCAAAATATTAAAAGTGTATTTTCAATTTTAAACACCAAATATTTACGAGTTTGTGTGTATTAAGTGGTATAAAAATTAAAAATATATTAAATCTGAAAATTAAAACATAAAATAATTAGCAAATACTTAATTGTTCGCATTGTATGGCTCATGAATGATTGTTCTACAATTTCCTCGTAGATTTCAGTGATCATCATCATGGTCTCATATTCTGGATTACGATGTGACAATTCTGAGGATCGAAGAGGGGATGTCAGTGAAGACACTAGTTGGAGCCTTGGAGGTATGCAACCACTTCTGATGGTAACAAAGCCAAACCACAATGCAATTTGTATGGGAAGAAGTTGGGAGGAGGGGGATCACGAGGATGAAGCAACATCTTGTTGGAAATAACAAGAATGTTGTCAAGTGCGTGCATTGTCCCAAAGATGTGAAGGACAAGGTGGAGTCCAGCTTGGATGGGAAGAACAATAGGGATAGAGAGAGGGTATGGAGGGATGAACAATTCAAAGAGCTCATGTTTGAGAAAGAATTCAATGTCCTCTCAGATTCAGACGATGATGATTTTGCCCAGCTGACATTCAGACTATAGCGGAGAAGAAAGCATACAGGAGGGTAACAAAAGAATCAATTAGGAGCGAGTTCGAGAGGAGAAAACTCGGTGATGCACGAAGCGCCTTATATGGTATAGGTGGCAGTGGGAGTGGTTCTGGAGGTGCACCAATACCACCACTCTCAAAAAAACATAAGGGGAAGGGACTGGAACCCGTCTTGTCGAGGAGCGGGTCCTTACAGTACAAGCCAAGCAAGGATCCAAGGCAGAAGACGGTTAAGGGCATGTTCACCAATGCACGGGAGAGAATAGACAAGGCCATCAGCAAGTTCTTCTTTGGGGAGAGCATTCTTGCAAACGTTGCTAGCGGGTCATTTCTACAAGATGCCATTGATGATATCGCTGCAGCAGGAATGGGAGTGCAAGCTCCCACATCCTACGAATGAATGAATATCTCGGTATGGAGGAGATGAATGAGTACATCGTCGACTGAGTAGGAGATGGCCAAAATACAGGGTGACGTTGATGTGCGATGGGTGGACAAGCTACATAAAGAAGAAGATCATCAACTTCCTCATTTACTGCGATGGAAAGATCATTTTTTGAAATGTGTGCATCTAAGCATATGAAGGACCACAAGTACCTGTTGAAGTTGATGAAGGACATCATCAAAGATGTTGGGAAAGAGAACATTGTCCAGATTGTCACAGATAGTGGCAGCAACTTCAAGAAATCGGGTGAGACAATAATGAAGTCTAGCAGCTACAGTTTCTTTTGGACACCGCGTGTTGCATATAGTATTGATTTAATTCTAAAGGACTTCAGCATGAGAAAGCTCGTCTCAAAGGTGGTAGAACAAGCACGGATGATCACCACATTCATTTACAATCATTCCAAAGTGTTGGCTTTGATGAGGAGGATGTGCAATGGTAAGCTGGTGAGGCCTGGCATCGCACACTTTGCAACCAATTTCATAGCATTGCAAAGCCTTAAACAACACAAGACAGGGTTGAAGACCATGTGTTGCCAAGTTGAATGGTTCAAGATACCTGAAGCTCGGATTCAAGGAGGACGGAAAGTAAAGATATTGATCAATGATCACTACTTCCGGGATGACGTGACTCGAATCATGTAGATAATGGATCTGGTTGTTTCTGCATTGTGGATCGTAGACAGCGACAAGAAGTCCACCATGGGAGTGATCTACGAGGCAATACGCTGCATGAGAGAGGTCGGATAAGCAGTTGGAAAAGGATTCAAAGCATGGTTGGACATCATAGATAAGCATTGGTCCAAGATGCTCTCACATCCTCTTCACAAGGTCGGTATGTATTATGTAATAAATCTATTTTTTTCGTTTTTAATAGCATTTTAGAATCTTAGAAGGATTAAAATCTGAGAATTGTCCTTATTTGTGTCCAGCTTATTACTTCAATCACAAGTACTAGTATAAGAACAGTCTTGGTACAAATGATGACCTTCTAGCAGCCATACAAATTGTGGTGGAGAAGGTCGTCAAGGACGAGAAGGCATAGACCTTGTGCATGAATGAGGTAATTTTGATTTTGGAGCTAGAGTGGGACTCACAAAATATTCTTTAAGAGATTATGTAACAATTTATGACTTCAAACTATGTGTAGGCGAAGTACTTCAGAGATGCCATGGGTTCTTCAATAGAATTACTATGGTTAATGGACGGAGCAGTACTCTTCCTGGTAAGGACGAAGACAAATAACTCCATTGATTATGTTGTTATGTATTATTATTATTGATTTATCTCCTTTTGGATTTTCCGCAACCGAATGGTGGTTAATATATGGGGTGGAAGCTCCCAACCTATGGAAAGTGGCAGTGAAAGTATTGTCTCAAACCGCATCCGTTGGTGGCTGGCTGTGAGAGGAAATGGAACACATTCAAGTTGATCCATTCGAAGAGACTAAATAGGTTAGGAGAACAGAAGCTCCATGATCTTGTCTACGTGCACTACAACTTGAAGCTGAAGATGAAACATGCAAGGGAGGTCCGGAACAAAGAGGACTACACATACCCTATCGATCTTGCATACGTTTTCAAGATGCACGATGCCGATGATGATGAAGATGTTCTCCAGAGGTGATGGAATCCAATGGTGCTCCCATACTCGATCAATCAAGTGGAAGACCAAATGAGAATATAAGCCAGCAAATGGAAGCAGACGTAGGTGACTATCTGGCTAGATCTGGGCAAATTATGGGCCTTTGGAGGGTTGGAGGCCGAGGTTGATGTAGTTGTTTACGAAATTCTCTCCACTATTTCCAAATCCAAGTCAAAAGATGACAGTAGAGATGATGATGATGTTGTTGTCGGTCGTGATAGATCTGATAAGGGGGGAAACATATTCAGGGGGGTCAGTAGGGGGTGGTCGTAGACCACATGATACAAGATTTGAGGAAGAGCTCTATGTAGGGCATGAGAATATGGAGCGATAGAGGACACATATGGACAGTTTGTTCTAAATCCGAGTCCAGGACCTATGGATTATGACGCCTATGGTCACAATCATTATCCTACCGACAGCTACATAGACGATTTGATATCATCTGTAGGTTCCTTAAGCTGCATGGACATGACAGCTCATATCGTGGAGGAACACCAAGTCCTCTTGGCGGATATGGATCATCACACGATGAGAGATAGTTTGGCATCTTCCCAAGATTCTTTCATACTCCTCCTGGACCTCCTCCTCCTCAGGCGTATACACCTCTATCATATGGTTACAGCAGGTATGGAGGATATAGTAGCTACAACGATGAGAACTACCAAGGTAGCCAACCCGAGCAAATCCAAAGCAGCTTTTTTTGGTGACAGTTATGTTTCTTTCCCCGAGTACATGTCAGTGCCTCCTCCTCCTCTACAGAGATCTTCTCCTACCCTGTCGTCGTCGTCCCGAGGATCTCAAGCCAGTACTTCACAGCCTCGGCGCACCACTTGTGATACCGGATCTAGTGTTGCTTATCCTCGTCTCGGGATACTCATACGCATCGATAAGCACCAATACAGGTCGTATGTAATGGATTACAAGGCCATGTACTCATACATGGCATGGGAGAACTACTATGAGTTCATTGAGTCCGCAATGCGTTATGAGAGACAACAAGGAGGGGGTGATTCAGATCCACCACATATTTCTTGGTTCTGAATTGAACTCATTATCACCAGGTAATATCTTTTAATCTTTTATTGCATTAATCACTAATGTGCATGTACCCACTTAAATGGTCTGGTGGTAGTGCAGTTTGCCTACCACCCAAAAGATTAGGGTTCAATCCCCCCTTGTGGGGGTTGCGTTAGGTGGTCGAGAGCCAATGTAAAAAATAGTCGAATCCTTCAACATGGATTTAAGCAAGAATCCATGTAGTCGACCCTACTTATAGTGGAAGAAGGCTTTGCCAACCATTATTGTGCATGTTGTTATTTAGTCTATGTGAATATATGTCTTTTCACTTTTTGTAAGATTGTTATTAAGTATTAACAATGATATGTTCGATATGATAGATATGTATGACATACCGTCATCGTCATAGATGATCGATATGTATGATATAAGCCTATAAGTGTATATCTATGTTTCATTGTTTGAAGAACTCAAACTAACTCCATTTGCAATATCTAATAGATTGTAAAATATGACCGATATTACCAATATGTACGATGTAAGGGATATAGATGATCGATATGTATGACATAATTGTGTATTTCTAAGTTATCTATTGTTATAATAACTTGGATGATCTTAATTTACAAAAAAAATTAAAAAATAGCTTTTTGAGCCATTTCCGACATTTCCACAGAAATCGTCGATATTTCCTGAAATTTTGACGAAATTTCGATTACACAGGGTCACTGAAACGAAATCGAAATCGATATTTCGAAATTTGATCACAGTTTCGACACCTTCCAATGACACACTATTCGCCACCCGCGCCAGCATCTTCTGTCCTCCAAAGGTCAATGCCCACCCACCCCTCTCCTCACCCCAGATGATAGACCATCGCCATGCTCCCCTCTCCGTCGGATCTTCCCATGCTCATCCACCCTCCCTCTCCGAAAGGTGGCCCCCTACCCCTCACCCCCCCCCCTCCTCCACCAAACCTTCTCACTCATTCGCCACATCTGTCTAACCCCAAAGACCGAACAATTTCCATGGATTAAAGACTAAACTCAACATACACGTGTTAACATGTGGCAAAGCTTGTCCCACCGTGCAGCTCTTGCAAAAAGCATCAAGGATTAGTTGTCCAATTAGAAAATGCACATCTCTACCCGACCTCTTTTCCTTTTACTTCATATTCTGATTATTGACATTTCAAAAAATAGCTACAGGAATGGAAGCCTAATAACATTCGTTCCCTGGCAATTTTTTTTAAATGCTGAACAAGCAGACTCCTGGATTATCTTAGCCATGAAGCCTTGAATTGTAAGATTTGTATAAATATAATTTAAACTAGGAAATTAATCATTCAATACCAACTTAAGCAAAAATGGAGCTTTCCTCCATTATTAAAAACTATCAGAAAATAGCTATGGCTTATAGTGCAAACTTCTCAATAAAAAAACTCAATGTAAAGACTCGTGATGTTGAGTAAAGAGATAATGACATAAAAAACACTTAGTTCTAGTATAAGCAATTATAACTGTTATTTATTATCTTTTCCAATACCCTTCTTAAAACTTAACATAGGAGGACTGATTGAAGGAAGATGTGAGGTCAGGGCTGAATGCATCACTAAGCACTCTCTCCCTGGTTGATGATGCATAGAACTATAGCAATAGCTGAATGTACATTGACAGTTTCAGATTATTATTTTTTCAGGTAAAATGGGGTGGGTATCCTGAAGATGTGCATCCAAAGAATTATAAAGGTAGAAAAGGCACACATGAAAATGAAATGTATATAATTCAAATACCCATTGTAATTTCAGAAAGGCTTTATGTTATGAATAACAAACAACAGGTGGACTTCTGAATCAAAGAACTGATGAGAGGTGTAACCTACCAAAATGTCGAAATCCTGCTCTTTCGGTGCCTTTTCATCTGTAATAGGAACACGCTCATAGTCAACGCAGTAGCCTTCTTCTTGCAATTCTTCATAAACCTTAGCAAAACATTATATCATAAGAATTTATCACAGAAAAAATACATCTAACTGGCATGTTATCCAAAAATAAAGTATTATGTACCTCTAATGGTGTCTTTACAGATGTATGAATGATGACTTCCCACTGATCCACCATCTGACCATCTGGCAGTTCATCCGTAACAAGGATCTTGTTTCCATATCTGCAATTTGCAATCGAAAGAAAAGTTGATCAAGATGCTTATGTACGATAGACAAAAATATTCAAGATTCAAGATGCTTATGTACAATAAACATGTGCAGTGCAAAGTCTATCTTCATTACCTTCACTGTTTAGAAGGTAGTTGTTTTAAAATTTATAAGCAAGAAATTTACAATCATACCTGGAAGCTTCAAGGAGGATATCTTCTTTTAGGCGAGATTCCATTTGTTCTACTCTCGCTCGGTTAATTCCCTGTTTAAAGCAGCATTTGGTTAAAACAAACAGAATACAATGCAATAACATCGTTAATACCTTTATCAGCTATGCTTAAGAATAATAAGAAATACAAACGGCCATGGACATACTGACCATTATATGAACTCCCTAACCAAAAATCGTTGCAGTAATACTCTTAATATGGAAAAATAACATTATAGTGCTTGAGAACAAATATTAAATGAAGAATGCATTCAGTCACACAACTAGCATATTGACTCATATGACAGGCATTTTCTGGTAAATTGAAGATCAAAGTTGTGGAAAATGATGAAGTGGTTCAGCATTTTAATAAGTTGCAAACTATAATATATCTTGCCCACAATATATCATGCGACTCAACTAACCGTGTACTCAGATTCGAAAATGGCTTCTCCACATCCGTAGAACAAAGGGGCGGCCATTAATATACACCAACTGATTGATAAAAGGAAAAAAAAGTCAAATAGTGTCTCATCTTCAATGCATCAAAAACTTTTATTGAAAACCTTGCCATTTAAAGACGATCTATAAGACTAACAGTTGAACTGTAGAAGCAGTGATAATCTCACCGGTTCTTCTCGAAGATTGTGCCACAGCACACGTTTCTGCTTTCCATTCTTTCGCGCGCCAACATGATCGAGAACATTATAAATCCCATTAATAGTAGGTATTGCAACACCATGCACACGTAAAGGTCCAGCCTGTGACAATAACAAAAATTAGTACGGGTCGATAAAAAAGGAAGCATGCAACCAGCAATTAGAACAGAATACAAAAAATATCATTTAGAACTTGAATTTAAATGTTCAGTTCATGGACTAACAAAATGAACTTGGCATATTGATTTTTTTTTAATCAATGAAAAGGAAGACAGTGCCAATCAATACGTTGAAACAACTGTGTAAATATATTTTCTATTTTTCTCATTAGAATATAGAAATCAAAAAAAAATAATCCCTTCTAAGAACTCCCTCCAGAAAAAGAATTGATAGCCTCTACTTCCCCATGCACCGATTCTCATTTCAACGATTAACCTCCCTCATAGTGATATCTATACTACTTTTTTTAAAGAATCTATACTAGCATTTATTGTCCTGAAAATTTCTTGAATCGAGGAGATCCATCAATTCCGACATTTCCGCTTACTTTTTAATCTCCTATGTTTTATGCCCCTGATAAAGAGAAGCATAAGCCCATTTTAAGGGCACCCTCATCCTATATTAGCCATATTGGGGGAAAAGAAGGGATTATAAGACTGTAGCCAGTGGTAAGTCCAAATTATTGTTTTTTTCTCTAGATAGAAGAAGTACAGAGGGATTCTCCATGGTAATTTTGAACCAGAATAATGAGTTCAAGAAATTATTTCTTTGAAACAACTCATCACAAGCCCCAAAAAGCTTTCTATACCTCTTATGAAAAATAGAATCGGTATAAATCATATTTACTTGAACTCATCAAAAGAATCATTTGATACACAAGCTTCAATTCCAAAAGCCATACCGAAAAACCCATCGGCAGTCTAAAAAGGAAAACCATTAACTAAGGGCACATGGGGATGAACTCAGGAGAGACGAAAGATGATATTCTCACAATTTTCAACACGGGGTCCAGCAGATTACAATAACCCAACATAGGCAATTCCCAAAACTCAATCTCCTTCTCAAAGAGATTCATCTTAAAAATGGCAATCACCCATCTATGCTAACAGCTTGGAACGACAGATGGAAAATGGTTCCACAAATTCAGTAGAAAAGAACAATGCAACGAGTCAATATTTCTAGTTCTATAATACACAAGCAGCACGTCACCAGCATTGAACCACAATGCTATCGATGCAAAGTCCCATTTTTTCCTATCAAGTAGTCTCCGAAAATCAATATCCAGAACAGGGTACCACTTCTTTCTCTAAAAAATCCGGAAAAAATGCAAAATACCAAATTACCCACCAGGAAACAGGGAGCGACGAAGAGAAATAGAAATAGTACCTGCCTGTAATTGGGGGCGCCGTCGATCTGGGGAGTGAGGCGCTTGTTCTGGCAGCCGGGGAAGTGGTCGCTCTTGGAGAATGGTCTTCCTGCCGAGGACTGAGCCCCCCCTGCTGTTCATCACATGCTCCGTCTCCATCGGTATCATCCCTGTGTAATATGGGCACGTGAAATCCCCCCTTTTTCTCTATCAACCAACAACAGAGAGAGAGACAGAGAGAGAGAGAAACGGCTACAGATGCTGATGACGATGAGAGCGAGAGAGAAGAAAGGGAAGAATGAGAAGGGAGGGAAGGAGGGAGTGGTGGAGGGGGTATTTATGGAGTGAGAATGGATGGAATGGGAGGATGATGATCACGATGTTGGAGAGCAAACGAGAAGAGAGAGAGAAGTGGGGAATGAGATGGACAAAGGGGATATTCTGGATCTTTTTTGGAATTTCATTTAAATGTTTATTATTATCATTTATTATTTCAGTATTTTATCACCTTACTTTGTAAAATTTATCGTGTCCTTCCTCCAAGTAATATGTCTTCCCCTTGACATCAATAATGTCATCGTTGTCTTCTTCCTGTGTTGTTTACCCTAGACAACTTGTACCCCTTACATAGTTTTGATTATGTACCAACTTCATGTAGTTACAGTTAAATTGGTCAAAACCACCTGTAGAGACGGTGGGTAGAATTGTACAGAAGAATGGTTTCTATACCAATATGTCATGAGAAGGAGAAGAAAGTTAAAGCTCTAATTTGAAAAGGAGTAAAAATATGAGATGTATATTTAGGTAAAAAAAATCTTGTGAACTCCAGTATAATATGTATTTATGTACAGGAAAATATGAGAGGTGTCTTTTGGTATAAGGAAATAAGAGATGTGTATTTAGGTATAGGAATAGTGGAAGCGAATGGCAACAGGAGACACACGACGATGGATGATGCACACGGCGAATCGACGGACAATGTGCAGTGTGACCCTCCATCTCTTCCTCTACAAGCTTCCCCGCCCAACTCTTAGATAGCATCTCGCTCTCATCATCCACCATCATTGTGAATGTGATGAATCCATGATTCATTAACATTTCTGCTGCATTTTATCTTAAAAGCCTTAACCAATACATGTAAATATGTATTAGTAATCATCTTTTATCAAAAAGACATTTATAAATAAAACTCATTTTTATGCATCAAGAGACATAAATAAAATAAATAAAAAATAAAAGAAAACAAGGCAGACTGTAAATATCTATAAATTGTATATTATGACTTAGAAGAAAATATAAATACATTTGTAAGATTTATTTATATAACCTAACCCCCAAAACCAAGTCAGCATGACTTCGTCGAAAAATAATAATGTAGGGGAGATATAGAAGACAACAAAAAAATAACTGACCAATCGCATAACACATTTAATTATATTTATTTAGTATATATGCAATCTTCACTTAATTATATCTAATTCATATATATATATATATATATATCACTAAACTCTTCTCTAATGTGTATATAAAAATGTATATAAAAATATAAACATATAAAAAATATTCCAACTTACATGTATGTCAATAAACAGAACTTCAAATTGTCAATCTCCCAACTTCCGAACCTCATAACTTCGCCATACGCACTTCAATTTCACTCTACTCACTTTTAAAGTTCAAGATTAAAAATTCTATGATTAATGCAAGTGATTTCATCGAAAAATTCTATGAGTCCGTTTACAAAAAGTTTGTTTTGGGACCAAATAACAACCGGCCTATTTATTTTATATTGTGCATACTATTTATAGTACAATTGATTTAGCATTTTTCAATTATTTTTCTCAATCTTGTAGTTTATTGATAAAAAAAGTCCTTATTTGATATTTTAAATAAATCAAAAACCTCTCAAATAGGTAAAAATGAAATGTATTGTATATACATGTATTTATTAATATATGTAATATAATTTATTAAAATCTACATAAATTCACACAATCCCTATTTATTATTATATAAATTAATAAAATATAAAAATGGTATCTTGTTTATTAAAATATTAAATTAAAAATGTAGATGCTATTTATAAGGTATATTATATATATTGATATTTTATTTATATATCGTAAAATATATATTATTTATATATGTAAAATATACCATAATTTAAATAAATTATTTTTTTTTCATTTTTACATATTTTTCAGAATAATGTTATTTGTTATTTATAGTATAATTTATAAATCTTTTTGACCTTGGAATTATGGGGTGTTGACACGTGTCAGCACCACATGTTTCTTCTTCAAGAAGCCAGGTCCCTCACTATTCTAACAATCTGACTTAAACAATTTATTTGAGCCTTCAATTTGCAATATAATTCCATTCTAACCACTAGATTCTCTAGTTGGATCATTCATCATTCACACCACACTTTTAGATGTCGTTCATTACCCTACTTAAGCCAACATAAGTTGGTGCAAAACCAACTTTTCCAAACTCCAAATCCAATTGCTCAACCACCCCTTCTTCCAAGCTTTAGAACTTCCTCTTCAGGTAACAGAGAAAGAAGAAGGCTCACCCACGAGGAAGTGGAAGGATCTGGGAGGAGTTCCAAGGTACATCTTCACCTTGCATCATGTTTAGCAATGTGCAAAGCTCTGAGCAATTGCCGACTCGTCGAGCTACACCCCATCATATACCTCTACTTCCCAGCTGAATTCCTCCACCAATTTCGTTTGTTTTTAATTAGTTTTTAGGTTATTTAATTACATCTTAGCCTTTCTAATTATTCATCTACCAATTACATCGAAAAACCTCATCTTATTTGACTCTATTCATTGTCAATTCTGAGTTGAAAAAACGATTTCTGAAACTATGTTCTGTTACATAAGAAACTCAACATCTTCTGGGTTGATTCCTTGTAGAGAGCCAAATCATTTTCTTGTAGGATCCTTTGCTTGGAGATAAACTCCAAGCGCATGTGAAGGCAGGAACAAAGCGTGTTCTTCAACCAATCACTGGATTATCGAAAGATATCCCGAGCATTAGCTTCAGACTTGGAGCCCTAAACCGCCTGGAACCCTAGCGATCGATTTCTTCCATCTTCGACATTCCCCTCGTAACAGGAGAGCTCGAAGGGGGAGGAGCCCCTTTCTAGCCTTACCGAAGTTGATCTGT
This sequence comes from Ottelia alismoides, assembly GCA_037367405.1. Classification (NCBI taxonomy): domain Eukaryota; kingdom Viridiplantae; phylum Streptophyta; class Magnoliopsida; order Alismatales; family Hydrocharitaceae; genus Ottelia; species Ottelia alismoides. The sequence goes on along the minus strand of JAZKJV010004338.1, from coordinate 101,558 downwards.
AGACATGCGCTATCGTCGTTCATCACTGGAGTCGATCAGAATGAAATAGATGTCACCGCCCTCCTTAAAATGGGGAAGAACAGCCCCAAGCTTTAGACTTCACATATCATTGATACGAGTCCGAGACAAGCGACTACGATTGCATCTCAGCATCTAATCCTAGTTGTCAAAATGAAATGGTGGAAATTTTACATAATAAGCCCAGAAAATTTCTAAAATTAGCGTGCATCTTCGAAGCTTTGTAGATTTTGCATTTACGTCCCTCCACAGGAACCTAAACGCGAACTTCTCATATTTTTCCAGAGACTTCCTTTACAGATATATCCATATATACATTGATGCTATTGGAAATCATAGAGACATTATTCTTCCTCGATTTTTCTAGGGTAGTTATCCAACTACCTGATGAATCTCATATTCATCACTCTAAAAGCCGTGAATCCCTAAAATTCATTGGCATTTCTTCATTTATTCTGCATAATCAACATTCATGCTTGTATTGATAAGAATTGCATTTTATCACTCATTATTGCACAAAATAAGAAGCCAAAAATCCCAACCCAATTGAATTGTAAAATAGCCTAACTTCCTTGATTTTTAACTAATTCATGCTAAATCCAAATGACCTGAAACTACCTCCATTGTGTACATATTACTAACAAGAATAAACGAAAAATACAAAAAAAACACTAACTGAAATAAGTGGACCAAAAACCCAAACCCTAATTCTAGGATTTCCTGACTAAAACCTTGATATCTTCCTCATCCAGTGTCTAATTTGATTCTACTCACTTTTGAACTAATGTACATTAAAATACCTTCAAAACAAGACTAAGTTCAAGTGAATCAGAGCTCATATGTGAAAGTTGGGTTTTGGACCTCTTTTTGTACATTTTGTATTTTAGCGGTTTTTGACATATTATTTTATGTACATAATTAACCCATTTTATTTTATTTATTTTTCATTTGCTTTCTTTGATAAAAGTTTTATTAACATGCATAAAAATCCAAATCCAAAAATGAGCTTGAAATCAAAGAAACTAACATAGTCCGAGTCATCATTAACAGATAGTATAAAAATTATCTTTTCGTATTTTATGTTATTTCTCCTTTTTCTATATTAATAAAAATCCAAAAAATAGATTAATGTGTATATATTTATATTTGATTTTATCATATTTTTTCGGATTTTTATCTGGTTTAAAAATGATAAAAAAATTATAAACCCAAAAATCAAAGTATCATATTTACATGGGATACCCCAAAAAAATCGCTTTGTGAAATTGATCGATTTTGATTTTGATCCCTTCATAAAAGTTGTAGATCTCATCGAGACAAGCAACTTTTGTGAAGAAACTTTTTTTTATCCAAGGTCATTTGCTATTTATTTTTGATTTATCTTTATTTTTTATTTTCGATTTTTTTGGGGCTGACACGTGGCAGCTCCTGGAGCCGCCATGTGACACCTATTTTTGGAAGTATTTAAATTCGTTTTATTAAAAAATTAAAAAATTTAATTAAAAAATTAAAAAAATTAAATAAACAAATGCCACATGGACACAACAGGGGCGTCCTATCTCGGTCGATCAGACGACCCTTGTGTATCGTTCTCCTCCAATGCCTTTCCCAATCGGGAATGGGCGACGCTGCCTCCCCGCAGATTCTGTCGCCGCAAATCTTGTCGCCGCTCTCCAACCACCAACCATCGATCAAAGATCCTCGTTGCATCTTCAAGATCCTCGTCAACCGCCCATCCCTGATCGACTTCCTTATCCATTGAAACCTCCGTCGCCTCACCCACCTATTTAAATCGTCGTCATGTCGCCCTATTGCTTCATCAGCCATATGCAGCACACAACAAGATGTCAGGGTGGCAGCGTTACATTATCCTCATCTTCCCTGACAAGATCCAAGCCTTTTGGGCTTATCGCAAAGCTGCGCATCTCGCGTGTTTGCCCTTGCTCCAGATCTTCTCCATCGAGCCCACTACCTTCAATGCTACCCCCTTTCCTGAACCATCGCAACCACCGTACCACCTCCGCACCGCTATCAAATCCACCTGCAACCATCGTTATCATCTTCGTTCGACCTTCACCGAGCTTCGATATAGAGCCAGCTATGCCTTGCGCCTTCGCACGCTACAAGCACTGTCGAGCATCAAGCCAACCCAACTACCTCCAGCTGCGTGTCGCCCACACCACCTGCTTCATCGACCAGGGCATCATCTCTCCGCTCGTCGACGTCGGCTGGAGGAGCAGCAACAACCGACCCTCTTTGCCAACAACTTCGACCTTCCCCGTCGTTCCGCCCTATATGGCTGGAGCACAACCGTTTCCACCACCAAAGCCGGGCTCGAAGCCCAAGGCCCCCACGCACGTGCGGGGCACGCGCGTTAGGGGAACTTTGCAATCAGCCCCCTCCAGCTCTGCCTTATTATAACAGTACCCCCGCCACTCCAGGGTCATGTGCCATGCACGTGACCAGTGGAAATTTTGCAGGAAAGATCCTTGAGATCTAGGTAATTAGACATTAGTCCCTTAGCTGTATTTTTTTATTTATTATAATATTGCAGACAGAATCATGAGTTTTCATTTTATTTTTTGAGTATATTTATCTTATCTTGTTATTATTCTAAATTAGTATTGTGCTGTTAAACTGATTCTCTACATCATGGCATGCTTGTGACATTTTTGTGGTTTGTGATTAATTGACAATAATTATTCTCGTGAAAAAATGCGTACCTTACTTGAAAATTCATACATAATTAATCAGAGCTCTGAAAATTACCAAAAATTCACGGATAAGAGAATTAATTGTGTATAACATCATGCCCAAAAAGAATTACATTTGCTTACATGATTTACTTTGTAAAATCATTTTGTGGATTTCAATATTTAATTTTTAGTAGGTATTAAATCTTGTATTTTTAAGGTTTAGGATTTTCTGAGACAATCACCTAGTGATAGATCTTGGATAATTTTATCCGTTGAAAATAAATAGGTTTCGTATTTATCATAATTAATTATTGAAATTCTTTGTGTTTGTATTCATAAATTCATAAAATATTTATCTTGCATCCAAAAATTTCAAAAATATTGCAGTGCATTCATTCCATCATAATTGACATTTCAGCCAAGTTTCATATTTTCTGTACATAGTTTGTTTGATCTTTACATTTTAGTCCCTAAAATTGGCCTCATTTACATTTGCATCCCAAAATTGCATTAAAAATACCAAAAAATATCGTCTCGAAAATCATGCACGAACTATGATAGACAAATTTCTAGGTTGTTCCTTTGCCTCATTGAGTTCAACCTTGGGACTTGCCCAAGTAAATAAACATAAAACCACACTGCTTAAAAATTGAATAAATTCTTATTGTTATTTCTTGATCGATTCCGAATTCTCGCCTACAACGAAATGACAAATTAAAGCTTAAGTCACGTAGATTAACGAAGGCAATTTCAGATTTGTCACTACCCTTATGCGATTTTGGTTTATTTTTTGAGGATTTTCATCTCTTATTTTCTTTGTTTGGTTTTACGAACTTCATCTTATTTTGAGTTTATTTTGTGTCTTTTTGAGCTCGCTGCTTGGTTGTCTTAGCTTCATTACCTATATAGTACCACGTATATACTATACCATTTATCTAGTATATAGTAAACCATTTTGCAACTCTATTTTCCATTCTTAAAAATAACAAAAAAATCAATTTTCTTTTCTTCACTTTAATCACTATATTAGAATAGTACATTACATAATATACCACCTAGTACCATTCTTTTCCGAAAATTAATCACTCTTGAAAACCAAATAAAAAATTTCAAAATAAAAATAAAATAAAAGTTTGCAAAAAAACAATAAATAAAAAATAACAAAAAGACTTTTTGAAAAAGAAATTCAATAACACATCTGGTTCTCTAATTCTAATTACACTTCATGCCTCTTTGTGTTCGGTGAAGGGACACTTACATTGTAAATATCAAGTGAAAATGGAAGAGAGAAAATTTTATCTTCTTCTATTCATCTATATTTCCTTCTCTCTCTTCTATAATTTTTTGTTTGATCAGCTTTCTTCTCTCCGCAGATTACTATAATCCGACGACCTCTTCTTCTCTATTAAACTACGAGGGGAGGCACGCTCATCAGAGTGTCACCACCATCATGCAAGCGATGTGAAGGTAATCATCATCATCATCATCATTTAATGTTGTAGTGTGAAGGCGACGAGCGACATTTGGAGGCGGAGATAGCCTTCATCACTAAGCTCACCTCCACTCCATGCGCCTCCCATTGCCTCCTCTTCATCACGTCACTGCCTGATCCCCACCATCTATCCACACTCACTAACATCGTCACCATTACCACATACTCCCACTCCATGCATGCCTTGTCACCTCCCCTTGTCATGTTGTCGTCAACTTCCCCCATTTATAAATATCATCAGAAGAAAATATATTTTTTTCATAATTGGCTAGGATTTTGCATATTTAGACACCGATTTAGAAATGTGTATATTAGTTTTACATTCAATACATTTTAAAATGAATGATATATTGCTGACTGGATTTTTATTTCAACAGAGTACTATCATTCACAAAAGGATTGCCAATTTTACACAAATCAGTAAAGTTTACCCTCGATATTTCCTAACAATGTTGATAAAAACACATCACCTTGTTTGAAGGACTCCTTTACACATAGGGGTGCAAATGGAGCATATAAAATCCATAATCCAATACGACACTGTTGGATTGGATTGTTTTGATTTTCTAATTTTACAATTAAAATATCAAAACTCAACTATCGTATTCTACTCCTGATGACCGAAAAAACCACGAGACTCGGGTGGATGAAAATAGATCAAGGGTCGTTGCGACCCGGATCTCGGAGACAATTCGGTCAATCAAGAAAAATAAGAGCAGACAACCAATACAAAATAAAAATCAAAGAAACACAATAGTGGCCCTGGCTATTGGATTAGCCTGGTATAGCGACCAGGGTCGGACTCAGGGAGCACGTGATGGCCTTGCGGCCTACGAAGTAGTCTAAAATGAAATAAAATAAAAGAAAGTAATTTTTTGGTGGATTTTTAATGTTTTTATAATTTTTTTGGATTTTTAAATTAATTAAGAAAATAAGAAAACAAATAAACAAGCAACTTGGATGAATTATTTAACTACTCAAAAATCACCCAAAAATTCAAACAAAAATGTTTTTATGTTTTTTATAATTTTTTATGTTTTTGGTTAATTTTTGGTGATTTTCTGATTTTTATGGAATTTTATAAAAATAAAACAAGGCTGGAAAACAAAAGCACTATCCAGTCAGACTTGGAGGGCCAAATTAAAATGCAAAATGGCCTTATCAAAGTCTGAAGGTAATTTTCATGTATTGTAGGAAATACAAGAAAAAATTAGGCACTTGAATTATTAATTTTTGTCTTTTAATTATTAGAATTTTTATGGGTTTTTAGGGGTTTTGTAATTTTTTAGGTTTTATAAAGCCAAAAATGACCAAAATTGGTCAGAACATCAAACAACACAAAACAAGCACTATCTAATTTTTTTGTAATTTTTAAAGGTGTTTTAATAATTTTTTGTGATTTTTAAAGCTAGGCAGTGAGAAAATTGCTTGTTTTTGAATTTTTAAAAATATCAAAAATAATCAAAAATGTCTCCAAAATTTAGAGAAAAATTTACACCAAGGCAGGAGCCATGTGTCCAATTTTCATCAAATTTGGAGTTGGTTTGCTATTTTATTAAAAATGAAAACCAAGGTATAGTGCATAGGGACCTGTACGCAATTAAGATAAGTCCCAGGGGGTCTGGTGCAATTTCTCCAAGGTTTCACGTGCGAGGTGCGTGACCTGGACACTCAGGGACCAAATTGCAATAAAACTTAAGTCCCTGGACTATTTAGTAACACGTACTAAAAGTCCAGGGGCATAAGTATAAAAAGACCACAATATATAGCACATGCGCAAATAACACACTCACAGGGGCATTTCTACAATTACTAAAAACTTAATTCCATTCATTAACACCCTGAAACATAAAGCCCATACATGCAAATATCCCACAAAATCACGTGTCGAAGCACGTGCACCACTACAAATAGGGGTATAAAAGCAAATACAGGAAAAGACAAGGTCCTCTATGTAAATTACCAAACTAAAATAAAAGTTCTAAAATATTTACAGGACTAAAGATTAACAACTAAAAAACTAAGGGCCTAAGAGCAATTACCCTTTATTTAAGTCGAGGGCCAGATGGACGCCATGTGGAGATCGGACGGTGGAGAAGAGGCGTGGCTAAGCACAGGGGTCCTCGGCGCTCATCCAACGGCAGGGGACGCGCCACGTGTAGATCTGATGGTCCAGATGTGCTGGGTCCTCGTCGCTAGATGGAGGGTTGAGAGGAGGCCACGTGGAGATCCAACGGTGCTGCTGGGCCTCCTCTTAACCATGATCGGACGGTCCTCGGAAGATCTGGAGCTGAAGGTCGATCGCACGGTCGGGGAGGGTGCTCGACGAACTAGACGCCGGCGAGCTTCGCCGGGCTCGTGTGCATGCTGGAGTCCTCCTCGGCGGCTGCTGAAGATCTGAGAAGGTTCGCCTGGGCCTCCCGCGTCTAATGGTCCGCTCCGATGACGCAGTGGAGCTCCAGAGAGCTCAGGCGACGTCGGCGGAGGAGAAGCTGCTGCTCCAAAGAGTCGAAGCCCTCAGATGGGCTCAGTTGAACCTGCAAAGCCAAGCAACGGGTTCTGGGTCGAGGGCAAAGTGCCTCGACCCGGTTAGGGGTGGTGAAGGTGATCTGTGCGTCGGGACGAAGGGGCTCCGGCGAAGCGACAACGGAGGAACCCCAATCCCAGTTCCTGTGCAAACTGGGTTGGACGAGTGGGTGGAGAATGTGCGCGGAGGAAAGGCGGAGATGATGGGTGACTCCGATGATCGAAACGAGAGCGAGGGTGGTCGGAATCAACGATGGTCGGTGACAGGTCCATTTGGGTGAAACGCAAAATTAGGGAAATGGAGAAGGAAAGAAGGCTACCTACTGGATGCTGTCGAGTGTGGAAGAGCTGGGGATGCTCCAGGTCCTAGCCTTGAGGTCCGTCGGTGCCCGAGGATCGAGCACCACCTCTGGGCGGCGCACGGTGGCGCAAAGACGCCGGATCAGTGGTCTACACGCTCCTTCCTCGCTGCGACACCACCGGCCGACTGCTGTCACTCAGGAGGAGATGATGGAGGTCCTGGGGTGGAGAATGGATGAGTCAAAGATGCAGAAAATGGAGGCGGAGCTCGGACTAAATACGAGTGCAGGTCCGAGAAGAGGAGGTCGGGCAGGGTTCCACGAAGCGCGGATCCCCACGCGGATGATCGGGCGAGGATCTCGGATGCACGAGGAAGAAGGAGAGCCCGGGATTTGCAGATATGGGCGTCGGATCGAGAGTCGAAAATGTCGAGAAATCGGGTCGCGGGCTCGGATCCGGGGCTCAGTGTCCTGGGGGGGAGTTGACCGGGGGGTCAACGTCCCCGTGGACCAATCAGGGCTGGCCATATAGAATTGATTTGAAAATTCATTTAAAAATAGAAAATGGCCGAATTAAAGAAAACTTAAAACATAAAAAATGTTTATTTATCTATAAAATATTTTTTAGTGATTTTTAATTAATTTTTCAAAATAAAAAAAGGTATTTACACTATAGTGTTATATATATAGGTATATATACAATATAGATTTTTAATTTTTGCTTTTTAATTAATTATTTTTGTACATTTTCATTCCCATTTTATATTTTATTTCTTTAAAGCATAAAATTAGGAATATTTTTATGTTTTTATTTTATTTTTATTAATTATGTACAAAGGTAAAATAAATAGGTATATACATATATATCCATGGTATATATACAATGTTCTTTTTGGTTTTTAATTTTGTTCTTTTTTATTTTATTTTTGTTTTCATGTTTTTATTTTATTTATTTACACCGTGAAATATAGAATATATACAAGTTTTATAAAATTTTAATTTATTTATTTACAAGGTTAAATAAATAGGGATAGGTGTTCTATGTACAAGGTGAACATATACAAGTGAATATTTTTATTTTCTTTTAATTTTTTTATTTTTATTTGGATTTTATATTTACAAATATTTACAAATATATACAAGCCCATTCTATTATATTTTTAGAGGAAAATATTTTTATTATATTTACAGGTCTATTTACACACATGAGCCCCCTATCTCTCTCTACTTTAGCTTTTATGCGGTCAGGCCCATGCTGAGCCCTCCCTTGGGATTAGGTTGCTCAATATTTATTCTAAATATTTCCTCTTTTTCTTTTGTTTCTTTATTCTTTTATTTTTGTACAAAAATATGCTAATTATTAGTTTTTATACCATGCATGCTTTTTGTTAATTATTTGTATTTACACATATCTACATGTATTTGCAAAGGTTTTTGTAGCTAAAATATAAGAATAAAGAGTGATGAATGAGTATTCATCACCCCCCTATACTTAACTTTGCTAGTCCCTTAGCAAACACTTATTTGAAAAAGAAGTGAAAAAGTGAAAAAAAAGAAAAAGAGGAGAATGTACATGGATCAAGGTTGAATATTAAACTTGCCTTCATTAGATTGAATTATGGAGCTCGATAAGATCTTTGGATTATTAATGTGTCAGAACCTTATTTGGACTTAAGTTTAAAACTCAACAGCCTCTAAGTTCCACTAATCTATAATCAAAACTCCTCAACAATCCAGATCAGAACAAGTCTCCAAACACAAACCCTGAAGACCATGAGTCTTTCCTTGTACTGTGAATGTGAAGTATAAGCTCTCCACCTCATGAGTGGCAACTTGACAACCCTCCCCAACAAGGTAACTCTATGATCTCACTTTGGCCACTCTTTCCTCGAGGAGCGGGGTATTCCCTTCTAAGTTCAAGTTCAACCGGCTCAAGAAGAGGGGGAACAAGAGAATGGACCATGGCCAGTGTATCCATGTATCCTCGGGAGCTCAACCAGTGTAGCTAAGACTCCCTGCTGCAAGCTATATAAGGTGGGACATGAATCTCAAGCTTTGCTTATTTGCACTATATACATACTCCGGTGGGATTATCATTTTCTATCAGACCCACCACTTTTTGGGAGTTATTTTCTTTTTGCATTTTTTCCCAAGTGCATCTATACAACATATACATGTGCAGCTTATATACAAAGAGTTTTTCCTCTTGAGCCAGTAGACTATCCCTCTTTTGAAGCATTATTGCAACCCACAACTCCCGTCGTTAGACCTCATGGCAACCAGACCAAGTTGAGACGCACTTCCTTCACTAAAAGAAGAAGAGAGGTTCCGCCTAGAAGTACTACCCTCATATGCTACCCCAAGTCAAGGAAGACTGCCTCCTCACCACCTCATCCGTAAAGAGCTCGGTGCAAGTGCGGTGTCCAAGTAAAGTCATTGTCTATGTGAGTCATGTGTGTGTTGTTAAGTGCTCTACTTAGGCTCATTGAGATGACATGTGATCATAGCCTAGTGGACTCAAAGAATTAAGTCACCATGGACCTGAAAAGCCTTAACCCTAAGCCCTATAAGATTCCTCTTAGAAATTAAGTGGATTAAGATCTTAATCAAGCTCCATTTCCCAATTTAATTCCAGGCTAGTTTAAATGTCAACTATAATCCGGAAAAACTATATACATATATACAAAGATGTTATTTACACAATTTTTTCCAAACATGCAAAATTTTTGAAAAATGTTTTGAAATCATGAATGGATGAATGCATGAATGCAAGTTTTGCAAAATATTTACACACATTTACACAAGATTTTTGCAAACTTTTGATTTTCAAAACATTTTGGAAAAAATTTGTACTATATACATAATTTTGATATGAAAATATTTACACAAACTTTACACAAAAGGTTTTTGAAAACATTTTTACAAAAATAATTTGTACAATAGCTATGTATGTGCAAATAAAAGAATGATTATTTACAGGAAAATTTTTAATTTTTATGGATTTTGGGTTTTTAGCCATTTTTTTATTTAATTACACACTCACACAAAGTACGAGTTATGGCTAAAGTATATATGAAATATATACACACCCCCCTATACTTAGCTCGAACGATGTCCTCAGAGTCAAGAGCGATGAAGAAGACATAACTCGTGCTATGCATAGGGAAGTGAAAAGAAAGGCTATATACAAAAAAGAATGAATGAATAGAAAATTAAGAGAGGATCTCGGGTTTTCCCCCTATACTTAGGATCAAATAATCCTAAGTATAGTAGGTTTGTACACAAAGGGAAAGCCGAGTGAAGAATGTACATGGTTTACCCCCCCTATACTTAGGGTGAAATATCCCTAAGTATAGGCAGCAAAACAGGGGTAAAAAGAATCAAAAGAAATACTCAAGGGTCCTACATCCTCCTTATACTTAGGGTAAAGTACACCCTAAGTATAGCATAATCAAAGATGACAAACGGGATGTGGGACTAAAGAATGGAATGATATGGACATCTGGATCTATACAGGTCGGAAGAACAGTGATAATCAGGCGTGAGATGCAATAGATGTAAGTCAAAAGACCACATCTCACACAAAATGAATAGGGGCAACATCAACGACCCGCGGCTCATGATCTAGAAATGGCTTGAGCCGCTGACCGTTCACTCGAAAGGTACTCTCAGAAGACAACTCAGATATTTCTATGCTACCATTGTCGTGTACCTTTCTCACAAGATAAGGTCCCTTCCATTTGCTCTGTAGCTTCCCTGGAAATAGACGAAGCCTCGCATCAAACAGCCATACTCTCTGTCCAGGCTCAAAATGCTTGTGGCTGATGTGAGAATCATGCCACTCCTTCACTCTCTCCTTGTACTGTGGGCTGTTTGAGAAGGCGGTATCTCTAAGCTCCTCCAAGGCTGCTAACTCTGCCCTCCTCTGGTCTCCTACACTATCTGGATCCATAAGAATATCAGTGACTGCCCAAAGTGACATGTGTCTCAGCTCAACAAGTAAATGGCACGGCTTGCCATATACGAGGCAAAAGGGAGATGTGCCCAAAGGTGTCTTGAAAGACGTCCTATATGCCCACAAGATCGAGTCCAAAAGCTGTGACCAATCCTTTCGGTCAGGGCGGACGACTTTCTGCAAAATAGTCTTAATCTCCCTGTTCGACACCTTGACTAGACCATTCGTCTGTGGATGGTAAGGAGTAGCAACTCGATGGTCTATGCCGAACTCGCTAGCAAGGGCCTTTACCTGGTCGTTGATGAAATGAGGCCCCCATCTGAAATCAATACTCGAGGTACCCCGAACCGCGTGATGATGTGCTTCCTCAAAAATCTGCAAACTGTCCTGGCATCAGTGGTTCGAGCGGGGATAGCCTCAACCCAACGACTCACATAATCAACGGCCAACAGAATGTACTCAAATCCCTGACTCTTGGGGAATGGACCCATGAAATCGATGCCCCATACGTCAAAAACCTCACAGAAGTGAATGGGCTGCATCGGCATCATATCACGCTGTCCACAAGTGCCCATCCTCTGACAGTCAGTACACCTCTTCACGAACTCATCAGAGTCCTTGAAGAGGGTAGGCCACCACAAGCCGGATTGGAGCACTTTCTGTGCCGTTCTCCTCCAGAGTGATGTCCTCCTGCCTCAAGCTTGTGGCAGTAAGTGAGGACACTATGGTGCTCCTCCTGAGGAATGCACCTACGCCAGACGCTATCCCCTCCTTCATGGTAAAGGATGGGATCCTCCCAGTGGTAGGACTTGGCCTTCGCAAGGAAGGTCTCAAGCCTCTCCCTGGGCCAATCTTGTGGAACTTTCTTAGCAACAAGAAAGTTCACAATATCGGCATACCACGGGAGTGAGGCGATAGCAAGGATCGCCTCATCTGGGAAGGTCTTACAAATAGGGTCAATATGCTCAGAATCCTCAAGATGCTCTAATCGGGAGAGATGATCCGCCACCAAATTCTTGACTCCAGGCTTATCTTTAATCTCAATGTCGAACTCCTAGAGTAGAAGGATCCATCTAGTCAGTCTAGCCTTGGCATCCTTCTTTGCCATGAGGTACCTGATGGGCGGTGTGATCAGTAAACAGGGTCACTCTAGATCCAATAATGTACGATCTGAACTTATCTAGGACGAAAACTACGACTAGCATCTCCTTCTTTGTGACCGTGTAGTTCCGCTGAGCGGAATCCAATGTGCGGCTAGCGCAGTGGATAACAAATGGAATTCCATCCCTCCTCTGTCCCAGAACGGCCCCCACGGCAAAATCGGAGGCATCCGTCATGATCTCGAATGGGAGAGACCAATCAGGTGGCTGGAGAACAGGAGCCTCAACAACGCTCTGCTTGAGAGTCTCAAACGACGAAAGACACTTGTCATCGACAAGGAACTCAGTGTCTTTCGTCAGCAGGTCAGTCAACGGCCGGGCAATCCTACTGAAATCATGAATGAATCGTCGGTAGAAACCGATGTGCCCCAGGAATGACCGTAACTGCCGCAAATTGGACGGCGGTGCGAGTTTTCTAATGACATCTACCTTAGCCGGATCAACCTCCATGCCCCTGTTGGAGATGATGTGGCCAAGCACCGTCCCCTGAGTCACCATGAAGTGACTCTTCTCCCAAGATAGCACAAGGTGGACCTCTATACATCGCTGAAGGACTCGGTCTGGGCAGTCAAGACATGAGTCGAATCCGTCGCCGTAAACCGAGAAATCATCCATGAAGACCTCTAAGCACTCCCCTACCATGTCCGAAAAGATTGATAGCATGCATCTCTGAAAGGTCGCAGGGGCATTGCATAGCCCAAATGGCATGCGTCGGAAGGCGTATGTGCCGAAGGGACATGTAAAGGTGGTCTTGTCCTGGTCCTCGGGAGCGATGGCCACCTGGTTGTAGCCCGAGTACCCATCCAGAAAATAGTAGTGGCTCGTCCCTGCCAGTCTCTCAATGATCTGATCTATAAAGGGCAGGGGGAAATGATCCTTCTTGGTGGCTTGGTTGAGTCTCCTGTAGTCAAAACAGACCCGCCAAGAAGTAGGTACTCGTGTAGCAATCTCCTCTCCAGACTCGCTAATCACTGTAGTGATGCCCGTCTTCTTGGGCACCACATGCAAAGGGCTGACCCACTTGGAGTCGGAGATGGGGTAGATAAAATCGGTGCTCCACCATTTCGAAATTTCCTTCATGACAACCTCTCTCAGATTCGGGTTCAGTCGGTGATGAATACTCATTCATCACTCTTTATTCTTATATTTTAGCTACAAAAACCTTTGCAAATGCATGTATATGTTTGTAAATACAAATAATTACCAAAAGCATGCATGGTGTAAAAAGTAATAATTAGCATCTTTTTGTGCAAAAATAAAAGAATAAAGAATAAAAAGAAAAAGAGGAAATATTTGGAATAAATATTGAGCAACCTAATCCCAAGGGAGGGCTCGGCATGGGCCTGACCGCATAAAAGCCAAAGTAGAGGGAGATAGGGGCTCATGTGTGTAAATAAATTTGCGAATACAATAAAAATATTTTCCTCCAAAAATAGAATAAAATGATCTTGTAAATAGTTGAAAATACAAAATCAAAATAAAAAAACTGAAAAATTAAAAAGAAAACAAAAATCCTCTACCTTGTGCATATTCATCATGTATATATTCCCCTATCTATATTTCTTTCACCTTATAAATAAATAAATTATTTTCCATAAAATTTGTATATATTTTATCTTTTATGTTGTAAATAAATAAAATAAAAACCACAAAAACAAAAACCAAAATAAAAAGAACAAAATTAAAAACCAAAAATAACATTGTACATTTACCATGTATATAGATGTATATATCTTTTTATTTAACCTTTGTATATAAAATATAAAAATAAAATAAAAACACCTTTTTATTCCTAATTTTATGCTAGAAATAAATAAAATATGAAATGGGGATAAAAATGTACAAAAATAACTAATTAAAAATCAAAAATCAAAAACCTATATTGTGTAAATACCTATATATAGCTCTATTATGTAAATACCTTATTTTTATTTTGAAAAATTAATTAAAAATCACCAAAAAATAGAAAAAATTAAAACAAATATTTTTCATGTTTTAAGTTTTCTTTAATTTGGTCATTTGCTATTTTTAAATGAATATTCAAATTATTTTGACGTGGACCCTTTCATTGGTCCACGGGGGATGTTGACCCCTCGGTCAACTCCCCCCTGTGGACCACTTTCCACGGGTCGTGACGCCCGACCCGATTTCTCAACATTTTAGCGTCACGACCCAACCTCCATCTACCCAAACCCAGGGTCCTATTCGTTCGTGCCAGATCCGACACCCTCGCCGGGATGCCCGCCTCGGGGTCCGCGCTCTGAGCTGCCCTACCCGATCGACTTTAGCCGGACCCCTGGTTGTATAAATGCCGAGCTCCGCCTCCATTTTCCGAATCTTTGGCTCCCCACTCATCCATCCCAGGACCTCCACTGCCATCCTCGAGGTGTCAGCTCGTCGTTGGTTGTGTCGTAGAGAGGAGAGGGTGCTCGGACTTCAGATCCGGCGTCTTCGCGCCGCCGTGCTCTGCCTGAAGGTAGAGCTCGAGCCTCGGGCCTCGACGACCCGCGAGGCGACAACCTAGAGCTTCCTGAGCTCAAGCCCAGTCGACTCATCCGCCCAGGTAGTCTTAGTTGTCTTTCCTTTTCTTTGATTTTGCATTACGCCCAAATCGACCCATCGCCGTTCCGTGCCGATTCCGACCATCGTACCCATCTATTCGATCATCGGAGTCGCTGACCACCTTCGCCTCTCCACCGCGCACGTTCTCCACCCCTCCATCCAACCCAGCTCGCACAGGAGCTGGGATTGGGGCTCCTTCGCCGTCGCATCGCCGGAGCCCCTACGCCCTGCCACGTCGACCATAGTCATCCCCGCTTACAGGGTCGAGGCAACTTGCCCTCGACCCGCGAGTCTGTTGCACATCTTTCCAGGTTCCCAGGAGCCCATCTGAGGGCTTCGACATCCAGGTGCAGCAGCTTGACCTCCGCCGGACTCGCCTGAGCTCCTCAGAGCTCCGTCGAGTCATCGGAGGGTACCAGTCGACGCGGGAGCCCACGACCATCCTTCCCCGATCTTCAGCTGCCCGCGAGGAGGCCTCCAGTGCCTGCACGAGCCCGACGAAGTTCGCCGGAGCCCAGTTTGTCGAGGACCCTCCCCCACCGTTCGATCCTCTTCCAGCTCCAGTTTGCATCTCAGCCGTCCATCTGAGGAGCTGCCAGCATCGTTTGATCCTTGGAGGAGCGATCCGGACCGTTGGCTCAGCGAGGCTCAGCTACAACGCCTCATACCCGTTTGATCCCTCACGTGGCGAGTCCCCAGCCGCTCGATCAGACCGAGGACCCCAGCGTTGGGCGCCACCCTTCCCCGACCGTCTGATTGCACACGTGGCGCCCATCTGACGGTCTACTTAATAAAGGGTAAATATCCCCTTAGGCCCTTAATTTCTGAGTAGTTTAGCTGTAGTCCTGTAAATATTTTTGATATTTTATTTGCGTGTGGTAAATTGCATTGTAGACCTTGTAGTGTTTGGTAATTGCTTTTAGACCCCTGCCTGTAGTGGATCACGTGCATCGACACGTGGTTATTTGGGATATTTGCATGTATAGACCTAGGTTTTTAAGGTGTTAGTGAATGACTTTATCTTTTTTATTAATTGCAGATATACCCCTGTGAATGGTTTTTAATGTGCATGTGCGTTTATTAGTGGGTATTTTACACTGAGGCACCTGGACTTTTAATACCTGTTATTAAATAATCCAGGAACCTTAGTTTCTTTGCAATTAGGTCCCTGAGTGCCCAAGTCACGCGCCTCGCACGTGTTTTCTTGGAAATTTTGCACCGGACCCCCCGGACTTCCTATTATTTACGTACAGGCCCCTGTGCACTGTACCTTAGTTTTGATTTTTAATAAAATACCAAACCAACTCCAAATGTGATGAAAATTAGATACATGGCTCCTGGCATAATGTATTTTCTCCTATTTATGGAGACATTTTTGATTTTATTTACTATTTTTAAAAAATCAAAAACACGCATTTTATTTACTGTCTAACTTTAAAATTCACAAAAAATATTAAAACACCTCTAAAATTCACAAAACAATTAGATAGTAGTTTTACCTTGGTTGATTTTCTGACCAATTTTGGTCATTTTTGGATATATAAAACTTATAAAAATTACAAAACCTCTAAAAACCCATAAAAATTCTAATAAATAATTGAAAAACCCAAAAATAATAATTCCAGTGCCTAAATTTTTCTTATATCTTCTAGTATTTAGGAAAATTACCTTCAGACCTTGAAAGAGCCTTTATCTATTTTATATTGGCTCTCCAAGTCTGATTGGACAACACTTTCATTTTTCCGCCTTGTTTGATTTTTAGAAAATTCAATAAACATCAGAAAATTACCAAAAATTAACCAAAAACAGTAAAAAATATAAAAAACATAAAAATATTTTTATTTGAATTTTTGAGTGATTTTTGAATGCCTTAATAATTGCTTGAAGTTGGTTGCTTTATTGCTTTCTTTATTTTCCTTATTAATTAAAAATCCAAAAAAATTAAAAACATTAAAAATCCACCAAAATATTTGTCTTTTATTTTATTCCTTTTTTAGACTACTTCGTAGGCCGCGAGGCCATTACGTGCTCCTTGTGTTCGACCCCGGATCGCTATACCAGGTTAATATAATAGCGAGACCGCTATTTGAGTTTGATTGATTTTTATTCGATTTGGTGGTCTATTTTTCTCGATTGACACCGCTTGGTGACTTGGATCGCAACGACCCTCGATTACCTTTTACCCGAGCCATCAGGCATGTCATCAGAATGGCGCCGTTGCCGGGGAGCACGGCTTAGTAGTTTTCTTTTTATTTCATTTCCTTTTTATTTTCTTTTTCACGGCTTTCCCACGGCTCTTTCTGAGTCCGCGGCTTTTCGCGGCTTTTTCTTTTTCTCTTATTTTTGTTTTATTCTATTTTCTTTTATTTTCTTTTATTTTTATTTTTGTTTGACTTTGCTTGTTTATTTCCTTTACCATTTTTGCACATATACCCCTGTTTATATTTCTTGCATTTATTTGATTATTATTCTTGGTCTGTGACACTTGTCTTCTTTCTTGCGAGGGCCCGAGGACCGAGGCGGTGACTTTCGAGAAGCCGGCGCAACCACGGGATTCGGAGGCGGCTCCCTTCTGCACGGAGCCGCAGGAGAGCGTGAGAGAGTAGACGAGCGGGAGAGGAGTAGTTAGAGTAGCTAGACTTTCTTTTATTTCATTCAGAATTATTGTAATAATACAAGGACTCTCAGCTTGGACTTAGACTTCTTATTGGGTCTATTTCACCGAGCACCGGTGTGCTCCGGGGGACCCTTAGGTTTTTCGCGGCTTTTTCGCGGCTTTTTGGTTTTTCGCTGCCTTTTACGGTTTTACGCAGTTTTTCTCGAGCCCCTAGATTTAGGACTTTCTGTTTGACTATGTCGTAACTGAGTAGGATCCAAACACCTAATAGACTGCCTGCACCTATAGATCGTTAATTGGACCTACTAATAAAAGAATAATAAAAATAACTGACTCACTCCCTTCGAGCCTACGTGCCGTAGCCTGCCCTGCCAAGCGCTGCTCCTGAACCTGATGTGTCGGGAAAAGGAGGGGTAGATCGAGACCGGACTCCTTGGATCGAAGGACCTGTGACCAGTTAGACGGTTCTGGCGAGTAGAAGTTGCCTGCTTAGGACTCGGTTTTTACCGTTGCACCATTTAGGTAGTTTATTTTCTGCTTTTCAATTTTACGCGGATCATATTGCATGTAGAGTGCTGGAGACAGGTGCGCCTTTCTATCTTTGCATGCATCGTTGATTTCATCGTGCATCGGCTTTTTCGTCTTCTCCCCTGTTTTTGACTAAATAATCAGGAGAACCGAAAAATTCGTTAGGCCTCTTTGTTTTTATTGAAAAATATCTAAAAAGAAAAACAATAAAATTGGGACTGTTTAAGCTATTGACCCTAAAAGACACTTGACCTAAAAATCTGTCCTGGGGAGAGCAACCCCCTCATTGTTTGGTTTGATTGTGCGAGAGAGTGACCCGTACACTAGGTAGAGCCCTCCGGTGCTACTCTCGACTGATTACCGACTTCTTCTGTACGGGACAGTCGGTTGGGAGAGTATCGGGTATCCTAGCAGGTCACGTAATCGCTCTGATATTTTGATTGTTTACCAAAATAAAATTGACAAGATAATTTGACCGAGCCTTTACGGTCTTCAGCTCGCGTTGAATTGGTGAACTGAGGGGTTTGTTTGTGATCATAGTTTCTCCAGATCTCATCCGCCTTACTCGCCACATCAAGATGATGGGCAGACGATCTCTTAGGCAGCCTCTGGTTGCACTACTTTCGGGCGCGTCTACCCGTTCATCTATGTTGGCTCGCGAGAGCCGAGACCAGCTCTCCGAGCCCGAGTATGATTCCGCCCTGTTCCCCCTCGACCCCCTTTCTTTCGATTCCGAGAGATCAGTGCTAGAGGAGAGATTAGCAGATTTATCGGCACCTGAGTTTGGATCATTTGGTTTTGTAGATACCATGGCCGGCAGTTCCGAGGATTGCTCTAGAGGTCCACATCCCGAGCACTTTGTTCTGGACCAGGGTGCGATCAACTCCACCCTGATCGCCTCCCTCGAGACGGTACAGTAGCAGTTGAGGGATCAGGGAGCGTTCATGTTGGATATGAGGAGAGAGATGGAGCAGATGAGAGCAGAGAGAGAGAGCAGCAGAGAGACGAGCCGAGAGTCCCGGATGATGCAGCAGCCGCAGCAGCCGCCGCCGCAGCGGCAGCCGCAGCGGCAGGAGCAGGAGAGCCACCAAGACCGATGCGGGAGTTGCACAACCCCGGATCGACACTGATGCATCACTGGGTTGTGCTGCCAGCCATCGTGGGGGACTTCAAGTTCCCCCCGAACACCTTGCAGCTTCTCCCCCGTTTCCATGGGCTCGCCACCGAGGAGCCCCATCTCCACCTCCAGGAGTTCCTTATGATTTACAGCACTGTCCACGATCGTCAGGTGGACCAGGACACCATCAGGATGATTGCCTTCCCCTTCTCTTTGGCAGACAGAGCAGCCACCTGGCTGAAGCATCTGGGGAAGTTCGTCTACACTTGGGAGCAGCTCCGCACTGAGTACTTGCATAAGTACTATCCACTCGGGCGGACCAATGCCGCGAGAGCCCTGATCAGTAACTTCTCCATGCTCCCCAACGAGCAGTTCCATGAGGCATGGGAGAGGTTCAGAGAGCTGAGTGATAGATGCCCGCACCACGACATTTCCAAGCCCAACCTCGTGCAGAGCTTTTTCAGCGGGCTGACACCAGAGCTCCAGGGCTTGGTGAACGCTTCTTGTGGCGGTTCATACTTCGCCAAGGATCACGACCAGGTCTGGGCCATCTACGAGGAGATGGCCGAGAACTACATGTAGGGCTGGCTATCGAGCCCAACGAGCCGAGCCAGCCCCTGGATCGGGCTCAAACTCAATAAGCCTGATTGGGCTCGGGCTCGAGCTCAGGCTCGTTCGAGCCCAACCATGCTAGCTCGGGCTCGAACTCGGTGAGATCGAGCTCCTTATCGAGTTGGCTCGAGCTCGATAAGCCTCAAACCGGAGCTCGACCTCCTTATCGAGGAAAACTAATAATACTCGATGGAAAAAATATTTAATTCTCGACGATGTCGGGGAAGACCCGGGCCGAAGAGGGGGCTTGGAAATAGTTTTAAACCAGCAAATGACGAGCCAGGTTATAACCTCACCAGCTGTGTCATTGCCCCAAGCAAAGATACGGTAACCGTTGGCATTCCCCTCCCCTCTTAAAGGCACTGCTCTCCTATGCTATTTCAGGCCATCCGATGTGGAACTAAAACTTTATGGTTCCGAACCCTCCCATGCCATGTTCTCTGCCACTTTTAACATCTATTCGTAAAACCTCTCCCGACGATAGTTAGAGGGGTCAAATGGAGATATTGAAGTGGAGAATACTCCCCCTCCTCTCGCTCATGGCGTCCTTCCTCCTCCTCTACTTCAGAAGCTCCATGAAGGTGAACCAATCCCTGCACCAATCACGGATTTTTGCATTCCCGAAATATGATAATTGAATGATACTCGATGAAATACCACGCCTAAGAGGCGTTCCAGACGGTTTTTTTCTAATTCGGTCGAACTTGAAAGTGGTTTTGGTTGGTTGTTGATTTGAAGTGGGAAAAATCTGATCTTGCCTTTTGGTACTCATGTCTGTCTACTGGGAGCGGGTGCAGCTTGCTTCCTTTCGAACCCTATTGGGTTCGGAGCAAGCGGATTATTACGCCTGGCGGTGTTGTCGCTGGTTCTGCGGTGCAGGTTCATGATAATTTTGAGAGAACATGATTCAAAGAGAAATGTGGATGTTGTTGCTTGTTCAATGAAGCGAAAATTGAAAATGGATACTTCTATTTTGTTTGTATTATATATATATAATATGTATGTATATATATTCCTTATCGAGCCTCTTATTGAGTTATCGAGCCGAGCTCGGCTCGGCTCGAGCTCGGCTCGTTAATCTATCGAGCTCAAAATTCTGGCTCGGGCTCAGCTCAATAGCTTAATGAGTCGGGCTCACGAGCCCTTATCGAGCCGAGCCCGAGCCTGGCTCATCGAGCCGTGACTCAATAGCCAGCCCTAACTACATGGTGATGTCCCAAACCAGGTTGTATACTCAGGGCAGACCCCAGCAGCCAGGACCCGTGCAGTACCAGAGGATAGCACGGGTCGACGCCGGTCCATCCAGTTCGTCCGCAGTAGCAGCAGCACAGGCAGAGTCATCAGCTGCGGACATGGGCATCATTAGCGAAAAGTTGGATCGGATGGAGCTGATTGAGAAGAAGCAGTGCCTGGGCATCACTCAGATGGAGCAGATGGCACAGACTTTGAGCGACATGAAGACCCAGCTCATGTGTCTCCAGGAGGCACAGATGGCTCCCCAGCCCCGTCTTCACTCGCGAGGCGATCCAAGCAGCAGCAGCAGCTTGTCCCAGCACTCCAGCTCACACCAGCAGCCTAGACAGATTCACCTTGTACATGCGGTGCCGTACCAGCAGCCGCAACCCACCTACCAGTCACCACCATCTCCAGACTTGCAGATGGTGGTATACCAGCCGGATCAGCCTCTGGCAGTGCTCCCGCCACCCCAGTACGACACAGAGCCGTTGATGGATGTCAACGGGATTTGATATGACCGCTCTCAGCCCGGTATCCGACGAGACCATCCCGGATTCCGGTGGGGGACCGGAGGTACCCAGCCCCAGCAGCAGCCGTCAGGACAGGGTGGCCAGTACGGCCATCAGAGAGAGCACCAGCCGCAGCAGCCCCCCCAGTGTACCCACCACAGTAGCAGCAGCAGTCGTCCTATGGTCCTCGTCCCTATCAGCAGGGACAGTCTTGGAGGCGTGAGCAGCCTCACCAACAACAGCATCCACCCACCTACCCCTCTCAGCAGCACCAGTTCCAGCAGCCTCATTACCAGAGAGGCTACCCATCGGGCTCTCATGGTCCACCATACGAGAGCCCCACCTTGGACGATATAGCCCGCCTCCTCACGGATCAGCAGGCTACCTTCAGACGGGAGATGGACGAGTTCCGCCAGGAGATGCGGGACATAGTGAGAGGGAAGGCCTCCATCCCTGCCCAGATCGAGCCGAACCCCAACAGCTTGAAGAGGAAGTCTGAGCAGGTAGCTTACACTGAGTATGCCACCTACCAGTCCCCACCATCTCCAGACATGCAGATGGTGGTCTACCTGCCGGAATAGCCTCTGGCAGTACTCCCGCCAGCCCCCTACGATGCAGAGCCGTTGATGGATGTCAACGGGATTTGGTATGACCGTCCCCAGCCTGGAATCCGACGAGACCATCCCAGATTCAGGTGGGGGAGTGGAGGTACCCAGCCCCAGCAGCAGCCAGCCGGTTAGGGAGGGCAGTATGGCTAGTAGAGAGATCACCAGCCGCAGCAGCAGCCCCCAGCATACCAGTCACACCAGCAGTCGTCCTTCGGTCCTCGTCCCTATCAGCAGCAGGGACAGTCTTGGAGACGTGAGCAGCAGGCTCACCCAGCATACCAGCAGCATCCCTCTTCCTACCCCTCTCAGCAGCACCACCAACAGTTCCAGCAGCCTCAGCACCAGAGAGAGTACCCGTCGGGTTCCCAGGAGAGCCCCGCCTTAGATGACATCGCCCGCCTCCTCACGGATCAGCAAGCCACATTTAGACGGGAGATGGACGAGTTCCGCCAGGAGATGCGGGACCTGGTGAGAGGGAAGGCCGCCATTCCTGCACAGATTGAGCCGAACCCGAACAACCTCAAGAGGAAGTCTGAGCAGGTAGTTTCTACTGAGCATGCCACCCCTAGTGACCCATTTGATGATACATCTTCGGATCTATTTGATGCTGATTTTGTTACACTTAGGAGCAGTAGGACACCGGCAGGCGGCGGCGCCTCATCTGAGCTACACCACGAGGATCCACCTAGGGCGCCAGATGAGGAGGAGGAGAGCGGTACTGAGGCCGCACATGATGATGATGGTGGTACTGACGCCACCAAGGATGCTGATTCCACCGACGGTACTGAGGCCGCCGCTTCACCAGTTCGAGGAGGTGGTACTGACGCCACCAGTTTAGCCGAGCCAGCCCGCGGTACTGATGCCGCGAGACGTCCAGCAGCAGCAGCAGAGCCAACCCATGGTGGTACTGAGGCCACCAGTGTTTGTTTTGATAGAGATGTTGTCTTTCCTCGTGTTGATGTATCTCCGAACACTGTTGTGAATAAAGGAAAAGGTTTAGTTTCTTCTGGTCCCACTGTGGTGAGTAATGTATGTGTGGATCCGGCCGTCGAGCCGTCTAGGCCTTTTCCTAGTCCTTCATCTACGAAGGACCCTGTGATCCCCTTCCCTAGAGCCCTTCAGATGGGGAAGAGGAAGAAAAAAGGAAATGATCCAAAAAAGAGAGAGCAGGAGGAGTTCAGTCAGAGCATGATCGATAGATTCCAGATCCAGCTGACCCTCCAGGAGGCTTTGCAGCACATCCCCCTTCTTCAGCGATCTTTGAGAGATAGGACCACGGTCAGGAGGAGGAGGAGGAACCACACTTCAGAGATTCATGTGCTGACGGAAGCCACATGTTTTGCGATCCAGAACCGTCTGCCAGCCAAGAGGCCAGATTCAGGGGCCCCGTATGTCAGATGTCAGATCAGTGAGCAAAGGTTCGACCGGACTTTATTAGATAGCGGATCGTCGATCAACCTTCTTCCGGCAGCCCTCCTCGACCGCTTCGAGTTGGGCACTCTTCGACAGAGCAGGACAGTCCTTCAGTTTGCTGATCGATCTGTCAAGAGGCCGAAGGGGTTGTTGCGAGACGTTATCGTCACGATTCAGGGCCTGAAATTCCCCGTGGACTTCGTAGTGTTGGACATGGAGATCCCTGATTCAATGACCGATACCCCCATCATCCTCGGTCGCCCGTTCTTGGCCACAGCCAAGGCGGTGACTGATCATGATAGCGGGAAGGTATACTTTTGCGTCGAGGGCGAAAGTATACAAATAGAGACGGTCGAGGACTACAGAGCCAGAGAGAGCACGCTCAGAGGCTAGCACAGATTCAGAGCATCTGACAGACACAGAGCCAGACATCCACCAGGACTGTGATTTTGTGATCACAGACGACGAGGCAGCATGGGCAGATCCTGCAGCACAGGCCATCCTCTCATTCTCAGATACAGCTGATGCCGAGATGATAGCAGAGGAGAGTCTGGAGAGCACAGCCCTGGTCCAGGACACTACAGAGGCAACAGAGCCGGTCCTTGATCGCGACACGACTATCAGTGATGGTGGTGCTGAGGCCACCTTGTGTTACGGTGGTACTGATGCCACCGCATTTGATGCAGATCCCTCGGATTCAGAGTCTGATTGGGCAGATTGTGATGATCAGATGCCAGACTTGAGTCCACTTGAGCCTACAGATGAGGAGGAGGTAGATGCAAAACAGATCAGAGACAGTGCAGTTGAGCAGCCTTCTCCAGATCCAGTTTGCGAGAGTTCACTTTCTTTCTCCCAGGCAGATTTGGCAGACTTAGCAGCATTCACTCATTTCCTTCCGCAGCCAGATTTGCCAGCACCCAGCCTTCCAGAGCTGAAGTCGCTCCCTACTTCGCTGAAGTATCGGTTCCTTGCGGGTGAGCCAGAGATGTACCCAGTCATCATCTCCGCCGATCTGACTGGAGAGCAAGAATCCCGTTTGATGGGGGTTCGTTCTTGAAAAGAACCACAAGGCAATCGGATGGAGCGTAGCAGATCTCCATGGGATTAGTCCATCAGTGTGCTCCCACCATATCTATCTCAAGGAGGGGGCGAAGCCGTCGCGTGAGTTCCAGCGGCGACTGAACCCCAACCTGAGAGAGGTCGTGATGAAGGAAATATCAAAGTGGTGGAGTGCAGATTTTATTTATCCCATTTCCGACTCCAAGTGGGTCAGCCCCTTGCATGTGGTGCCCAAGAAGACGGGCATCACGACTGTGATCAGTGAGTCGGGAGAGGAGATTGCTACACGGGTACCCACCTCTTGGAGGGTCTGTGTTGACTACAGGAGACTCAACCAGGCCACCAAGAAGGACCATTTCCCCCTGCCTTTTATTGACCAGATCATTGAGAGACTGGTAGGGAAGAGCCATTATTGCTTCCTGGATGGGTACTCAGGCTACAACCAGGTGGCCATCGCTCCTGAGGACCAGGAGAAGACCACCTTTACCTGTCCCTTCGGCACATATGCCTTTCGACGCATGCCATTTGGGCTATGCAGCGCCCCTGCGACTTTTCAGAGGTGCATGCTGTCGATCTTTTCGGACATGGTAGGAGAGTGTTTAGAGGTCTTCATGGACGATTTCTCGGTCTATGGCGACGGATTCGACTCCTGTCTTGACTGCCTAGACCGAGTACTCCAGCGATGTATTGAGTTCCATTTGGTTCTATCTTGGGAGAAGAGTCACTTCATGGTGACTCAAGGGACGGTGCTTGGCCACATCATCTCCAACAGGGGCATGGAGGTGGATCCGGCCAAGGTTGATGTCATTAGGAAACTCGCACCGCCGTCCAATTTGAGGCAGCTACGGCCATTCCTGGGGCACGTTGGATTTTATAGGAGATTTATTCAGGATTTCAGCAGGATTGTCCGGTCGTTGACTGACCTCTTGACGAAAGACACCGAGTTCCTTGTCGATGACAAGTGTCTTTCGTCTTTTGCGACTCTCCAGCAGTGTGTTATTGAGGCTCCTGTCCTCCAGCCGCCTGATTGGTCTCTCCCATTCGAGATCATGACGGATGCCTCCGATTTTGCCGTAGGGGCAGTGCTGGGACAGAGGAGGGATGGAGTTCCATTTGCTATTCACTACGCTAGCCGCACATTGGATTCCGCCCAGCGGAATTACACGGTCACAGAGAAGGAGATGCTAGCCGTAGTGTTTGCCCTGGATAAGTTCAGATCGTATATCATCGGATCTAGAGTGACTTTGTACACAGATCACACCGCCATCAGGTACCTCATGGCAAAGAAGGATGCCAATGCCAGACTGACTAGATGGATCCTTCTACTCCAGGAGTTTGACATTGAGATCAAGTATAAGCCCGGAGTCAAGAATGTGATGGCGGATCATCTCTCCCGTTTAGAGCAGCCTGAGGAGTCTGAGCAGATTGATCCGATTCGAGATACCTTCCCAGATGAGGCGATCCTTGCTATCGCCTCACTCCCATGGTACGCCGATATTGTGAACTTTCTCGTTGCTGGGAAAGTTCCACAAGATTGGCCCAGGCAGAGGCTTGAGACCTTCCTCGCGAAGGCCAAGTCCTACCATTAGGAGGATCCCATCCTTTACCACGAAGGAGGGGATAGCGTATGGCGTCGGTGTATTCCTCAGTAGGAACACCATAGCGTCCTCACTTACTGCCACAAGCTTGAGGCAGGAGGACATCATTCTGGGAGGAGAACGACACAGAAGGTGCTCCAATCCGGCTTGTGGTGGCCTACCCTCTTCAAGGACTCAGATGAGTTCGTGAAGAGGTGTACTGACTGTCAGAGGATGGGCACTTGTGGACAGCGTGATATGATGCCGATGCAGCCCATTCACTTCTGTGAGGTTTTTGACGCATGGGGCATCGATTTCGTGGGTCCATTCCCTAAGAGTCAGGGATTCGAGTACATTCTGTTGGCCGTGGACTATGTTAGTCGTTGGGTGGAGGCTATCCCCGCCCGAGCCGCTGATGCGAGGACAGTTTGCAGATTTTTGAGGAAGCACATCATCACACGGTTCGGGGTTCCACGAGTTCTGATTTCTGATGGGGGATCTCACTTCATCAACGACCAGGTGAAGGCCCTTGCTAGCGAGTTCGGTATAGACCATCGTGTTGCTACACCCTACCATCCACAGACGAATGGTCTAGCCGAGGTGTCGAATAGGGAGATCAAGACTATATTGCAGAAAGTCGTCCGTCTTGACCGAACGAATTGGTCACAGCTTTTGGACTCGGTCTTGTGGGCATATAGGACGTCTTTCAAGACACCATTGGGCACATCTCCCTTTCGCCTCGTAGATGGCAAGCCGTGCCATTTACCTGTTGAGCTGAGGCACAAGTCACTTTGGGCAGTCACAGACATTCTTATGGATCCAGATGGTATGGGAGACCAGAGGAGGGCAGAGTTAGCCGCCTTGGAGGAGCTTAGAGATACAGCTTTCTCAAACAGCCTACATTATAAGGAGAAAGTGAAGGAGTGGTTTGATTCTCATATCAGCCACAAGCATTTTGAGATTGGACAGAGAGTATGGCTATTTGATGCGAGGTTACGTCTATTTCCAGGGAAGCTACAGAGCAAATGGAAGGGACCCTAATTGGTCAGAAAGGTACACGACAACGGTAGCATTGATATATCTGAGTTGTCTTCTGAGAGTACCTTTCGAGTGAACGGCCAGCGGCTCAAACCATTTCTAGATCATGAGTCGCGGGTCGTTGATCTTGCCCCTATTCATTTTGCGTGAGATGTGGACTTTGACTCACATCTAATGCATCTCACGCCTGAGTTTCACTGATCGTTCGCCTTATATAGATCCAGATGTCTATATCGCTACAGTCTTTAGTCCCACATCCCTTTCTTCATCTTATGATTATGCTATACTTAGGGTGTACTTTACCCTAAGTATAGGGGGGATGTGAGACCTTTTTGGGTATTTCTTTTGTTTCTGTTTACCCCTATTTTTGCTTCCTATACTTAAGGATATTTCACCCTAAGTATGGGGGGGTAAACCCTGTACATTCTCCACTCGGTTTTCCCTTAGTATACAACCTGCTATACTTAGGATTATTTGATCCTAAGTATAGGGGGAAGACCCGAGACCCTTTTGACTTTTCTATTCTCTTCTTCTTCTTTGTATATAGCCCTTCTTTTCACTTCTCTATACCTAGCACGAGTTATTTCTTATTCATCGCTCTTGACTCTGAGGACATCGTTCGAGCTAAGTATAGGGGGGTGTATATATTTCATATATACTTTAGCCATAACTCGTACTTTGTGTGAGTGTGTTAATAAATAAAATGGCTAAAAATCACAAAAATTAAAAATTTTTCATGTACATAACATTCTTTTATTTGCACATAAATAGCTAGTGTACAAATTATTTTTGTAAAAATGATTTCAAAAATCTTTTGTGTAAAGTTTGTGTAAATACTTTCTTATCAAAATTATGTATATAGTTCAAAATTTTTCCAAAATGTTTTGAAAAATCAAAAGTTTGCAAAAATCTTGTGTAAATGTGTGTAAATATCTTTTTGCAAAACTTGCACTTCATGCATCATCCATTCATGATTTCAAAACATTTTTTCAAAAATTATGCATGATTGTAAAATTTGTGTAAATAAGCATCTTTTGTACATATGTATATAGTTTTTCTGGATGATAGTTGACATTTAAACTAGCCTGGAATCAAATTGAGAAATGGAGCTTGATTAAGATCTTAATCCACCTAACTTCTAAGAGGAACCTTATAGGGCTTAGGTTTAAGGCTTTTCAGGTCCATGATGACTTAATTCTTTGAGTCCACTAGGCTATGATCACATTTCATCTCAATGAGCCTAAGTAGAGCACTTAACAACAACACATGACTCATATAGATTATGGCTTTACTTGGACACCAGCACTATGCACCGAGCTCTCTACGGATGAGGTGGTGAGGGGGCAGTCTTCCTTGACTTGGGGTAGCATATGAGGGTAGTACTTCTAGGCGGAACCTCTCTTCTTCTTTTAGTGAAGGAAGTGCGTCTCAACTTGGTCTGGTTGCCATGAGGTCTAACGACGGGAGTTGTGGGTTGCAATAAAGCTTCAAAAGAGGGATAGTCTACTGGCTCAAGAGGAAAAAACTCCTGGTATATATGCTGCACATGTATATGTTGTACAGATGCACTTGAAAAAAAAAAGAAAAAAAAGAAAAAAATGTGCAAAAAGAAAAATAGCTCCAAAAAAAAGTGGTGGGTCTGATAGAAAATGACAATCCCACCGGAGTATGTATATAGAGTGCAATAAGCAAAGCTTGGTTTCATGTTCCACCTGTTGTAGCTTGCAGCAGGAAGACTTGGCTACACTGGTCAAGCTCCCAAGGGTACTTGGCTACACTGGCCTTGACCCATTCTCTTCTTCCCCCTCTTCTTGAGCCGGTTGAACTTGAACTTAGAAGAGAATACCCCGCTCCTCGAGGAAAGAGTGGCCAGATTGATGTCATAGAGTTACCTTGTTGGGGAGGGTTGTCAAGTTGCCATTTCTGAGGTGGAGAGCTTAGACTTTCACTTTCACAGGACAAGGAAAGATTCATGGTCTTCAGGGTTTGTGATTGATGACTTGTTCTGATCTGGAGCATTGAGGAGTCTTGGTTATAGATTAGTGGAACTTAGAGGATGTTGAGTTTTAGACTTAAGTCCAAATAAGGTTCCGACACATTAATAATCCAAAGATCTGATCGAGCTCCATACCCCAATTTAATAAAGGCAAGTTTAATAATCAACCTTGATCCATGTACATCCTCTTTTTCTTTTTCTTTTTCTTTCTTTCTTTTTCACTTATTTTTCAAATAAGTGTTTGCTAAGGGACTAGCAAAGTTAAGTATAGGGGGTGATGAATACTCATTCATCACTCTTTATTCTTATATTTTAGCTACAAAAACCTTTGCAAATGCATGTAGATATGTGTAAATAGGAATAATTACCAAAAGCATGCATTGTGTAAAAACCTATAATTAGCATATTTTTGTGCAAAAATAAAAGAATAAAGATTAAAAAGAAAAAGAGGGAAATATTTAGAATAAATATTGAGCAACCTAACCCAAGGGAGCTCATATTTAGAATAAAAGCCAAAGTAGAGGGAGATAGGGGCTCTTGTGTAAATATTTATGTAAATAAAATAAAAGATATTTTCCTCACCAAAAATATACTTGTAAATACTTGTATATATATTTAGAAGTATAAAAACAAAAGAAAAAGATAAAAATCAAAAAGAACAAAAATACTCCTTTCACCATGTACATAAACCACTCCTATGTATCTATTTAAACCTTATAAATAAATAAAATTAATTTCCAAACTTTTTGAAAATAGTCTCTATTATATATTGTAAATAAATAAAATTAAAACAAAAACAAAATAAAAATAGCAAAAATTAAAAATACAAAAACACATTGTACAAATACCATGTATATAGATGTATATATATATTTATTTTACCTATGTACATAAATAATAAAAATAAAATAAAAATACCTTTGTATTCCTTATTTTATTCAATAAATAAATAAAATATAAAATAGGAATAAAATGGCATAAAAATACTAATTAAAAATCAAAAATCAAAACCTTAATTGTGTACATATACCTATATAGTACATACTATGTATATAGCTTATTTTTATTTCCAAAAATTAATTAAAAATCACTAAAAAATAGAAAAAAATAAAATAAAAATACTTTGTGTTTTGAGTTTTTGCAAATTCGGCCCCTAGCTACCCTTATTTTTCACTTCAAGATCCAGCCACGTGGCCGATTTTCATTGGGTCCTGGGGATGTTGACTGCCCGGTCAACTACCCCCCCAGGACCACTTCCCACGGATACAAGCGCCCGACCCGATTTCTCAAAATTATACCCGCTTGATCCGACACCCATTTCCCTAAACTCCGGGTCCGAATCCTTAATCGTTCATCCGACATCCTCGCCGGAGCCGCTCCCTTGGGATCCGCGCGCTCCTGAGCTTGCCCGGACCCATCTTTCTCGGACCCCTAGCCGTATATAGCTGCAGCTCCGCCACTCGATTGCTCCATCTTTGGCTAGTTGTTTCCTCCTCCTGTGAGCTCCAGAGCACCCGTGAGAGTGACAGCTCGCGTCTGAGCCTGTCGAAGCGAGGAGAGGAGGTGCAGCCATCAATCCGGTGAGCACAGCCGCTGCAGCTCCGTGACGAGTCGCTAAATACGGTGTTTAATTTGGTCACGTTGTAGCACGTGTACTTAGCGATTCGGTCAGAACCGAGAGAAGATCTCCGTGAAGAGTGTCTCGGCTTAATTTATATCCCGGGCAAGTCCGGGGTCGAACTCAGGGAGGCAAAGGAACAACTTGGGGGTTTAATTCAAAAACTTAGGTCTAGATTTCCAATGCGGTATTTTTTTTTGATTTTTTTAATGCAAATGCAAATGAATCAAGACACTAAGAGAGCATACAACTTAGCCAAATTAAGTTGAATAGAAAATAAGTCCAATTTAGCAAAGTTATATTTTTCCTAGGATCCTAATCCAGTGATGAACACAAAACACATTTTTTTGGAATTTTAGGACTTAAAATGTAACAATAAAAAATGCACACTTTTTAAGGGTCTTTTTGCAATTTATCACACAAACAGAAAGCAAAAATCATGAAAAAATTACTGGAATGAAAACATGATGCAATGAAGCTACAGTAATTTTTTTGGATTTTTCTGACAAATTATGATTTTTTTATGCATTTTTTAGTGAAAACAGAGTGATAATTAGTAATTAATTCCTATTAAATCCAGTTATCAAATTAATCAGAGTGTGATTTATCTCAAGTAGATATTTAGATTAGCAATCAAGGAGAGGTGAAATTTCGCAAAAAAGATATTTGTGGATTTAATTAAAAATCAATTACTAAAATCACTCTACAATTTATTTAAGGCACAAGACAACTCCATTGTGGATGAAATTTGGACAGTATCTTAAGCACTCATCAAAGCATCAAATATAATTTTTGTGGAATTTTTGGAGCCACCGTATGTTAGATATGAATTTAAGAGTACTGAATGGGTAAAATACCTAATATTTCAGTTAAACAATTATATTTAATTACCCAAGGATCACAAAAATACAAACAAATAGTCAAAATGTAGACATTTAGTTGCTCAACACAATGCTATTTTTCTTTAAATAAAAGGTAGCCAAAATGAGGTCCAAATTAATGCATAAACATAGGGGTGTCTTTGCAATTTCAGAAAACTATGATTACAAAAGAAAACATGCACAGGACTAAATGGTAATTACAGAAACTTTGAGAAATATTTTTGCAATTTTCACAAAATAAAAAAAAATAACCACAACCTTCTTCTTCCTTGCTGGGAACGGGGATGGAGAACCCAAAAGGGGTGGAGGTCGGCGGCGGCTCGCGGCCGTCTACAGCCGCGCGGAGGGCGGCGGAGCACGGGGCCGGCGATGGGAGGAGGTCGCGGGCGGCTGGGGGAGAGGAGGAGGAGGCGCGGTTGGCCGCGCGTGGCCTGGAGAGGGGCGTGGCTCGCGGCTGCCACGCGTGGGCATGGAGGGCCGCGCGAGGAGGGCGGCGCGGTGGCGAGGCGGAGGCGGCGGCCGCCGCGCGGCTGGTGAAGAGGGAGGGGGCGGCGGCCGGCGGCGCCGCTGGTGATGGAGGCGGCGGCGGTGGGCTCTCCCCCACCGCTGCTGCGACTGTTTTTTTTTATTTTTTTTTATTTTTTTTTCTTTTTTTTTGTCTGCTGTAATGAAGAGGGATTTTTTTTTTGTTTTAAAATTTTTTATCTTTTTTTAATTTTCTTTCAGACAGGAAATATGTAAACAAAAAGGAAAAGGGAGGGAATTGATAGTGAGATTATGGCGATGAAGATGAAGATGGATAAACAAATTATGGATGATGGGTGGTGATATGATGTGGTAAATATAAAAAAATGCAAAACTAACAAGATGATAAAAAGTGAGACGAAAAATTACCTACGGTGGAGAACGTCGCCTATGATGTGCTCGTGAGAGCACGGTCTTCGCTCGAATCGCCGGCGCACAATGAGCTCGAGCAGCGCGCGGTTGCGGCTGCGATGTTGGCCAAAAAGCCAACGGATCACACCGGAGAGAGGGCCGTCGTCGCTCGACCGCGGTTGCGTCGCTGTCACCGATTCAACTCAGGGAACTAGGCTCTCCTCACATAAAGATGGATCAAAGGTAAAAATGAGGAGAATGGCATGTATATAAAGAAGATGGGATGAGAGGTTATTAAAGTGGTGGGGTTGAATGGGAGGTTGATTTATTAATGGAGTTGAATGGGAAGTTGGGAAAAAATGGTGGAATAATGGAGTTGAATTGGTGATTATTGTAGAGAATGGAAATTAAATAATAAATAAATAAATAAATAAAGTTGTCTACTTTAAATACAATGAAATAAAAAGAGAAGATAAATAGTGGAGAATTTACAAAAGAAGACAAAATACCATGTACATTTTTTTTTACTTTTCTAATATGTAATTTTTTTGTCTTTTTAATAAGAGATATTTACAACGAAAAAATACAATAAAATAGTATAATTAAAATACAACACAAGTATGATTTTTTTGTATTTTTAATAATTAAGAGAGATAGAATAAAAAAAAGAAAGAAAGTATGAATATATACATACTGTACAATGTACATCTAGGTCCCAAAACCCAACTTTTGCAAACGAGCTCCGATTTTAATGAAACCACTTCCGTTGGATAGATAATTTTCTAACTTGAACTTTAAAAGTGAGTTTGGTGAATTTGGAGTTCATACGGAGCGGGAATTTAGCTTGGAAGTTGGTCTTTACGGCTTTTTCCCATTGGGATCTAGGAGCATTTATTTAAGGTAAAATTTGTTTTGTATTTTTGTATTTTTATATACATTATTATGAACAAGTTAGAGAAAGAATTAGCCAAAAAGGAGTTGAAATGAAATTATTAAAAATCCATGAAGTTTTGGGCTATTTACAAGTATAAAACTCCTTTGATTTTGCGGCTTTTTTTATTGTTAGTTTATTTTGTACAATCTAATATACAATAATTAGTGTATTTTATTTACAAGAGTCATTTTGTTAATTTATTGATTTTATGGACATTTTTCTGGAATTTTACTCGGGGATTTTGCTAAGATCAAGATATTGCGATGATGAATCGTGGATTCATCACCCCCCTATACTTAAACTTTGCTAGTCCTCGAGCAAATAAAGAATGAATAAGTTTGGTTAACCCCTGACTGTGCATGTGAATACAAGACTTGATCCGTTCAAGAACTCTCGGTTTTAGAGATCCTAAAATTCTAAGCTGAACCAAGCTCTAGTCAAAAGGTACCCAATTTCCCTAATTATCAGACTCTCTTTGTATACGTATATATAAGGGATATGACTTTAAGTGTTGACCGCAGTTACAAGAGTAGAGTCACAACGTCACCCAAGGTTCCAGTCCAAGAGACTCTCCTATGGACCCGATCCTCAACACTAGGGAATAAATCATTTCTTGCATCCAATCCACCGTCTCTTTAGTTGTCAGACTTTGAAAGTGTAGATGGAAGGCCAGTTGATGGAGGGCATAGGATTGTGTCATTTCTTCTCTCCCTCTCATTGGAACAAGGATCCTCTCAAGTGCCTTATTACGCAACGCATTTTTTTGGTGTTGATCAGTGCGTCCGTCAAGAGAAGTTGGAGCCGTCTGCACTTGTTTTCCTGGGAGTACACCGGGGTGTGCCTTTTTTGAGTACCTATCGTACCTTCTACACCCAGACTTGTAGCATTTACGATGCAGAGCCCTTTTTTGGTGCAAGCCCGACTCCTGGTCCTAATAGCGGTGGTCCAAGTGGACACTTTGAAACGGTTGGGAGTGCTTGCCTTTGGTGGAAGCTCTTTTGATAATTGACTTTGTGGAATGAGAGCTTTTCTTTGACATTTCATTGCTTTGTAGTATTTGTGGCTAGCTCCACTGCTTTTACCAAGAGTTGGCGCACACTGATCAACATTTTTTTTATTTTATCACACCCTGGCACATAGGTAAATATCAAGAGATAGTACAAGAACCATGTTCTCATACTGGCTAAATGTGCTGACACTCAGGTTTCATGAAGCCTTCATTGATTTTATCCCATCCTCGAGCATCATTAAATCAAGTCCAAACTCAAATCCCTCAATCCAGTTCCTCAAGTGAAATTTCAACTCATCTCATCATAACTGCAGTCGTGTATGTGAGGTGCTGATCATATTCTTAAGGTAGAGAGTAAGCATGCAATATAGCACACAAATCTTTCAAACTAGGGAAATGTGAATAATTAAGTCAAGGACCCTAATGACTAAGGCTGGTTAACTCAAAATCTCAAGAGCTCGTAAACCAGGTGTTCTTGAACATCACTAGTCTGATGTGAAAGTGAATTGTGTCAGGGATTAAACCAACTTATTAGTTAGTTTTTTTTAGTTTTTTTTTATGAATGTATTTTTTTGATGTTTTTTTTCGTTTTTTAAGTTTTGGAAAAGTTTTTTTTTTCAAAAAGGTTTTTTGTTTTTTTTGTTTTTTGTTTTGTTTTTTTTTTGTTTTTTGACAAACAAAGGCAAAGAAGTTTTTTTTTTTTTGAAAAAGATAGGTGGATAAGAAAAGACTTTTTTTTTTTGAAAAAGTTTTTTTTAGCAAAAGGATATATTTTTTTTGAATCGTTTTTTTTAAGCAAATAAAGAAAAAGAGTTTTTTTTTAGGAAAAAGTTTTTTTTCTTTACTTTTTTTTACCCACCCCATAATTAGTGTATAATATATACAAAAATACGTGAAAGTACGAGGTATGGGTAAAGTATATATGTAATATATACACGCCCCCCTATACTTAGCTTGTGCTATGTCCTCATGGCACCAGGTGACAAAAAGACATAGCTCGTACTAAGCGTAGGAAAGCTAAAATAATTAAAAGTATAGAAGTCGATCCGCCCCCCCTATACTTAGGCTCTAGACAGCCTAAGTGTAGAAGAAGAGCAAAAATGGGGCGGACGAGGTCAAGAGGAGAAATGATGAGTAAATACACATGGCAGGCATCGGTCCCCCCTATACTTAGGCTTTGGTCAGCCTAAGTATAGGACAAGAGTACGTGTGAGAACCGACGTGATCTCGAGAATATACAAAGAAGGGAGAATATGTACAAGAGTGATGGAATCTTCTAAGATGTTGAATCTTGATGCTGCATCTTCATGAAGAGTAATAAGATGTATCTGCTCTGTGCTCACTCTGTATGAAGTTGATGACCTCAACTTGGACTAACTGCTCTTTGGAATCAACAAAATGCTTCAACAGTTGTCCATTCACCACATGAGATTGTGCACCATCTTTGAGATCAGCTATCTCTACACTTCCATTCTCGTGCACTTTCTTAACCACAAAGGGACCCGTCCATTTAGATTTGAGCTTCCCATGGAACATCTTCAACCTGGCATTGAACAACCATACCTTTTGTCCAGGGACAAAGTCTTTGCACTTAATGTGCTGATCATGCCATCTCTTTACTTTGTCCTTATAAATCAAACTGTTGTCATATGCCCTGTTTCGGATTTCCACAAGCTCGTTCAAGTTCAAGTCTCGGCAAAGCTTCCCTAGGTGACAACTCCAATTAATCTTCTTAATTGCCCATTCGGATTTATGAATCAATTCTGCGGGCAAATGGCATGGCTTACCATAGATCATTCTAAATGGTGAAGTACCCAATGGTGTCTTGTAGGCTGTCCTATAGGCCCACAGAACTTGGTCCAAAAGTTGAGACCAGTTCTTCCTATCGGGACGAACCAATTTCTGCAAAATACTCTTCACCTCTCTGTTCGAAACCTCTGCCATACCGTTGGACTGTGGGTGGTAAGGACTAGTAACTCTATGATCAAATCCATAGTCCTTAGCTAAAGATCTCATATCTCGGTTCACAAAATGGCTACCCCCATCAGATATCAAAACTTTTGGCACCCCGAACCTAGCAATAATATGGTCTCTCACAAACTTACAAACAGTCTTGCTGTCTGCGGTTCGGGTTGGGATAGCCTCCACCCACCTAGATAGATAGTCAACCGCCAACAATATGTACTCATGTCCATGGCTGTTGGGAAAGGGACCCATAAAATCTATGCCCCATGCATCAAAAACATCACAAATAATCATCGGTTGCATGGGCATCTCATCTCTCTGTCCAACTGTCCCTCCCATCCTTTGACAGATCGGGCACGACCGTACAAAATTAATAGCATCTTTAAACAAGGTCGGCCAATACAATCCACATTGAAGTACTTTGTGAGCGGTTCGCTTTCCCGAATGGTGTCCTCCAGCCTCAAGTGAATGACAATATGTGAGGACACTATGGTATTCCTCCTGAGGAATACACCTTCTCCAAACACAATCCGGTCCTTCGAAGAAAAGGAAAGGATCGTCCCAGTGGTATCTCCTCGAATCCGACTTCAGTCGATCAATACTGCTCCTAGTCCAACCATGGGGAACCTGCTTGGAGACAAGATAGTTCACCATGTTGGCATACCACGGGAGGGAGTCAATAACACAAATTGACTCATCTGGGAAGGTCTCTCTAATCCGCTCATGATCAGGAGAATCCTTAAGTTCAATCCGAGAAAGGTGATCAGCCACAACATTCTTCACTCCAGGTTTATCTTTAATCTCCAAATCAAATTCCTGGAGGAGTAGAATCCACCTAAGAAGACGCGCCTTCGCGTCCTTCTTTTCCATTAAGTATCGAATGGCTGTATGATCAGTAAATATTGTCACCTTAGAGCCCAAAATATATGATCTGAACTTCTCGAGGGCCCATACTACCGCGAGCATTTCCTTTTCAGTCACTGTATAATTTTTCTGTGTAGGATCTAAAACTTTGCTCGCATAGTGAATCGCAAACGGAATCCCCTCTCGCCGTTGTCCTAACACAGCTCCTATAGCAAAATCTGAAGCGTCAGTCATGATCTCAAAGGGGAGAGACTAGTCAGGAGCTTGTAGGATAGGCGAGGTACAAATCTTCCTCTTCAAGAGCTCAAAGGCCTCCAGACACCTGTGATCTACAACGAACTCTATGTCTTTCCCTAAGAGCTCAGTCAGTGGGCGGGCGATCTTTGAAAAATCTTGAATGAATCTCCTATAGAATCCAACATGTCCTAAAAATGACCGCACTGACTTTACGTTGATAGGTGGATCGAGTTTCTTGATCACCTCCACCTTGGCAGGGTCAACCTCCATTCCCCTTTTGGAGATGACATGCCCCAACACGATACCCTCCGTCACCATAAAGTGACTCTTCTCCCAGGAGAGTACCAGATTCACCTCTCTACACCTCGTGAGGACTCGGTCCAAGTGCGCTAAACATGTATCAAAAGAATCACCATGGACCGAGAAGTCATCCATGAACACTTCCAGGAAATCTCCCACCATCTCGGCAAATATGGCTATCATGCACCGCTGAAATGTGCCCGGGGCATTGCAGAGCCCGAATGGCATGCGCCTGAAAGCATAAGTGCCGAATGGACATGTGAATGTGGTCTTTTCCTGGTCTTCAGGGGCTATGGCCACCTGGTTGTAGCCTGAGTACCCGTCAAGAAAACAGAAGAACTCTTTCCCTGCAAGTCTCTCCAAGATCTGATCAATAAAAGGTAAGGGAAAGTGATCTTTCTTGGTCGCAGCATTCAGGCGCCTGTAGTCGACACAGACGCGCCACGACGTAGGTACTCGTGTCGCGATCTCTACCCCCTCATCGTTGGTGACCATCTGAATTCCCGACTTCTTCGGGACAACATGAAGTGGGGCCACCCACTTGGAGTCAGAAATAGGGTATATGAACCCTGCCTTGCACCATTTCTCAATTTCATTCTTCACGACTTCCCGTAGATTGGGGTTAAGTCTCCTCTGAAACTCACGGGAAGGTCTCACGTTATCCTCAGTAAAAATGTGGTGCGAGCAGAGAGCGGGGTTGATGCCCACGAGATCCGACACTGTCCAGCCTATTGCTTTGCGGTTCCTCTCTAAGACCTCTAACAACCTAGACTCCTGTTCTAAAGTCAAGTCTGAGCTAATGATGACAGGATATCTCTCTTTGGGTCCCGCAAGAAAGGCATACTTAAGTGTAGGAGGTAGTGATTTCAGTTCTGGCAATGTGATATCATCAAGCAGATCTGGCTGAACTGAATCTGAATCTGGTTCCGTGCTGCATGAAGGTGGGCTAAGCTGAGTAGTATTCGCCACCAAATCAGAAGTATCGGGAGTCGGATCGTCAAAAGTATCCAAACAATCGGCAAAAGCCACGTCCGACTCGTCATCTATGTCCCATGATTGTTCCGAAGAGGATGGAACTGACAGATCCGGATGGATCTCTAAGTCATCATGAGAATAGGTTGATGCATCTCTAGCAAGATCAGACCACACCTGGCAAACTGCATCATGCACTATATCCTCTCCAGATGAAAGGGTCTCGCTCTGTCCTGAAGGAATCTGTCCCCAAATCCCAACTGTGCTAATCAAACTGCAGTCTGCCTCTGAAGATGAGTACTCTGTGCTACTCTCTGAATCGGGTCGCTGACACTTGGTTTGCTTCATCTCAAGGTTCACCTCTCCGCCTGGAGAACGGAACTTCATCATTCCCGTACCATAATCAAAAGCTGCGCCTGCGGTCCTAAGGAAGGGTCGCCCGAGAATGATCTGAGATTCTCTCCAATGATTGGGGGTCTCCATGTCCAAGACTGTGAAGTCCACCTGATAGTTCTGCCCCTCAATCAAGATAACGACGTTCTTCACTTCTCCCTTAGGTCTCTTCATTGAACGATCTGCGAATTGGAGTAAAGCTCTAGATTTGCGAAGTGGTCCCAACTCCAATTTCTGATATAATGCTAAGGGAAGTAAGTTGATCGAAGAACCGTTATCTAAGAGTGTGCGTGCAAACGCAATGTCGTCAATACGACTCTCCACATAGTGAGCACCCATGTCTCTCTTTTTCTTTGGCAAAGTCTGATTCTTGAGACAATAGGTTGTGGCTACTGATAAGACATGTGTCTTTATATTTCGGTTATCTTTCTTCCTGCTAACCCTTCGAGGTGTGCATCTCACCTTAAGGTATTTTTGGAAGGCAGGATGGTTAGCCACATATTCATCAAATGGCACCTTAACTGTGATGTTTTCTTTGCAAAACCGTGCCATATCGGGGTCATCTTTCTGAATCTTTTTGATGCGCTTTCCTGCCGTAAGAGCACGGGGGAAAGGGATTGAAGCTAAGGAAACAGAGGATGAAGAATCTGAATCATGAACTGAAAGATCATTCTTTGCATTAACGGAAACAGAGTTCTTCATACATGAATCTTTGTGATACAACATGGACTCAAAATCTAAATTATCTACTACAGGTTGTGGAATAGAAGCTGGAGTGGTATCCGCCACAACCGGAGATGCAAGGTCCTCCATAGACTCAGAAGAATATCCATGCTGACGATGCTGCATACGTACTCTCCTCCTCCTCTCGGCTCCCTGAGTAGAAATCCTCGAATGGTGCTGATGGGGCTCTGAAATATGATGCCTCTCCTCCTCGTCCTCTGAAGACTCCTCAGGTAGAGCTCCAGAGATGCCCCTCCTCGTGTCCCTCGCCCGGTCAG
The DNA here is from genome assembly GCA_037367405.1 of Ottelia alismoides. Taxonomy (NCBI): domain Eukaryota; kingdom Viridiplantae; phylum Streptophyta; class Magnoliopsida; order Alismatales; family Hydrocharitaceae; genus Ottelia; species Ottelia alismoides. The sequence goes on along the minus strand of JAZKJV010004338.1, from coordinate 61,490 downwards.
GTACGACCACGGTCCTTCCGCTCCTGAGTGACATGTGGTTAGCCTCGTCACACGAAAGAATCTCATGTTCAGATTTAGGAGATGCTGAATAGTATACCTGACCAAAGTGCTGCTGAGAACTAGAACGGTTCAGGCTATTGGGGTTAGCCTGAACTTGGGCTGGGATCGAGGTAGAGGGTGCAGTCTGCTCGTCTCGCCATCTGGACAGGCGGTTGACATCCACCCGTAAGTCCTGAACCTCGTTCCTGTAGGAACGTAGCTCGTCGAGTATCTGCTGCTGAATATCCATGGGACTAGACGATGAAGGAAGTGGATAAGACTGGGAAGAAGAACGGGAAGACTGGCCCTGCTGGCCGGTGTACTGCCTCTGCTGCTGCTGCTGCTGGGGTTGCGGGCCCTGCTGGCCCGTCTGGTAATGGCCCTGTCGGCCATACTGCTGGTACTGCTACCTCTGCTGCTGGGGTGGATGGAATCCAGGGCTCTGCTGTGAAGGAGGTGGTGCGGAGGTGAATGCGGTGTTGTGAAAGGTCGGGGGACGCTGATAGGTCTGTCGGTCTCCCGTACTTCCCTGCCTGGCAGGGTCCTGAGTATACCATATCCCATTCACCTCCCAAACTGGTGGAGGCTCCTCCTGGACTGTCTCTGCTACTGGAGGTGGCTGCTGGAAAGAGTGGGTGTAGGATTGGTCCTGCTCCCACGGCTGGGGTTGCCCTGACACCAACTGCTCCTGAACATGGTGAACTCGGTATACGGGAGCAGAGGGTGCAGTCACGGCGGGTATCCTTATCTTAGATACCTTCTCAGTCAACTCCTCCATCTGTTTTGGAAGTTTGGAGACGCTCCGGTCTAACTCATCAATCCTCCTGTCGATCTTCTCCACTACAGTAAGCTTGTCAGCAAGAAGTCCCATGCTAGGGATCACGTCCTGAGAGAGATCGACTACAGCTGATTTTCCCCCTCCAAGTGAGAGTGAACTGGGGGATGATGTATAGGCCCTGCTGGCCATCTGTGAGCGGCTAGTTTCATCCATCTGCTCGAGTACCCTCCAGACGGTATCCGCTCCTCGTGATGTATAGCTGCCTCCACAGGCAGCGCTCACTAAACCCTGCATCTCAGGGTTAAGACCAATGAAAAATGATTGGACCAAGATGTTATCATTTAGTCCATGACAGGGACACTTCTGCAGGATGTCCTTGAATCTTTCCCAAGCATCACAAAAAGCTTCATGGGGTAATTGGGAAAAACTCGTAATGCGCGCCCTCATCATGTTAGTTCTACTCAAAGGGTAGAACTTCTTCAAAAACAGGTCCTTGAACTGGGCATATGTGGTGACGATGATTCCAAGATTCTTTACCCAGTAATCGGCTTTTCCACCCAAGGCAAATGGAAGGGCTTTGAGCCTAATATAATCCTGGCTAACATTGTTATTTTTGAGGTTAGCACAGATGAGCTCAAAGTCCCTTAGGAATGCATATGGCTCCTCAGAAGCATTCCCATCAAAATGTGGCAGCAGGTTCAGGAAATGCGGCTTCAGCTCAAAATCAACCTCGGATTCGGCCGGACTCAAGTAGTTATGAATTTGATATTGTCCGGGGTTATAAGCCGCATCCATTGGTAGTTGGACCCCAACATTTAACTGTCCTAACTGAGCTCTCAGTAATGCTTGTTGCTGCTCAGATGCAGCCAATCGGGCTAGTATACTTCTCATCGGATCTTCATGGTTCTCTTCTTCCTCTTCTTTCTTCTTTGGAGGCATTTTACTCGTGTCTTCTATATGGCCTGAATCAGCAATGTGTTCTTGATTAGAAGAGGATTTATGAATCACGATATTCTCACCAAGGCGATGGTCTTCCTCGGTGAGGTGGGAAGAGAGAAATGGAATGGTTTGAGGGTAACCATCCCGAGAGTGAGTGATCCTGGGCTCAAGAGGGTCATGAGTCCAGGTTGGTCCAAGTTGCGCTTGGACCTTTGAAGACGTACTTTTCGAAGGGGTCAATGAGAGATTCGCAAAGTCCGAATAAATATCCCCCCAATCAGTCATCTTCGATGTCAAAAGAACCGATTAGAACACGATGTTTAATGAGGCGCTAGTTCTACGGTGCACGTAAATGTACGGAGTGAACTCACACAATTCAAACGCAATTCAAACCCCCAATTTCACCAACTCAACACGTGATGGCCGTAAGAGTTCGGCCGATTTATCTGGTCAATTTTAGTTGGTGAGAATACAATCTTGGAAAGATTAACGAGCTGTTAGGTGCCCGTATTTTCCTACAGACTGGCCCGGTTCTTACGACTAGTTTGACCTACTTTCAGCCAGTATAGGAGTAAGTACGGACCGTAAAAATACGGCTACCCGTTCCTTGAGGACTAATGCGTCCTCTAAACCTCCCACTCTGCTAAGGAAGTCCGGACCGTTTACCGGCTACCCGTAAATCCTCACTGAAAAGTAGCTAATCGCCTAAAAATAAAGAACCAGTAGTAAGTAAGAAATCCAGACTTGGCTCTATCCTAGGGTCGTCTCTCTCTCACTTGCAATAAAAACAAACAATGAGGGCTTTATGCACCCGAGAACAAGGGTTCTTTTTATTCCAATTAATTAAATCGACCTGCTCAATTCAGTCCCAATTTTAGAGTTAGGTTATCACTTGAATTTTATGTGAACACACAAGCACGTCTACCGTTCAGTCCCAATTTCCTTTTAACCTTAAGTTGTAAAACAAGAGGGGAATCGGAAATCAGAATGCAAACGAGAAACTATGATGCATGCTCAGAAGAAGTTATACTTACAGTGAATCCCAGCACTCTTCATGCGTTATGCAAAACTGAATTTGTAAATATTACACTAAATGCATGTAGATCGAGGAAACCGCACCTAAACAATATACTATTAGCGGGGAAGAATTGATTGAATTTGAGCTAAGTAGTACGTGTCTATGTGCGTCTCATTATGAATCTTATAAGATATGTGAATCTTCTAAGATAAGTGTGGCCTAAATTACGATGGGCACAAAAAAGTTTGATTCTAAACTACCGTGTGCCTAATCCTTAATTTCGCCACTCAAGTCAAGCCCCACCCTCGCCGGAGAGTGAAACAGGCTCGACACACCACAAATAATGTCTAAGTCTTTTTACATACACGAGCTCTCAAACAAGAGCCGCTATAAATGAGCAAGCTACCTAAATAATTACAACAATTATTACAAAATTCTCTCAAAAATAAATTGCTTTTCCTCGCTCTTCAGCAGTCGGCGCGCGTCGCGTCCATCGACCTCCGATGCACTCCAAGTCCACCGGGCCCTCACAAGGAAAATAAAATTTATATTAGAGAGATAAACAACAAAATATATACAAGAATATGAAGACAAATAATTGCAAAAAAAAAGGAAATGGATTAATTACAAGTGGGCTCGGGGGTTAGACTACCCGAGTAAATGGAAAACTAAATCCAAATTTTTAAATTAGTCCCTAAGCCGTTTGCCTCCCCGGCAACGGCGCCATCTGACGAGTCGCTAAATACGGTGTTTAATTTGGTCACGTTGTAGCACGTGTACTTAGCGATTCGGTCAGAACCGAGAGAAGATCTCCGTGAAGAGTGTCTCGGCTTAATTTATATCCCGGGCAAGTCCGGGGTCGAACTCAGGGAGGCAAAGGAACAACTTGGGGGTTTAATTCAAAAACTTAGGTCTAGATTTCCAATGCGGTATTTTTTTTTGATTTTTTTAATGCAAAAAGAATGCAAATGCAAATGAATCAAGACACTAAGAGAGCATACAACTTAGCCAAATTAAGTTGAATAGAAAATAAGTCCAATTTAGCAAAGTTATATTTTTCCTAGGATCATAATCCAGTGATGAACACAAAACACATTTTTTTGGAATTTTAGGACTTAAAATGCAACAATAAAAAATGCACACTTTTTAAGGGTCTTTTTGCAATTTATCACACAAACAGAAAGCAAAAATCATGAAAAAATTACTGGAATGAAAACATGATGCAGTGAAGCTACAGTAATTTTTTTGGATTTTTCTGACAAATTATGATTTTTTTTATGCATTTTTTAGTGAAAACAGAGTGATAGTTAGTAATTAATTCCTATTAAATCCACGTTATCAAATTAATCAGAGTGTGATTTATCTCAAGTAGATATTTTGATTAGCAATCCAGGAGAGGTGAAATTTCGCAAAAAAGATATTTGTGGATTTAATTAAAAATCAATTACTAAAATCACTCTACAATTTATTTAAGGCACAAGACAACTCCATTGTGGATGAAATTTAGACAGTATCTTAAGCACTCATCAAAGCATCAAATATAATTTTTGTGGAATTTTTGGAGCAACCGTATGTTAGATATGAATTTAAGAGTACTGAATGGGTAAAATACCTAATATTTCAGTTAAACAATTATATTTAATTACCCAAGGATCACAAAAATACAAACAAATAGTCAAAATGTAGACATTTAGTTGCTCAACACAATGCTATTTTTCTTTAAATAAAAGGTAGCCAAAATGAGGTCCAAATTAATGCATAAACATAGGGGTGTCTTTGCAATTTCAGAAAACTATGATTACAAAAGAAAACATGCACAGGACTAAATGGTAATTACAGAAACTTTGAGAAATATTTTTGCAATTTTCACAAAATAAAAAAAATAACCACAACCTTCTTCTTCCTTGCTGGGAACGGGGATGGAGAACCCAAAAGGGGTGGAGGTCGGCGGCGGCTCGCGGCCGTCTACAGCCGCGCGGAGGGCGGTGGAGCACGGGGCCGGCGATGGGAGGAGGTCGCGGGCGGCTGGGGGAGAGGAGGAGGAGGCGCGGTTGGCCGCGCGTGGCCTGGAGAGGGGCGTGGCTCGCGGCTGCCACGCGTGGGCGTGGAGGGCCGCGCGAGGAGGGCGGCGCGGTGGCGAGGCGGAGGCGGCGGCCGCCGCGCGGCTGGTGAAGAGGGAGGGGGCGGCGGCCGGCGGCGCCGTTGGTGATGGAGGCGGCGGCGGTGGGCTCTCCCCCACCGCTGCTGCGACTGTTTTTTTATTTTTTTTTATTTTTTTTCTTTTTTTTGTCTGCTGTAATGAAGAGGGATTTTTTTTTGTTTTAAAATTTTTTATCTTTTTTTAATTTTCTTTCAGACAGGAAATATGTAAACAAAAAGGAAAAGGGAGGGAATTGATAGTGAGATTATGGCGATGAAGATGAAGATGGATAAACAAATTATGGATGATGGGTGGTGATATGATGTGGTAAATATAAAAAAATGCAAAACTAACAAGATGATAAAAAGTGAGACGAAAAATTACCTACGGTGGAGAACGTCGCCTATGATGTGCTCGTGAGAGCACGGTCTTCGCTCGAATCGCCGGCGCACGATGAGCTCGAGCAGCGCGCGGTTGCGGCTGCGATGTTGGCCAAAAAGCCAACGGATCACACCGGAGAGAGGGCCGTCGTCGCTCGACCGCGGTTGCGTCGCTGTCACCGATTCAACTCAGGAAACTAGGCTCTCCTCACATAAAGATGGATCAAAGGCAAAAATGAGGAGAATGGCATGTATATAAAGAAGATGGGATGAGAGGTTATTAAAGTGGTGGGGTTGAATGGGAGGTTGATTTATTAATGGAGTTGAATGGGAAGTTGGGAAAAAATGGTGGAATAATGGAGTTGAATTGGTGGTTATTGTAGAGAATGGAAATTAAATAATAAATAAATAAATAAATAAAGTTATCTACTTTAAATACAATGAAATAAAAAGAGAAGATAAATAGTGGAGAATTTACAAAAGAAGACAAAATACCATGTACATTTTTTTTACTTTTCTAATATGTAATTTTTTTATCTTTTTAATAAGAGATATTTACAACGAAAAAATACAATAAAATAGTATAATTAAAATACAACACAAGTATGATTTTTTTGTATTTTTAATAATTAAGAGAGATAGAATAAAAAAAAAGAAAGTATGAATATATACATACTGTACAATGTACATCTAGGTCCCAAAACCCAACTTTTGCAAACGAGCTCCGATTTTAATGAAACCACTTCCGTTGGATAGATAATTTTCTAACTTGAACTTTAAAAGTGAGTTTGGTGAATTTGGAGTTCATACGGAGCGGGAATTTAGCTTGGAAGTTGGTCTTTACGGCTTTTTCCCATTGGGATCTAGGAGCATTTATTTAAGGTAAAATTTGTTTTGTATTTTTGTATTTTTATATACATTATTATGAACAAGTTAGAGAAAGAATTAGCCAAAAAGGAGTTGAAATGAAATTATTAAAAATCCATGAAGTTTTGGGCTATTTACAAGTATAAAACTCCTTTGATTTTGCGGCTTTTTTTATTGTTAGTTTATTTTGTACAATCTAATATACAATAATTAGTGTATTTTATTTACAAGAGTCATTTTGTTAATTTATTGATTTTATGGACATTTTTCTGGAATTTTACTCGGGGATTTTGCTAAGATCAAGATATTGCGATGATGAATCGTGGATTCATCACTCCGCCACCAGCGTGAGCTCCGAGCCTCGGAGCGAGACGATCCTTGAGGCAACGACCAGGAGCATCAGCAGCTCCTCCCCAGTCTCTCCGTTCACCCAGGTAACCCCTTAGGCTTCCCGTTTCCTTTAATTTTAGTTTACGCCCAAATCGCTCCACCGCCACGTTTCTTTGATTCCGACCATTCCATTACCCCTATCGATCATCGGAATCTACCTTCGTCTCCGCCACTCTCCGACGCACCTTCTTCATCCATTCACTCAACCCAGCTCGCACAGGAGCTGGGAACCGAGCTCCTCCGTCCACCACCTTCGCCGGAGCTCGCCGTCCCGACGCATTAGTCACCCCCACTTCGCCTAACCGGGTCGAGGCAATTTGCCCTCGACCCGTGAGTCTTCTGGTTCACTTTTCAGGTCGAAACGAGGGCCATCTGAGGCCCTTCGTCATCCAGCCAGGAGACCCAGCTCCGTCGACCTCGCCCGGGCTCCTCGGAGCTCGGCCCGATCATCGGAGCATCGCAGCAGACGCAGGAGCCCTCCCGCTTTCTTCTCCGACCATCAGAGTGCTCCAAGGAGGAGTATAGCGCACGCCCGAGCCCGGCAAGTCTCGCCGGGGACTTGTTCTTCCAGCATCCTCCAGCGTCGTCCGATCGCCCCTCCCGCTCCAGTTTCAATCCGAGCCGTCCATTGATGGCACAAAAAATCCCGAGCGATTAAGGCAATCAGGTAACTGAGTCGGTCGTTGCGACCTCAATCGCTCGGATGTGTATCAAGAAAAATATCAGACCACTAAACACAAATAAAATCAATCAAGCACGAAGAAAGGAAGCGGTCCTGCTAAATGTTTAACCTGGTATAGCCCCCAGGGTCGAACTCGAGGAGCACGGGTTGGCCAAAGGCCTATGAAGTAGTAAAAGTGAAATAAAATAAAAGACAAAATATTTTTAGTGATTTTTAATGATTTTTATATTTTTTTGGATTTTTAATATGTGAAGAAAACAAAAGAAACACAAAAACAATCACACTTTAGCTAATTAATTAATGCATCAAAAATCAAGCAAAAATTCAAACAAAAATGTTTTTATGTTTTATAGGATTTTTAGTGTTTTTGGTGAATTTTTGGAATTTTTATGATGTATATTTTATTTTCTAAAAATCAAACAGTAGCAAACATGCAAGGTACTATCCAGCCAGGCCCAAAATCCTTAGATAAAATATCTAAGGACCTCAAAAGGGCCCGGAGGTACTTTTCCTGTAAACTAGGTAAGACAAGGAAAATTTGAGTACCAAAATTATTGTTTTTAGGTTTTTAGATTATTTAATAGAATTTTTATGAGTTTTTAGGTGTTTTTAAGTTTTAAGGTTTTTAAGCAGTGAAAAATAGCCAAAATTGGCCAGAAAATCAAGGAACACTAAACAAACAGTACCTAATTTTTATAGAATTTTTAGAGGGGTTTTTATATTTTTTTGTGATTTTCTAGTCTAGGCAGTAACAAAAATGATGATTTTTGAATTTTTAAAAATAGCAAATAAACTCAGAAATGTCCTCAAAAATTCGCAAAAATCCTACAACATGGCAGGAGCCACGTGTCAAATTTTCATCGAATTTGGAGGTGATTTGATATTTTATTCAAAAATCACAAGAGGGTACTGTGCACAAGGACTGAAGTGCAAATACCCTAAGTTCTGGGGGTCCAGGTGAAAAATACCCAGCAAATCATGCGCGCGGCGCGTGCCTGGGGCACTCAGGGACCTATTTGTAAAGAAAACAAGTCCCGAGGACCTATTGGTAACTCGTACCAAAAGTCCAGGGGGCTATGTTGCAAATATCCCACAAATAGACGCACATGCGGATATTAAACCATTCACAGGGGCATAGATGCAAATACTAAAAAGATTTTATTCATTTCAGAACCATCCAGAACTACAAGGGCGTATGATGCAAATAACCCAAGAATACACGTGACGAAGCACGTGGCTCACACAAGCAGGGGTATATAAGCAAATATCTAAAGTACGAGGTCCAATGTGCAAATAACCCAACGTAAATAAAATATGAAAAATATTTACAGGACTAACACTAAATGCATAAAAGAAAAGGGGGGCCTAAGACAATTTACCCCTTATTAAATATCGGAGGCCAGATGAGTGACGCGTGGCTGATCTGACGGCTCTGGATGACGGCGCCTTTGTCTTCGAAAACGTGGGCCTGATCGAATGGCTGAGGGCTCTCCACGTGGCTATCAGACGACTGTGGTGCGCTGGTGGACGAAACCCTCGAGTAACTAACGGCTGAGATTGATCCTCGGGAGATCTGGCGGTTGCTGCAGCTCCGTGGATGGACGGACACGATGTAATCTGGAGCGCCGAGGTCAATCTGACGGTCGGCGAGGATCCTGGAAGAACTAGTCACCGACGACTTTCGCCGGCCCTCTGTGCACACGGTGGTCCTCGTCTGCTGCCTCTGGAGATCGGAGAAGCTCCGCGATGAAGCTCCGCAGCTGATGGTAGGCTCCGATGACCCAGCCAAGCCCTGGAGGGCTCCGGCGAGGTCGGCGGAGCTAAAGCTCCTGGCCCGGATGACTCAAGCCCTCAGATGGGCTTGCTCTGACCTGCAAAAGGGCTCAGAAGACTCGCGGGTCGAGGGCAAAGTGCCTCGACCCCGTTAGTCGGCGTGGAGGTGACTGGTGCGTCGGGGCGACGGGCTCCGGTGAAGGCGAAAGACGGTGGAGCCCGGTTCCCAGCTCCTGTGCGAGCTGGGTTGTGTGAGTGGGTGCAGAACGTGCGGCGGAGGAAGGCAGAGGTGACGGTCGATTCCGATGATCGAATGGGGGCGTGAGGTGGTCGGAATCGACAAGACACGGCGACGGCGAGATTTGGGGATAAATGGAAATTAGACTAAATAAGGGAGCTAAGGGACTACCTGGATGGTCGAGTAGACTGGGCTGGAGCTGGGGAAGCTCCCGGTCGTAGCCTCGAGGGACGTCTGGGCCCGAGGCTCGGAGCTCGCACCAATGGCGGAGCTACGACGGAGCTATTCGCCGGATCAGAGGTCCGACCACTCTCTCCTCTCTACGACACGTCCAACCTGGAGCTGTCACCTCGGGGGTGGCTGTGGAGGTCACGGGACGAAGGAATGGGGAGCCAAAGATAATTGAATTCGGTGGCGGAGCTCGCTTAAGTAGATTGGAGAGTCCGGTAAGACAGGCGCGGGTAGGGCGTGGAAGCGCGCGGATCCCGATGCAGGAGCTCCGGCGAGGGTGTCGGATGTGGGAGGTGTCAAACGGAGCCGGGGTTTGGGTGATTGGGAATCGGGTCGAGCGGGTATAAATCCGAGAAGAAGGTCCGGTGCTCGAACCCGTGAAGAGTGGTCCTGGGGGGGGTCAGTTGACCGGGCGGTCAACATCCCCCAGGGCCAATGGCTGAAGGCCACGTGGCTGAATCAAGAAGTGACAAATACATATAGCTAGGGGCCGAATCAGCAAAAACCTAAAACATGAAATATTTTTATTTTATTTTTTTCTATTTTTTGGTGATTTTTAATTAATTTTTGGAAGTAAAAATAAGGTATTTACATTATATAGCTATATATAGGTATATGTACAATATATTTTTGCATTTTTAATTTTTATTATTTTTATTTGATTTTTGTTTTGATTCTTTTCATTTTATTTATTTACAATATGTAACATAGAATATTTACAAAAAGTTTAGAAAATAATTTTATTTATTTATAAGGTTGAATAAATATAGGAGTATGGTCTATGTACATGATGAAAGGGTATTTTTAATCTTTTTGATTTTTAATTTTTTTTATTTTGTTTTCATCTTTTATAAGTATATACAAGTATTTATAAGCATGTTTTTGGGTGAGGAAAACATTTTTATTTTATTTACATAAATATACACATGAGCTCCTATCTCCCTCTACTTGGCTTTTATGCGGTCAGGCCCATACTGAGCCCTCCCTTGGGTTAGGTTGCTCAATATTTATTCTAAATATTTCCCTCTTTTTCTTTTTAATCTTTATTCTTTTATTTTTGCACAAAAACATGCTAATTATAGGTTTTTACACAATGCATGCTTTTGCTAATTATCCCTATTTACACATATCTACATGCATTTGCATAGGTTTTTGTAGCTAAAATATAAGAATAAAGAGTGATGAATGGGTATTCATCACCCCCCTATACTTAACTTTGCTAGTCCCTTAGCAAACACTTATTTGAAAAAGAAGTGAAAAAGAAAGAAAGAAAAAGAGAAAGAGGATGTAAATGGATCAAGGTTGATTATTAAACTTGCCCTCATTAAATTGAGGTATGGAGCTCAATCAGATCTTTGGATTATTAATGTGTCGGAACCTTATTTAGACTTAAGCTTAAAACCTAACAGCCTCTAAGTTCCACCAATCTATAACCAAGACTCCTCAATGCTCCAGATCAGAACAAGTCATCAAGCACAAACCCTGAAGACCATGAATCTTTTCTTGTCCTGTGAAAGTGAGATCTGAGCTCTCCACCTCAGAAATGGCAACTTGACAACCCTCCCCAACAAGGTAACTCTATGACCTCAATCTGGCCACTCTTTCCTCAAGGAGCGGGGTATTCCCTTCTAAGTTCAAGTACAACCGGCTCAAGAAGAGGGGGAAGAAGAGAATGGGTCAAGGCCAGTGTAGCCAAGTACCCTTGGGAGCCTGACCAGTGTAGCCAAGTCTTCCTGCTGCAAGCTACAACAGGTGGATCATGAAACCAAGCTTTGCTTATTGCACTTATATACATACTCCGGTGGGATTATCATTTTCTCTCAGACCCACCATTTTTTTGGAGTTCTTTTCTTTTTGCACATTTTTTTTTCAAGTGCATCTGTACAACATATACATGTGCAGCATATATACAAGGAGTTTTTCCTCTTGAGCCAGTAGACTATCCCTCTTTTGAAGCTTTATTGCAACCCACAACTCCCGTCGTTAGACCTCATGGCAACCAGACCAAGTTGAGATGCACTTCCTTCACTATAAGAAGAAGAGAGGTTCCGCCTAGAAGTACTACCCTCATATGCTACCCCAAGTCAAGTAAGACTGCCTCCTCACCACCTCATCCGTAGAGAGCTCGGTGCATAGTGCGGTTGTCCAAGTAAAGCCATAATCTATATGAGTCATGTGTTGTTGTTAAGTGCTCTACTTAGGCTCATTGAGATGACATGTGATCATAGCCTAGTGAACTCAAAGAATTAAGTCACCATGGACCTGAAAAGCCTTAAACCTAAGCCCTATAAGGTTCTTCTTAGGAATTAGGTGGATTAAGATCTTAATCAAGCTCCATTTCTCAATTTGATTCCAGGCTAGTTTAAATGTCAACTATCATCCAGAAAAACTATATACATATGTACAAAAAGATGCTTATTTACACAATATTTTACAATCATGCAAAATTTTTGAAAAATGTTTTGAAATCATGAATGGATGATGCATGAAGTGCAAGTTTTGCAAAAAGATATTTACACACATTTACACAATATTTTTGCAAACTTTTTGATTTTCAAAACATTTTGGAAAAATTTTGTACTATATACATAATTTTGATACAAAAATATTTACACAAGCTTTACACAAAAGATTTTTGAAATCATTTTTACAAAAATAATTTGTACACTAACTATGTATGTGCAAATAAAAGAAGATTATGTACATGAAAAATTTTTATTTTTTGTGACACACTCACACAAAGTACGAGTTATGGCTAAAGTATATATGAAATATATACACACCCCCTATACTTAGCTCGAACGATGTCCTCAGAGTCAAGAGCGATGAAGACGACATAACTCGTGCTAGGTGTAGGAAAGTGAAAAGAAAGGCTATACAAAAAGGAAATGAAAAGTCAAGAGGGACTCAGGTCTCCCCCCTATACTTAGGATCAAGTAATCCTAAGTATAGCAGGCTGTATACTAAGGGAAAACCTGAGTGCAGAATGTACAGGGTCTACCCCCCCTATACTTAGGGTGCAATGTCCCTAAGTATAGGCAGCAAAACAGGGGTAGCAAGACACGAAGAAAATCACGACTATATACAAGAAGGAGGACATTACTCCCCCTATACTTAAGGTGAGAACCTTAAGTATAGGCAACGACAGGAGTGATGGAACCGAACGAAGAACAACCCGGTGTTTTCACCCCCCTATACTTAGGAATATCCTAAGTATAGCAAAGATAATCCTAAGCGATACCTGGGGTGAAAACTAGAACGGAAGAAAGAAGGATCAACATAAGACGAAACACGTATATACAAAAGAGTACAATGTTGAGGTGCCTCTCAACAAGCGCTAGGTTTTACACCCCTAGCTGGGCGCAAAGGCTAGGATAATGCAGTATCAAGGTTCAGGACGGCATCGGTAAGGCGAATGCCGTACTGTCGTCGTAGTCTCGGTATGAGAACAACGACGAACTCAACAGTGTAAAGTAAGACACCAAGGTATGCAATCAGGCGGGTGTCTGCTACCGGCCAAAGATATGGAAAGAAGTGATCGGGATCCGGTAGCACAAAAGAAATCCTCGGCTCTAGATCAGACTGGAGTGAGAGTATGGAGCCGACGAAATCAAACGTGGAGAAGGATGGATCAGTAATAGAATCCTCCACGTCAATCAGTGTCTCAAGCAGGTGTGGGCAATCAGGGCCAGGAGACTCTAGAAATGGACTGATATCCGATGAATAGAATAGAATCAGATCAGGGAAATCATCGAACATCTCCAGAATGGGCTCATCCTCGCGAGGGTTGTCGAGGTGAGAAGACTCAGAATCAGAAAGATCTAAAGACTCGGTTTTGTGTTCTGCCAGATCGGAAACACTCTCAGCAGGTGAAACCGAGTACTCATCGAGTGCGGCATCCTCCCGCAGATAACCCTCGGGGAGAGATGCAAGATCAGAAGTGAGAAGAAGAGGATCAGGATCTAGATGGGCATCTGCGCTGCTATCAAGTATCCACTCAGTGCACCAGGCTGCATCATCATCGGAAGTGTAAGTCTCGGCAATCTGGAAGCAGGAGAAGGTACTAGTCAACACCGCGGAAGATGGCAAAGTGTCTGCAGCTGATCCTCGCTCTGCGGCTATGCTGTCTGTCAGCTGGTCCTCGGGAAGTGTATCTATCTCAACAAAGTGGAGGACAAAAGGCTCGAGGATGGGACTCTCTGTGTCTGTACTCTCAAAGTGGTGTCCCTCATCGAGCTGTGGTTGCTGGGCTGAGTCCTGGTGACTGTCTGCATCCGAGAAGTGTCTCTGCAGGAAGAAAACTGACTCCTCCAGGACTAGAAACTGAAGTGTCTGGATCAATGGCTGCAAAAGCGGGGGCTCCTCCAGCTCCTGGAGCATCAGAAGATCTGATATCCAAGACTCGTCGATTGGGAACTCTGGAACTGACTCGAACTCCGACTGGAAGGCCAACGGGAACTCAAGTAGACTCTGGGTCCGAACCTCTGCTATCGCGGTCATCTCCTCTGTCAATGGTGTGGCATCATCCAAATTCTTGGGCTGGTGTGTAGAAACTGTCTCATCATGCAAAGTGACACACCGTACTGGTACAGCATCGTCCACATGTGTTGTCCCGACCAAGGCATCTCGTGTAGAAGAACTCTGTGAAAATAACCTCGAGATGGTATCCAGGAAGTGAATGTCGGAACTGCGGTGTGAACCGCCACATGTGGTAATCACCAGTGCTATCTGCTCTGCGGTCATCCCCCGCATGGAGATCTCTATCAAGTCTGTAAGTGGAAGTCCGTGCTCAGGGAATCTCCTCAAGAGGTCAAGAAACCTCGGCCATGCCTCGTGCAATGGCTCCTGGGGGTCAACTGAAAAGTCCATGATCAAAGACCGCATAAACTCTACTCTACGTGGAGGGAAGTATCTCTGTATAAACTCTCGGCGTAACTCTCCCCACGTCTCGAATGTCCTTCCCAATCGTCGGTGCCACCTCATGGCTCTATCGTGAAGCGTGAATGGGAAGGTCCTGCTCATCAGCTCCTCTGCAGTGACGTCTGAATATCTCTGTGCTCTGCAAAACTCCTCAAAAGCTGACAGGTGAAGATAAGGCTCCTCGTGCGCCTCTCCTGAAAATGTCGACAGTCGCTGAATGTAATCCAAATCCAAGACGAATGGACCTAGTGTAGAAGTTGACTGAGCTCCATGGGCTATCTGCTCCTCCTTCAATCTGGAAAAGGATCTGTCTGCTAGTCTCCACTGCTCTCTCTGGTCGCCAACGGAGTACGCTCTCAACTCAGCAACAGCATCGTCCGGGTCTCGCATCTGCTCTGTCTGATATCCTCAGACGTCTAACACAGCATGCCCAGAGTAATGAGATGAAAGGGAGGGAGGGAGCGGGAGGTTGGTCGGAGATCCGACCTCCCTGGAAGGTGGACTGGAGTGATGGTCAGAGGATGGAGAAAAAGCCGTAAGAGTCGGCTCGAAGTGAGGGGGATCCATCATCCAGGGGTAAAGGAGAAGAAAGTGGAAAGGGAGGTGAGGGAGGGAGATGAGAAAGGATCGAAGGGATCTGGCAATCAAACAAGTTGAACAAGCAAACCCTCAATTTACCTACGCACACAGAGCTGAAGACCGAAGGGATCGGTCAATTATCTTGTCAATTTTATTTTAGGTGATCATCCAGTCTATCAGAGCGATTACGTGAGGTCAATAGGTATCCAATTCTTTCTCAACCGACTGTCCCGTACTGAAAGCCGGTAATCAGTCAAGAAAAGATCGGAGGCTCTATCCTAATGTGCGGATCACTCTCTCGCTCATCCTAACCAGACAAGGAGGGGGTTACTCTCCCCAAGACAGATTTTTCGTGAGGTGTCTTTTAGGTCAAGTATGATTAGCAGTCCCGATTTTATTGTTTTTGTTTTTAGATATTTTTCAATAAAAAGAAACGACTAACGAATTTTTCGGTTCTCCTGATTATTAAGTCCAAAACAGGGGGGAGAAGACGAAAAAGCCGATGCGCGATAAATCAATGATGCATGCTGAGTAAGAAATGCGTACCTGTCTCCAGCACTCTACATGCAAGATGATCCGCGCATAAAAGTAAAGACAGAAAGAAAACTACCTATATGATGCAACGAGGAAAGCCGAGTCCTAGGTGAGCAAGTCTAGCGAAGAGCCGTCTAACCGGTCACCGACCTCCAAGCCAAAGAGTCCGGTCTTGGCCCGTCCCTCCTCTGTCCGACAAATCGGGGGTAGGAGTAAGCGCTTTACAGGACGGGCTGCGGCACGTTGGCTACGGAGGCAAATGAATCGGTTATTTTCATTATTGATTTTAAGTAGGTCCAATTATCGACCTATAGGAACAGATAATCAATTAGGTGTGTGGATCCTACTAGTTACAACACATTCACCAGAAAATCCTAAGTCTAGGGGCTCGAGCAAAAACCGCGAAAAAACCGGAAAAGGCAGAAATAAAAGAAAAAGAAAACCGCGAAAAAGCCGCGAAAAACCGCGAAGGTCCTAAGGGTCCCCCGAGCACACCGGTGCTCGGCGAAACAGACCCGCTACGGTCAAGTCACAAATATCCAAGCAGTCCAAGTCTTGAGTCCTGTATTATTACAATAATACTGAACAAAAATAAATCTACCCTAATCCTCACCCACTCAGCTCTCTCTCACTCTCTCCTGCGGCTCCGCGAAGAAAGGAGCCGCCTCCGAATCCCGCGGTTGCGCCGGCTCTCGAGAATAGCCGCCTCGGTCCTCGGGCCCTCGCAAGAGAAAACAAGTGGTCAGAACCAATCAAATAATATCAAAGAAAATAAAGGCAAATGAAAAATAAGGGTATATGTGCAAAAATGTAAAATAAAATAAACACACAAAATAAAACAAAAACAAAAATAAAAGAGAAAGAAAATAAAATCAAACAAAATATAGACAAAAAGCCGCGAAAAGCCACGAAAATAAAAACGAAAAGAACTACTAAGCCGTGCTCCCCGGCAACGGCGCCATTCTGATGGCACAAAAAATCCCGAGCGACTAAGGCAATCAGGTAACTGAGTCGGTCGTTGCGACCTCAATCACTCGGATGTGTATCAAGAAAAATATCAGACCACTAAACACAAATAAAATCAATCAAGCACGAAGAAAGGAAGCGGTCCTGCTAAATGTTTAACCTGGTATAGCCCCCAGGGTCGAACTCGAGGAGCACGGGTTGGCCAAAGGCCTACGAAGTAGTAAAAGTGAAATAAAATAAAAGACAAAATATTTTTAGTGATTTGTAATGATTTTTATATTTTTTTGGATTTTTAATATGTGAAGAAAACAAAAGAAACACAAAAACAATCACACTTTAGCTAATTAATTAATGCATCAAAAATCAAGCAAAAATTCAAACAAAAATGTTTTTATATTTTATAGGTTTTTTAGTGTTTTTGGTGAATTTTTGGAATTTTTATGATGTATATTTTATTTTCTAAAAATCAAACAGTAGCAAACATGCAAGGTACTGTCCAACCAGGCCCAAAATCCCTAGATAAAATATCTAAGGACCTCAAAATGGCCTGGAGGTACTTTTCTTGTAAACTAGGTAAGACAAGGAAAATTTGAGTACCAAAATTATTGTTTTTGGGTTTTTAGATTATTTAATAGAATTTTTATGAGTTTTTAGGTGGTTTTAAGTTTTTAAGGTTTTTAAGCAGTGAAAAATAGCCAAAATTGGCTAGAAAATCAAGGAACACTAAACAAACAGTACCTAATTTTATAGAATTTTTAGAGGGGTTTTTATATTTTTTTGTGATTTTCTAGTCTAGGCAGTAACAAAAATGATGATTTTTGAATTTTTAAAAATAGCAAATAAACTCAGAAATGTCCTAAAAAATTCTCAAAAATCCTACAACATGGCAGGAGCCATGTGTCAAATTTTCATCGAATTTGGAGGTGATTTGATATTTTATTCAAAAATCACAAGAGGGTACTGTGCACAAGGACTGAAGTGCAAATACCCTAAGTTCTGGGGGTCCAAGTGCAAAATACCTAGCAAATCACGCGCGCGGCGTGTGCCTGGGGCACTCAGGGACCTATTTGTAAAGAAAACAAGTCCCGAGGACCTATTGGTAACTCGTACCAAAAGTCCAGGGGGCTATGTTGCAAATATCCCACAAATAGACGCACATGCGGATATTAAACCATTCACAGGGGCATAGATGCAAATACTAAAAAGATTTTATTCATTTCAGAACCATCCAGAACTACAAGGGCGTATGATGCAAATAACCCAAGAATACACGTGACGAAGCACGTGGCTCACACAAGCAGGGGTATATAAGCAAATATCTAAAGTACGAGGTCCAATGTGCAAATAACCCAACGTAAATAAAATACGAAAAATATTTACAGGACTAACACTAAATGCATAAAGGAAAAGGGGGGCCTAAGACAATTTACCCCTTATTAAATATCGGAGGCCAGATGAGTGACGCGTGGCTGATCTGACGGCTCTGGATGACGGCGCCTTTGTCTTCGAAAACGTGGGCCTGATCGAACGGCTGAGGGCTCTCCACGTGGCTATCAGATGGCTGTGGTGCGCTGGTGGACGAAACCCTCGAGTAACTAACGGCTGAGATTGATCCTCGGGAGATATGGCGGTTGCTGCAGCTCCGTGGATGGACGGACACGATGTAATCTGGAGCGCCGAGGTCAATCTGACGATCGGCGAGGATCCTGGAAGAACTAGTCACCGGCGACTTTCGCCGGCCCTCTGTGCACACGGTGGTCCTCGTCTGCTGCCTCTGGAGATCAAAGAAGCTCCGCGATGAAGCTCCGCAACTGATGGTAGGCTCCGATGACCCAGCCAAGCCCTGGAGGGCTCCGGCGAGGTCGGTGGAGCTAAAGCTCCTGGCCCGGATGACTCAAGCCCTCAGATGGGCTTGCTCTGACCTGCAAAAGGGCTCGGAAGACTCGCGGGTCGAGGGCAAAGTGCCTCGACCCCGTTAGTCGGTGTGGAGGTGACTGGTGCGTCGGGGCGACGGGCTCCGGTGAAGGCGAAAGACGGTGGAGCCCGGTTCCCAGCTCCTGTACGAGCTGGGTTGTGTGAGTGGGTGCAGAACGTGCGGCGGAGGAAGGCGGAGGTGACGGTGGATTCCGATGATCGAATGGGGGCGTGAGGTGGTCGGAATCGACAAGACACGGCGACGGTGAGATTTGGGGATAAATGGAAATTAGACTAAATAAGGGAGCTAAGGGACTACCTGGATGGTCGAGTAGACTGGGCTGGAGCTGGGGAAGCTCCCGGTCGTAGCCTCGAGGGACGTCTGGGCCCGAGGCTCGGAGCTCGCACCAATGGCGGAGCTACGGCGGAGCTATTCGCCGGATCAGAGGTCCGACCACTCTCTCCTCTCTACGACACGGCCAACCTGGAGCTGTCACCTCGGGGGTGGCTGTGGAGGTCACGGGACGAAGGAATGGGGAGCCAAAGATAATTGAATTCGGTGGCGGAGCTCGCTTAAGTAGGTTGGAGAGTCCGGGAAGACAGGCGCGGGTAGGGCGTGGAAGCGCGCGGATCCCGATGCAGGAGCTCCGGCGAGGGTGTCGGATGTGGGAGGTGTCAAACGGAGCCGGGGTTGGGGTGATTGGGAATCGGGTCGAGCGGGTATAAATCCGAGAAGAAGGTCCGGTGCTCGAACCCGTGAAGAGTGGTCCTGGGGGGGGGGGGTCAGTTGACCGGGCGGTCAACATCCCCCAGGGCCAATGGCTGAAGGCCACGTGGCTGAATCAAGAAGTGACAAATACATATAGCTAGGGGCCGAATCAGCAAAAACCTAAAACATGAAATATTTTTATTTTATTTTTTTCTATTTTTTTGGTGATTTTTAATTAATTTTTGGAAGTAAAAATAAGGTATTTACACTATATAGCTATATAGAGGTATATGTACAATATATTTTTGCATTTTTAATTTTTATTATTTTTATTTGATTTTTGTTTTGATTCTTTTCATTTTATTTATTTACAATATGTAACATAGAATATTTACAAAAAGTTTAGAAAATAATTTTATTTATTTATAAGGTTGAATAAATATAGGAGTATGGTCTATGTACATGATGAAAGGGTATTTTTAATCTTTTTGATTTTTAATTTTTTTTATTTTGTTTTCATCTTTTATAAGTATATACAAGTATTTATAAGCATATTTTTGGGTGAGGAAAACATTTTTATTTTATTTACATAAATATACACATGAGCTCCTATCTCCCTCTACTTGGCTTTTATGCGGTCAGGCCCATACTGAGCCCTCCCTTGGGTTAGGTTGCTCAATATTTATTCTAAATATTTCCCTCTTTTTCTTTTTAATCTTTATTCTTTTATTTTTGCACAAAAACATGCTAATTATAGGTTTTTACACAATGCATGCTTTTGCTAATTATCCCTATTTACACATATCTACATGCATTTGCATAGGTTTTTGTAGCTAAAATATAAGAATAAAGAGTGATGAATGGGTATTCATCATCCATCTCCGGAGCATCCAGCATCGTCCGATCGGAGGAGGCGACATCTGGAGCGCCCACCGTAGCAGCCATCCGATCATCCACGTGGCACACATTCAGCCCATCCGCATAATAAAGGGTAATTTACCCTTAGGCCCTGTCTTTATTTTTATTTAGTTTTAGTCCTGTAAATATTAAAGTCAGTTGTTTAGTTTTAGGGCTATTTGCATATTGGACCCTGTGCTTTACTTTATTTGCATTTATACCCTTGCAAGTTGTGGACACGTGCATCGACACGTGATATTTTGGTTTATTTGCAGTAGAGATCCCTGTAGTTCTGGATGTTATTGAATGAATGAAAACTTTTATCTATTTGCATTTATACCCCTGTGCGTGGTTTATTTGAGCATGTGCGATATATTTTGGGTATTTTGCAGATAAGCCCCTGGACTTTTGGTACGTGTTACCAATAAGTCCTCGGGACTTATTTCTATTACATTTGGGTCCCTAAGTGCCCCAGGCATGCGCGTGGCGCTTGTTTTGCTGGGTATTTTGCACCAGACCCCCCAGAACTTAGGGTATTTGCACTTTGGTCCCTGTGCACAATGCCCATCCTTTATTTTTGAATAAAATATCAAAACACCTCCAAATCCAACGAAAATTTGACATATGGCTGCTGCCATGGTATAGGATTTTTATGGATTTTTGGGGACATTTTTGATTTCGTTTGATATTTTTAAAAAATAAAAACCTTCATTTTTGCCACTGTCTAATTTGGAAAATTACAAAAAAAATATTAAATAGTGTCTAAAAATTACAAAAAAATTGTCTACTGTTTATTTTGTGTTGCTTGATTTTCTAGCCAATTTTGGCTATTTTTCATTACTGAAAACTCATAAAAACTTAAAAACACTCAAAAACTTATAAAAATTCTAATAAATAAATTAAAAACCCAAAAATAATAAAATTGGTACCTAAATTTTCCTTGTATCCTCTTTCTTTACAGGAAAATTACCTCCCGGCCATTTTAAGGCTCTTAGATATTTTATCTAGGGCTTTTTGGCTCGGCTGGACAGTACCCCCTGTTTATCTCACTTTTTGATTTTTAGAAAATTAAATGAACCTCAGAAAATTCTCAAAAATTCACTAAAAACATTAAAAAATTTAAAACACATAAAAACATTTTTGTTTGAATTTTTGTTTGATTTTTAGTGCTTTAAATAATTTGTTAAAGTGTGCCTTTCTTTGTTTTTCTTAATTTCTCAATCACTTAAAAATCCAAAAAAATATAAAATAAATTAAAAACCACTAAAAATATTTTCCTCTTTTATTTTATTTGTTTTTACTACTTCGTAGGCCGAGAGGCCAACCCGTGCTCCTTGAGTTCGACCCTGAGTGCTATACCAGGTTAATCCAATAGCAGGACCGCTACTTCGCATTTTGATCGATTTTATCTTTATTGAGTGGTTCATTTTTCTTGATCGACATCGTCTGATCGCTTGGGTCGCAACGACCTATTTTTAGTACCTTATACCCGAGTGTTCATGCCTGTCATCTATCCCCTTCCCTAGAGCCCTTCAGATGGAGAAGGGGAAGAAAAAAGAAAATAAAAAGAAGAAAGAGCAGGAAGAGTTCAACCAGCAGATGATAGACCGATTTCACATACAACTGACTCTTCAGGAGGCTTTGCAGCACATCCCCCTTCTTCAGCGATCATTGAGAGACAGGACCACAGTCAGGAGGAAGAGGAGGAACCACCATTCAGAGATCCATGTGCTGACAAAAGCCACGTGTTTCGCGATCCAGAACCGTCTGCCAGCCAAGAGGCCAGATTCAGGAGCCCCTTATGTCAGATGCCACATTAGAGAGCAGAGGTTCGACCGGACTCTATTGGATAGCGGATCGTCGATCAACCTCCTTCCGGCAGCCCTTCTCGACTGCTTCGAGTTAGGCACTCTTAGACAGAGCAGGACAGTCCTTCAGTTTGATGATCGATCTGTCAAGAGGCCAAAGGGGTTGTTGCGAGACGTTGTCGTCACGATTCAGGGCCTGCAATTCCCCGTGGACTTCGTAGTGTTGGACATGGAGATCCCTGAGTCCGTGATTGATACCCCCATCATTCTCGGTCGTCCGTTCTTGGCCACAGCCAAGGCGGTGACTCACCATGATAGCGGGAAGGTATACTTTCACGTCAAGGGTGAAAGTGTACAAATAGATACGATCGAGGACAGTAGAGCCAGAGACAGATCGTGCTCAGAGACCACTTCAGACACAGAGCAGCTGACAGATGCAGGGCTAGACATCCACCAGGACTGTGACTTTGTAATCACAGACGATGAGGCAGTTTGGGCAGACCCAGTAGCACAGGCCATCCTCTCACTTTCAGACCCCGCTGATGCAGAGACGACAGCAGAGGAGAGCTTGGAGAGCACATTCCTGGTTCAGGATACCTTAGAGGCAGCAGAGCAGGTTCTCGACCGCGACACAGATTTTTGTGATGATGGTGGTACTGATGCCACCTTGTGTGATGCAGATCCCTCGGATTCAGAGTCTGATTGGGTAGATTGTGAGGACTACATGCCAGACCTGAGTTCCACTGAGCCTACAGCTGAGGAGGAGGTAGATGCCAAGCAGAGCATAGACAGTCCATCAGGGCAGCCTTCTCCAGTTTCTGAGAGTGAGAGAGAGTTTCAGTTCTCCCATGCAGATTTGGCAGCGTTCACAGAGACATTTCAGAGGCCAGATCCACCAGCACCCAGCTGTCCAGAGATGAAGCCGCTCCCTACTTCACTGAAGTATCGATTCCTTGCGGGTGAGCATGAGATGTACCCAGTCATCATCTCCGCCGATCTGACTAGAGAGCAAGAATCTCATTTGATGGGGGTTCTTGAAAAGAACCACAAGGCAATCGGATGGAGCATAGCAGATCTCCAGGGGATTAGTCCGGCCCTGTGCTCCCACCATATCTATCTCGAGGATGGGGCGAAGCCGTCGCGTGAGTTCCAGCGACGGCTGAACCCAAATCTGAGAGAGGTTGTCATGAAGGAAATCTCGAAATGGTGGAGCGCCGATTTTATCTATCCCATCTCCGACTCCAAGTGGGTCAGCCCTTTGCATGTGGTGCCCAAGAAGACGGGCATCACTACAGTGATTAGTGAGTCTGGAGAGGAGATTGCTACACGAGTACCCACTTCTTGGCGGGTCTGCGTTGATTACAGGAGACTCAACCAGGCCACCAAGAAGGATCATTTCCCCTGCCCTTTATAGATCAGATCATTGAGAGGCTGGCAGGGAAGAGCCATTATTGTTTTCTGGATGGGTACTCGGGCTACAACCAGGTGTCCATCGCTCCTGAGGACCAGGAGAAGACCACCTTTACCTGTCCCTTCGGCACATACACCTTCCGACGCATGCCATTTGGGCTATGCAATGCCCCTACGACATTTCAGAGATGCATGCTGTCGATCTTTTCGAACATGGTAGGGGAGTGCTTAGAGGTCTTCATGGATGATTTCTCGGTTTACGGTGACGGATTCGACTCCTGTCTTGACTGCCTAGACCGAGTACTTCAACGATGTATAGAGGTCCACCATGTGCTATCTTGGAAGAAGAGTCACTTCATGGTGACTCAAGGGACGGTGCTTCGCCATATCATCTCCAAAAGGAACATGGAGGTTGATCCGGTCAAGGTAGATGTCATTAGGAAACTCACACCGCCGTCCAATTTGAGGCAGTTACGGTCATTCTTGGGGCACATCGGTTTCTACCGACGATTCATTCATGACTTCAGCAGGATTGCCCGGCCGTTGACTGACCTACTGACGAAAGACACCGAGTTCCTTGTCGATGACAAGTGTCTTTCATCCTTTGAGACTCTCAAGCAGTGTGTTATAGAGGCTCCTGTTCTCCAGCCGCATGATTGGTCTCTCCCATTCGAGATCATGACGGATGCCTCCGATTTTACCGTGGGGGCCGTGCTGGGACAGAGGAGGGATTGAGTCCCCTTTGCTATCCACTACGCTAGCCGCACATTGGATTCCGTGCAGCGGAATTATACAGTCACAGGGAAGGAGATGCTAGCCGTAGTGTTCGCCCATCATTAGATCTAGAGTGACCTTGTATACTGATCACACCGCCATCCGATACCTCATGGCAAAGAAGGATGCCAAGGCCAGACTGACTAGATGGATCCTTCTACTCCAGGAGTTCGACATTGAAATCAAGGATAAGCCTAGAGTCAAGAATATGGTGGCGGATCATCTCTCCCATTTAGAGCAGCCTGAGGAGTCTGAGCATATTGATCCCATTTGTGAGACCTTCCCAGATGAGGCGATCCTTGATATCGCCTCACTCCCGTGGTATGCCGATATTGTGAACTTTCTCGTTGCTGGGAAAGTCCCACAAGATTGGCCCAAGCAGAGGCTTGAGACCTTCCTAGCGAAGGCCAAGTCCTACCACTGGGAGGATCCCATCCTTTACCACGAAGGAGGGGATAGCGTCTGGCGTCGGTGCATTCCTCAAGAGGAGCACCATAGCATCCTCACTTACTGCCACAAGCTTGAGGCAGGAGGACATCATTCTGGGAGGAGAACGGCACAGAAAGTGCTCCAATCCGGCTTGTGGTGGCCTACCCTCTTCAAGGACTCTGATGAGTTCGTGAAGAGGTGTACTGACTGTCAGAGGATGGGCACTTGTGGACAGCGTGATATGATGCTGATGCAGCCCATTCACTTCTGTGAGGTTTTTGACGCATGGGGCATCGATTTCATGGGTCCATTCCCTAAGAGTCAGGGATTTGAGTACATTCTGTTGGCCGTAGACTATGTTAGTCGTCGGGTTGAGGCTATCCCTGCCCGAGCCGCTGATGCGAGGATAGTTTGCAGATTTTTGAGGAAGCACATCATCACGCGGTTCGGGGTACCTCGAGTATTGATTTCAGATGGGGGGTCTCATTTCATCAACGACTAGGTGAAGGCCATTGCTAGCGAGTTCGGCATAGACCATCGTGTTGCTGCACCTTACCATCCACAGACGAATGGTCTAGCCGAGGTGTCGAACAGGGAGATCAAGACTATTTTGCAGAAAGTCGTACGCCCTGACCGAAAGGATTGGTCACAGCTTTTGGACTTGGTCTTGTGGGCATATAAGACGTCTTTCAAGACACCTTTGGGCACATCTCCCTTTCGCCTCGTATATGGCAAGCCGTGCCATTTACCTGTTGAGCTGAGACACATGTCACTTTGGGCAGTCACTGAGATACTTATGGATCCAGATAGTGTAGGAGACCAGAGGAGGGCAGAGTTAGCAGCCATGGAGGAGCTTAGATATACCACTTCTCAAACAGCCTACAGTATAAGGAGAGAGTGAAGGAGTGGCATGATTCTCACATCAGCCACAAGCATTTTGAGCCTGGACAGAGAGTATGGTTGTTTGATGCGAGGCTTCGTCTATTCCCAGGGAAGATACAGAGCAAATGGAAGGGACCTTATCTGGTGAGAAAGGTACACGACAACGGTAGCATTGACATATCCGAGTTGTCTTCTGAGAGTACCTTTCGGGTGAATGGCCAGCGGCTCAAGCCATTTCTAGATCATGAGCCGCGGGTCGTTGATGTTGCCCCTATTCATTTTGCGTGAGATGTGATCTTTTGACTCACATCTAATGCATCTCACGCCTGATTTTCACTGATCTTCCGACCTGTATAGATCTAGATGTCCATATCATTCCATTCTTTAGTCTCACATCCCGTTTGTCATCTTTGATTATGCTATACTTAGGGTGTACTTTACCCTAAGTATAAGGGGGATGTGGGACCTTTGAGTATTTCTTTTGTTTCTTTCTACTCCTATTTTTGCTGCCTATACTTAGGGATATTTTACCCTAAGTATAGGGGGGGTAGACCCTGTACATTCTTCACTCAGTTTTTCCCTTTGTGTACAGCCTGCTATACTTAGGATTACTTGATCCTAAGTATAGGGGGAAAAGCCGAGATCTTCTTGACTTTCTATTCATTCATTCGTCTCTGTATATAGCCTTCCTTTTCACTTCCCTATACATAGCACGAGTTATGTCTTCTTCATTGCTCTTGACTCCGAGGACATCGTTCGAGCTAAGTATAGGGGGGTGTGTGTACATTTCATATATACTTTAGCCATAACTCGTACTTTGTGTGAGTGTGTTAATAAATAAAAATGGCTAAAACCCTAAAAATCACAAAAATTAAAAATTTTCATGTACATAATCATTCTTTTATTTGCACATAAATAGCTAGTGTACAAATTATTTTTGTAAAAAGGTTTTCAAAAATCTTTTGTGTAAAGTTTGTGTAAATACTTTCTTATCAAAATTATGTATATAGGACAAAATTTTTCCAAAATGTTTTGAAAATCAAAAGTTTGCAAAAATCTTGCATAAATGTGTGTGCATATTTTGCAAAACTTGCATTTCATGCATCCATCCATTCATGATTTCAAAACATTTTTCAAAAATTTTGCATGTATGTAAATATTGTGTAAATTGCATCTTTGTACATATGTATATAGTTTTTCCGGATTATAGTTGACATTTAAACTAGCCTGGAATTAAATTGGGAAATGGAGCTTGATTAAGATCTTAATCCACCTAATTTATAAGAGGAACCTTATAGGGCTTAGGTTTAAGGCTTTTCAGGTCCATGGTGACTTAATTCTTTGAGTCCACTAGGTTATGATCACATGTCATCTCAATGAGCCTAAGTAGAACACTTAACACAACACATGACTCATAGGGACAATGGTTTTACTTGGACACCCGCACTTAGCACCGAGCTCTCTACGGAAGAGGTGGTGAGGAGGTAGTCTTCCTTGACTTGGGGTAGCATATGAGGGTAGTACTTCTAGGCGGAACCTCTCTTCTTCTTTTAGTGAAGGAAGTACGTCTCAACTTTGTCTGGTTGCCATGAAGTCTAACGACTGAAGTTGTGGGTTGCAGTAATGCTTCAAAAGAGGGATAGTCTACTGGCTCAAGAGGAAAAACTCCTTGTATATATGCTGCACATGTATATGTTGTACAGATGCACTTGAAAAAAATGCAAAAAGAAAATAACTCCAAAAAAGTGGTGGGTCTGATAGAAAATGATAACCCCACCGGAGTATGTATATAGAGTGCAAATAAGCAAAGCTTGAGATTCATGTCCTGCCTTATGTAGCTTGTAGCAGGGAGACTTGGCCACACTGGTTGAGCTCTCAAGGGTACATGGCTACACTGGGCATGACCCATTCTCTTCTTCCCCCTCTTCTTGAGCCGGTTGAACTTGAACTTAGAAGGGAATACCCTGCTCCTCGAGGAAAGAGTGGCCAGATTGAGGTCATAGAGTTACCTTGTTGGGGAGGGTTGTCAAGTTGCCATTTCTGAGGTGGAGAGCTTATACATCACATTCACAGGACAAGGAAAGATTCATGGTCTTCAGGGTTTGTGTTTGGTGACTTGTTCTGATCTGGATTGTTGAGGAGTCTTGATTATAGATTAGTGGAACTTAGAGGCTGTTGAGTTTTTAGCTTAAGTTCAAATAAGGTTCTGACACATTAATAATCTAAAGATCTGATTGAGCTCCATAATTCAATTTAATAAAGGCAAGTTTAATAATCAACCTTGATCCATGTACATTCTCCTATTTTTCTTTTTCTTTCTTTCTTTTTCACTTCTTTTTCAAATAAGTGTTTGCCAAGGGACTAGCAAAGTTAGGGGGGTGATGAATACTCATTCATCACTCTTTATTCTTATATTTTAGCTACAAAAACCTTTGCAAATGCATGTATATGTTTGTAAATACAAATAATTACCAAAAGCATGCATGGTGTAAAAAGTAATAATTAGCATGTTTTTGTGCAAAAATAAAAGAATAAAGAATAAAAAGAAAAAGAGGAAATATTTAGAATAAATATTGACCAACCTAATCCCAAGGGAGGGCTCAGCATGGGCCTGACCGCATAAAAGCCGAAGTAGAGGGAGATAGGGGCTCATGTGTGTAAATAAATTTATGAATACATTAAAAATAATTTCCTCCTAAAATAGAATAAAATGAGCTTGTAAATAGTTGAAAATACAAAATCAAAATTAAAAAAACTTAAAAATTAAAAAGAAAACAAAAATCCTCTACCTTGTGCACATTCATCATGTATATATTCCCCTATCTATATTTCTTTCACCTTATAAATAAATAAATTAGTTTCCATAAAAATTTGTATATATTTTATCTTTTATGTTGTAAATAAATAAAATAAAAACCACAAAAAACAAAAACCAAAATAAAAAGAACAAAATTAAAAACCAAAAATAACATTGTACATTTACTATGTATATAGATGTATATATCTATTTATTTAACCTTTGTATATAAATAATAAAAATAAAATAAAAATCCCTTTTTATTCCTAATTTTATGCTAGAAATAAATAAAATATGAAATGGGGATAAAAATGTACAAAAATAACTAATTAAAAATCAAAAATCAAAAACCTATATTGTGTAAATACCTATATATAGCTCTATTATGTAAATACCTTATTTTTATTTTGAAAAATTAATTAAAAATCACCAAAAAATAGAAAAAATTAAAACAAATATTTTTCATGTTTTAAGTTTTCTTTAATTCGGCCATTTGCTATTTTTAAATGAATATTCAAATCATTTTGACGTGGCCCCCTCTCATTGGTCCACGGGGGATGTTGACCCCCCGGTCAACTCCCCCCTGTGGACCACTTTCCACGGGTCGTGACACCCGACCCGATTTCTCAATATTTTAGCGTCACGACCCGACCTCCATTTACCCAAACCCAGGGTCCTACTCGTTCGTGCCAGATCCGACACCCTCGCCGGGATGCCCGCCTCGGGGTCCGCGCTCTAAGCTGCCCTACCCGATCGACTTTAGCCGGACCCCTAGCTGTATAAATGCCGAGCTCCGCCTCCATTTTCCGAATCTTTGGCTCCCCACTCATCCATCCCAGGACCTCCACTGCCATCCTCGAGGTGACAGCTCGCCGTTGGCTGTGTCGCAGAGAGGAGAGGGTGCCCGGACCTCAGATCCGGCGTCTTCGCGCCGCCGTGCTCCGCCTGAAGGTAGAGCTCGAGCCTCGGGCCTCGACGACCCGCGAGACGACGACCTAGAGCTTCCTGAGCTCAAGCCCAGTCGACTCATCCGCCCAGGTAGTCTTAGTTGTCTTTCCTTTTCTTTGATTTTGCATTACGCCCAAATCGACCCATCGTCGTTCTGCGCCGATTCCGACCACCGTACCCATCTATTCGATCATCGGAGTCGCTGACCACCTTCGCCTCTCCATCGCGCACGTTCTCCACCCCTCCATCCAACCCAGCTCACACAGGAGCTGGGATTGGGGCTCCTTCACCGTCGCATCGCCGGAGCCCCTACGCCCCGCCGCGTCGACCACAGTCACCCCCGCTTACAGGGTCGAGGCAACTTGCCCTCGACCCGCGAGTCTATTGCACATCTTTGCAGGTTCCCAGGAGCCCATCTGAGGGCTTCGACATCCAGGTGCAGCAGCTTGACCTCCGCCGGACTCGCCTGAGCTCCTCAGAGCTCCGTCGAGTCATCGGAGGGTACCAGTCGACGTGGGAGCCCACGGCCATCCTTCCCCGATCTTCAGCTGCCCGCGAGGAGGCCTCCAGTGCCTGCACAAGCCCGACGAAGTTCGCCGGAGCCCAGTTCGTCGAGGACCCTCCCCCGTCGTTCGATCCTCTTCCAGCTCCAGTTTGCATCTCAGCCGTCCATCTGAGGAGCCGCCAGCATCGTTTGATCCTTGGAGGAGCGATCCGGACCGTTGGCTCAAAGAGGCTTAGCCACAGCGCCTCATACCCGTTCGATCCCCCACGTGGCGAGTCCCCAGCCGCTCGATCAGACCGAGGACCCCAGCGTTGGGCGCCACCCTTCCCCGACCGTCTGATTGCACACGTGACGCCCATCTGACGGTCTACTTAATAAAGGGTAAATATCCCATTAGGCCCTTAGTTTCTGAGTAGTTTAGCTGTAGTCCTGTAAATATTTTTGATATTTTATTTGCGTGTGGTAAATTGCATCGTGGACCTTGTAGTGTTTGGTAATTGCTTTTAGACCCCTGCCTGTAGTGGATCACGTGCATCGCCACGCGTTTATTTGGGATATTTGCATGTATAGATCTACGTTTTCAGGGTGTTAATGAATGACTTTATCTTTTTTATTAATTGCAGATATACCCCTGTGAATGGTTTTTAATGTGCATGTGTGTTTACACTGAGGCCCCTGGACTTTTAATACCTATTATTAAATACTCCAGGAACCATAGTTTCTTTGCAATTAGGTCCCTGAGTGACCAAGTCACGCGCCTTGCACGTGTTTTCTTGGAAATTTTGCACCGGAACCCCTGGACTTCCTACTATTTGCGTATAGGTCCCTGTGCACTGTACCTTAGTTTTGATTTTTAATAAAATATCAAACCAACTCCAAATGTGATGAAAATTGGATACATGGCTCCTGCCATAGTGTAAAATTTTCTCCTATTTTTGGAGACATTTTTGATTTTATTTACTATTTTAAAAAATCAAAAACAAGCATTTTCTTTACTGTCTAACTTTAAAATTCACAAAAAAATATTAAAACACCTCTAAAATTCACAAAAAATTAGACAGTAGTTGTTTTACCTTGGTTGATTTTCTGACCAATTTTGGTCATTTTTGGATGTATAAAACTTATAAAAATTACAAAACCTCTAAAAACCCATTAAAATTCTAATAAATAATTGAAAAACCCAAAAACAATAATTCCAGTGCCTAAATTTTCCTTATATCTTCTAGTATTTAAGAAAATTACTTTCAGATGTTGAAAGAGCCTTTATCTATTTTATATTGGCTCTCCAAGTCTGACTGGACAACACTTTCATTTTTCTGCCTTGTTTGATTTTTAGAAAATTCAATAAGCATCAAAAAATTACCAAAAATTAACCAAAAACAGTAAAAAATATAAAAAAACATAAAAATATTTTTATTCGAATTTTTGAGTGATTTTTGAGTGCCTTAATAATTACTTGAAGTTGGTTGCTTTATTGCTTTCTTTATTTTCCTTATTAATTAAAAATCTAAAAAAATTTAAAAACATTAATAATCCACCAAAATATTTGTCTTTTATTTTATTCCTTTTTTTAGACTACTTCGTAGGTCGCGAGGCCATTACACGCTCCTTGTGTTCGACCCTGGTCGCTATACCAGGTTAATAGAATAGCGAGACCGCTATTTGAGTTTGATTGATTTTTATCCGATTTGGTGGTCTATTTTTCTCGATTGACACCGCTTGGTGACTTGGATCGCAACGACCCTCGATTACCTTTTACCCGAGCCGCTGGAACTCACGCGACAGCTTCGCCTCATCCTCGAGATAGATATGGTGGGAGCACAGGGCCGGACTTATCCCCTGGAGATCTGCTACGCTCCATCCGATTGCCTTGCGGTTCTTTTCAAGAACCCCCATCAGACGGGATTCTTGCTCTCCAGTCAGATTGGCGGAGATGATGACTGGGTACATCTCAGGCTCACCCGCAAGGAATCGATACTTCAGCGATGTAGGAAGCGGCTTCAGCTCTGGACAACTAGGTGCTGGTGGATCTGGCCTCTGAAAAATCTGCGTGAACAAATCTGCATGGGAGAACTGAAACTCTCTGTCACTCTCAGAAACTGGAGAAGGCTGCCCTGATGGACTGTCTTTGCTCTGCACGGCATCTACCTCCTCCTTAGTTGTAGGCTCAGTGGAAATCAGATCTGGCATATAATCATCATCACAATCTGCCCACTCACAATCTGACTCCGAGGGATCTATATCATCTAAGGTGGCATCAACACCACCATCATCACAAGAACCAGTGTCACGGTCGAGAACCGGCTCTGCTGCCTCAGAAATATCCTGGACCAGGAATGTGCTCTCCAAGCTCTCCTCTGTTGTCGTCTCTGCATCAGCGGAATCTGAAAATGAGAGGATGGCCTGTGCTGCTGGGTCTGCCCAAACTGCCTCATCGTTTGTGATCACAAAGTCACAATCCTGGTGGATGTCTAGCCCTGCATCTGTCAACTGCTCTGTGTCTGAAGTCGTCTCTGAGCATGCTCTCTCTCTGGCTCTGATGTCCTCGACCGTCTCTATTTATACACTTTCGCCCTCGACGCGAAAGTGTACCTTCCCGCTATCATGGTCAGTCACCGCCTTGGCTGTGGCCAAGAACGGACGACCGAGAATGATGGGGGTATCGGTTACGGACTCAGGGATCTCCATGTCCAATACTACAAAGTCCACGGGGAATTGCAGACCCTGAATCGTGACGACAACGTCTCGTAACAACCCCTTCGGCCTCTTGACAGATCGATCAGCAAACTGAAGGACTGTCCTGCTCTGTCTAAGAGTGCCCAACTTGAAGCGGTCGAGAAGGGCTGTCGGAAGTAGGTTGATCGATGATCCACTATCTAATAGAGTACGGTCGAACCTCTTCTCTCTGATGTGGCATCTGACATAAGGGGCTCTGGAATCTGGCCTCTTGGCCGGCAGACGGTTCTGGAGCGCGAAACACGTGGCTTTCGTCAGCACATGGATCTCTGAGTGGTGGTTCCTCCTCTTCCTCCTAACTGTGGTCCTGTCTCTCAGTGAACGCTGAAGAAGAGGGATGTGTTGCAAAGCCTCCTGAAGAGTCAGCTGTATGTGAAATCAATCTATCATCTGCTGGCTGAACTCTTCCTGCTGTCTCTTTTTGGGATTTTCATTTTTCTTCCCCTTCCCCATCTGAAGGGCTCTAGGGAAGGGGATCACGGCGTCCTTCTCAGATGAAGGACTAGGAAAGGGTCTAGACGGCTCGACGGCCGGATCCACACATACATCAGGCACCACAGTGGGACCAGAAAAAACCAAACCCTTTCCTTTATTCACAACAGAGTTCTGAGATACATTAGAAGTAGGAAAAACAACAGATCTCTCAGAATGAACACGGGTGGCCTCAGTACCACCATTGGCTGGAAGACTGGCGGCCTCAGTACCGCGCTCTGGCTCGGCATCGTGGGTGGCCTTAGTACCACCTCCTCCAACTGGTGAAACGGCGGCCTCAGCACCGCCGGTGGAATCAACATCCTTGATGGCATCAGTACCACCGTCATCATCTCTACGGCCTCAGTACCGCTCTCCTCCTCCTCGTCTGTTACTCTGGGTGTATCCTCATGGTGTCACTCAAATGAGGCGCCGCCTGCTGGCATCCTACCGCTCCTAAGTGTGACAAAATCAGTATCAAAAAGATATGCAGACATATCACTAAAAGTATCACTCGGAGTGGCATACTCAGTACAAGCTACCTGCTCAGATTTCCTCTTCAGGTTGTTGGGGTTCGGCTCGATCTGGGCAGGGATGGCGGCCTTCCCTCTCACGATGTCCTGCATCTCCTGGCGGAACTCGTCCATCTCCCGTCGAAAGGTAGCCTGCTGATCTGTGAGCAGGAGGGCTATATCATCCAAGGCGGGGCTCTCGTAGGGTGGACCATGAGAGCCCGACGGGTAGCCTCTCTGGTAGTGAGGCTGCTGGAACTGGTGCTGTGGCTGAGAGGGGTACGAGTGTGGCTGATGCTGCTGCTGGTGAGGCTGATCTCGCCTCCAAGACTGTCCCTGCTGATAGGGACGAGGACCATACTGTGACGACTGCTGCTGCTGCTGCTATGGTGGGTACACTGGCGGCTGCTGCTGCTACTGGTGATCCCTCTGATGGCTGTACTGGCCACGCTGACCTGACGGCTGCTGCTGGGGCTGGGCACCTCCGGTCCCCCAACGGAATCCGGGATGGTCTCCTCGGATACCGGGCTGGGGGCGGTCATACCAAATCCCGTTGACATCCATCAACGACTCTGTGTCATACTGGGGTGGCGGGAGCACTGCCAGAGGCTGATCCAGCTGGTATACTCATTCATCACTCTTTATTCTTATATTTTAGCTACAAAAACCTTTGCAAATGCATGTAGATGTGTATAAATACAAATAATTATCAAAAGCATGCATTGTGTAAAAACCTATAATTAGCATGTTTTTGTGCAAAAATAAAAGAATAAAGATTAAAAAGAAAAAGAGGGAAATATTTAGAATAATAATTGAGCAACCTAACCCAAGGGAGGGCTCAGCATGGGCCTGACCACATAAAAAGCCAAAGTAGAGGGAGATAGGGGCTCATGTGTGTAAATATATATGTAAATATAATAAAAGTATTTTCCTAACAAAAATAGGCTTGTAAATATTTGTATATATTTATAAATATAAAATCAAAAAATATATAAAAATTAAAAAGAAACCAAAAATCTCATTCACGTACATGATCACCTTGTACATAGTTCCATCATCCCTATTTATTTATCCTTATAAATAAATAAAAGTAATCTCCAAAATTTTTGTAAATATTCTATATTATATAGTGTAAATAAATAAAATAAAAACAATTAAAACAAAAACAAAATAAAAATAACAAAATTAAAAACACAAAAATATATTGTAAATATACCATGTATATACATGTATATATGTATTTATTTCACCTTTTATATAAATAATTAAAATAAAATAAAAATATCTTTTCATTCCTTATTTTATAATGAAAATAAATAAAATATAAAATAAGAATAAAATTGCATAAAAATAATAATTAAAAAATCAAAAATTAAAAACCCTATATAGTGTACATATACCTATATATTACATATTATGTATATACCTTATTTTTATTTCGAAAAAATTATTAAAAATCACTAAAAAATAGAAAAAATAAAATAAAAATATTTCATGTTTTAAGTTTTCACTAAATCGGCCATTTGCTACCCTTAATTTTAATTTCAAATTCCAGCCACGTGGCCTTTTCTCATTAGTCTTGGGGATTGTTGACCGCCCGGTCAACTACCCCCCCCCCCCAGGACCACTTTGCACGGGTCCTTAGCGGGTACCCATCTTCTCGGATTTTTCCCCGCTAAACCCGATCACCTACCACCTAAACCCCGGGTCCGACTCCTTAATGCGACATCCGAGACCCTCGCCGGGGTATCCACATCGGGATCCGCGCGCTCGGTCGCCCTACCCGACCTCTTCTAGCCGGACCCGCACCCTATTTAGCTCGAGCACCGCCACCCCAAATCTCATCTTTGGCTATTCGATTCCACCCCCTGTGAGCTCCGGTGTGTGCGTGAGAGTGACAGCTCACCGCCTGTGCTGTTGAAGCGAGGAGAGGGACTGGATTCCATCGATCCGGCGAGCTTCAACGCCGTTGCTCCGCCACCAGCTGGAGCTCGAGCCTCGGAGGGAGACGCTCCTCGAGGCGAAGAGCCAGAGCTTCCTTAGCTCTTCCCCAGTCTCCTCATCCACCCAGGTAACCTCTTAGGCCTTCCCTTTTCGTCGATTTCCCATTACGCCCAAATCGCCTCTCCGCCGTGTTTCGCCGATTCCGTCCACGACCGACCCCCAATCGATCATCGGGCTTCACCATCGTCCTCGCCTCCTTCCCACGCACCTTCTCCATATCCCCATCCAACCCAGCTCGCACAGGAGCTGGGGTTCGAGCTCCACCGTCCCCCCTTCACCGGAGCTCGCCCACAGCGCCCCATCGTTCACCATCACTCCGCCTAACTGGGTCGAGGCAGTTTTCCCTCGACCCACGAGTCTCCTGGACTGTTTTGCAGGTTCAATGAGGGCCATCTGAGGTCCTTCGACATCGAGCCAGGAGCTTCGCCTCCGCCGACCTCACCGGAGCTCTACAGAGCTCGGCTGGGTCATCGGAGGACACCAGCAGCTGCGCAGCGTCATGCCGGAGCTTCTCCGATCCTCAGGCGCAACAGGGGAGCTCAGGAGCGCACGCACGAGGCCGGCGAACTTCGCCGGCCACCTGTTCTTCCTTGACCTTCAGACACCGTTCGATCAGCCCTCCTGCTCCAGTTCTTATCTGGACCGTCCTTTCCCGGAGCCGCCTTCACCGTCAGATCTGAGGAGGACCGATCCCAGCCGCCCGATGCTCGTGGGTTAGCTACAGAGAGCCACGACTGTTGATCACACCACGTGGCTTAACCCCGAGCGTCGGATCACTTCGAGGACTCCAGTTTTGGAGCGCTAGTCGATCCCCACCGTCGATCCCTCCACGTGGCGTCCATCCTGCGATCCGCATTAATAAAGGGTAATTTACTCTTAGGCCCTTCTGTTTATTGCATTTCGTAGTTAGTCCTGTAATTAGTTAATCCAGTTGTTTAGTTTTTGGGATTATTGCATAGAGGACCCCGTACTCTACTTAGTTTGCATTTATGCCCCTGTGTATGGTCTGACGCGTGCATCGACACGTGCTTTTTTGGCTTATTTGCATTCCATGCCCCTGTAGTTCTGATTGTTAATGATTGAATGAAAGTTTGTGTTTATTTGCATTTATACCCCTGTGCGTATTTTATTTGAACATATGCGTTATATATTGGGTTATTTGCAGATAAGCCCTTGGGCTTTTGGTACCTGTTACCAAAAGGCCCTCGGAACTTATTTTTCTCACATTTGGGTCGCTGAGTGCCCCAGACACGCGCGTAGCACGTGTTTCGCTGGGTTAATTGCACCAGACCCCCCAGACTCTTGGGTATTTGCACTTTGGTCCCTGTGCACAGTGCCCTTCTTTATTTTTGGATAAAATAGCAAATTACCTCCAAATCCAACGAAAATTGGACACATGGCTCCTGCCATAGTGTAAAATTTTCGAGGATTTTTAGGACATTTTTGTTTTCATTTTATTTTTAAAAATTCAAAAACCTCTATTTTCTTCACTGTCTAACTTTAAAAATCACAAAAGAAATATTAAATAGTGTCTAAAAATTACAAAAAAAATTGTCTACTGTCTATTTTGTTGTGTTTGATTTTCTAGCCAATTTTGGTTATTTTTCATTACTAAAAACCACTAAAAATCGAAAAACACTCAAAACCTTATAAAAATTCTAGTAAATCAATTAAAAATCCAAAAACAATAAAATAGGTGCCTAAATTTTCCTTGTTTTATTCTCTTTACAGGAAAATTACCTCCAAGCCCACTGTTTTAGTCACTTTTTGATTTTTAGAAAATTAAATAAACATCAGAAAATTCTCAAAAATTCATCAAAAACACTAAAAATTATAAAATTCTTAAAAATATTTTTGTTTGAATTTTTTGGTTGATCTTTAGTGCTTTTAATAAATTGTTGAAGTGTGTGCTTAGTTGCTTTTCTTATTTTCTTAACACATTAAAAATCCCCAAAAAAATATTAAATAATTAAAAACCACCAAAAATATTTGCTTCTTTTATTTTATTTCTCTTTTTGACTACTTCGTAGGCCGAGAGGCCAACCCGTGCTCCTTGAGTTCGACCCTGGTCGCTATACCAGGTTAAATAAATAGTGAGACCGCTAGCTTATTTTTGATTGATTTTATCTCTCGTGGTGGTCTATTTTTCTTGATTGTTCGCATTTGATTGCTTGGGTCGCAACGACCGATTAGCACCATTATCCGCGTGGTCATTTTTGCGTTCATCAGAATGGCGTCGTTGCCGGGGAGCACGACTTAGTAGTTTTTATTTTTCATTTTTGTTTTCGCGGATTTTCGCGGCTCTTTCAGAGCTCGCGGCTTTTTCGCGGCTTTTGTCTATATTTTATTTTTGTTTTATTTTGCTTTATTTTCTTTTCTTTTATTTTTATTTTTATTTTATTTTGAGTGTTTGTTTTATTTTGCATTTTTGCATATATACCCTCATTTTCATTTGCATTTATTTTCCTTATTATTATTATTATTTGATTATTTTGGTCTGACCACTTGTCTCTATTTCTTGCGAGGGTCCGAGGACCGCGGAGGCAACTTTCGAGGAGCCGACGCAACCGCATGACTTGGAGGCGGCTCCCTTTTTTACGGAGCTGCAGGAGAGAGCGAGAGAGAGAGAGTTGAGTGGGAGAGGTTTAGTTAGATCTTTTATTTTTATTCTGATTATTATTGTAATAATACAGGGACTCAGAGACTGGACTTGTGGACTTTATTTGCTTAGCGGGTCTGTTTTGCCGAGCACCAGTGTGCTCGGGGGACCCTTAGGAGTTTTTCGCGGCTTTTTCGCGGTTTTGTTTTCTTTCCTTTTTACTGCCTTTTCCGGTGTTTACGCGGTTTTTGATCGAGCCCCTAGGCTTAGGATTTTATACTTGCTTGTGCCGTAATTAGTAGGGTCCCCACACTTAATTATCTGCCTGCTCCTATAGTGCGCTTAATTGGACCTACTAATAATCAATTAATAAAAATAACTGACTCACTTTCCTTCGTGGCTTACGTGCCGTAGTCTACCCCACAAAGCGCTTTCTCCTACCCCCGATTTGTCGGGCAGAGGAGGGGTAGACCAAGACCAGACCTTTGGCCTGTAGGACGGTGACCAGTTAGACGGTTCTGCGAGTAGAATTGCTGATCTAGGACTCGGTTTTCATCGCTGCATCATTTAGGTAGTTTAATTTCTGTCTTTACATTTATGCGCGGATCATATTGCATGTAGAGTGCTGGAGACAGGTACGCCTTTCTGACTTTGCATGCATCATTGATTTATCGAGCATCGGCTTTTTCGTCTTCTCCCCTGTTTTGGATTAAATAACCAGGTTAACCGCAAAATTCATTTGGCGTTTGTTTTTATTTAAAAAATATTAAAAAGAAAAACCATAAAATTGGGACTGGCTAAAACTATTGACCCTAAAAGACGCTCACCTTAAAAATTTTTCTTGGGGAGAGCAACCCCCTCATTGTTTGGTTTGATTGCGCGAGAGAGTGACCCGCACCCTAGGTAGAGCCCTCCGGTGCTATTTCCAGCTGACTACCGACTCTTCCGTGCGGGCCAGTCGGTTGGAGTAGTATCGGGTATCCTAACAGGTCACGTAAGCGCTCTGATATCTTGTGTGTTCACCTAATAAAAATTGACAAGATAATTTGACTGAGCTTTTACGGTCTTCAGCTCGCGTTGCGTTGGTGAACCGGGGGTTTGCATTCTGATCATAGCTTTTCCAGATCTCATCCGCACTACTCGACCAGATCACGATGATGGGTAGACGCTCTCTTAGGCAGCCTCTGGCTGCACCGCTTTTGGGCACGTCTACCCAATCATCTAGGTTGGCCCGCGAGAGCCAAGACCAGTTTCTCCGAGCCCGAGTATGATTCCGCCCTGTCCCCCTCGACCCCCTTTCTTTCGGTTCTGAGAGATATGAGCCATAGGAGAGAATAGCAGATTTGACAGCACCTGAGTATGGCTCATTTGATTTTGCAGACGTCATGGCCGGGTAGTTCAGAGGACCGCTCCAGGACAGAGCACATCGTGATGGACCAGGGAGCGATCAACTCCACCCTGGTCGCCTCGTTAGAGACAGTGCAACAGCAGCAGCTGAGGGATCGGGGAGCTTTCATGATTGAGATGAGGAGAGAGTTGGAGCGACTCAGAGCAGAGAGAGATCAGAGCGAGCCTGAGGATGGACCAGATGCAGAGGCACGAGCCGCAGCAGCCGCAGCAGCAGCAGCAGCCGCCGCCGCAGCGGCAGCTGCCGTGGCAGGAGGACCACCGAGACCGATGCGGGAGTTGCACAATCCCGGATCTACACTGATGCATCATTGGGTAGTGGTGTCGGCTATCGTGGGGGACTTTAAGTTCCCCCCGAACACCCTGCAGATGCTTCCCCGTTTTCACGGACTTGCCACCGAGGAGCCCCATCTCCACCTCCAGGAGTTCTTGATGATCTGCAGTACTGTCCACGACCGCCATGTGGACCAGGATACGATTCGGATGATCGCCTTCCCCTTCTCCCTAGCAGACAGAGCAGCCACCTGGCTGAAGCATTTGGGGAAGTTTGTTTACACCTGGGAGCAGCTCCGCACCGAGTACTTGAACAAGTACTATCCACTCGGACGGACCAATGCAGCGAGGGCCCTGATCAGCAACTTCTCCATGCTCCCCAACGAGCAATTCCATGAGGCATGGGAGAGGTTCCGTGAGCTCACAGACCGATGCCCGCACCATGATATCTCGAAGCCGAACCTTGTGCAGAGCTTGTTCAACGGGCTGACACCAGAACTCCAGGGCCTGGTGAATGCTTCTTGCACGACCAGGTCTGGGCCATCATCGAGGAGATGGCCGAGAACTATATGGTGATGTCCCAGACCCGGTTGTATACACAGGGCAGACCCCAGCAGCAGCCAGGACCCGTGCAGTACCAGAGGATAGCACGGGTCGACGCCGGTCCATCCAGTTCATCCGCAGTTGCAGCAGCACAGGCAGAGTCATCCGCTGCGGATATGGGTATCATCAGCGAGAAGTTGGACCGCATGGAGCTGACCGAGAAGAAGGAGTGCCAGGGCATCACTCAGATGGAGCAGATGGCACAGACTCTGAGCGACATGAAGACCCAGCTCATGTGTCTCTAGGAGGCACAGACGGCTTCCCAACCCCGTCTTCAGTCGCGAGGCGATACCGGCGGCAGCAGCAGCTCGTCCCAGCGCTCTAGCTCCTTTCAGCAGCCTAGACAGGTTCACCTTGTACAGGCGGAGCCGTACCAGTAGCAGCAGCCCTCTTACCAGTCACCACCATCTCCAGACATGCAGATGGTGGTATACCAGCCGGATCAGCCTCTGGCAGTACTCCCACCAGCCCAGTTCGATGTAAAGCCGTTGATGGATGTCAACGGGATTTGGTATGACCTCCCTCAGCCTGGGATCTGACGAGATCATCCCAGATTCAGGTGGGGGAGTGGAGGTACCCAGCCCCAGCAGCAGTCATCCGGTCAGGGAGGGCTGTATAGCCAGCAGAGGGATCACCAGCAGCAGCAGCCCCCAGCCCATCAGCCATACCAGCAGTCGTCCTTCGTTCCTCGTCCCTATCAGCAGCAGGGACAGTCTTGGAGACGTGAGCAGCAGGCTCACCAGTCACAGCAGCTGAATCCTTCCTCCTACCCCTCTCAGCACCAGCAACACCAGCTCCAACAGCCTCAGCACCAGAGAGGCTACCCGTCGGGCTCCCATGAGAGCCCCGCCTTGGATGACATAGCCCGCATCCTCACAGATCAGCAGGCTACTTTCAGACGGGAGATGGACGAGTTCCGCCAGGAGATGCGGGACCTGATGAGAGGGAAGGCCGCCATCCCTGCACAGATAGAGCCGAATCCGAACAGCCTGAAGAGGAAATCTGAGCAGGTAGTTTCCACTGAGCATGCCACTCTTAGTGATCCATTTGATGATATGTCTTCGGATCTATTTGATGCTGATTTTGTTACACTTAGGAGCGGTAGAGCACCAGCAGGCAGTGCCTCATCTGAGCGACGACTCGAGGATCCACCCAGGGCGCCAGATGAGGAGGAGGAGAGCGGTACTGAGGCCGCACACGATGATGATGGTGGTACTGATGCCACCAAGGATGCTGATTCCACCGGCGGTATTGAGGCCGCCGCTTCACCAGTTCGAGGAGGTGGTGCTGATGCCACCAGAGTAGGGCTGTCAGGAAAGCTCGAACTCGATGAGCTCAACTCGGGCTCGACTCGTTAAGGGCTCGTGAGCCGGACTCGAAACCTTAACGAGCCCGAGCCCGAGTTGGGATTTATGGCTCGTTAGCTTATCGAGTCGAGTTCGAGTTGGGCATTGTTCAACTCGGAAACTCGACTCGATAACTCGTTTTCTCTCTTAATAAAAAATTAAAAACATATATACCAAAACTTGCACATTGAGTTTGATTAAACTAGATTTTAACATTTTTCTTGCCCAAAAAGCTACACAAAAGAGTATAAAAAATCAAAATTACAAATGTCATTTGCACAACTTAATGTATAAAATGGAACAATGACTCATTAAGAGATTCATGAGCCTGCTCATTTTAAGGCTCATGAGCCAGCTCAGAAACTCACGACTCGATAAGAGGCTTGTGAGCCAGCTCATTTTGAGGCTCGTGAGCCAGCTCAGAAACTCGTGGCTCGATAAGAGACTCGTGAGTCAACTCGAACTCGACGAGTTCGAGTTGGCGATCCAGGGCTCGATCCTTATCGAGCCCGAGTTCAAGCTTAGGTTTCTTATCGAGTTCGAGTCCGAGTTGAGGCCAACTCGGCTCGTTGAACTCGATAGACACCCCTACACCAGAGTAGCCGAGCCAGCCCGCGGTACTGAGGCCGCGAGACGTCCAGTAGCAGAGCCAGCCCGAGGTGGTACTGAGGCCACCGGTGTTCGTTTTGATAGAGATGTTGTTTTTCCTTCTGTTGATGTACCTCAGAACACTGTTGTGAATAAAGGAAAAGGTTTAGTTTCTTCTGGTCCCACTGTGGTGATTGATGTATGTGCGGATCCGGCCGTCGAGCCGTCTAGGCCTTTTCCTAGTCCTTCATCTGAGAAGGACCCTGTGATCCCCTTCCCTAGAGCCCTTCAGATGGGAAGGGGAAGAAAAGAGAAAAAGACCCAAAAAAGAGAGAGCAGGAGGAGTTCAGCCAGAGCATGATCGATAGATTTCACATACAGCTGACCCTTCAGGAGGCTTTGCAGCACATCCCCCTTCTTCAGCGATCTTGAGAAATAGGACCACAGTTAGGAGGAGGAGGAGGAACCATCATTCAGAGATACATGTGCTGACGAAAGCCACGTGCTTCGCGATCCAGAACCGTCTGCCGGCCAAGAGACCAGATTCAGGAGCCCCGTATGTCAGATGCCAGATTAGTGAGCAGAGGTTTGACCGTACTCTATTGGATAGCGGATTGTCTATCAACCTCCTTCCGGCAGCCCTTCTCGACCGCTTCGAGTTGGGCACTCTTCGACAGAGCAGGACAGTCCTTCAGTTTGCAGATCGATCTATCAAGAGGCCGAAGGGGTTGTTGCGAGACGTTATCGTCACTATTCAGGGCCTGCAATTCCCCGTGGACTTCGTAGTGTTGGACATGGAGATCCCTGATTCAGTGACCGATACCCCCATCATCCTCGGGCGTCCGTTCTTGGCCACAGCCAAGGCAATGACTGATCATGATAGTGGGAAGGTATACTTTCACGTTGAGGGCGAGAGTGTACAAATAGAGACGGTCGAGGACTACAGAGCCAGAGAGAGCATGCTCAGAGATTAGCACAGATACAGAGCAGCTGACAGAGGCCGGGCTAGACATCCACCAGGACTGTGATTTTGTGATCACAGATGATGAGGCAGCATGGGCAGACCCTTCAGCACAAGCCATCCTCTCATTTCCAGACACCACTGATGCAGAGATGACAGCAGAGGAGAGCTTGGAGAGCACAACCCTGGTCCAGGATACTACAGAAGCAGCAGAGCCGATTCTTGACCGCGACACGGCTTTTAGTGATGGTGGTGCTGAGGCCACCTTGTGTGATGGTGGTACTGATGCCACCTTATTTGATGCAGATCCCTCGGATTCAGAGTCTGATTGGGCAGATTGTGATGACCAGATGCCAGACCTGAGTCCACCTGAGCCTACAGATTAGGAGGAGGTAGAGGCAGAGCAGATCAGAGACAGTACAGTTGAGCAGCCTTCTCCAGATCCAGTTTGCAAGAGCTCGTATTCTTTCTCCCAGGCAGATTTGGCAGACTTAGCAGCATTCACGCACCTTCTTCCGAGGCCAGATTTGTCAGCACCCAGTTGTCCAGAGCTGAAGCCGCTCCCTACTTCGCTGAAGTATCGGTTCCTTGCGGGCGAACCTGAGATGTACCCAGTCATCATCTCCGCCAATCTGACTGGAGAGCAAGAATCCCGTTTGATGGGGGTTCTTGAAAAGAACCGCAAGGCAATCGGATGGAGCGTAGCAGATCTCCATGGGATTAGACCATCAGTGTTCTCCCACCATATTTATCTCGAGGAGGGGGCGAAGCCGTCGCATGAGTTCCAGCGGCGACTGAACCCCAACCTGAGAGAGGTCGTGATGAAGGAAATATCAAAATGGTGGAGTGCAGATTTCATTTATCCCATTTCCGACTCCAAATGGGTCAGCCCCTTGCATGTGGTGCCCAAGAAGACGGGCATCACGACTGTGATCAGTGAGTCGGGAGAGGAGATTGCTACACGAGTACCCACCTCTTGGAGGGTCTGTGTTGACTACAGGAGACTCAACCAGGCCACCAAGAAGGACCATTTCCCCCTGCCTTTTATTGACCAGATCATTGAGAGACTGGCAGGGAAGAGCCATTATTGCTTCCTGGATGGGTACTCGGGCTACAACCAGGTGGCCATCGCTCCTGAGGATTAGGAGAAGACCACCTTTACCTGTCCCTTTGGTACATATGCCTTTCGACGCATGCCATTTGGGCTATGCAACGCCCCTGCGACGTTTCAGACGTGCATGTTGTCGATCTTCTCAGACATGGTAGGGGAGTGTTTGGAGGTCTTCATGGACGATTTCTCGGTCTACGGCGACGGATTCGACTCCTGTCTTGATTGCCTAGACCGAGTACTCCAGCGATGTGTTGAGTACCATTTGGTTCTATCTTGGGAGAAGAGTCACTTCATGGTGACTCAAGGGACGGTGCTTGGCCACATCATCTCCAACATGGGCATGGAGGTTGATCCGGCCAAGGTTGATGTCATTAGAAAACTCGTACCACCGTCCAATTTGAGGCAGCTACGGTCATTCCTGGGGCACGTTGGATTTTATAGGAGATTTATTCAGGATTTCAGCAGGATTGCCCGGCCGTTGACTGACCTCTTGACGAAAGACACCGAGTTCCTTGTCGATGACAAGTGTCTTTCGTCCTTTGCGACTCTCCAGCAGTGTGTTATTGAGGCTCCTGTCCTCCAGCCGCCTGGTTGGTCTCTCCCATTCGAGATCATGACGGATGCCTCCGATTTTGCCGTAGGGGCAGTGCTGGGACAGAGGAGGGATGGAGTCCCGTTTGCTATCCACTATGCTAGCCGCACATTGGATTCCGCCCAGCGAAATTACACGGTCACAGAGAAGGAGATGCTAGCCGTAGTGTTTGCCCTAG
This sequence comes from Ottelia alismoides, assembly GCA_037367405.1. Classification (NCBI taxonomy): domain Eukaryota; kingdom Viridiplantae; phylum Streptophyta; class Magnoliopsida; order Alismatales; family Hydrocharitaceae; genus Ottelia; species Ottelia alismoides. The sequence goes on along the minus strand of JAZKJV010004338.1, from coordinate 16,562 downwards.
ATAAGTTTCGATCTTATATCATTGGATCTAGAGTGACTTTGTACACAGATCACACCGCCATCAGGTACCTCATGGCAAAGAAGGATGCCAAGGCCAGACTCACTAGATGGATCCTTCTACTACAGGGAGTTCGACATTGAGATTAAGGATAAGTCTGGAGTCAAGAATGTGGTGGCGGATCATCTCTCCCGTTCGAGATACCTTCCCAGATGAGGCAATCCTTGCTATCGCCTCACTCCCGTGGTATGCCGATATTGTGAACTTTCTCGTTGCTGGGAAAGTCCCACAAGATTGGCCCAAGCAGAGGCTTGAGACCTTCCTTGCGAAGGCCAAGTCCTACCACTGGGAGGATCCCATCCTTTACCACAAAGGAGGGGATAGCGTCTGGCATCGGTGTATTCCTCAGGAGGAACACCATAGCGTCCTCACTTACTGCCACAAGCTTGAGGCAGGAGGACATCATTCTGGGAGGAGAACGACACAGAAAGTGCTCCAATCCGACTTGTGGTGGCCTACCCTCTTCAAGGATTCTGATGAGTTCGTGAAGAGGTGTACTGACTGTCAGAGGATGGGCACTTGTGGACAGCGTGATATGATGCCGATGCAGCCCATTCACTTCTGTGAGGTTTTTGACGCATGGGGCATCGATTTCATGGGTCCATTCCCTAAGAGTCAGGGATTTGAGTACATTCTGTTGGCCGTGGATTATGTTAGTCGTTGGGTTGAGGCCATCCCCGCCCGAGCCGCTGATGCGAGGACAGTTTGCAGATTTCTGAGGAAGCACATCATCACGCGGTTCGGGGTCCCACGAGTTCTGATTTCTGATGGGGGGTCTCACTTCATCAACGACCAGGTGAAGGCCCTTGCTAGCGAGTTCGGTATAGACCATCGTGTTGCTACACCTTACCATCCACAGACGAATGGTCTAGCCGAGGTGTCGAATAGGGAGATAAAGACTATATTGCAGAAAGTCGTCCGCCCTAACCGAAAGGATTGGTCATAGCTTTTGGACTCGGTCTTATGGGCATATAGGACGTCTTTCAAGACTCCATTGGGCACATCTCCCTTTCGCCTCGTATATGGCAAGCCGTGCCATTTACCTGTTGAGCTGAGGCACAAGTCACTTTGGGCATTTACTGATATACTCATGGATCCAGATGGTATGGGAGACCAGAGGAGGGCAGAGTTAGCCACCCTGGAAGAGCTTAGAGATACTGCTTTCTCAAACAGTCTACAATATAAGGAGAGAGTGAAGGAGTGGCATGATTCTCATATCAGCCACAAGCATTTTGAGATTGGACAAAGAGTATGGCTGTTTGATGCGAGGCTTCGTTTGTTTCCAGGGAAGCTACAGAGCAAATGGAAGGGACCCTACTTGGTCAGAAAGGTACACGACAACGGTAGCATTGATATATCTGAGTTGTCTTCTGAGAGTACCTTTCGAGTGAACGGCCAGCGGCTCAAGCCATTTCTAGATCATGAGCCGCGGGTCGCTGATCTTGCCCCTATTCATTTTGCGTGAGATGTGGTCTTTTGACTCACATCTAATGCATCTCACGCCTGAGTTTCACTGTTCTTCCGCCTTGTATAGATCCAGATGTTTATATCTCTACATTCTTTAGTCCCACATCCCTTTCTTCATCTGTGATTATGCTATACTTAGGGTGCACTTTACCCTAAGTATAGGGGGGATGTGAGACCTTCGGGTATTTCTTTTGTTGCTGTCCACCCCGTTTTTACTTCACCCTAAGTATAGGGGGGGTAGACCCTGTACATTCTCCACTCGGTTTTTCCCTTAGTGTACAGCCTGCTATACTTAGGATTACTTGATCCTAAGTATAGGGGGAAGACCCGAGACCCTCTTGACTTTTCTATTTCATTCATTCTTCTTTATATATAGACTTCCTTTTCACTTCCCTATACCTAGCACGAGTTATGTCTTCTTCATCGCTCTTGACTCTGAGGACATCGTTCGAGCTAAGTATAGGGGGGTAAGTATATATTTCATATATACTTTAGCCATAACTCGTACTTTGTGTGAGTGTGTTAATAAATAAAATGGCTAAAAAAAACCTAAAAATCACAAAAATTAAAAATTTTCATGTACATAAACTTCTTTTATTTGCACATAAATAGCTAGTGTACAAATTATTTTTGTAAAAATGATTTCAAAAATCTTTTGTGTAAAGTTTGTGTAGATATTTTCTTATCAAAATTTATGTATATAGTACAAATTTTTCCAAAATGTTTTGAAAATCAAAAGTTTGCAAAAATCTTGTGTAAATTTGTGTAAATATCTTTTTGCAAAACTTGCACTTCATGCATCATCCATTCATGATTTCAAAACATTTTTCAAAAAAATTTTGCATGTTTGTAAAAATTTGTGTAAATAGCATCTTTTGTATATATGTATATAGTTTTTCTGGATGATAGTTGACATTTAAACCAGCCTGGAATCAAATTGAGGAATGGAGCTTGATTAAGATCTTAATCCACCTAACTTCTAAGAGGAACCTATAGGGCTTAGGTTTAAGGCTTTTCAGGTCCATGGTGACTTAATTCTTTGAGTCCACTAGGCTATGATCACATGTCATCTCAATGAGCCTAAGTAGAACACTTAACAACAACACATGACTCATATAGATTATGGCTTTACTTGGACACCAGCACTATGCACCGAGCTCTCTACGGATGAGATGGTGAGGAGGCAGTCTTCCTTGACTTGGGGTAGCATATGAGGGTAGTACTTCTAGGCGGAACCTCTCTTCTTCTTTTAGTGAAGGAAGTGCGTCTCAACTTGGTCTGGTTGCCATGAGGTCTAACGACGTGAGTTGTGGGTTGCGATAAAGCTTCAAAAGAGGGATAGTCTACTGGCTCAAGAGGAAAAACTCCTTGTATATATGCTGCACATGTATATGTTGTATAGATGCACTCGAAAAAAAATGTGCAAAAAGAAAATAACTCCAAAAAAGTGGTGGGTCTGAGAGAAAATGATAATCCCACCGGAGTATGTATATAGAGTGCAATAAGTAAAGCTTGGTTTCATGATCCACCTGATGTAGCTTGCAGCAGGGAGACTTGGCTACACTGGTCAAGCTCCCAACGGTACTTGGCTACACTGGCCTTGACCCATTCTCTTCTTCCTCCTCTTCTTGAGCCGGTTGAACTTGAACTTAGAAGGGAATACCCCGCTCCTCGAGGAAAGAGTGGCCAGATTGAGGTCATAGAGTTACCTTGTTGGGGAGGGTTGTCAAGTTGCCATTTCTGAGGTGGAGAGCTTAGACCTCACTTTCACAGGACAAGAAAAGATTCATGGTCTTCAGGGTTTGTGATTGATGACTTGTTCTGATCTGGAGCATTGAGGAGTCTTGGTTATAGAATAGTGGAACTTAGAGGCTGTTGAGTTTTAGACTTAAGTCCAAATAAGGTTCCGACACATTAATAATCCAAAGATCTGATCGAGCTCCATACCTTAATTTAATGAAGGCAAGTTTAATAATCAGCCTTGATCCATGTACATTCTCTTTTTCTTTTTCTTTATTTCTTTTTCACTTCTTTTTCAATAAGTGTTTGCTAAGGGACTAACAAAGTTAAGTATAGGGGGGTGATGAATACTCATTCATCACTCTTTATTCTTATATTTTAGCTACAAAAACCTTTGCAAATGCATGTAGATATGTGTAAATACAAATAATTATCAAAAGCATGCATTGTGTAAAAACATATAATTAGCATGTTTTTGTGCAAAAATAAAAGAATAAAGATTAAAAGAAAAAGAGGGAAATATTTAGAATAAATATTGAGCAACCTAACCCAAGGGAGGGCTCAGCATGGGCCTGACCGCACAAAAAGCCAAATTAGAGGGAGATAGGGGCTCATGTGTGTAAATATATATGTAAATAAAATAAAAGTATTTTCCTCACAAAAATAGGATTGTAAATATTTGTATATATTTATAAATATAAAAATCAAAACAAAAATATAAAAAATTAAAAAGAAACCAAAAATCCCATTCATGTACATGATCACCTTGTACATAGTTCCATCATCCCTATTTATTTATCCTTATAAATAAATAAAAGTAATCTCCAAAATTTTTGTAAATATTCTATATTATATAGTGTAAATAAATAAAATAAAAACAATTAAAACAAAAACAAAATAAAAATAACAAAATTAAAAACACAAAAATATATTGTAAATATACCATGTATATACATGTATATATGTATTTATTTCACCTTTGTATATAAATAATTAAAATAAAATAAAAATATCTTTTTATTCCTTATTTTATAATGAAAATAAATAAAATATAAAATAGGAATAAAATTGCAAAAAAATAATAATTTAAAAATCAAAAATTAAAAGCCATATATAGTGTACATATACCTATATATTACATATTATGTATACACCTTATTTTTATTTCGAAGAAATTATTAAAAATCACTAAAAAATAGAAAAAAATAAAATAAAAATATTTCATGTTTTATGTTTTCACTAAATCGGCCATTTGCTACCCTTAATTTTAATTTCAAATTCCAGTCACATGGCCTTTTCTCATTGGTCCTGGGGATTGTTGACCGTCCGGTCAACTACCCCCCCCCCCCCAGGACCACTTTGCACGGGTCCTTAGCGGGTACCCATCTTCTCGGATTTTTCCCCGCTAAACCCGATCGCCTACCACCTAAACCCCCGACTCCTTAATGCTACATCCGAGACCCTCGCCGGGGTATCCACATCGGGATCCGCACGCTCGATCGCCCTACCCGACCTCTTCTAGCCGGACCCGCACCCATATTTAGCTCGAGCACCGCCACCCCAAATCTCATCTTTGGCTATTCGATTCCACCCCCTGTGAGCTCCGGTGTGTGCGTGAGAGTGACAGCTCACCGCCTGTGCTGTTGAAGCAAGGAGAGGGACCGGATTCCATCGATCCGGCGAGCTTCGCCGTCGTTGCTCTGCCACCAGCTGGAGCTCGAGCCTCGGAGGGAGACGCTCCTCGAGGCGAAGACCCAGAGCTTCCTTAACTCTTCCCCAGTCTCCTTGTCCACCCAGGTAACCTCTTAGGCCTTCCCTTTTCGTCGATTTCCCATTACGCCCAAATCGCCTCTCCGCCGTGTTTCGCTGATTCCGTCCACGACCGACCTTCAATCGATCATCGGGCTTCACCATCGCCCTCGCCTCCTTCCCGCGTATCCCCATCCAACCCAGCTCGCACAGGAGCTGGGGTTCGAGCTCCACCGTCCCCCCTTTGCCGGAGCTCGCCCACAGCGCCCCATCGTTCACCGTCACTCCGCCTAACTGGGTCGAGGCAGTTTGCCCTCGACCCGCGAGTCTCCTGGACTGTTTTGCAGGTTCAATGAGGGCCATCTGAGGTCCTTCGACATCGAGCCAGGAGCTTCGCCTCCGCCGACCTCGCCGGAGCTCTACAGAGCTCGGCTGGGTCATTGGAGGACACCAGCAGCTGCGCAGCGCCACGCTGGAGCTTCTCCGATCCTCAGGGCACAGCAGGGGAGGTCAGGAGCGCACGCACGAGGCCGGCGAACTTCGCCGGCCACCTGTTCTTCCTTGACCTTCAGACGTCGTTCGATCAGCCCTCCTGCTCCAGTTCTTATCTAGACCGTCCTTTCTCGGAGCCGCCTTCACCGTCAGATCTGAGGAGGACCGATCCCAGCCGCCCGATGCTCGCGGGTTAGCTACAGAGAGCCACGACCGTTGATCACACCACGTGGCTTAACCCCGAGCGTCGGATCACTTCGAGGACCCCAGTTTTGGAGCGCTAGTCGATCCCCACCGTCGATCCCTCCACGTGGCGTCCATCCTGCGGTCCGCATTAATAAAGGGTAATTTACCCTTAGGCCCTTTCTGTTTATTGCATTTCGTAGTTAGTCCTGTAATTAGTTAATCCAGTTGTTTAGTTTTTGGGATTATTGCATAGAGGACCCCGTACTCTACTTAGTTTGCATTTATGCCCTTGTGTATGGTCTGACACGTGCATCGACACGCGCTTTTTTGGCTTATTTGCATTCCATGCCCCTGTAGTTCTGATTGTTAATGATTGAATGAAAGTTTGTGTTTATTTGCATTTATACCCCTGTGCGTATTTTATTTGAACATGTGCGTTATATATTGGGTTATTTGCAGATAAGCCCTTGGGCTTTTGGTACCTGTTACCAAAAGGCCCTCGGAACTTATTTTTCTCACATTTGGGTCGCTGAGTGCCCCAGACACGCGCGTAGCATGTGTTTCGCTGGGTTAATTGCACCAGACCCCCAGACTCTTGGGTATTTGCACTTTGGTCCCTATGCACAGTGCCCCTTCTTTATTTTTGGATAAAATAGCAAATTACCTCCAAATCCAATGAAAATTGGACACATGGCTCTTGCCATAGTGTAAAATTTTCGAGGATTTTTTAGGACATTTTTGTTTTCATTTGATATTTTTAAAAATTCAAAAACCTCTATTTTCTTCACTGTCTAACTTTAAAAATCACAAAAAAATATTAAATAGTGTCTAAAAATTACAAAAAATTGTCTACTGTCTATTTTGTTGTGTTTGATTTTCTAGCCAATTTTGGCTATTTTTCATTACTAAAAACCACTAAAAATCGAAAAACAACTCAAAACCTTATAAAAATTCTAGTAAATCAATTAAAAATCAAAAAAATAATATAATAGGTGCCTAAATTTTCCTTGTTTTATTCTCTTTACAGGAAAATTACCTCCCAGCTAATTTGGGGCCTTTAGATAATTTATCTAGGCCCTTTTAGCTCGGCTGGACAGTACCCACTGTTTTAGTCACTTTTTGATTTTTAGAAAATTAAATAAACATCAGAAAATTCTCAAAAATTCGCCAAAAACACTAAAAATTATAAAACTCTTAAAAATATTTTTGTTTGAATTTTTTGGTTGATTTTTAGTGCTTTTAATAAATTGTTGAAGTGTGTGCTTAGTTGCTTTTCTTATTTTCTTAACACATTAAAAATCCAAAAAAAATATTAAATAATTAAAAGCCACCAAAAATATTTGCTTCTTTTATTTTATTTCTCTTTTTGACTACTTCGTAGGCCGAGAGGCCAACCCATGCTCCTTGAGTTCGACCCTGGTCGCTATACCAGGTTAAATAAATAGCAAGACCGCTAGCTTATTTTTTGATTGATTTTATCTCTCGTGGTGGTCTATTTTTCTTGATTGTTCGCATTTGATTGCTTGGGTCGCAACGACCGATTAGCACCTTTATCCGAGTGGTCATTTTTGCGTTCATCATATACCACCATCTGAGTGTCAGTAGATGGTGGTGCCTGGTAGGTGAGTTGCGGCTGCTGGTACGGCTCCGCTTGTACAAGGTGAACCTGTCTAGGTTGCTGGTGGGAGCTGGAGCGCTTGGACGAGCTGCTGCTGCTGCCGTGATCGCCTCGTGACTGAAGACGTGGCTGAGGAGCCGTCTGTACCTCTTGGAGACACATGAGCTGGGTCTTCATGTCACTCAAAGTCTGTGCCATCTGCTCCATCTGAGTGATGCCCTGGCACTGCTTCTTCCTCGATCAACTCCATCCAGTCCAGCTTCTCGCTGATGATGTCCATATATGCGACTGTACTCTCTACCTGTGCTGCTACCGCAGACGAACTGGAAGGACCAGCGTCGACCCATGCTATCCTCTGGTACTGCACGGGTTGTGGTTGCTGGGGTCTGCCCTGAGTGTATAACCAGGTCTGGTACATCACCATGTAGTTCTCAGCCATCTCCTCGTAGATGGCCCAGACCTGGTCGTGATCCTTGGAGAAGTAAGACCCGCCACAAGAAGCGTTCACCAAGCCCTGAAGCTCTGGTGTCAGCCCGCTGAAAAAGCTCTGAACTAGGTTCGGCTTGGAAATGTCGTGGTGCGGGCATCTATCGGTCAGCTCTCTGAACCTCTCCCATGCCTCGTGAAACTGCTCGTTGGGGAGCATGGAGAAGTTGTTGATCAGGTCTCTCGCGGCATTGGTCCGCCCGAGTGGGTAGTACTTGTGTAAGTACTCGGTGCGGAGCTGCTCCCAAGTGTAGACGAACTTCCCAGATGTTTCAGCCAGGTGGCTGCTCTATCTGCGAAAGCGAAGGGGAAGGCAATCATCCTGATGGTATCCTGGTCCACCTGACGATCGTGGACAGTATTGCAGATCATAAGAAACTCCTGGAGGTGGAGATGGGGCTCCTCTGTGGCGAGCCCATAGAAACGGGGGAGGAGCTGCAAGGTGTTCGGGGGGAACTTGAAGTCCCCACGATAGCTGGTAGCACAACCCAGTGGTGCATCAGGGTCGATCCGGGGTTGTGCAACTCCCGCATCGGTCTCGGCTCCTGCCGCGGCGGCTGCCGCTGCGACGGCGGCCGTTGCGGCTGCTGCTGCTGCTGCCTCATCTGGGATCCTCGGCCCGTCTCTACGCTGCTCTCGCTCTTCTCTCATCTGCTCCATCTCGTGCCTCATATCCAACATGAAAGCTCCCCTGATCCCTCAACTGCTGTTTCACTGTCTCGAGGGAGGCGATCAGGGTGGAGTTGATCGCACCCTGGTCCAGAACAAAATGCCCGCGCTGTGGACCTCTACTGCGATCATCAGAACTTTTGGCCATAGTCTCTGCAAAACCAAATGATCCATACTCAGGTGCCGATAAATCTGATAGTCTCTCCTCTGGCACTGGCCTCTCGGAACAGAAAGAAAGGGGGTCGAGGGGGAAACTGGTGGAATCATACTCGGGTTCGGAGAGCTGGTCTCGGCTCTCGCGAACCAACCTAGATGAATGGGTAGACGTGCCCAAAAGCGGTGCAGCCAGAGGCTGCCTAAGAGATCGTCTGCCCATCATCTTGATGTGGCGAGTAAGGCAGATGAGATCTGGAAAAACTATGATCACAAGCAAACCCCAAGTTCACCAACGCAACGGGAGCTGAAGACCGTAAAGGCTCGGTCAATTTATCTTGTCAATTTTATTTTGGTGAACAATCAAGATATCATAGCGATTACGTGACCTGTTGGGATACCCGATACTTTCCCAACCAACTGTCCTGCACAGAAGTAGTCGGTAATCGGTCGAGAAGAGTATCGGAGGGCTCTACCTAGTATTCGGGGTCACTCTCTCGCACAATCAAACCAAATGATGAGTGGGTTGCTCTCCCTAAGACAAGTTTTTAAATGATGTGTCTTTTAGGGTCGATAGTTTTAGCAGTCCCAATTTTATTGTTTTTATTTTTAGATATTTTTCAATAAAAGCAAAACGCCTAACGAATTTTTTGGTTCTCCTGGTTATTAAGTCAAAAACAGGGGGAGAAGACGAAAAAGCCGATGCGCAATGAAATTAATGATGCATGCAGAGTAAGAAATACGTACCTGACTCCAGCAGTCTACATGCAAAATGATCCGCACAGAATTGAAAGACAGAAAAGAAACTACCTAAATAGTGCAAGCGAAAAACCGAGTCCCTAAGCAGGCAATTTCTACTCGAAAGAATCGTCTAGCTGGTCACTAGCCTCCGATCCAAGGAGTCCGGTCTCGGTCTACCCCTCCTCCTCCTGACAAATCGGGTTCAGGAGCAGCGCTTGGCAGGACAGGCTGCGGCACGTAGGCTCGAAGGAAGCAAGTCAGCTATTTTTATTAATCTTTTATTAGTAGGTCCAATTAACGAACTATAGGCACAAGCAGATAATTAGGTGTTTGGATCCTACTAAGAACGACACAGTCAAACAGAAATTCCTAAAGCTAGGGGCTCGATAAAAACCGCGAGAAACCGTAAAAGGCAGCGAAAAACAAAAGCTGCGAAAAATCTAATGGGTCCCCTGAGCACACCGGTGCTCGGCGAAACATACCTGAGAAAGAGTCTAAGTCCAAGTCCTGCTGTCTCTGTGTTATTACAACAATTCAGATAGCAGAAATAAAATCTAAGCTAATCTACACTAAACCTCCCCCACTCAGCTACTCTCTCACGCTCTCCTGTGGCTCCCGTGCAGAAAGGAGATCACTGCGGTTGCGCCGGCTTCTCGAGAGTCACCTGCCTCGGTCCTCGGGCCCTCGCAAGAAAGTAACAGAGTATCAAATATTAAGTAAAATAATCAATAAATGCTGGAAGCTAAACAAGGGTATATGTGCAGAAATGACAAATAAAATAAAACAAGCAAAATCAAATAAAATAAAAGAAAAGAAAAGAAAAGAAAAGAAAATAAAACAAAAATAAAGAGAAAAAAAGCCGCGAGCTCAGAAAGAGCCGCGGAAAGCCGCGAAAAAGAAAACAAAAATAAAATGGAAAAAGAAAAGACTACTAAGCCGTGCTCCCCGGCAACGGCGCCATTCCGATGACCGAAAAAATCACGAGACTCGGGTGAATGAAAATAGATCAAGGGTCGTTGCGACCCGGATCTCAGAGACAATTCGGTCAATCAAGAAAAATAAGAGCAGACCACCATACAAAATAAAAATCAAAGAAACACAATAGTGGCCCTGGCTATTGGATTAGCCTAGTATAGCGACCAGGGTCGGACTCAGGGAGCACGTGATGGCCTTGCGGCCTACGAAGTAGTCTAAAATGAAAAAAAAAAAAGAAAGTAATTTTTTTGGTGGATTTTTAAATGTTTTTATATTTTTTTTTTGATTTTTAAATTAATTAAGAAAATAAGAAAACAAATAAACAAGCAACTTGGATGATTATTTAACTACTCAAAAATCACTAAAAATTCAAATAAAAAGTTTTTATGTTTTTTTTATAATTTTTTATGTTTTTGGTTAATTTTTTGGTGATTTTCTGATTTTTATGGAATTTTATAAAATAAAACAAGGCTGGAAAACAAAAGCACTGTCTAGTCAGACTTGGAGGCCAAATTAAATGCAAAATGGCCCTATCAAAGTCTGAAGGTAATTTACCTGTATAGTAGGAAATACAAAGAAAAATTAGGCACTGGAATTATTAATTTTTATTTTTTTTAATTTTTAGAATTTTTATGGGTTTTTAGGGGTTTTCTAAATTTTATAGGTTTTTATAAAGCCAAAAATGACCAAATTGGTCAGAAAATCAAATAGCACCAAAACTATCTAAGTTTTTTGTAATTTTTAAAGGTGTTTTAATAATTTTTTGTGATTTTAAAGCTAGGCAGTGAGGAAAATTGCTTGTTTTTGAATTTTTAAAAATATCAAAAAATAATATAAAAATGTCTCCAAAATTTAGAAAAAAATTTACACCATGGCAGGAGCCATGTATCAATTTTCATCAAATTTTGGAGTTGGTTTGTATTTTATTAAAAATGAAAACCAAGGTATAGTGCACAGGGACTGTACCAATTAAGATAAGTCCCAGGGGGTCCGGTGCAATTTCTCCAAGGTTTCACGTGCGAGATGCGTGACCTGGGCACTCAGGGACCAAATTGCAATAAAACTTAAAGTCCCTGGACTATTTAATAACACGTACTAAAAGTCCAGGGCATAAGTATAAAAAGCCCACATTATATAGCACATGCGCAAATAACACACTCACAGGGGCATTTCTACAATTACTAAAAACTTAATTCCATTCATTAACACCCTGAAACATAAAGCCCCTACATGCAAATATCCCACAAAATCACGTTTCGAAGCACGTGCACCACTACAAACAGGGGTATAAAAGCAAATACAAGAAAAGACAAGGTCCTCTATGCAAATTACCAAACTAAAATAAAAGTTCTAAAATGTTTACAGGACTAAAGGATTAAGAACTAAAATCTAAGGACCTAAGAGCCAATTACCCTTTACTTAAGTCGAGGGCCAGATGGACGCCACGTGGAGATCGGACGGAGGAGAAGAGGCGTGGTCTAAGTACAGGGGTCCTCGGCGCTCATCCAACGGCAGGGGATGCCCACGATTAGATCTGATGGTCTAGATGCGTTGGGTCCTCGTCGCTGGATGGAGGGGTGAGAGGAGGCCACGTGGAGATCCAACGGTGCTGCTGGGCCTCCTCTTAACCCTGATCGGACGGTCCTCGGAAGATCTGGAGCTGAAGGTCGATCGGACGGTCGGGGAGGGTGCTCGACGAACTGGACGCCGGCGAGCTTCGCCGGGCTCGTGTCGCGTTGGAGTCCTCCTCGGCGGCTGCTGAAGATCTGAGAAGGTTCGCCTGGGCCTCCCGGCGTCTAATGGTCCTCTCCGATGACGCAGCGGAGCTCTAGAGAGCTCAGGCGATGTCGGCGGAGGAGAAGATGCTGCTCCAAAGAGTCGAAGCCCTCAGATGGGCTCGGTTGAACCTGCAAAGCCAAGCAACGAGCTCTGGGTCGAGGGCAAAGTGCCTCGACCCAGTTAGGGGTGGTGAAGGTGATCTGTGCGTCGGGACGAAGGGGCTCCGGCGAAGCGACGACGGAGGAACCCCAATACCAGTTCCTATGCGAACTGGGTTGGATGAGTGGGTGGAGAATGTGCGCGGAGGAAAGGTGGAGATGATGGGCGACTCCGATGATCGAAACGAGAGCGAGGGTGGTTGGAATCAACGATGGTCGGTGACGGGTCGATTTGGGCGAAACGCAAAATTAGGGAAAATGGAGAAGGAAAGAAGGCTACCTACTGGATGCTGTCGACTGTGGAAGAGCTGGGGATGCTCCCAGGTCCTAGCCTCGAGGGCCGTCGGTGCCCGGAGGCTCGAGCACCACCTCTGGGCGGCGCACGGCGGCGCAAAAGATGCCGGATCAGTGGTCTGCATGCTCCTTCCTCGCTGCGACACCACCGACCGACTGCTGTCACTCAGGCATAGATGATGGAGGTCCTGGGGGTGGAGAATGAATGAGCCAAAGATGCAGAAAATGAGGCGGAGCTCGGACTAAATACGAGTGCATGTTCGAGAAGAGGAGGTCGGACAGGGTTCCACGAAGCGCGGATCCCCATGCGGATGATCGGGCGAGGATCTCGGATGCACGAGGGAAGAGAGTCCAGGATTTGCGGAAATGGGCGTTGGATCGGAGAGTCGAAATGTCGAGAAATCGGGTCGCGAGCTCGGATCCAGGGCTCAGTGGTCTGGGGGGGGGAGTTGGACCGGGGGGGTCAACGTCCCCGTGGACCAATCAGGGCTGGCCATAGGAAATGATTTGAAAAGTCATTTAAAATAGAAAATGGCCGAGTTAAAAGAAAACTTAAAACATAAAAAATGTTTATTTATTTATAAACTATTTTTTAGTGATTTTTAATTTAATTTTTCAAAATAAAATAAGGTATTTACACTATAGTGTTATATATAGGTATATATACAATATAGATTTTTAATTTTTGCTTTTTAATTATTTTTTTTTTGCATTTTCATTCCCATTTTATATTTTATTTCTTTAAAGCATAAAATTAGGAATATTTTGATGTTTTTATTTTATTTTTATTAATTATGAACAAAGGTAAAATAATAGGTATATACATATATATCCATGGTATATACACAATGTTCTTTTTGGTTTTTAATTTTGTTCTTTTAATTTTATTTTTGTTTTCATGGTTTTTATTTTATTTATTTACACCGTGAAATATAGAATATATACAAGTTTTATAAAATTTTGATTTATTTTATTTACAAGGTTAAATAAATAGGGATAGGTGTTCTATGTACAAGGTGAACTATACAAGTGAATATTTTTATTTTCTTTTTAATTTTTCTATTTTTATTTGGATTTTATATTACAAATATTTACAAATATATACAAGCCCATTATATTATATTTTTAGAGGAAATATTTTTATTATATTTACAGGTCTATTTACACACATGAGCCCCTATCTCTCTCTACTTTAGCTTTTATGCAGTCAGGCCCATGTTGAGCCCTCCCTTGGGATTAGATTGCTCAATATTTATTCTAAATATTTCCTCTTTTTTTTGTTTCTTTATTCTTTTATTTTTGCACAAAAACATGCTAATTATTAGTTTTTATACCATGCATGCTTTTTGTTAATTATTTGTATTTACACATATCTACATGTATTTGCAAAGGTTTTTGTAGCTAAAATATAAGAATAAAGAGTGATGAATGAGTATTCATCGCCGTATAACCTCACAATTGATAATGAAGCCTTTGGTCCTTGCATCTCCTTCTCAAGTGGATCTTACTTCATCTTAGATTCAATTAATTACATATGCTCCAATCCTGACTCCCTAGGGCTAGTGGTGTCCATGAGGCGTGTACCCGCCCGTTTAATCATGATCCCGACCCTGTTGTTATAAGGTCACGAGTCAACCCACCCTATTTCAATGGGTGCCCAATTGTAATGGGTACCTGATTAATGCCAATGGATGTTATCTACACGTGGGGTACCCATGGGGATATTACCTTTTACTAAAAAATAATAGCTCATCTAGTAGATAAGTATCAATAAATGGATAAATAAATAGTTATATTTTTTCATAAACATTATATATAAACTTTGAAACATGGATTTTATCGTGACCTCCTTCATGATTTGATTTGTTCGAACATTTAGATTGATCAATTATTTTTACGTATTTTATTTACTTAATAGTCAAATGAAATATTAATTTACCAACTCTATGGTAAAAACATTTATATTCATGAACTTACGGACTCGAGTCAACATTTGTAGGGTATGGTCTGTTCTCTGAATAATGAGAGATACTTCAAGTGAAAGGTGACATGTATACAAATACAAATGATATGTATAACTATGTATATCCGTATCTATATCATATCCATAATGATAATGTCGGGACACAAAAATATACATGGTACGGAATGCATTCAGATATGGATGTGTAAACATGGATAGACAAATTAATGAGGATATATAAACCTATGTGGATAATGTAAATCATATGAATATATGAATTAGAAGGAATACAATCGGATATGGATCCAATAATAGCACATTCATGTAAGCTTATCCTCATAGTGAATTCAATTCGGATAAACGAGAGGGGTGTGTGTGTGTATAAAACCTAAGTCCACCATGACAAACAATATACAAGTATATATTCATATTCATATATATATATATATATGATTTTTATCCAATTTAATATCTGCCCATTAGAGATGAGATGAGCCTGCTTCATCTCCAGCAACTTCATCAATAAAAATACAAGCTTTAGTAAGTAATATATAATCCAAGCTTCAGTAAATAATATCATAGTTCTAGTAACTTATATAAAGTTACAAGTAAATACGAACCAAAGTTACTGATTAAATTACTTCCTTTACTTACAGTTGATTCAAAGTTACTGACGTCAATACGAAAGTTACTGATGTGTTTAGTATTACTGATATAAAGTGTTGCTGATGGCAATATGAAATTTACTAATGCCTTAAATATTACTAATGGCAATATGAAAGTTAATAATGTGTTCAGTTACTGATGGCAATACAGAAGTTATTGAAGTTATGATCGTCGTATTAAGATCTAATGGCTGAGATTAGGGGCTCATCTCATCTCCATTTGGCACGGGACCCATTGGATAAGCCATATACACACATAAATGAGGAAAGGGATCCTACTTCATGGAGTAGGTAACTTACCTACTCTATTTTTATTTTTTTCCACTTCTTTTTAATTTTTTGAAAAATGCTTCCATAGATTTTCACAACTATATCCCTCTAATGTGACATTCAAATATTCGTCAGAAACAGAGACTCATATTCCCTCCATTCCATGACATGTAATTGTAACGGTCTTAGATTTGCTGTAATATGACCTGTTCTGGATGGAGGCATAGGAGTCTCCGTTTCTGACGAAATTTGAATGACATATTAGAGGGATATAGTTATAAAAATCCATGGAAGTATTTTTCAAAAAAATAAAAAGAAGTGGTAAAATTTAAAAATGGAGTAGGTAAGTTACCTCCCCCCCCTCTCTCTCTCTATATATATATGCACAATACAATTTGTATTCAATCATATTTATTATCATCATTTTTGATGACATGTGTATGTATATCGATTGGATCGTATATGATTCATTATCATATATGTTAATTCAATTGACATCCATATATATATATATATGATTTCAAAATGGGATACATGTAAGGGTACAAATGTCATCGTGTGAGCCCTCCCATACATACAATTTAATCCAATCTATATAATTTTGATTCTATTATTTTTCCTATTTTATTTGCATCCATTTCGTTATCAATTTTTAACGATTTGACAATTTCCATGTTCGTCGATATTTGTATCCACATCTATATCTATAATTTTAAAATAGATAAGAATAATGTAACATCTGTATTCATATTTGTATCTAACCATTTGCATTTTTGTGAATCAATTGATAGTGAAAACTTCCAACCAGGTACCCGTGGAT
Source organism: Ottelia alismoides (assembly GCA_037367405.1). Lineage (NCBI taxonomy): Eukaryota > Viridiplantae > Streptophyta > Magnoliopsida > Alismatales > Hydrocharitaceae > Ottelia > Ottelia alismoides. Next base: position 280 of record JAZKJV010004338.1, on the reverse strand, counting down.
ACCCATCAGTTTTTTTTGTATGGGATATGTGTTATGGCAAAGCAGGTACCCGACCATCATTTTTAAACGGGTACCCGAGAGTTTAAGATCAAACGGAATGGGTCAAGCCGAGTACCAAGATCCGGATATTTTTGAACACCCCTGCCTAGAGCCACCTTCACTGGATTCATTTGTGTTCATAGATGGGGGTATAATACTCCCATCTCATTTGCATTTTTTCTAGACTACACAACGTACAACATACACTAGATGTTGATATTGTTGCATTCTATGCCAATTA